>OX421895.1:52957710-53594178 GCA_949128065.1 Beris chalybata
TCGGTTCAAAAGACGATTATCTGCAAGCGGTATAGCAAAAAGTTTAAAACCGGCTTCAAAGTTTCGTAAGACTACTCCTGAAGTAAAGAGCGTGGACAAAGAATATAGAGTTATAACAGCTGATGACGGTATAACACAGCATACTATACCGAGTGAAATGGAGGTTGATGAAGCTGCCCGACTTATAGACGAACTGGAGCAGAAAGAAGAGACAGAAAAACCAGAACAGAGAATACCTGCCAAACAGCCTATATTAAAGCCTTCGCGGCTAGAAAATGCTTCATTAAGTACAGACGAACAGTACCCTATAGCTGGGCGTTTAAGAAGAAGAACTGAACGGATCGAAAGTGCCCCAAATATTTTTTGAGAAAGAATTCAAAAATGCCTGTAAGCATAAGAGAAAACGGATTTTACATATGCCTTCTAAGTAATAATTCTATGGGCATATACAATAAAAATACTATGTCGGCTTTCACAAATATACTTCCTAATACTTGTGGATGGACTGTCGGAATGACAGAAATTGCATTAGCAAATCGTAAATCGAGATCTGTTGAAAAGAGAGATGGAAAACGTGTCATAGATGATAAAAAAGCGAAAGGTACTAGTAAAAAGGTGAAGAGAGCTTCTACAGATGCACTAAAGATTAATGCTTTTGTAAAGCAACATGTGGTTTGTCTATTTATCTTAAATGGAGTTACCAACAGTTATTAAATTTATGTTACAATAAGCATGATATGAACTTTTCTACTTTCTTATCTTCGTTTAACGACACAGTTGATCCCAATTGGGCTGCTGATACCTTTGCAGATTTTAAAGAGGGTTTGTATGACAGCTTGGTAACTGATTCAACTATTCGAAATATCCCTGATACTAGCAAAGATGAGCGACATCCGAGACCATAAGATTTCTCTTTGCACATTTAGCAGGATAGTGAAGTTGCGGATATTGTAACTGTAGGAGCTTCCAAATATAGGTCTATACCATATATCATCTTTTCGATAGTATAATTGGTCAGATTCCTAGAGAGAAGCGCAAATATAAAGCACTATTACACATGATAGACTATTACATACCTCCAGTGCTCAGTATAAGTGAAAAGCTCGGGGAAAGTGTCCCGGAGAAGCTTGACTCTTTAGATTTAGAGATAAAAGAGTTAAAACTTAAAATAAAGATAAAGTATCCGCTACCAACGCCCATTAATGTTAATGATTTAGTCGGGCTTTTTGTTGCGAATATACAGCATGATGACGAAACTATAGCTGTTGCACCTCGGAGGACAAAATCAGATCAAATTAGGAAAAAAATTATTCAAACTCTAACTGACCTGGGGGAAGAGGCATCTACCTTTGAGATACCGCGCAAGCGCACAATTACGGATAAAAGTATAATATTGAATGTTCCCTATAAAAAAACTATCCGATGGTACCCTGTTAACTACAAAAGTGCCTATAGATTTGAAGAAGAAAGACTTATCTGGATTCATTATCGATATTTTCTTTCAAACGCCTGTGAAGGAGCGTGATGCTAGTCTCCTTGCCGAGGAGGTGGACAAGTCGTTTGAAAAAATCTCAGTAGAAGAGGAGAAGGAGAAGGGTACGTTACTTTAGACAGAATCGCCGTATTAGAAGATTCCATTATCGAAATAAAGAGCAGATTTCCCCGAGAACCAACAACTGTAGCTGCAGTAGAATGTAAGGATAATACACGTTTACACTGATATCATTCGCCCCCAAATACTAGGAAACAAATTAGTGAGAAATCTGCGTATGATTCCGTTGAAAGAATGTTATAATATCTTCAGGTTTGAGCATGTAGAATACTATCCTCTGGGAAAGACCTACATTAAAAGTATTTCCATAAAGATAACCGATGATCAAGGTGAATTAATCGACTTCATTCCCGGCTATACCCCGACATATGTGATGCTTCACTTCAAAAGACAATAAAGTATAAATATTCAGACTTGAATAGGTATCTCTATAGTACGCTGCCAAAACGAAATGAATTCATATTATACAAGCTATTACTTAAATCAGAGCGGTACTGGTTTGTCAGATATTGGGGATCTTTACAGATCACCACTTATATATCAACGTGGCAGAGATATTGGTAGTTTCTTCACTGGATTACTACGTCATTTACGGCCACTAGTTTCATCAGGGGCAAAAACTATAAAGGAACAAGCTCTAAAGACTGAAAAAGTAATATTATCTGAGATGGGTAGCAGGCTTCTCAAAAATATTTTAAAAGAACACGGACAGGCTGCTACTCAGGAGCTGGTACAGAAAGGAGTAAAAAAACTCTTTGACAGTATGTCTGGTGAGGGCCTGAAAAGACGTATGGCTATAAAAAGACCTAATCCATTTACAACTGTACAGTTAAAAACAACATCCAAGCGGGGAAAACGTGTCAAGCCAAAGAGAAAATCAGTTAAAAAAAGACCAATCTCGAGGAAAAATAAAAAGTCTAAGAATAAAAGAGGTAAGCGCGTGTTGGATATATTTGACAAGTAAGGAGGATGGCTTCATGCAGGGAGTGCATGAAATCTGAGTTAGATTTGTTTAAAGTACCACCGATACAGACCAATATTTTAAAGACAGAGGAAGTAGCATACAAACCCATAGCATCTCTAGATAACTCTTCAGCTCTTGAGTTCGTTTCGTTAGGTCATGGGGACACGTACCGCGATTTATCCAGCATATATCTTCGACTAAAAGTCCAGCTAGTTAAAGTAAAAGGTGGTCGAGAGGAGTTTTACACTGGTAAGGAAAAAGTGAAGACAAAGGATGCAAAGGGCGTTGAACACGAAGAATCAGCCGATCCAGTGGGTGTGGTTAGCAATCTGATGCATTCACTTTTCAGACAATGTACCATACAGCTAAACGGTAGGCCAATCGCACAAACTGACAATAATTACCATTATAGAGCTTACATCGAAAATCTATTGAATTATGGTAGAGATGCCTCGACAACTCATTTAGAATCTGTGGGATGGTATCTCGATCAAGATGGCATGGAGATGATAGAAGGAGAAGCCGAAACTGGTCATCCGAAGGAGTTTAATGAAGGATATCTCAAACGATCTGAATTGCTGTCGAAAAGTAGTATTGTGGAGCTTATGGGAAAGGTTCATGGTGATATGCTTAATCAAGACAAGTGACTTATGAGTGGTGTAGATTTCAGACTGACCCTTTCACTGGAAAAACCCGAGCTTTACCTATACTCGAAAGATGATGGGGACTCACCGCGAGTTAAAATTATAGAGGCCACAATGTATATGAATCATGTTACTGTAAACCACAATATCTTGATTGCACATGAAACTATACTCCAACGCTAGAATGCAAAATATCCTTACAAACGTGTGGAGGTGAAAAGTTATACTCTACCTGCCAACAGTTCAACACTATCTTTAGATAATGTGATAATAGGACCACTGCCGAACCTGTTAATTTTTGGCATGGTGGACAACGATACTTACAGCGGTAAACGAACGAAGAATCCATTCAACTTTAAACACAATAACATCACGCAATTCAATTTATACGTGAACGGGGTGCAAGCTCCCAACCAGGCCTTAAGGCTCGTGTCCTCTAGCAAGCAAAACTTGTTACAGTTGCTCTATGACATTTATTGCTGCATGTGTACACGGTTCCGAGAGCGCATTTGCCCAAGTTTTTGCTCTAGCCAGCAAACGCTTGCCTTTTGAAGCAAATTGTGAATGTACACGCTAACTTGCGAGAGTTGAGATCTCGCAATAAAGTTCCGATCGGTTCCGAAATTTTTCTGCAAGTCAGTACAATTGCATTGGATGTGAGGTTAAGTTCAGTTTTAGGAGCCGTAGTTCCACAGTTTACGTGTGAATTATGAACGGAAAATCCAAGTGGAGTTCCGAGTACACGTTTTTGCTCATTTCAAATGTGGAACTTTGTCCGGAGCTGTGGTTTTTTTTCTTTTTCGTTTTGACAGTTCAACGAAACTTTGATGATGAAGTGTATACGGAAGAGCAAGTTTTACTTGCAAGATTTTTGTAGAGCTACTTGCTTGAGTAAAATTGCTGCAATTTGACAGATAGTGTACACATCGCACCAAATTACTCTAGCAAGAAATGTCGCAAGTTACTTGCCAGTGGACACGAGCCTTTAGAGTTTGATTACTCTCACGAAAAACCTATTAGTACACGTGGCTACCTTTCACTATTTAAGGGTACAGGTATTCATTACTTTGATAAAGGGAACCAAATTTCGAAGAAATTCTTTGATAATGGCTGCCTTTTAATAGCGTTTGATTCAACTGCAGACAATCCGTACGGAACATCTTGTGGTACTTTGTTAAATCAGGGTACAGTGCGTATCGAAGGAACATTTAAAAAAGCACTGACAAAAAGTATAACCTGTGTAGTATACACCGAGTATGACGAAAGTCTTAAGATAGATAAACTTCGAGGTGTTCACACTGATTTTTGAAAAGTATAAATACAGATATTTAACCTCGAGCTCTTCATTTTATTCACGAACCTAATCAGAACAACAAAGATGGCATATTGCATGGTGAACATTGAATATTTTAACGAAGGTAATCTAACCTTCTTTAAAAAGGTTTCATTTGCCGGTTTCTCACTACAAAATAAATTATTCTCTAAAGAAATAACGTATAAATATCCCACATCATTCAAGGATCTGGAACTGAAACGCTTGGATGAGAATCTTATAATGACATTAGCGAAATTCGCAACAGTTTTTGTTTATAGTGCAACAACAAAAGAATTTTTAGAAAGTTACACCACAAGTCATACCAGGAGCAGGTATGAACACGATTGAGCTTGGTAATGTGCTAAAAAAAACACAACAACAAAGAAATTCTTCAGAGGTGTATTCCCGTGTGATCGCTTACCCCACAAAATTAAAAAACCTACATGCATTATTGCAAACACCGATTCATCAGACCGGAAAGGCATTCATTGGGTAGCATTTTATTTCCCAAAGACAGGCCCTGCTGCCCTATTTTGACTCTTTTGGTAAATACCCTGAGAACAGGTATTTCGAAAGATTTTTGCGTACAAACTCCAAGATTTTCATGAATAACAAAAAAAGACTACAGGGATTGCACTCTTCAGTATGTGGTAATTACTGCTGTGTATACATCTATTACCGTTGTAAGCGCAAAAGCCTGAAAAGCATCTTGAAAAAAAATTTCATCAAACGATTTTAGTCGTAATGACGATAAAGTGATGCAGTTATATAATTACTTATTCTCTTCCAACGCTGGACAAGGTGGTGGGGTTTCCACCAATCAATATTGCAAACCAGAATCTGAGGATATAAAAGCACCAACCTGAAAGAATAACACTACAGTTGCAGTTGCTATCACCAAGCGCAGAAATCGAGTGCAGTAAGTCTATCAGCAGGAAAAAGTCACACAATCCCGATGAGAGTGCTACTAGTAAATCCTGTAAACGAAAAAAGTCTTTGATCCGTGGGAAAACGCTCTACTAGGTTACACCTATTACCTGGATGATTCTCAAAATCGGAAGGTTGTACTCGGATTCGACCCAAACTCATTTCATGTCAAAATAATATTCAGCTATCCTGGACGATTCCCCGTGTCAACAGGATACGACGGGTGGATTTTATTATTCAATCACCTTACAGAGATTAAGCCTAAAGTTGAGGAACTCCCGGGTAATCAACTTGCATTAGAGAAGTCGTACAGAATACCTGTGGGTGAGGGGAGCATCAAGATCAAACACCCCGAACTTTTCCGCTTATTTGGAATGATGGAGTTTCTCAACATCGTCATATACCATAACAACAATGCTGCAGACAATGTGAGGGAATACTACAACTTATACGTTAACAGATGACGCCAGAAGGATGTGTTCAGGCTATCTTCCGATGACTTTTTCATACCAGTACGCAGTTCCTACTAGAGATGGGTAACTCAGATCTGAGCCGGCTCAATGAACCGGCTCAAGCAAAAGATCCAACTGAGCCGGATCTTTTCCACGGATCTTTTCGGCTCACGAAGCATTTGTCACCAGAGACAAAATTTCAGTAAATTTCGGAGTTAAATGGAAGGCGAAATGTTTTGAAGTGGTTAGGTTCCAATGATGGAGTAGAATATGGAATCACAGTTTCAGACCAAAATTCGATATGGCATGTGGCCGAAATTTTGAATTTTCTGTTTTGTCAATTTGTTGCCGTATTTTCAATTTCTCGCTAAAAATGGTGAGAAACAAAATTATGGAGCAATGCTGGAGAACGATTGAATTTCAAAGAATACCGTTTGTGCGAATAGCTGTTTACAAGACCAACCGAGAAATTCTTTCTATTATCCCGACCGCAGGTAGACATACCTGCGAGTTCCCCAGCCTCTGTGTTTAACGTGCTCCCGGCCGTTATACATTGGTCGCACGGAAAACTGGTTTAAACGAAACTTGTAGGGAGTTAAGACCTCTACCTGTTTGCCATGTAAATATGTCATCTATTCTTAATTAAAATGGTCCAAAAGTTTAAAAATTTTACACTTACGCTTATTATTTGCAATAAATAATTTGGCAAAAAAGTTGTTCAGATAAAAAAGATAGACAATTTAATTCTCCATAAATTGGTTCTTACAATTTTTAGCGAGATATGCAAAATATGGCTACAAATCAACAAAACATAAAATTCCAAATTTCGGGCCTTTCTTAAATCTATCTATAAACTGAAAATAGGAGTTCATAATCTTTAATCTTTTATTTGTTCATCTTTTATCATTTTTAACAATTTTTTATCATTATTTATTAATTTTTATCATTCATTACCATTTTCTATCATTATTTACCATTCTTTATCTATTTTTATCATTTTTTATAATTTGATATCATTTTTTACCATTTGTTATCATATTTTATAATTTTATATCTTTTTTATCATTTTTCACCATTTGCTAATATTTTTTACCAATTGTTGTCATATTTTATCATTTTATATCTTTTTTATCATTTTTTAACATTTGTTACCATTTTTTATCATTTTTTATCATTTGCTATCATTTTTAATATTTTTTACAATTTTTTATCATTTGTTATCACTTTTACCATTTTTTACAATTTTTTTCATTTTTTACCATTTCTTATCTTTTTTTACCATTTCTTATCATTTTTACCACTTTTTATAATTTTGTATCATTTTGTATCATTTTTATAACTTTTTATAATTATTTTTTAGCATTTTTTACCATTTCTTTTCTTTACCACTTTTTCCTATTTTTTATAATTTTATTTAATTTTTATAATTTTTTACCATTTTTTATCATTTTTTATCATTTTATATCATTTTTATTGTTTTTTATAATTTTTTATTATTCATTTTCGTATTTTATCACTTTTTAAATTTTTTTCATTTCTTACCATTTTTTTCCATTTTTTAACATTTTGTTATCACTTTTACCATTTTTTACAATTTTTTTCATTTTTTACCATTTCTTATCTTTTTTTACCATTTCTTATCATTTTTACCACTTTTTATAATTTTGTATCATTTTGTATCATTTTTATAACTTTTTATAATTATTTTTTAGCATTTTTTACCATTTCTTTTCTTTACCACTTTTTCCTATTTTTTATAATTTTATTTAATTTTTATAATTTTTTAACATTTTTTTATTATTTTTTATCATTTTATATCATTTTTATTGTTTTTTATAATTTTTTATTATTCATTTTCGTATTTTATCACTTTTTAAATTTTTTTCATTTCTTACCATTTTTTTCCATTTTTTATCATTTTTTATCATTTTTTAACATTTTTTAATTATTGTTTATCATTTCTTACCATTTTTTATCATTTTTTATAATTTTTTATAATTTCTTACCATTTTTATAATTTTTTAATCATTGTTCATCATTTATTACCATTTCTTATAATTTTTTACCAATTTTTTACCATTTCTTATCATTTTTTACCATTTTGTATTATTTCTTACTATTTTTTGAAATTTTTTTACCATTTTTTATTATTTTTTATCATTTTTAGCATTTTTTATAATTTTTTTATCATTTTTTACCATTTTTTATAATTTTTTATAATTAATTATCATTTTTTATCATTTTTTAATATATTTTATAATTTTTTATCATTTTTTACCATTTTTTATCATTTTTTAACCATTTTCTATAACTTTTTATCAATTTTTACCATTTGTTATAATTTTTTATCATTTTTTACCATTTTTTATCACTTTTTCCTCTATCCCTCAATCCTCAATAATCAATCCTCAATCCCCAATCCTTCATCCTCAACTTTAGTTCGCGAACTATGAGGAACTATAGTTCCTCTATCCCTAAATTCTCCATCTACCATCCTTAATCCTCCATCCACCATCCTCCATCTACCATCCTTTATCATCCATCCTCCATCCCCGATCCTTCATCGCCCATAATCCATCCTCCATCCCCGATCCTTCATCGCCCATCATCCACCCTCTAACTAAGGATGGACGATGGAGGATGGACGATGGATGATGGACAATGGAGGATGTTCGATGGACGATGGAGGATAGAGGATGGATGATGGACAATGGAGGATGTTCGATGCAGGATGGAGAAAGGAGGTTGGATGATTGGCGATGAAGGATCGGGGATGGAGGATGTTCGATAGAGGGTGGAAGATGGAGGATGGTAGATGGACAATGGAAGATGGAGGATGGACAATGGAGGATGAAAGATGGAGGATTGATGATGGACGATGGGTGATGGACGATGGATGATGGACGTTGGAGGGGAGAGGATGAATGATGGAGGATGTTCGATGGAGGATGGAGAAATTAGGATGGATGATGGGCGATGAAGGATCGGGGATGGAGGATGGATGATGAAGGATGGTGGATGGTGGATGGAGGATTAAGGATGGTAGATGGAAAATTTAGGGATAGAGGAACTATAGTTCCTCATAGTTCCCGAACTAAGGTTGAGGATTGAGGATTGGGGATTGAGGATTGATTATTGAGGATTGAGGGATAGAGGAAAAAGTGATAAAAAATGGTAAGAAATGATAAAAAGTGATATATATATTAATATTAATATTAATATTTATAGTAAAATATTATAAAAAATGGTAAAAAAAGATAAAAAATTATAATAAATGGTAAACAAATATAAAAAACGTTAAAAAATTATAAAAAATGGAAAAAAATGATAAAAAATTATAGAAAATGGAAAAAAATGATAAAAAATTATAAAATATGATAAAAAATGGTAAAAAATGGTAAAGAACGGTAAAAAATGGTAAAAAATTTTAAAAAATTATAAAATATTTAAAAAAATGGAAAAAAATGATAAAAAATTATAAAAAATGATAAAAAAATTAATGAAAAATGGGGGAAAATGATAAAAAATGGTAACAATTGATAAAAAATTGTAGAAAATGGTAAAAAATGATAAAAAATGATAACAAATTATAAAAAATTATAAAATATGGTAAAAAATGATAAAAAAATGGTAGGTAGGTAAGTACACGTGGCTGTCCGTGAGAACACGGACACACTTAGACCTAAAAGGTCCGTTGTGATACCACAGGATCTTCGACTCCGGTCCTACTCGTCGAACCATTTAGAGCTTATAATGAAGCGTCGGATTCTCGCGACCTCCATTGTGGCAAGTTCACCAAGACAGTTGAAGAAGTACGCTCCGAGATGAGCTTTCCTTCTGACAGACAGAGCTGGACAAGTGCAGAGAAGGTGAAGGACTGTCTCCTCCTCCTCCTCGTCCTGGCAGCTTCTACAGAAGTCGTTTGAGAAAAGTCCAAGCCTTTCTGCATGCCGACCTATAAGACAGTGTCCGGTTAGGACACCGACTGTTTTGCTGATGTCCGCCCTTTTGAGCAGAGTCAGCCTTTTAGAACGATTAAGAACCAGCTTTGGCCAGATCTGTCTCACAGTGTGACATGTTGTACCCTCCGCCCATCTTGAGTTGGTTTTCTCAATTGAGTCCAGTCTCAGTAGCAGTTTACATGTGGAGAGAGGCACACCCAGGTTCTGATATACCGGCGAAGTATGAAGGGTGGTGCCGCGCCGAGCGAGTTCATCAGCCATACAGTTCCCTGGAATATCCATGTGTCCTGGCACCCAGCACAGAAGAATATTGAACTGTTCGGCCATCTCCTTAAGAGATTATCTACATTCTAGGGCGACCTTTGATGTTGTCGAGGTCGATTCCAGGGATTTTATCGCCGCTTGGCTGTCTGTGAAAATGCTAATATCCCTAGAAGATATTACATTACACCTCAGCCAGGACAGGGCCTCCTTGATCGCCATAAGCTCCGCCTGATAGACACTACAGTGGTCCGGAAGGCGGAAAGAGCTGCTAATATTAAGCAATTCAGAGAAAACACCTCAACCTTGCCCCGCCTTCAGTTTTGGAGCCGTCCGTATTTATGTGGGCGGACTCTTTCTTCGTTCGTACCAAGTCCCTTTCCCACTCTAGGCGGGTTGGGATGGCTGTTGAGAAGTTTTTATCGAAGTCATAACTGGGAGGGTTGTAGTCGGTGTTTTCAGGAATGTTGAAGTGACTCAAAATTGTTGAGTGGCCTGCACATATGTCAGTCCACAATGTGGAGGCCTTTAGCCGAATGGCAGCACTGGCTGCCATTTGCTTGCAAAGATGTCTAAGGGTGGCAGACTGAACAGCATGTCCAGTGCCGCAGAGGGAGTTGTTCTCAGAGCTCCGCTGATACATATGCATGCTGTTCTTTGTACCTTTCCCAGAGTGGTGCGGTTAGCCGCTTTGTCTAAGGCCGTCCACCAGACAACAACACCGTACATGAGTATCGGTCTGATCATTAGCTCTACTTGTCCGTGAGCTAATGAACTATCCGGGGTTGCATACCCCATTTATTGCCAATGGCCTTTTTGGATGAGTAGAGCGCAACTGTTGCTTTCCTTACTCGTTCCTGAATGTTAGGGGTTTCCAGTGAAGCTTCCTGTCCAAAATAAGACCCAAGTATTTTGCACTATCGGTGAAAACTAGACTGGTACCATTCAGAGAAGGAGGGTCTACGTGAGGAATTTTGTATTTCCTGGTGAAGAGGACTAATTCTGTTTTGCATGGGTTCACGCCCAGTCCGCATTCAGAAGCCCAATTAGAAGGAATAGAGAGAGCATTCTGCAATATCTCACTCAGTGTGTTTGGGTGCTTCCCCGAGACGGCAATTGTAACGTCGTCGGCATAAGCAATCACTTTGCAGCCCGCCCCTTCCACTCTCAATAGTAGTTTGTTGACCACTAAATTCCACAGAAGAGGGGAGAGTACGCCACCTTGTGGTGTACCTCTGCTGACAAACCTTCGAGAGGAGGACTCGCCCAGCTTTGTGTTCACAATCCTGGATGTTAACATCAGATTGATCAGCGCGCCAAGCGAGGACTCCACTTTCAGGGTAGAAAGTGCGTCAGTGATTGCCTCTGGTCTGACGTTGTTGAAAGCCCCCTCGATATCAAGAAAAGCAACCATGGTGTATTCTTTAATGCTAAGAGATTTCTCAATGCAGCGCACGAGCGAGTGTAAGGCCGTTTCGACAGACCTCCCCTTCCAGTACGCGTGTTGTGATGTTGATAGCAATCGCTTGTCCAGATTGTCGCGGATGTATACATCCATTAGTCTTTCCAATGTTTTTAGAAGAAAGGATGATAGACTGATAGGTCGGAGATCCTTAGGACATACATGAGAGCTTTTTCCCGCTTTAGGTATGAAAACCACCCTAACTTCCATCCATGTTGTAGGGATGTAGGTTAGATCCAGACAGCCTTTCAGTATAACCTTCAGCCAAGGCAGAATTATATCCGAGGTCTGCTGTATTTCAGCGGGAATAATTCCATCCGGTCCCGCAGACTTGAATGGTTTGAAGCCCTCTATCGCCCAGAGGAGCTTGGTCTCTGTTATAAGAGCATCCGAGTTGAACGGTGCATGGTTTCTTGTAATGCCTACCCGCTCCGGTTCAACGTGCGAGCTACCAGGGAAGTGGGTGTCTAAGAGAAGATCAGTGGTTTCCCTGCTTGAGGTAGTCCAAGATCCGTCCGGTCTCTTCAGGTAGCATGGTGTGGTTGGATTTTTGGAGAGAATTTTACGGAGCCTCGATGCCTCGGAGGAACCTTCTATCTCACTACAGAAGACTATCCAGGAATTACGTTGCGCCTTTCTCAGTTCGTATTTGTATTTGCGAAGTGATCCTTTGTAGGAGTCCCAGTCACAAACGTCTTTGGTGCTCTTGGCTTTGTTGAACCATTGCCTACAGCACTTCCTAAGAGCCCCGAGTTCTGCGTTCCACCATGGCGGCTTATGTCTCCCTCTTGGCCTGCTCTCAGGACAAGAGTTCGATATTGCCCCGTTTAGGGCGCGCGTTAAGGTGGTAACCAGACCGTCGAGATCAGTTGAGCTACTCGGTTCGAGTGGCGGTGTGTGTGGGAGTAAGCCGCTAAGAGTTTCCCTGTATTTGACCCAGTCAGTCCTCCTGTAGTTTCTAAAGGCCGATGGGATAGGTTTGTAATCTTTCAGATTAAATTGGAGGTAGCAATGATCCGAGAAGGAGTTTTCTTCAGAGACCTTCCAGTTGCTAACCATGTGTGAAATGTTATCGGAAACCAGCGTGATGTCAAGAACTTCTTGTCTATTCCTGGTTATAAAGGTGGGCTCTTGCCCTGTGTTACATAGAAGGAGGTTAGCGCTTAAAAAGTAGTCAAAAAGCGATTCCCCTCTATCGTTTGTGTCGGTGCTACCCCAGACTGTATGATGCGCATTTGCATCACACCCCAGGATGACACCGGTATTGAGCTTACTAGCTTCAGCGATAAGATCGCTCATGATACTCGGTGGTAGCGGGCCCTGATGGTCGTGGGCCAGATAGGCCGAGATCAGCCAGTGAATCTTATTATTCAGTTCAAGGCTTACTGCGACGATATCAGAGTCACTGAAGCTGTGTAGCAGAAATATATTTAAACTGTTTTTAGCAAAAATGCATGCTCTTGGCTTGCCGTAATTCCTTGCATAGAACAGAGTATAGTTTGGGGTCTTGAGGCCAGTAACCACGTCATTCACAATCCATGGTTCCTGGATGAAGACAAGGTCTTCTCCATCCCCGCCTAGACGGAGAAGAAGGGAGGCTGATGCCGTTTTCAAGTGATGGAGGTTAATCTGCAGTATTCTCAGCATTAACCTCGATCACAGTCCGGTTCGCATCTGCCGGGTCTTCCGGGTCAGATGCCAGCAGATCTTCCTCACTGCCCTCGGGAGGACCCGTCGAACATTCTTCCGTTCCAGCCTCCGAGCCGAGATTACTTTCGTCCGTTAAGGACGGGTGATCCTGATACGCCTGTGCTGAATTGGAGTCGTTTGGTGTCGGGTCCAGATCCATCGCCAATACGGATTCGGCGAGTTTTGAGTCGTCACTGCGGTCACATGGGAGGGGGAATTGGTTTCCCTTTCCGAGGCTTCGATGTTCGTCGCACTCGTTCTGGGATTTCCAGCATCCACTTTGTATACCCTGAGTGTGATTTGGCCGAAGCCGAACCTCACTACACCCTTCAGGCTAGCTAGGGGGGCCAGGGACTCCTTGTTTATCACGATTATCGCGACCCTCTCGTCCCCTTCTGGCTCCTCCATCTTAGCGATCTTCCAGTTGTGCGTTGGAAGATCTGGATTGCAGACCTTTAAGAGCTCCAGGACAGTCGCCGCATCAGAAGGTAAGCTTGGTATCCTGGCTCTTGTTCGGGGTCGGCTTGGGATGTCCTCCCTTGCCACAACCTCCAACTTAGCTCCAGGCCAAACCTCACCCAGACCAGCAATTGCTTCCTTGTAGAGATCCACCGATCTCTGATCGGAGCAGGCCACTAGTTTGACGTGGCCCTGATGCCATCCGCCGTCAAGGCAGAGGGGAAGAGGACCAGGATGTTCCTTCAAAACTTTGAGGAAATCATCCGCCAGCACGGACTGCAGACGCTTCCATTTTTCTGGAGTGATCCTTCCGTCATCGTCACTTCTGTCATGACGGCCATCACGAGGTGTTCCTTAAGGATTTCGTTGAAGGGCCTTAAAGGTGCCGCGGTGCTTGTATTAACCGTCTTGGCCCTTTTTGCCGCCTCGGGGGACTCGTCCAGCGATCTTTGTCTCTTGGACGTTTGATCCTTACCGGATGGTGCCACACCCTCGGTGGTTAGCTTTAAAGCCCAGACGAAGGAGGCCCATTGTTTGTCCGTCCGCTGTTCCTCAAAAAATTGTAAAAAATTATAAAAAATGGAAAAGTCAAGCCCTTTCAAGTTTTTCAAAAACGACTTGACCCCTTTTCATTAACGGCTCCAGTTGTACTACTTGCCCTTGTCTTTCTGTGGATATAACCTTGTGTTAGCGGTTTGAAATCTTGTACACCATAAAAAATATAAAATTATTTGAGATGTAAGTCATTCTAATAAAAATTGTTCACTCATCTAAATAATTATAATAATATATATAGTTACCTATTCAAAATTATTCGCAAGCTTAAGGCTAGTTGCAATAAGATAATCTAATGTATACGAGTATATTATACGTATTAGCGTAGTATTCTTATTTTACTAATTATTGGTAATTTTTTTTTATTATTATTATTGATACTACTTGTTCCAATATAATAAAAAAAAATCTGCCAACAATTTGGGCGTAACTTTATTATTTTTCCCGCAGAAGTTAGGAACGCGTTCAATTCTGAAATGCGGTGTAGGCTACTATGTGACTGAAAACCTATCAAAAAGAACAAGATCATGGAAGTGAAAATCTGATTGGATCTGAGAGATATGGAATAGTTTATGAAAAAGTACACAATCACTTTACACCCCCTTAGGGGTCAATTTTCAGAAAATCTTGAAAACACTGTCTTGGTATTCATATGGAGAATACATAGAATAAAATTAAATTCATTATTTGGGACGAGGTAGTAGATATGTCGAAAATCGTGGGAAAATATGCATTCTATTTTCACAGATAATTTTTTTTGCCCCCCTTCTGAACGCCAATAGATATTCGTTTTTTTTATTCAAAATTATTTTTTTAGTTGATTTAGATATACACACCGAGTTTCAACATTGTATTAAGCCGTTCTATATATAGGAAAAACACTTACCACTTGTACCACACTACCCTTAGGGGTCGAATTTCAAAAAACCTTGAAAACCTTTTCTAGGTATTCATACGAAGAATCCGTAGAATAAAAATGAATTCAATATTTGGAAAGACCTAGTAGATATGACGAAAATCGTGAAAATATATGCATTTTATATATATTATATTTCCAAATATTTTTTTTGCCCCCCTCCGCCCTTCTGAACGCCAATGAATATTCAAATTTTTCTTTATCACTATTACTTTTCTAGTTGATTTACATATACACACCGAGTTTCAACATTGTAGCTTAAGCCGTTCCATATATAGGAAAACTACCCCCACTTGTACCACACTACCCTTAGGGGTCGAATTTCAAAAAACCTTGAAAAAACTTTCTAGGTATTCATACGAAGAATCCGTAGAAAATAAATGAATTCAATATTTGGAAAGACCTAGTAGATATGACGAAAATCGTGAAAATATTTGCATTTTATATTTATTATATTTACAAATATTTTTTTTTGCCCCCCCCCCCTTTCTGAACGCCAATGAATATTCAAATTTTTTTTTATCACAATTACCTTTCTAGTTGATTTACATATACACACCGAGTTTCAACATTGTAGCTTAAGCCGTTCCATATATAGGAAAAACACCTTCACTTGTACCACACTACCCTTAGGGGTCGAATTTCAAAAAACCGTGAAACCACATTCTAGGTATTCATACGAAAAATCCGTAGAATAAAAATGAATTCAATATTTGGAAAGACCTAGTAGATATGACGAAAATCGTGAAAATAAATGAATTTTATATCTATTATATATACAAATAATTTTTTTTGCCCCCCTTTCTAAACGCCAATGAATATTCAAATTTTTTTTTATCACAAATACTTTTCTAGTTGATTTACATATACACACCGAGTTTCAACTTTCTAGCATAAACCGTTTAGTAGTTAGGAAAAACACCCCCTACCCCCGTAGCATACTACCCCTAAAAAAAATTTTATTTTTCCAACATTCCGCTACTATAGCTCTATCTAAATACCAAGTTCAAGGCTTATATCAATACAGGTTCTCAAGATATAAGCATCGGAACTTTTTCCTTTTCACCCTCCCCCTCTTCACCCTCAACCCCAAAACTTTTTTCCCTACTAGGGTTTAATTAGCGCTACTTCTGGTAAAAATTCTAAGCATCTATCTTAAACTGTTCTTGAGATATGAAATGTGTTTGATTTGAAAAATTCTTATCCCCTCCACTTCTATGCTCCACCTCCCACTTAAAAAATTTTACTTTGATCAATCTT
This sequence comes from Beris chalybata, assembly GCA_949128065.1. Classification (NCBI taxonomy): domain Eukaryota; kingdom Metazoa; phylum Arthropoda; class Insecta; order Diptera; family Stratiomyidae; genus Beris; species Beris chalybata. Next base: position 52,974,129 of record OX421895.1, read on the forward strand.
TTTTTGTCAACCTTTACACCCAAACCAAATTTTATTTTTCTAGAGCAATTGGTTCATGAGATATCGTAATCGTAAGTTTTTCACCCCCCCACCCCAATACACAACTTCCCAACTTCCCCCACCCAAAATTTTTCTTCATTCTGTTCTCCTAGTATAGCTACAAATATGTTTTAAGTTTGAATGGTGTGCCATTAACGGTTTAGGAGATATGGATTTTAGAATGTGTCTATCTCACCTTTTTTGGGTTTCGGACGCATTACATATCCCCCCACTTCCACACCCCTTGATCAATATTGACAATTTTTCTGCAAATGGGTCTACTATCAGAGTTCTATAGAAATTCCAAGTTTCAGCTTCCTAACATAAGGGGTTACTGAGATCTGGAAACCAAAATTTCCGGTCTAAAACACTTCCCCCTCCTTCCCCCTCACACCCCCACCCCTAAAAATTTGGTCACTTCAAGGCGCCTACCCCGTCTATTCGTTAAAAAAATTTCAATTTAATATCTCAAAGCGTTTGGCAGCTACGAGCCTCCAAACGATCTTGCGTACGGCGGACGCCGTACGGCGTACGGCGTACGTCGGACAGACGGACTGAAAATTTTTATTGCTTTTTTCGCGTATACTAGTTATGAAACGTGAAAATAAAAATTTTGAGGGTAGCAAATTTTTTTTTTTAAAAAATCAATCACAATACTTAATTATTAAAATAATAAAGTAAAATTAAATTTTTTTTGTTTCGAAACAATTAAGACCGTTTTCTCTTTTTATACATACTTATATACTGAGAAATAATATTTCCTTGTCCTGTGCACGTAGGACGTAGGGATACGTATGTATATGTATCAAGAGAATTATTTTCTGTGTATCACTGAGTAAAGTGTTTATATCAGCTTTGATTTGTCCACTTTGAACATTTTTTGTAAAGGGTTTTCCAATAGGGACTTGACAACTTTGAATTCAATTTGTGAACGCACCCTTTCACTAATCATCGAACTGTCACTGTCAATTTATTCAGTAAACTTAACATTTTTATCATGGTAAAGTACACGAAGGAACAACGTCTGCAAATTATAAAAATTTACTACAGAAATTCGGAGTCGGTGACCGCTACCTTAAGAGCGTTAACTCCGATTTTCGGTCGTAATTCTCGCCCTAGTAGACAGGCAGTAACAAGTTTAGTGCAAAAATTTGAGTCTACATATTCGTTGTGTGATGTTGCCGTGCCAGTGAGACAACGGGTTGGTCGAAGTGTCGAAAATATCGCTGCCGTTGAAACGTCCGTAGCAAATGATCCAAATCAGTCAATTCGACGGCGTTCTCAAGAGTTGGGCATCGCCCAGACCACGTTATGGCGAATTTTGCGTAAGGATCTTGGTTTACACCCATACAAGATCAAGCTGACTTAAGAATTGAAGCCGATGGACCATTTGAAGCGACGTACGTTCTCCGATTGGGCTCTGGAAAAGATGCGCCAAGATGATCAATTTCATCGCAAAATCATCTTCAGTGACGAAGCTCATTTTTGGCTCAGTGGGTTCGTCAATAAGCAAAATATGCGTTATTGGTCTGGTGAAAATCCACATGTGCTTCATGAAAGACCACTTCATCCACAAAAAATAACTGTTTGGTGCGGTTTGCATGCCGGCGGCGTCATAGGGCCATATTTTTTTGTAGACGATAATGATCGTCACGTTACTGTGAATGGTAATCGTTATCGCGCCATGATTACCGATTATTTTTGGCCCGAATTGGAAGATATGGACTTAGACAACATGTGGTTTCAACAGGACGGTGCCACAAGCCACACAGCACACGTTACAATCGATTTATTGAAGAGTAAGTTTGATGAGCGTGTTATCTCAAGAAATGGACCAGTCGATTGGCCGCCTCGTTCGTGCGATTTAACGCCTCTGGACTTTTTTCTTTGGGGCCACGTCAAGTCGTTGGTCTATGCCAACAAGCCGACGACGTTGGAAGAGCTCAGAGCCAACATTGAACACGAAATAGCAGCTGTTTCGGCTGAAATGTGTGGCCGAGTCATCGAAAATTGGGTCCAACGAATCGACCGCTGCAAAGGTGCCCGCGGTGGCCATATGAACGAAGTCGAGTTCCATTCATAAATGTTTTGATTGTACTTCAACCCGATAATAAAGTTTTTGAAATATGTTACTAGTTTTTCATGGTCATGCTACCATTGAAGCTATTAAATGTTAAGAGTTTGTTGCTCTTTCCAGTGTCAGTGGAGTGAAGCTCCAATACGAAATCCCCGACTGTTGATTGACCGTAGTACCTGACGAATTTTTGGAAAGAACTTTCACTGGAGGGGCCAGGTATAGGAAAAAGGAAGATATGTTCGTTCTTGCGATAGAAATAGATATTTTCATTTTCGTTTAATATTTTATGTGTTTTATAGAAACTCATTAATTTCTTTTTTGCAACCTTTTCAATTATTTTTCCAACGTTATATCTACATAATATACGTAGGCTGCCTTTTTTGTTTCGGGATTTGGCAACCCTGGTGGTGCAATCTGGTAACTGACAGCTCTATAGTAAAGTTGGACATTTTTGAGGTTATACGTACTCAGAACGTTTTGACATACGAGCGCTATTTGTGTTGTTTGCAGTAAGTTAAAAGATTTATCTCTGCTGAAAAATGGAATTAAATCGTGAACATTTTCGTGCGATTATTTTTTTACAACTTTCGACGTGGATTAACTCAGCAACAGTGTATAGATGAACTTAATTCAATTTTGGGCGATGAAGCTCCATCAAGGACGAGTATTTATCGATGAAATGGTGAATTCAATCGTGGTCGTAGTTCACTTCAAGACGAATTTCGTGAAGGTCGTCCAAAATCAGTTGTTGTTCTGGAAACCATTGATGCTGTGCGCAAACTGATATTGGAAGATCGTCATTTGACCTATCGTGAGTTGAGACAACCTTAGGCATTAGTGGGACCAGCATACATTCAATATTGCATGATCATTTGATTGTCAAAAAAATTTGTTCGCGTTGGATCCCGCATAATTTGACAAAAGCTCAAAAAGATGCTCGTGTCAATTGGTCCAAAGAAATGCTCAAAAACATCGATTTGATGAGTCATCCACCGTATAGTCCTGACTTGGCACCGAATGACTTCTTTTTATTCCCGTACGTAAAAAACAAACTGAGAGGTCAACGTTTTTCGACACCTGAAGAAGCGGTTGCCACATTCAGAATGCATGTTTTGGAGATACCTCAATCAGAGTGGCAAAATTGCTTCGACAATTGGTTGAAACGCATGCAAAAGTGTATAGATTTTCATGGGGAATATTTTGAAAAACAATAAAGTGGTTTTCGATGATTAATACTTGTTTTTCTTCTCTAATCCCGAAATATAAAAGGCAACCTACGTATTAAGGAAAGAAGTTAATAATTGTTGAGTTTAGAGAATACACTCTTCGAAAGGTTAAAAACAATTAAGTGTGTAAGAGGCTTTGAATTAAAATCTTTTAATATTTTTAGACATTCAATAGTTATGGCAAATTCAGGACTAGAGCCAATATTTTTTTAAAACTACTTTCTTATTATTTTCCGCTATATTCGGCATTGAGAATTTTCATTAAAGCACATAATGTATTGAAATTTTTTTTTAAAGATTAGTTTTCGGTTTTTCAATATTAATCTGCAGTTTCCTTGTACGGCAGTGCAAAAGATCCACCTGGATCTTTTGAACCGGCTCAAAGAGCCGGTTCAATGTAAAGAGCGAGATCCGGTGAACCGGTTCATTGAAAAGATCCGAATTTCCCATCTCTAGTTCCTACATACATATAAATTACTCTACACTTTTCTATGAATTTCCTATTTCCTGTAATACAAATATTGTCTTTAGCGTAACGATTTTATAATAAAAAAAAAAAAATTCCTGGTTTTTTATTTAATCAATCCATTTATTAACAAGTACATGTATATGTTCACGCAGTTTTACACAGCACATCAACGCATTACGGCATTATTGTGCACTCAATTATTTACTTTTATTTTCTTATGTGTTCAGTGCCTCTAACAAGCTCACCTTTAAGTTCATAGCTATTCACGGGAGGAAACAGCAGTTGTACGACTACCCCTCAGACGGAAAATTAACAATGTTTGCATTGAGCTGCATGACATCATCCGAGAGGAAAGCACTATTACATTGGTTCACATTGGAAATCAATCCCATAATATACTCTCCGCTTAATTCATCAACTCGCCGTAAACTACACCATATTTGTTTTATGTGGGGTGAATTGGGTAGAGTAATTGTGAAGGTGATTTTACTACCTTCGCTAGAACTTGCAGCCACCTCTTTGATGATGTTATCGAATGCTTTTTCCAAACCCCTTAAAGGTTCGTCATGCATGATATCAGAGTTTTGTAGTCGAAAGTTCATTTTAACACCCTCCACATGGAATTTCTTAAAAAACACCGTGTTTTAGAGAGTACCACATAACCCCGTTTTGAACCGTCCCCTAACTGAACAACGTTATCGCACACCTGATCGTAATGGACAGAACTTGTTTCACACAACGAGCCACCTTCATCTTCTCTCTCTACAAAATCGAGAGCCATCTTCAATACATCATTTGACAAGAGGATACTGTAAATTCTCGAAAAGCGAACAAGTAATCTGTTTAGGAGGTATTTCTCAGCATCAGAAATCATTATCTTTGTTAAGGCAAAATTCTTAACTATGGTACTTAAATTACTTAAAAATAATTCTGATCCTAAAACCAGACTAGACACCTCTGTGAACTTAGCACCCCACTTTAACCCAATTGAATAAAAAAATTGTTTTCGGGTGGAGCTTTGTTTGTACTTGATTGTACCGAAAAAAATTTCGTTTATACCTCCAAGGGAACGGAGAAAAAAATGCTCCGTGTGAACTTAGCACCCGACTTGCACCAAATTAACTGAAATTTTTTATTCAGATAGTACCCCGTCTGTAAATGATTGTACCGAAAATGATTTTTTTTTTTTTTTAATAAAAAAATAAAAAAAAATAATTAAAATTTTTTTTTAAAAAAAAAAAAAAAAAAAAGGACGGCAAACTATTGTAAATTGCTTCTATTTGATTGTACCTTCAATCGATTTTAAAATACTTTAAAATTTACATCAAAAACTAGCTATCTAAACCAACCAATCCTTCACACAAAGAGTAAAATAATTAGAACGAGAACACTATATAAATCGATGACCGGAGTATGATCGATTTTCAAAATTCGAAAAACCAAAAATGCAAATATATGCTATAGATACCGCAATTGATTGTACCTCCAAGAAATTTTAGGATATATTAATTTTTCCATCAAAAAATAACAATCTAAATCAGCCAATAATTCACACTCAGAAATAAATAATTCGAAAGACGATTCTTCGACAACACATTTTAAGTCGGCATAGTATAGACCGATTTTCAAAATTCGAAAAATCAAAGATGCAAATATATGCTATAGATACCGTAGTTGATTGTACCTCCAAGAAATTTTAAGAAATATTAATTTTTCCATCAAAAAATAACAATCTAAATCAGCCTATAATTCACACTCAGAGAGAAATAATTCGAAAGACGATTCTTCGACAACACATTATAAGTCGGCATAGTATAGACCGATTTTCAAAATTCGAAAAACCAAAGATGCAAATATATGCTATAGATACCGTAGTTGATTGTACCTCCAAAAAATCTTAAGAAATATTAATTTTTCCATCAAAAAATAACAATCTAAATCAGCCAATAATTCACACTCAGAGAGAAATAATTCGAAAGACGATCCTTCGACAACACATTATAAGTCGGCATAGTATAGACCGATTCTCAAAATTCGAAAAACCAAAGATGCAAATATATGCTATAGATACCGCAATTGATTGTACCTCCAAGAAATTTTAAGAAATATTAATTTTTCCGCCAAAAAATAATAATCCAAATCAGCCAATAATTCTCCCTCAGAGGAAAATAATTCGAAAGACGATCCTCCGACAACAATTTGTGAATCGATGGCCGGACTAAAGGTCGATTTTCAAAATTCGAAAAACCAAAGATGCAAATATATGCTATAGATACCGCAATTGGTTGTACCTCCAAGAAATTTTAAGAAATATGAATTTTTCCATCAAAAAATATCAATCTAAATCAGCCAATAATTCACACTCAGAGAAAAATAGTTCGAAAGCCTATCCTCCGACAACACATTATAAATCGATAAGCGGAGTATTTCTTGGAGGTACAATCAACTACGGTACCTATAGCATATATTTGCATCTTTGGTTTTTCGAATTTTGAGAATCGGTCTATACTATGCCGACTTATAATGTGTTGTCGAAGGATCGTCTTTCGAATTATTTATTTCTGAGTGTGAATTATAGGCTGATTTAGATTGTTATTTTTTGATGGAAAAATTAATATTTCTTAAAATTTCTTGGAGGTACAATCAACTACGGTATCTATAGCATATATTTGCATCTTTGATTTTTCGAATTTTGAAAATCGGTCTATACTATGCCGACTTAAAATGTGTTGTCGAAGAATCGTCTTTCGAATTATTTCTCTCTGAGTGTGAATTATTGGCTGATTTAGAATGTTATTTTTTGATGGAAAAATTAATATTTCTTAAAATTTCTTGGAGGTACAATCAACTACGGTTCCTATAGCATATATTTGCATCTTTGGTTTTTCGAATTTTGAAAATCGGTCTATACTATGCCGACTTATAATGTGTTGTCGAAGAATCGTCTTTCGAATTATTTCTCTCTGAGTGTGAATTATTGGCTGATTTAGAATGTTATTTTTTGATGGAAAAATTAATATTTCTTAAAATTTCTTGGAGGTACAATCAACTACGGTATCTATAGCATATATTTGCATCTTTGGTTTTTCGAATTTTGAAAATCGGTCTATACTATGCCGACTTATAATGTGTTGTCGAAGGATCGTCTTTCGAATTATTTATTTCTGAGTGTGAATTATTGGCTGATTTAGATTGTTATTTTTTGATGGAAAAATGAATATTTCTTAAAATTTCTTGGAGGTACAATCAACTACGGTATCTATAGCATATATTTGCATCTTTGGTTTTTCGAATTTTGAGAATCGGTCTATACTATGCCGACTTATAATGTGTTGTCGAAGGATCGTCTTTCGAATTATTTATTTCTGAGTGTGAATTATAGGCTGATTTAGATTGTTATTTTTTGATGGAAAAATTAATATTTCTTAAAATTTCTTGGAGGTACAATCAACTACGGTATCTATAGCATATATTTGCATCTTTGATTTTTCGAATTTTGAAAATCGGTCTATACTATGCCGACTTAAAATGAGTTGTCGAAGAATCGTCTTTCGAATTATTTCTCTCTGAGTGTGAATTATTGGCTGATTTAGAATGTTATTTTTTGATGGAAAAATTAATATTTCTTAAAATTTCTTGGAGGTACAATAAACTACGGTTCCTATAGCATATATTTGCATCTTTGGTTTTTCGAATTTTGAAAATCGGTCAATACTATGCCGACTTATAATGTGTTGTCGAAGAATCGTCTTTCGAATTATTTCTCTCTGAGTGTGAATTATTGGCTGATTTAGAATGTTATTTTTTGATGGAAAAATTAATATTTCTTAAAATTTCTTGGAGGTACAATCAACTACGGTATCTATAGCATATATTTGCATCTTTAGTTTTTCGAATTTTGAGAATCGGTCTATACTATGCCGACTTATAATGTGTTGTCGAAGGATCGTCTTTCGAATTATTTATTTCTGAGTGTGAATTATTGGCTGATTTAGATTGTTATTTTTTGATGGAAAAATTAATATTTCTTAAAATTTCTTGGAGGTACAATCAACTACGGTATCTATAGCATATATTTGCATCTTTGGTTTTTCGAATTTTGAGAATCGGTCTATACTATGCCGACTTATAATGTGTTGTCGAAGGATCGTCTTTCGAATTATTTATTTCTGAGTGTGAATTATTGGCTGATTTAGATTGTTATTTTTTGATGGAAAAATTAATATTTCTTAAAATTTCTTGGAGGTACAATCAACTACGGTACCTATAGCATATATTTGCATCTTTGGTTTTTCAAATTTTGAAAATCGACCATACTCCGGTCATCGATTTATATAGTGTTGTCGTTCTAATTATTTTACTCTTTGTGTGAAGGATTGGTTGGTTTAGATAGCTAGTTTTTGATGTAAATTTTAAAGTATTTTAAAATCGATTGAAGGTACAATCAAATAGAAGCAATTTACAATAGTTTGCCGTCCTTTTTTTTTTTTTTTTTAAAAAAAAAAATTTTAATTATTTTTTTTTATTTTTTTATTAAAAAAAAAAAAAAATCATTTTCGGTACAATCATTTACAGACGGGGTACTATCTGAATAAAAAATTTCAGTTAATTTGGTGCAAGTCGGGTGCTAAGTTCACACGGAGCATTTTTTTCTCCGTTCCCTTGGAGGTACAAACGAAATTTTTTTCGGTACAATCAAGTACAAACAAAGCTCCACCCGAAAACAATTTTTTTATTCAATTGGGTTAAAGTGGGGTGCTAAGTTCACAGAGGTAGACTAGACTCTAACTGTCTAATCATATATGTAAAATTCATTTTAAGCTTTTATTTTTTACTAAACGATCGGCTTTCAATAGGGGTCTTGCTATTATTCGCAGAAGACGACAGGACAACTCAGGTCAGGTTCTCCCACAAGCGCAGAGCTTGCACGGCACTTGATTAATTCGGTACCACTATGGGACGTAGATTCACTGATTGAATTGTCCGTGGGATTTTTGGCCAGGATAGCTTGGGCCAGTTCTAGTAGCACTTTTATCTTTTGAAGCTGTTCTTCCCGCAATAAAACCTCCACCTGAAAAATACGAACATCAGAGAAATTAAAAACTAGTATGTGTTTTTAAAAAAGGATACTTATTATTTAGAATTTGTACTTTGTTGACTGCTCCCCAGCTACGAGACGAATGTGATTATCACCAGAACCCACGAGATTATTTATATCAAAAAACCTGAGTAATTACGCTTTAAACATTTTAAAATTAATTCAATTGTAAAGATCACGCAACGGATTGGTTTTGAAACAATAGATCACTGTACTTCCATTACATTACATTTTCTATTTGCTTCCGTTAAAATATATATCAGATATATTATCAAATTTTCTATAGTTAGTTTGACTGTGTATATTTAAAACATCTCTAATGCAAAGTTGCAATTTATGGATCATTTCCTATGAAGGAAGTGTATACGATCACGTATACGTAGTAAACACACCTACAATTTTAACCCCCTCCTTTGTTTAAACATCCTCCACACCTTTATATGAGTTCAACACGTCTCAAATAACTCTACAGCCGAAAGAACCCTATATAAAATCAGAACGAAAATTAATATCTTAGAGTCATCTAACAAAGCTGGATCAAGATGGTGAGTGTGAAGAACGCGTAGGTCTTAAAATCATTGAATAATTATGGCTCCCTCATTTCAGGAGTCAATTAACATGTTGAACGATATCGCTAAGGGTAACACCGATACCCTCATTACAACCGAAAATCTTACAGTTGGTAAGGAGTACAAGATACGTGAATTCAAGCTGTTGAAGACAAAATACGGGATGAGACTTGTTGTGTATTTGGTGGAAGGGTTCTTTTACTTCCTTCCTCAGCGTTTTGCAACAACAATCAGGATTCAAAAACAGGTGGCCGAACTTAATCAAAATCCCAACAACTATTTCGTTCTTAACGGTAAAGATGAAAGCAGGGGGGGTTTCCTCATGATAAATTTTGTGGAGAAAATTGGGTAATAAAAATGGAGTTATACATCGTCAACATATAAATTCACCATTTATGATTATTAACGGTTCTTACGGTTTGTATAGTCGTAACCGGACTTTGCTTTCATATCTAGATAATAAACAGATTTAAAATAAATCGTGTAGATTTGCATCAAAAATTTATTGCGTTTTACTTAACCAACCGAATCCCTCAATCTATAAGTTAAAAGTCATGTAACCATCCATTCGGAGCCGTGGCTCCAAAAATCATGTTATCAACCAATGGGAACCATGGCTCCAACTATCCAACCTCAGAAGATATGAAGAAGACACCACCCCTCACACGAAAAGCTTTCAGCTAGCATAACTAGCCAACTAAAAACGCCCCCAATCCATCTCTATAGCCACTTGAGGAGAAACCACTCCAAAACAAACGCCATCTATAACACCCACGGTCCACAGAAAAGCTTTTAACTATCATTAGACCCCAGCATCTACATGAAAACTCTCAACCAGACCCCTCTAACAATATACTTGCTTGAAATATAACACCCACGGCCCACAGAAAGGCCTTCAACTAACGTTAGATCCCGGCGTCTACATGAAAACTCTCAACCAGGCCCCTCTAACAATATACTTGCTTGAAATATAACACCCACGGCCCACAGAAAAGCTTTCAACTAACGTTAGACCCCGGCATCTACATGAAAACTCTCAACCAGGCCCCTCTAACAATATACTTGCTTGAAATATAACACCCACGGCCCACAGAAAAGCTTTCAACTAACGTTAGACCCCGGCATCTACATGAAAACTCTCAACCAGGCCCCTCTAACAATATACTTGCTTGAAATATAACACCCACGGCCCACAGAAAAGCTTTCAACTAACGTTAGACCCCGGCATCTACATGAAAACTCTCAACCAGGCCCCTCTAACAATATACTTGCTTGAAATATAACACCCACAGCCCACAGAAAAGCTTTCAACTAACGTTAGACCCCACCATCTAACCCCTCTAACAATACTGCAACTGCACAAAAGCACTCAATCAAACAAACCACAGGTGTGAATGCGTCAACACTATACCAAACACTATCTACTAACTCCCTTTTTAACAGAAAAGCTCCATAGTTTGCAGAAAAATACACCTAAAAGGTACGTTTTTCAGACAAAGGCTCCAGGTTTGCAGGAAAATAGAAGGAAAATGTGCGAATTTGGACTAAAAGCTTTGACCAAAGCGGGAGCGAGTTTCCCTCTCTCGCAAGTACTGAACTCATACCAAAGTGGTACACTTACTACTACCGTGTCACATTTTGGTAAATTGACTTTTGGCCGCGTAGATTGTTCAAATACCCCACTGTGAGTCGGATTGCAATGTCAAAATGTCGCTGTTGGGCTGTATATCGTTCTCAGCAGTTGAAAACATAGATGGCATTATGCACAAAAATGTATTGCTTCACATTTTCAAGATATAAAATGGAGACTATTTTAGAGGAAATGTGAATTCTAGAAACATTACATTTCTATCAAGATAGGATTCTAAACATACGACACATTTCATTCGAGAATTCCTACACTATAACTGTCCCAAAGTGTAGAAAACCGACCACCACTATTCCATCTTGCACCAATTTGCTCCCAGATGACCATCTTTAGAAGTAGCTTGATGAAAGAAGCAGGATGCACCGAATTACCAGTACATCGGAGTTGAAAACGGTTCTATAAGATCAATGGACAGATATCTTCGATTCAGCGAACCGGAAACTTGTAGAATGAATGCGAAATAGATACAAGGCGATCCTGAATAAAAAAATGAGATACCACCAAAAATTAATGAAGTAGGTTAAAAAGAATAAAAAAAATTCGTTTGACCCAATAATTAAGTGATGTTAGAATTCATTTATTTGAATTGTTTTTAATTATTTCATATATTTGCGTAATATATATTTTGAAAAAAACACTTATTTCCATGAGTATATAGTAGATAGGTAGGTAGGTACACGTGGCTGTCCGTGAGAACACGGACACACTTAGACCTAAAAGGTCCGTTGTGATACCACAGGATCTTCGACTCCGGTCCTACTCGTCGAACCATTTAGAGCTTATAATGAAGCGTCGGATTCTCGCGACCTCCATTGTGGCAAGTTCACCAAGACAGTTGAAGAAGTACGCTCCGAGATGAGCTTTCCTTCTGACAGACAGAGCTGGACAAGTGCAGAGAAGGTGAAGGACTGTCTCCTCCTCCTCCTCGTCCTGGCAGCTTCTACAGAAGTCGTTTGAGAAAAGTCCAAGCCTTTCTGCATGCCGACCTATAAGACAGTGTCCGGTTAGGGCACCGACTGTTTTGCTGATGTCCGCCCTTTTGAGCAGAGTCAGCCTTTTAGAACGATGAAGATCCAGCTTTGGCCAGATCTGTCTCGCAGTGTGACATGTTGTACCCTCCGCCCATCTTGAGTTGGTTTTCTCAATTGAGTCCAGTCTCAGTAGCAGTTTACATGTGGAGAGAGGCACACCCAGGTTCTGATATACCGGCGAAGTATGAAGGGTGGTGCCGCGCCGAGTGAGTTCGTCAGCCATACAGTTCCCTGGAATATCCATGTGTCCTGGCACCCAGCACAGAAGAATATTGAACTGTTCGGCCATCTCCTTAAGAGATGATCTACATTCTACGGCGACCTTTGATGTTGTCGAGGTCGATTCCAGGGATTTCATCGCCGCTTGGCTGTCTGTGAAAATGCTAATATCCCTAGTAGATATTACATTACACCTCAGCCAGGACAGGGCCTCCTTGATCGCCATAAGTTCCGCCTGATAGACACTACAGTGGTCCGGAAGGCGGAAAGAGCTGCTAATATTAAGCATTTCAGAGAAAACACCTCCACCTACCCCGTCTTCAGTTTTGGAGCCGTCCGTATATATGTGGGCGGACTCTTTCTTCGTTCGTACCAAGTCCCTTTCCCACTCTAGGCGGGTTGGGATGGCTGTTGAGAAGTTTTTATCGAAGTCATAACTGGGCGGGGTGTAGTCGGTGTTTTCAGGAATGTTGAAGTGACTCAAAATTGTTGAGTGGCCTGCACATATGTCAGTCCACAGTGTGGAGGCCTTTAGCCGAATGGCAGCACTGGCTGCCATTTGCTTGCAAAGATGTCTAAGGGTGGCAGACTGAACAGCATGTCCAGTGCTGCAGAGGGAGTTGTTCTCAGAGCTCCGCTGATGCATATGCATGCTGTTCTTTGTACCTTTCCCAGAGTGGTGCGGTTAGCCGCTTTGTCTAAGGCCGTCCACCAGACAACAACACCGTACATGAGTATCGGTCTGATGACGGACAAGTAGAGCTAATGAACTATCCGGGGTTGCATACCCCATTTATTGCCAATGGCCTTTTTGCATGAGTAGAGCGCAACTGTTGCTTTCCCTACTCGTTCCTGAATGTTAGGTTTCCAGTGAAGCTTCCTATCCAAAATAAGACCCAAGTATTTTGCACTATCGGTGAAAACTGGACTGGTACCATTCAGAGAAGGAGGGTCTACGTGAGGAATTTTGTATTTCCTGGTGAAGAGGACTAATTCTGTTTTGCATGGGTTCACGCCCAGTCCGCATTCAGAAGCCCAATTAGAAAGAATAGAGAGAGCATTCTGCAATATCTCACTCAGTGTGTTTGGGTGCTTCCCCGAGACGGCAATTGTAACATCGTCGGCATAAGCAATCACTTTGCAGCCCGCCCCTTCCACTCTCAATAGTAGTTTGTTGACCACTAAATTCCACAGAAGAGGGGAGAGTACGCCACCTTGTGGTGTACCTCTGCTGACAAACCTTCGAGTATATAGTAAAAACAATAACAAATGATATTAAATTTTTTTTTATTTTCTCCTCGTTTCAATCATAATATTGCCCCAAACATTGTTTATGGTATCGACCCAATAATTATGTGAGCTACTGTACATACAATCACATGCATTTGAAACTTATTTTTTACCCTCCGTTGTTTTGGCACTACAATCCAACTGCGATTGCATTTATTCTGTACGGCTCTTAACGAACACAAATAATATTACAGTAAGATGCTGTACACATTGCACACGACCGAGCGATCTTCCGATACTTTTCGTTTTTCTGCTTAATGTCAAATTATCAGTTATTAGAAAATTGGTTGAAATCGATAACTATAACATTTTTGAGAGAAAATTTCTAGGGATTTGGATTTTGATTTATATTAAAAAATGTCCGTCCGTCGGTACGAATTACGACGGATTCATTTTACTTTATTATTTTAATAATTAAGTATTGTGATTGATTTTTTAAAAAAAAAAATTTGCTACCCTCAAAATTTTTATTTTCACGTTTCATAACTAGTAGACGCGAAAAAAGCAATAAAAATTTTCAGTCCGTCTGTCCGCCGTACGCCGTACGCCGTACGCCGTACGCCGTACGCCGTACGCCGTACGCAAGATCGTTTGGAGGCTCGTAGCTGCCAAACGCTTTGAGATATTAAATTGAAATTTTTTTACCGAATAGACGGGGTAGGCGCCTTGAAGTGACCAAATTTTTAGGGGTGGGGGTGTGAGGGGGAAGGAGGGGGAAGTGTTTTTTACCGAAAATTCTGCTTTCCAGATCTCAGTAACCCCTTATGTTAGGAAGCTGAAACTTGGAATTTCTATAGAACTCTGATAGTAGACCCATTTGCAGAAAAATTGTCAATATTGATCAAGGGGTGTGGGAGTGGGGGGAAATGTAATGCGTTTGAAACCCAAAAAAGGTGAGATAGACACATTCTAAAATCCATATCTCCTAAACCGTTAATGGCACACCATTCAAACTTAAAACATATTTGTAGTTATACTAGGAGAACAGAATGAAGAAAAATTTTGGGTAGGGGAAGTTGTGTATGGGGGTGGGGGGTGAAAAACTTAAGATTACGATATCTCATGAACCAATTGCTCTAGAAAAATAAAATTTGGTTTGGGTGTAAAGGTTGACAAAAAAAGATTGACCAAAGTAAAATTTTTTAAGTGGGAGGTGGAGCATAGAAGTGGAGGGGATGAGAATTTTTCAAATCAAATACATTTCATATCTCAAGAACAGTTTAAGATAGATGCTTAGAATTTTTACCAGAAGTAGCGCTAATTAAACCCTAGTAGGGAAAAAAGTTTTGGGGTTGAGGGTGAAGAGGGGGAGGGTGGGGGAGGGTGAAAAGGAAAAAGTTCCGATGCTTATATCTTGAGAACCTGTAATGATATAAGCCTTAAACTTGGTATTTAGATAGAGCTATAGTAGCGGAATGTTTTTTTAGTGGTAGTATGCTACGGGGGTAGGGGGTGTTTTTCCTAACTATTAAACGGTTTATGCTAGAAAGTTGAAACTCGGTGTGTATATGTAAATCAACTAGAAAAGTATTTGTGATAAAAAAAAATTTGAATATTCATTGGCGTTTAGAAAGGGGGGCAAAAAAAATTATTTGTAAATATAATAGATATAAAATTCATATATATTCACGATTTTCGTCATATCTACTAGGTCTTTCCAAATATTGAATTCATTTTTATTCTACGGATTCTTCGTATGAATACCTAGAAAGTGTTTTCAAGGTTTTTTGAAATTCGACCCCTAAGGGTAGTGTGGTACAAATGGGAGGTGTTTTTCCTATATATGGAACGGCTTAAGCTACAATGTTGAAACTCGGTGTGTATATGTAAATCAACTAGAAAGGTAATTGTGATAAAAAAAAATTTGAATATTCATTGGCGTTTAGAAGGGGGGGGGGCAAAAAAAAATATTTGTACATATAATATATATAATATGCAAATATTTTCACGATTTTCGTCATATCTACTAGGTCTTTCCAAATATTGAATTCATTTTTATTCTACGGACTCTTCGTATGAATACCTAGAAAGCGTTTTCAAGGTTTTTTGGAATTCGACCCCTAAGGGTAGTGTGGTACAAGTGGGGGTGTTTTTCCTATATATGGAACGGCTTAAGCTACAATGTTGAAACTCGGTGTGTATATGTAAATCAACTAGAAAAGTAATAGTGATAAAAAAAAATTTGAATATTCATTGGGGTTCAGAAGGGGGGGGGGCAAAAAAAAATATTTGGAAATATAATAAATATAAAATGCATATATTTTCACGATTTTCGTCATATCTACTAGGTCTTTCGAAATATTGAATTCATTTTTATTCTACGGATTCTTCGTATGAATACCTAGAAAGTTTTTTCAAGGTTTTTTGAAATTCGACCCCTAAGGGTAGTGTGGTACAAGTGGTAGGTGTTTTTTCTATATATAGAACGGCTTAAGCTACAATGTTGAAACTCGGTGTGTATATCTAAATCAACTAAAAAAAAAATTTGAATAAAAAAAACGAATATCTATTGGCGTTCAGAAGGGGGGCAAAAAAAATTATCTGTGAAAATAGAATGCATATTTTCCCACGATTTTCGACATATCTACTACCTCGTCCCAAATAATGAATTTAATTTTATTCTATGTATTCTCCATATGAATACCAAGACAGTGTTTTCAAGATTTTCTGAAAATTGACCCCTAAGGGGGTGTAAAGTGATTGACTTTTTCATAAACTATTCCATATCTCTCAGATCCAATCAGATTTTCACTTCCATGATCTTGTTCTTTTTGATAAGTTTTCAGTCACATAGTAGCCTACACCGCATTTCAGAATTGAACGCGTTCCTTACTTCTGCCGGAAAAATAATAAAGTTACGCCCAGATTGTTGGCAGATTTTTTCTTTTTACTATCAATAAAAACTTCAAATTCGTGGAGATTTTCTTTCATAATCTTCTTGAAAATGTTGTAATGTATGACCACAACTATTTTGCCAATATAGGCCAGTCAATGAAGACATTAAAAATCGATCATTTAACAATAACTCCAAACTTTTTGAAGACGAGCTGACAGTCGAAGTGAAAGGACGTGTTTTAACTAGCTTCTTGAAATTCGAACTTTAACAGAAAGACGTAAACCTGCACCACCAGGTAAGGACGATTTCGTATTTAAACAGGATAAGACCTGTTTAAATCGCAGCGCGCGGCATACCAGTATTAGTGATAGTGCCTAAAAGTGACCGAGAGAGGTACCAGTGGTAGTGACGTTAAGGACAAGAAGCACATACCGTGATAGCACGCGAGAATTAGTGCTCGAAATGGGACGAAACTGTAAAAGGGTGCGGTCTAGGGACCAAACCCTTAACGCGAGTGACACGGACAGTGACGACGCTGTTGCGAAAAAAAGAGATAAGATAGAGACCAGCAACAAGGGCGAAGCTTACAGCGCCCTCGCAGAGAAGGAAAGCGACAGTGAGTACGAGAACGGGACTGAGAGGGGTTTTACTGTGCGTGAGACAGAACTAGTGAGCGAGATCGAAAGGCGCGATAGCATTATAGAGGCCCTACAACTACATATGCAACAAATGCAGGAAGCGCTTGGCAAGCTCCAGACCAACGAAGAAAAGAGAGCACCCGCGAAAAAGGCGTCCGACGTGGAAATGGTAGCCAAAGAAACAACGGAGACGGACTATGTTGAAATGGTGCTGCGCCAAAACCGCGCTAAACCAGCAGCAAGCACGAAGCCCAAGTCGGCCCTGCCAGCAGAGAAAATAACCGCGACGAAAAATAAGACGAACCAAAAGAAAAAAGCGTCTAAAATGCCGACAATAAAAACGTTCAACCAAAATCCAGAAACGTTAGTGAAATTACTGGAAAAAAGTGCCGGCATCGAGAATTTACAGTTAAAAAACGTCACTGCATCGAAAATCGCGATCCACACATCAAATATCAATGATTTTCGCAAAGCGAAAGAAGTTCTGGAAAAGAGTGAATCGAAATTCTTCACCTATACTCCACGTGAAGAGAAAACCGAGACGTTCCTAATGAAGGGACTGAGCAGCCACGCGGTCCCCGAAGAGATAAAGGTTGAGCTGAAAAAGCAACTGCCGGAGACCGAAATCCTTTCGGTGTCGAGATTTTCAACGAGAAGATCAGCGTTGGAAAAGAGAGTGCTACCGACCCTCATGGTCCAGATTGGGTGCAATAGCAAAACGTCAGATTTGCATCAAGTCCGCTACTTAAACCACCAGCTGGTGCATTTTGAAAAGCTCCGCAAGACAAAAATCTCCCAGTGCCGGCGTTGTCAACGGTATGGCCACTCAGCAGCGAACTGCAAAATCGCCTACCGATGGGTTAAGTGCGAGCAAACTCACTCCCCTGGCGAGTGCAAATTAGATGCGTCAGCGGAAAAGGCGCAAACATACTGCGTGAACTGCAAAAGCCACGGCCACCCAGCGTCATTCAAAGGATGCCAGCACATAAGGAAGCGAAAAGCCGGAGAAATACCGCCCGACAGGAAAAAACAGCAGAGACAACAAAACCAACGAATCAACAACTACAACGGATCATAGACAGTGCAGTTCGACCAGGAATCAACTTTGCAGATGCCGTGAAGAGAAAGGATAATACGAAAGCTCTGCGAAACCCGTAAAAACCTACGAGAGCACACAAGTAAGGATAATGATAACATTAATCAAAATTCCCTTAAATATTTTCAGGTAAACTTATTGGAGTTACTTTATAACAAGTTGGAGCGTTTCGAGTAAGCCATTGGTGCTCACGCTCAACAACTTAGCCATATGAGTCGCGTCTAAGATATGTCCAATGTCTGTTGATGGCCAGGTCACACAAAGCCTTCAGAAGACCGAGCTCAGGCTCATATCTTTCAATGTCAACTCCATTGTGTGTGTACCTAAATAGAAGGATGAATCTAGACGATCTGCTAAAAATAGAAAAACTCGATCTCCTCCTCTTAAACGAAACGAAATTAAAACCTCACCATACCCCACAATTTAATAACTACGAAAGCTCACTCAGAAACAATTTCAGAAGAAAAAAAATTCATGACCCCCACAGATAGGAACCTAACAAACTCGGAGATAGAACACTATCTCCAAATATTAGAAAATCTCAAAATTGCTCCAATAGAACGAACTGTCCCAAAAAGAAAAATACGAAATACCTTAGACAACTACAAAAACCCTATTATACGAAAACTCCAAAGACTTAAAAGTCATTTGCTCACGCGAAATAATAACACCTATCGTAGATTTTTATATTACAATTGAGAAGACTAAAATCAAAAATGTTAAAACTTTAATTCGACAAAACTTCGCGAACGAAAGTAATAGGCAACGGAGGGAAAAAATTCAATCTGTTAGGTCCAGCGACTCTTCCGGGATGTTTGCTCAAATAAATTCTATATTTAGAAAAAAGAATAATGCAAGCGTACCCACGATTAAGGTACCGGCCGACTCCCAAAAACTCCTTGAAGACGCAAATATCACAAGTGCAAGTGCAAGTCGCGATACAAACGGCTACTTCGTGATAGCCGACGAACCCCAAAAGCTAGATCTAATAGGGACCCACTTAGAGGGAATCCATATACAGAGCTCCAACTTGGGAAGGGAAAGACTAAATCAATTAGTTACTGAAAAGGTTACAGATTTCAAAAATGAGAGCGAAGGCAATGAGCCTTTACTCATTTTTAGCGAAAATCTGATTGCCAATCAAATTCCAGACAACCAACTATCAGACTACATCGTTTCATTTGAAACACTTTAATTTTTATTCAAGCGCCACAATAATAAAAAATTATCCGGCTTGGATGGAATTCCAAATTTAGTATTAAAGAATCTGCCGGATGTAATTATTCAAGAATTTTGCACCCTTTTTAATAACCTATTAAACAACTCTTACTACCCCGGAAAATGGAAACGCGCGAAAGCATTCCCTATCCTTAAGAAAGGGAAAGATCCTACAGATCCAAAAAGCTACAGACCCATAAGTCTTCTACCCAACATAAGCAAAGTCTTTTAATCCATCCTCAATGACACCCTGAATTCTCACATTCGGCAGAATGATCTGATACTGAATTGCCTATTCGGCTTTCGAAATAGACATTCTACCATACACGCCATAACGAAGGTCACATCCGACATCTGCTGGCATTTGAATAATAAAGAATGCGTAGGTGCCTGTCTGATAGACATGGAGAAGGCCTTCGACACAGTTTGGCTTGACGGTCTGATCATTAAATTAATTAAAAAAAAAATTCCCGAACACTGGATAAATATACATATGATATACAACAAAAACTTTGTGCTAACAAACGGGAAAATTGTTACCACACAGACCTTTAATGTTAGGGAAGGGCTCCAACAGGCAACAGTAACTACACCCACTTTATTCGCGATCTACATTAGCGATCTTTTGGAAACATTTGATTTTAATAAATCACCAAGAGATCTATTGTAGCCTTCGCAGACGACCTAATAATATACACACCCTATTCTAAAGCGACCAAAGCTCAAGAGGAACTGCAGAAAATGCTTAACGACGTCCAATTCTACACGAACTCTTGGAAGATGAAAATTAATTCACAGAAATGTGAGACTATTCTATTTCGCACCACCTAAGCCCATGCCAATAGAGATTTGAAGCGCAATTGAAAGAAATTCCATATTGTAGCTGGGGAGGGAAGCAACGAAAAAATATCGCACAAGACTTGTGTTAAATATCTAGGAGTAAACTTAGATCAACACTTGTACTTCAACCAACACTCTAATATCCAGATTGTAAAGGCGCGTAACGCAGTCATGGCTCTAAAACGGCTTTTTTACGCGAAACATTTATACCCTCGCGTTACAATTATTTGTTACCAAGCTTTGGTGAGACCTAGAGTCACTTCATACGAACTAACATAAACATCCATTATCTTGAGTACGGACAATGTGTGTTTCATTTGAAACCAGTACATTTGAAATTTTTTTGCAGTTGTCTCAATTTTTCATTTTAAGGATCTCCACTGAAGTGGATAAACGCTGTATTTAGTTGACATTTCATGAGACATATCTCGATTCCGTGAAACGTCCATCAAAATCCATCTGCTACACGTATACACACTAAAACAATGCCATTTAAGAAACCTGCGATTTTTTTAATTCGCAGGTTTTTAGTACTAAATATGTACCAAAAGTGGTGATTGTCCGTACTCATGATAGTGGATGTTTGTGTTAGTTCTTATACAGTGACTCTAGTGAGACCTATTCTCACTTATGGCTGCCCCATCTGGTTCAATATAAGTTCATCTTATATGGACAAATTTAGACTTTTCGAAAGAAAATGTCTACGCGCGTGTACTGGCATCAATAGAAAGGCAGAGACAGATTTTCTGCATTACATATCGAATGGGGAAATATATGAAACGGCAGAAATCTCCCGGGTTGATACGACAATCATAAAATTAACTAGGAACCATATAGCTGGAACCACCTCAGATCAAGACCTTAACCCCTGGATCCACCAACCCTTCTTCCGAAACCCACAATAAATAGAGAAAACCATGTCAACTGGTTTTATTCCACCTGAAGCCTTCGTCAACCTTGACGAAAACGGCTACATCTTAGATTCCGACTACGTACCAATCATTTATCAAGCATATAGGCGCGCGACCGATAAAAAAATAGAATACGACCCCAATTTCGAAACCAGCGACCCCCTGCCCTTATGGCGTTACTCCACCGCGAACTATGTTGACATTGACAGACATGAGCGTGAGGCTACGAGATACTTTTCAAGTATAAGTTAATTAAATAATTAAGCGAACCAAAAAAATAAAAACGAAACTAGAATAAGTACTAACCTTGTTAGCACACTGAGAGAAAAAAACATGTAAAATCATTAAAATACCTTTTGATTTGTTGAGTTTTCATTACACTATGGGTTCGATCATGATTCCTTTTGATTTAAAATGTTTTAAGCACAAAAAGGTAATAACAATGATTAAAACACGAATCAGTTCAATTTAAACTCTTTGAATAACAATTCCCGTTTAAGATGATTTCATGTTATATAAAATGCTTTTCACTTTAAACGGAATTCTACTACGATTCTATTTGATTCAAAATCCTTTTTATTTAATTTAAAGGGTTCATACTGACTCTCTTTTAGTTGTTTTTATTTTGATTTAAACTTTATTGAAATGGAATTGTTTGAAAGCAATTCTTCTACATTCATTTTTTAATTTAAGGAGGTTTTGGGAAGGAATAAAACATTTATCAATTATTTTTATATTTTTATTTTTCGAGCGTTCAGTATACATATAATACAGCTTCAAATGTATAAAATATTCTTCTTCATTTAAATTAAATACAGTATTGAAAAAAAAAATGATTTTATTAATTTTTATTTAAAATAAGTTTAGGTATGTATTTTTGTAATTATTGCTTCATAAGAATTTATTCCGTAAGTAAGATTTTCCATTATTTAATAAGTAAATATGTAATGGCGGACTAGTGAAAGTTTTTATATCTTTCAATATGAGTTCATCAAATTTTTTCCCTATTTCAAATGCCTGAAAGTGCTCATTGAAGCTCCTGATTTCAATTTTTTGGCATTCTATGTGTAAAGTAGAATTTGCTGACAGTAACGTATTGATTTTTATAAATTTTACCATTATATTCTAGATTGTAACAACATTTTACTTCGGTTATATTTAGTCCAGCCTTTTTCAAGAGATCATCATAACTATTATTATTCTGGACAAAACATTTTTCATTTATAACAAATTCATTTTTAAGACCGTATTTGTACACTGTTAGAAATTTTAAATACTTTAAGCCTGACTTAATACTGAAACTTAATGGCACGTTAATTCGAGAGGTTGTACTATTGGAATACGATTTCAACTCTTTGTGTTTCGATTCGAATCTAAAGCTCTAAGTGTATTTCAGTGGGCCAATATTTCTAATCGCTTTTCCATAATGTAACATGAAATGGTGTTTCGGCTTTAATGTATTCCCATAAATCTTCACATATAATAGATGATGATGAGATATTAAAAATTCTAATTTATTTATATCTTCGTCGGAAAATTCATTTTGTAGTAAGATATCAACAATGTTTACGAGTAGGCATAACAACTTCCATGGTTTATTAGACAGTGGAATAAGATCGCCTATAAGTAATGGTAAAAAATGCAGAAACGTTCGCGACTCACGGGCGGACATTTTTAAACGCATTTTTTTCAGCATGTTTAAATTTATATCGGGGGACATATTGCCAATTTCCGTTTCTCCATATTGAAATAATTTTTTGCGATTATTGAGGACATCTAAACTAATTATTTTAGAATCTATTAATGAGAGCAGAATAAGACAAAGGTCATAATGTAAGACTCCATCAAAAATATCATGCATAAGATCAAATGAATTATTCTGTGTAACATGAAATGAAGAAAGTTCATTGAATATCGCGTTTTCTTTAACTCCAGTATCGGGATGATGATTGGTCTTCACGTCATTTGCATAATTTTCAAAGGTTCTTAAACTTTCAACATGCTCTATGCAATCAGATTGTGTTTGAACTTTTTCCCTTCTACAAGACCTACAAAAACGTTGTGCATTGAATGAAGTTGTAAATCCTAAAACCGTGTTTAATCCCAAATTGTCCCCGAGAACAAGCCCTAATTTAACGTATATTTTTAGAGACCTAGCAGAAGTATTTAAGTCCAAGCCATTTTCCTCCAAATCTCTTAGTTGGTCAATAAGGTATTTCAAAGCAACATGGTTTCCAACGTCCTTGAAATCTCTACTGTTTATATGCAAACAATGAAAAAGGAAATTCAATTTTGATAGCAAATGTTGTGGAATTGTTGGAAAACAATAATATGCAGCTAAAATAGAGTGCGTATGGGTTCCTAATGGATTATTTATACCGTTATCGTCGAAAAATATAAATAATGGAATGACAATTTCTTTATCAGAATTTTCAAACTGTGATTGATATATATATCCATTCATAAAATTACATATTTTTGATTGAGATTTTATGCGGTTCATATTTTGCAAAGTGATATTCAAAACATTTGGCAATTCAAAAAATGATTTAATTTGAAATTTCATGGGCATAAAAAATGCATTAGATAAACATCTTTCCAACAAGGGATTACCATTTACAATTTTGTCTTTGATTATGAAATTTATTTCCCGGCGAAGTGGCTTCTCATACAATTTTTTTTGTTTCAGTGTCTTAATCAATTTATATTCGGATTTAATGGCTTTAAAAGGAGAATTGCAGAAATTAATAAAACTTTCTTTACCGATTCCCGCTGATCCTGCTGGAATCGCACTAAACATTGTTTGAAATATATCCCCAAAAGTTGAAGTTATATCAGTTACTGAATTTTGTATGAGTTGGACCATATTTCTTGGTATCACGTTTTCAGAGTATAAATTAATTGAAAACTGTAAAGCTTTTTCTTTTAATAATTTTATATAACTAAATATATCTGTTTCCGGTACAGATCTTTCGGTAACATTTTCAGTTTCTAATTCATTCATTTCTAATCTCGCCAGTACTTTCTTGTTATTGCTTATTTGTATGAGGTTAATGCCATCTATACTTCTATTTTCCTGGGTTTGTTTATGAATATTATTTAAGTGAGTTCTGAAAGATTTAAAATTTGAAAAATTCTGGCCACAGTTGGTTTGAACACAAGTAACAATACTATCTGATAAAATTGAATGACCATGTTTATAATGATCTGTCAACTTAAGTGGAGAATCGAAAAAGTTTTTACATTTAAAGCAGCTAAACATTCTGAATGCTTTGTTTACAGTTATTACTGATATGATGCTAGGAGTAATTCGATCAAACTTAGTATGAATGTCATACAAATATTTCTGTATGAATAACCACGATCCATAACACGCACGAGGATATTCAAGATTAAATATTTGGTATATCTTAAACGCGGTGTCTAAGGTGGCCAAAAATGAATTGAATTTGTACAAAATGTTATCAAAAAATAAATAATAATGATCAATTTGATATTTTGAAGATCCAACTAATATCAAAAATGGCTGTAGTGTTAAGCCAGCATTATAATACTTTGTTTTCAGTATCAATATTTCCTTTTTATAATCATTTATGTTTAACAGATGCAATACAAATGTTTCTTGAGCGTCGACAATACTAATTTTTCTGTGTATCTTACCATTAACATCACTAAACCGCTCATGTGGACGTATGACTGCATTCAACAAAAGGATATTAATATAATCCGAGCAATCTGTTAAGAAAAATAAGGTTAACCAGATCAAAACCTCAAAATTTTAAAAAAATTACTTATATCTTGAAGATTCTTGAAATTTAAAAGTAAAGTTCTACAAACTTTATCCCTAATTTCATTTTCAAAGTACGGTCCTACGTTGTCTTTGAAATTATTCCAGTTTGAAAAGAGAACGTTTTCCTTTGCAGGATATAAAAAGACAAAGTCAACATTGATCTGAAAATAAAAACAAATATTAAATTCTGATAATTTAATGGGAAATAACATTTTTACCAAATCTTTTGCATTAGCATGTTTGTACAACGGCCACTCTAGGATTAAAGATGAACATTCTTTTGTTGGTGTGCTTCATTCCTTGCGTCTTTAACAAGAAGTTTGCTGCCATTTTTGTTTGACATCTTCCCAATCAGAAAACTCTCTAGTAAGAGAAGTTTTTATTGCAGTTGCAATGGAGATATCGAACTCAACTTCTGCTGGCTCAGTTTGCACTGAGTTGTGAGAGTTTGAATTTGATTGAGATGAAGCGGGACTCTCCAGTCGAACTTTTTTGGTTTTGGTATTCACATACTTATACCAAAGCCTGCCACTAGGATTTTTTTTTAATCCTCTCGGTGAAAAATAATATTCCTAAGATATTTAAATGCTTTATTTCGTTAACATGAATAATATGAAAATTAAGTTACCTTTTGTTCCGTGGGAAAAAATTGTAATTATTTCCTGAACAATAGGTTCAAAGTGTTTTGGGGATAACTTAGAGCTCTTCTCCAAAATACTTTGTATTATGATATCCACTAAATCCTTGCGAAGAATATCGATAACGCAAGAGTGTTTTTCAAAATATTTTAAAATTGCCTTTCCTCATTGTATTTATATCTTATAGTAGTATCACCAGACGTACTTTTCTGTTTTCACCTGCTTACACCAGAGGCGCTGCATGCGTTTTCTCTCTTCATACTTTTATCGTTACTCATTTCATTCAGTAAAGTCATGTCTCTCTTTCTGCTGTCGCTGTGGGGCGCATGTGTTTAGTATTTTGCCGATTCCCTCTTTATACTTTTTAGTTACTATCATTTCATTCAGTAAAGTCGTATCTCTTTCCTATATCTTTCGAGCGGTTTAACGTTTAAAAAAATTTTTATGAATAGATTGGGTAGGCCCCAGAAGTGTCCATATTTTGAAGGTTGTAGGTATTAGGGGCGAAGTGCGAGAAGCGTTTTAGACCGAAAATTTTGGTTTCTAGATCTCAGCAACCGCTAATGCTAGGAAGCTGAAATTTAGAATTTGGTTAGAACTTTGAAATCAACTAGAGAAGGAATTCTGATGAAAAGGGGCGAGGGAAAAAAAATTATCAGTGAAAATTAAATACATTATATTTTCAGGATTTCGTCTGCCTTATTCCTAGATCTGATCGATATCGAAAAAATTTTCACTTTCATGGGCTTGCGTAATAATCCTTTTTAAGCCTCTAAAAACATACATATAAGATCGGTTGAACACAATTTCATGAATTTCGTCACGTCTTTAAAAAATGATAAGAAGTTGAGTTGGTTTTTACTTTCTCGTGTTGTCTTCATATTTATTTATCAAATCGTTAAAAAACCTGTTTCACAATTCCTTCGAAATTCAAATGCCAAGTGGAAATGAAATCGAATGGGTTTGTGTGAGGCTTTAAGTGTACATAATACATATTCCGAGATTCGAATAGTTTCCCATACATGGGCTTATTCAACGTTTAATCGATTAAATATATCTATTTAAAATATTTTTATTTTAAGAACAAAATTAATTTTCCAAGAAATCTAATAATCTAGAAACAACTCATGATATACTCCGAATTTCACCGCTCCCGAACTTTGACCCGATAAATAATAAAAGTTTGGCCAAGATCATTGGCAGATATTTTATTTTTAGTACTATTTTGAATTTTTCACATATATGTTTTACTCTATGATATTAATAATAAAGTATTGTTATCGACTTTTTTTAAAAAAAAAATTTGCTTACCTGAAATTTTTTTTTACACGTTTTATTACTAATAAACACCAAAAAAGCAATAAAAATTTTCAGTCCGTCTGTGCGCCGTACGCCGTACGCAAATTCATTTGAGGAATTATAGTTCCCAAACAATATGAGCTATTAAATTGATTTTTTTTTATGAATAGACATGATAGACCCCTTGAAGTCAGATTTTTTTGAGTGGTGAGGGTGTGACGGGGAAGGTGGGGGAAGCGTTTTAGACGGAAAATTTTGGTTTGTAGATCTCAGCAACCGTTTATGTTAGGATGCTGAAACTTGGAATTTCTTTAAAGCTTTGATAGTGGACCCATTTGCAAAAAAATTGCTGATATGGGTGAAGGGGTGTGGGAGTGGAGGGGGAAATACTGCGTCCGAAGCGCAAAAAAGTGAAAATCGACACATTCTTAAATCCATATCTCCTAAACCGATTTTAAAAAACCTTGAAAACACTTTCTAGGTTTTCATACGAAGAAACCGTAGACTAAAAATGAATTCAATATTTGGAAAGACCTAGTAAATATGACGAAAATCGTGAAAATATATGCATTTTATTTTTACTTACAATTTTTTTTGCCCCCTCTTCCGAACCCCAATGAATATTCAAATTTTTTTTATTAGATTTACTTTACTAGTTGATTTACATATACGTACCGAGTTCCAACTTTCTAGCATAAGCCGTTCAAAAATTAGGAAAAACACCCCCCACCCCCGTACCATACTACCCCTAAAAAAAAATTATTTTTTTACCCTGCCACTACAATAGCTCTATCTAAACACCATTGATTTTAAAAAAATAAAAATTTTGAGAGTAGCAAATTTTTTTTTTTTTAAATCAATCACAATTCTTAATTATTAAAATAATAAAGTAAAAGGTTGTCTAAAGTTAAATTTTTGAGGGGGGGTAGGGGAGCATAGAAGTGGAGGGGATAAGAATTTTTCAAAAATTACACGTTTCATATCTCAAGAACAGTGTAAGATAGATGCTTCAAATTTTTACCAGAAGTAAGCCTAATAGAACCCTAGCAGGGAAAAAAATTTTGAGTGGGGGTGGAGAGGTTGAGGGTGCGGAAGGGTGAGAAGGAAAAAGTTCCAATGTTTATATCTTAAGAACCTATAACGATAGGAAGCTGAAACTTGGTGTTTAGATAGAGCTATTGTAGTGGCATGGTAAAAAAATAATTTTTTTTTAGGGGTAGTATGGTACGGGGGTGGGGGGTGTTTTTCCTAACTTTTGAACGGCTTATGCTAGAAAGTTGGAACTCGGTACGTATATGTAAATCAACTAGAAAAGTAAATCTAATAAAAAAAAATTTGAATATTCATTGGGGTTCGGAAGAGGGGGCAAAAAAAATTGTAAGTAAAAATAAAATGCATATATTTTCACGATTTTCGTCATATTTACAAGGTCTTTCCAAATATTGAATTCATTTTTATTCTACGGATTCTTCATATGAATTCCTAGAAAGTGTTTTCAAGATTTTTCGAAATTCAACCCCTAAGGGGGTGTAAAGCGGTTGTATACTTTTTCATAAATTCCACCATATTTCTCAGGTCTGATCAGACATCAAATATCATTTCACTTCCACGGGCTTGTTTAACAATCACCTATTTTAAAGTATTTTCTTTCTCAACCTCTAGACCGCATCCCGGAATATGGCCCAACTATATAATTCATATGTTACACTCTATTCTAACCGCTTCCCTAACTTTTTATTAGGTTTTCAGTCACATAGTAACATATGCCGCATCCCCGAATAAAACACGTTCCGAACTTCTGCCGGAAAAATAATAAAGTTGCGCCCAGACTGTTGGCAGTTTTTTATTCACACACATGCATAGCTGAGGCGAGAAAAATGACACCCCAAGTGTTAAAATTGGTCAGATCGAGTATGAAAAAACTACGAATGAACAAATTAAGTTTTGGTGAAACTCAAACAATAAACACATCATCTCAACTGCGTTGCACCTCTTGAGTCTTATAAAAACAGAGATATAAAATTTTAAAAAGAACCTAATATTTTCAAAATAGAACGTTGGAAAAAGTTTTTTTTTTAAAAGCGGTATTTAGAAACTTCTATCCGTTCCGACGCTAAGAGGTGAATTTTTGAATTTCTCCACCTCCTACGCTATACTTAAAAATCTGCCAATGGTCTGGGCGCAACTTTATAATTTTTCCAGCAGAAGTAGGGAGCGCCTTCAATTCTAAGATGCGGTGTAGGTTAGTGACTGCAAACCTTTCAAAAAGTTCGGGAAGCGGTTAGAATATGGTGTAACATATGAATTATATAATTGGGTCATATTCCGGGATGCGGTCTCGAGGTTGAACAAGACAAAACTTAAATTAGGTGATTATTAAACAAAACTGTGGAAGTGAAAAGATATTCGATATCTGATCAGACCTGAGAGATATGGTGGAATTCATGAAAAAGTATACAACACTCTCTTAGGGGTCGAATTTCAAAAAATCTTGAAAACACTTTCTACGTATTCAAATGAAAAATCCGTAGAACAAACATGAATTCAACATTTGGAAAGACCTAGTAGATATGACGAAAATCGTGAAAATATATGCATTTTATTTTTACTGATAACTTTTTTTTGCCCCCCCCCCCCCTTCTGAACGCCAATGGATATTCGAATCTTTTTTTAACAAAATTACTTTCCTAGTTGATTTACATATACACCGAGTTTCAACTTTCTAGCATCAGCCGTTCCATAGTTAGGGAAAAAACCCCCCACCCCTGTACCACACTACCCCTAAAACAATTATATTTTTCCAACATGCCAATACTATAGCTCTATCTAAATACCACGTTTCAGCTTTTTATCATTATACGTTTATAAGATATAAGCATCGTAACCTTTTACTTTTCACCCTCCCCACCCTCACCCTCTACACCCACATCCCCTAATTTTCTTTTTCTGCTTAGTTTCTATTGGGCCTACGTCTGGTAAAAAAATTTAGCATCTATCTCACACTGTTCTTGAGATATGAAAAGTGATTTTTTTGAAAATTTCTTATCCCCCCCCTTCCATGTTCCGCCATCCCCTTAAAAAATTGTACTTTGAGCAATCTTTATTTGTCGACCTTTCTCTTCAAACCGAATTTAATTTTTCTAGAGCAATTGGTTCCTGAGATATGGTAATCTAAAGTTTTTCACCCCCCACCACCGTACTCCACTAACCTCACTCAAAAATTTCTTTTCAATCTTTTCTCCTAGTAAAGGTACAGATATTTGCTAAGTTTGAATTTCGTGCCATAAACAGTTTAGGCGATATGTATTTTAGAATGTATCGATCTCAGCTTTTTTTGCGCTTCGGACGCAATATTTCCCCACCCCCACTCCTTCACTCATATCAGAATATTTTTTGCAAATGGGTCTACTATTGAAGCTCTCTAAAAATTCCAAGTTTCAGATTTCTAGCATAAGCGGTTGCTGATATCTAGAAACCAAAACTTGCGGTCTAAAACACCTCCCCCACCTCTCCCTTCACAACCGCATCCCTCAAAAGGTGTTCACTTAAAGGGGTATACCAAATCTACTAACGAAAAAAATTCAAATAAATAGCTCAAATGGTTTGGGTGCTACGAGCTTTCAAACAATTTTGCGTACACCGGCAGACGTACGGCGTTTCCACAATCCTCACTCCCAAATAGTTTCCAAAAATTTTGCATGTACTTTTTTGTACCGCAAAAATAAAAAAGAGTGTATGACCTTCTGCATAATGGAATTCTTCTTTTGCATGAAGAAACAGAAAAGCGATCTGCTTCTCCATACCGCCCGTCCTTTCCCATGCACCGTGTGCGAAGAAAGGAAATGAACGCAGTGAGAACTGTGAGAAATGTCAATGCGTATTGTACCTACGAAGAAAAATTCAAAATCAATCAAAGCAAGCATTATCTCATTCATTCATAAAGTTCAATCAACACGACTTCCCATTGGTTGGGGTTTTGTGCTCTCGCGCTCTCCACACTTATTCATTTTTTTAACACTCGAGTGCGGAGTTCGCTGTCGACCAATGGGAAGTCGTGTTGATTGAACTTTATGAATGAATGAGATATGCCTGCTTTGATTGATTTTGAATTCTTCAAGAAAGAACGAGTGTGAAAGCGCGAGAGCACAAAACCTCAAAAAACGATATATGCTGCGCCATCTTTTGAGCAGAGGTGAAGTTATTCGTGATACTACTATAAGATATAAATACAATGCTTTCCTTTATTTGAATTTTTTAATAAATTTTGAAGACATACGTCAGTGTTTTCGGTCCTATCTAGCCATGAATTTTTTTTTGAATCATTTGATATTGTTGCGTCATCTATATTAAACTAAAATAACGACTTATTGTACTAATAAATATTTCAATATAAAGGTTTACAAAATTACTTTTTGTTTCCTCCAATAGAATAGTTTTTCACGAAATTCAGCCCTCAGCCCAACATGAGGAATTAAATCTTTTATGTCCTCTTTTGATAAAAACTGCAGGGATCTGTACGTTATTTTGGCTTCTATGAAACAATTAAATATTGATTAAATTAGATAATATGAAGGCTATTTAAGGAGAGCTAACAAACAATTCGTTCCTGTTATCTATCAAAGTTTATAATATTACTGATTCGCTAAACTTTTATACTTTTTCTATAATTTTATAAACACCACAATTACACTTCACTTTCCGATCGAACGGAGATTTATGTAGCTTTGTCAATATCACTATAAAAATAAAAACAATTACTTACCTTTCAATACTGGAAGTAATTCCACTAAGTCCCACTGAATAAGTAATTGCGCAAGACTGTCGTTTAAAACCGAGATATCCTCCAATATAACTACATTTAAATCATTAAAATCATTTAATTGATTATCCATATTGAAGAGCGTGCTGCCTGATCGTTTGAACAATAGCGCAAAATGGCGTGTCGTTTGTAAAATTTTCGGTTGTCATTTGTTTTCATGTGTGTGCATGATCATCGAATTCAAAGTGTTTGTACGTTTTTACACTTCAATTATTTAGGAAAATGAAATGACTTAAGGTTCATTTGAAATCGAACGAATTTGAAAATATTGTGGAGAAATAAAATAGAATTCATTTTGATTTTCAGTTTAATTTGTTTCCACATTGAATGGAATACATTTCAAACATAAGATGTTGTTTATTAAATCAAAAAGAGAGCATTTTGAAATACAAAAAGTTTTCGATTTCAGTTCAAATCAAAATGAAAATCTTCAAAACATAGAATTAAATTGAAGTGCTTAAAATCAAAAGGATGTAAGTTCGATTTTAAGTTTCTATTTTTCTCTGAGTGCAGCTTCCCTAGTTATAAGGCATGCCGGACCGAGACAATCGCTGCAGCCACTGATGGCCTTTAGCTATCGGTCCAGGTGACGAATGGCTCAGCCCGGAATAGTTATAAGGAAAAATTATGTATGATAAATTGTTATATTTAAGGAACATTGTAATAAATTAAATAAATTCGTATCCCACCTAAATATTCCCTTCTCGATGAATTCTAAAATGCAATTATTGTACACTGGACTGAGCTGTCCGCGGCCGGGAACGGTGGTTTCTGCTCTACTATTCTCGAATAGTGGAGCATGATGCTGCTGGCCCCGGCGGCGGAGAGTTCGGCTCAAACCCTAGTTTTAAGTTGGTATGTAAGAATTGTATATAGGTTAAGTAGAGTAGAGTGAAATTGATGTAATATTGGGTTTTTTTGCCATTTTCCCAATAGTTTACTTTATGTTAATTGTTGAAATTTATAAATTAAACTTTGCATAAAATCATTCTAAATTCATAACAGTGTAAATTTTGAGCCATTTATATGGTAGCACCCGACTACTGGCGAATTAACGGGTTGTACATCGAGCAAATTCAACTCCAACAAGTTTTTCTCAGCTTCTTTCTCTTTCGCATTTCGACCGCCAGCAGGTAAAGTTGTAGATATCGCAAATTACATTGCATCATTATAATACTAAATCGCATTTTATTTCAAATTTCATATTATCGCAAAAACTATTGCGAGAAAAAACCATTGGTCCGTCGAGCCGGATATATTCCAGAAAAATTCAAAATTCGAAATTTTTGAGATTCTATCGACATTATAATCATCAAGAAAGTCGTCAGCCGCATGCAATCGCGAAGTATCCAGAACAATAGGAACATTGATTTAAGTGAACAGCAGTGAGTAATACGGACAAGTACAAGCTGTGAAAACTGTAAGTACAATTTAATTTATTGCATGCAGTGTTTAAAAAATATATCAAGTGAACTAAATACAAAAGTGAAAAAGTGAGGCAACTTCGTTTTTTGCACGGGCAAAATCATATGCACGCGGTGCATCGCGGCTAACGGTTAGCTTTTTGTTGCATTTCGGTCAAATTATCGCGAATCAATTAGTTATTTCAATACGAATACTAATTGTATCGTGGCAATAATCATTTATTGCCTAAAACTTAATTCGTGCGCGTGTATTTAACTGTTCTATTATCGCATCTCGGGAACAGTGCAAAGTACCGCATTGAAATTAATTGAAAAACATCTGTTAACGCAATTGTTCCCTTAACGGCATAACCGTCGGTCCAATAAACGGTTCAATTTCAGTTTCAAATGTCCGATTCAGAAGCATCTGACAGGACCCCTTTACCAAAGGTAAAATCGAATGTCTCGCCGGCGCTAAGCGATTTGCGTGTGAAACGCGGTGTGATTATTGGTCAGCAGACCAAGATGAAGGGCTATGCTGACAAATTGTCCCAACCTGTTAATGTAGCTGAGCTGCAAGTGAAATTAGAGCTTCTCGACACCTATTTCGGCAGATTTAATGAAGTGCAAATCCAAATAGAAGCACTAGATGAATCAGAGCGCAATGGGGATAGGCGTGAAGAATACGAAGATACATTTTGCTTCATTAAAGCCAAGCTTACGTCGCTTTTGCCTCTGAGAAACAATTCAAACGCAAATTTGGACAATTCTCTCCATCTAATTTCCTCACTAAGACCTAGAACGTCACATCTTCCTAGGCTACAGCTCACACAATTTTCGGGTGACTATACCGGGTGGCCAAATTTCCTTTCAATGTTCAACACATTAGTTCATGATGATGATTCACTTGTGAATATTGAAAAATTCCAATTGCTCAGGTCGGCGCTAAAGGGTTCTGCGCTAAGAGTAATTGACTCATTAGAAATGTCACCCCAAAATTATAATGTTGCTCTGAAAATGTTAAAAGAGCGTTTTGACAATAAACGGCTCATATTTCAGACACATTTAAAAGAAATTTTCTGCCTTCGAGAAATCAAGACCCAATCAGTAGACCAATTAAGAAGAGCGTGGAGTGATTCTGTGAACGCACATTATCGAGCGTTGCTATCGATTGGCAGTAAAGATCAAATTGGGGAAGGTCTTCTGCTGCATATTATCGATTCGAAACTAGATGAGACAACTCGAGTAAAATGGGAGGATGAAGCGCCTTTAAATGAAATCCCAACTTGGGAGCAAATGTCTTCATTTATAGAAAAACAATGCCAGCGAAGAGAACATTTTTGCTCAAGCACACAAAAACACACAATGCCAAAAACTTCATCTAGAAAAACTTCGATGGTGGTTTCACAAGACAAGTGCATTTATCCAGGGTGTGGAAGTGATAAACATAAATTGCCCGCTTGTTCCCAATTTATGGAAAAGACACCCTCGGACCGACTGAACGTGGTAAAGCAATTACGACTCTGTATAAATTGCTTGCGGCCTGGACACATGTTGAAAGATTGCAAGTCAAGCCACTGTCACCACTGCGGAAATAAACATAACACATTGCTGCATTTGAAAAACATAGAATCGCAGAAATTAACTACTATCGCAACTCCTTCTACCAGTTCGTCATTCGAACCGAGTCTTCTGAAAGTTGAGTCTTCAAGTGAATCTCATAACGCGTCGCTGATAGCTTCAAATAAAGGGCATGTATTCATTGCCACGGCAATTGTAGAAATTCAAAACAAATTCGGACAATTTATAAAATGCAGAGCTTTACTTGATTCAGCTTCACAGTTAAACTTCGCGACAGAACGTCTTGCCCAACAATTACAAACAAAACGCGTTCGAGTTGACGCTACGATAAGTGGTATTGGGTCCACCAACACTAGAGTGAAGTTCAAGTCGGAATTAACTCTACGTTCTTGTCATAACAATTTCGTAACCAATATAGAAACATTTATTTTACCAAAAATAACTGAGCTCCAGCCCGACCGTATCGTGGATACAATAGATTGGAACATACCAAAGAATATTAATCTCGCTGACCCTTCGTTCAACCAACCGCAAAGAGCAGATTTACTCATCGGAGCTGAGCTCTTCTTCAACCTTCTCTGTGTCGGTCAAATAAAATTGGGAAATAACTATCCAACGTTGCAAAAAACGCTACTAGGATGGATTGTCTCCGGTATTTTTCGAAGATCATCATCGACAGCCTCTTGCCATATTGCTACTTCAATCACCTCTCTCGTATCGGAAGATCCCTTGGATCTACTCATAAGGCAATTTGGGCAAATCGAGGATCATGAATCATCAACGCAGAAATTGACTGCAGATGAAGAATATTGCGAAACACACTTCACAGACACACACCAAAGACTGCCAAGCGGACGCTTCAGTGTCCAATTGCCATTTCGCGAGCAGCCAGAATTGCTGGGAAATTCATATCAGATCGCTAAAAAACGATTTCTCAATTTGGAAAGAAGGCTACATCAAACGCCAATCTTAGAGTAATGGATCATGACAATTACCTACAGTGCATACTTTGGCACGAGAATCCAGAAAGGCCTCTTTCGACATATAGACTCTTGACGGTCACATATGGAACCTCTTCAGCTTCATTTTTGGCAACGCGAGTTCTACAGCAACTTGCCATCGAGGAGAACGAAACTTTCCCAATAGGATCAAGCGTAGTACAAAATAACTTTTATGTCGATGATATGCTGGCTGGAGCTGATTCAACAAGTGAATTACTTCAAATAAAGAATGAAGTCATAGGATTGCTGCGCAAAGGAGGTTTTACGCTATCGAAATGGTGCTCTAATCATGAGCAAGTAATTGATTCCATTGATGTTTCCCAGAGAGAAAAATTCATGACCATTGAAGAAAACTTGAACGCGATTAAAACACTTGGCATGATTTGGAATCCTTCTCGTGACGAATTCAATTTCGTTAATGCTGCTTCAGATCATTCAAATAAGATAACCAAGCGCAACGTGCTATCCAGTATCGCTCGCTTATTTGATCCTTTGGGGCTTATTAATCCAGTTATCGTGAAAGCAAAAATATTCATGGAGCAGCTGAGGTCTCTTAAGGTGGACTGGGACGAATCGTTGCTTCTCTCCCTTCAGTCAGCATGGCTTAAATTCATAAAGGAGTTGCACCACATCCTTGAAGTTAAAATACCTCGATTTATTTTCTCTCGAACGTTCACCATCGAATTACATGGCTTCGCTGATGCTAGCATGAATGCTTATGGAGCTTGCATATACGTGTGACTTCCGGATCAAACATCTAGTAATGTCTCGAATCTACTTATTGCAAAATCGAAGGTGGCGCCCCTTAAGACTATTTCGATACCAAGACTGAAACTATGTGCAGCTCTTCTCCTAGTAGAACTATTGTCACGAGCTCAAACTTCGTTGAAAACCATCGTCTCTGCATGCTACTGCTGGTCGGACTCTCAAATTGTCTTGGCATGGATCTCATCGCCCTCATCAAAGTTTACTACATTTGTCGCAAATCGGGTGTCAAAAATTCAACTGCTTTCGAACGAAGTTCAGTGGAATCATGTCGGAACAAAGGATAATCCTGCAGACTTACTAAGCAGAGGAGCTTGGCCTTCTGACTTAGTTCAAAATTCGCTGTGGCTTCATGGGCCTGAATTTCTAGCCAAACCTAAACAGTTTTGGCCCAAACATAAAGCTGCACATCTTCAAAACTTACCTGAAGAGCGAACCGTCAAAACCTCGCTACTAGTAAGCTCGGACCCCGACTTAGTTCAATTGTGCACTGCAATTCGCTCCAAAAACTAAGAAGAATTTTCGCATACATTCATCGGTTTATTCACAACTCACAACCATCCAATCCGGTCAAGCTATGTGGGCCATTGGATGCAGAAGGGTTGGAGTCAGGCTTGCAGCTCATAGTTAAGGTTGTATAGCAAACTTCATTTCAGTTCGAAATATCTCAAATAAAAATCGGAAACAATAAAAAGGTCAAGGGACCTTTGAACAATTTAAATCCATTCATTGACAGCAACGGAGTGGTACGCGTTGGAGGTAGGCTGCAAAATTCAAAGGTTGATTATGACGCGCAACATCAAATAATACTGCCAAAATCACATTGCTTTACGACAGCTTTAATAAACTTTTATCATCGAAAGAATTAGCATGCAGGTGCTCAGACGCTGCTTGCAATCATTCGGACGTGCTTTTGGCCCATCGGCGGGAAGACCACAATCAAAAGGGTCATCCGTAGCTGCATCATCTGCTTTCGTTCGCGGCCTAACTCAATCCATCAGCTAATGGGCAATCTTCCTGAGGTCAGAGTCACACCAAGTCATCCTTTTACGCATACTGGGTTGGACTTTTGTGGCCCTTTCTATATAACAAACTTAATTCGAGGTCGGCCACCATCTAAGGTCTACTTATGCATTTATGTATACTTTGCTACGAAGGCGTTACATTTGGAGCTTGTTTCTAATCTAACGTCAGAAGCATTTATCGGCTCCCTGAAACGTTTTATCGCGCGCAGAGGACGACCCACAAAGCTTTATTCTGACAATGGAACCAATTTTGTCGGAGCAAGCAGACAATTATCAGAATTAAAGGCATTGTTTCAAACGCAGTTACACAAAGATTCCTTAGCGGAGTTCTGCTGCGAAGAAGGCATCAATTGGAAGTTCATACCACCCAGGTCCCCGCATTTTGGTGGCCTCTGGGAGGCTTCGGTGAAATTGGCCAAATACCATCTAAAACGCGTTGCTGCTAACGCATCGCTTTCGTTCGAGGAGCTTCATACGCTTGTCTGTCAGGTGGAGGCAACAATCAACTCAAGGCCCATCACTCCTATATCAGATGATCCAGCTGATCTTAACGCTTTAACTCCTGGGCATTTTCTAATTCATGGTCCTCTCAATGCTATCCCAGAGCCTTGTATTCATAATATAAATATTAATCGCCTTTCTCGTTGGCAGCGTGTGACCCAGGCCTATCAACATTTTTGGCAGCGATGGAGTAAGGAGTATCTCCATTCTCTTCAATCCCGATACAAATGGAAATTTGCAACCAACCCTGTGAAGGTTGGCGACCTTGTGCTACTGAAGGACGAAAATACGCCACCCACAAAATGGAACTTGGGTCGCATCATAGAAACGCATCCTGGACAAGACGGCTTTATCCGAGTTGTTACTTTGAAAACAGTTGCAGGTATCACACGTCGAGCCATCACCAAGATATGTCCGCTACCACAAGACGAGAATGAACTCCAAAGCTACATACAGAGTAATTGAAGCAACAGCTCCAAGGCCGCCGGAATGTTAAAATTTATAAATTAAACTTTGCATAAAATCATTCTAAATTCATAACAGTGTAAATTTTGAGCCATTTATATGGTAGCACCCGACTACTGGCGAATTAACGGGTTGTACATCGAGCAAATTCAACTCCAACAAGTTTTTCTCAGCTTCTTTCTCTTTCGCATTTCGACCGCCAGCAGGTAAAGTTGTAGATATCGCAAATTACATTGCATCATTATAATACTAAATCGCATTTTATTTCAAATTTCATATTATCGCAAAAACTATTGCGAGAAAAAACCATTAATGATAAGTATACATTAAGAATGTAATTAAATAAAGATACTCTGATCCCCCCAAAAACATCCCCCCGATGAAATTTATTTCTTAGAGTGCCCATTGAGGCCATTAAGAGCAGCTTAGATATAGACTAATTTTAGATTAAGGATTAAGATAGAAAACCAGTAAGCATTAAGAACTTACGGCAAATAAAGCACTTTTTAAAACCTAAAAAAAAAAATCTGCCAACAGTCTGGGCGCAACTTTATTATTTTTCCGGCAGAAGTTCAGAACGCGTTCAATTCGGAGATGCGATGTACGTTACTATGTGACTGAAAACCTAACAAAAAGTTCGGGAAGCGTTAAGAAAAGGGTGTAACATATGAATTAAATAATTGGGTCATATTCCGGGATGCGGTCTAGAGGTTGAAAAAAACAAAACTTAAAAATAGGTGATTATTAAACAAGCCTGGGGAAGTGAAAAGATATTCGATATCTGATCAGACCTGAGAAACATGGTGGAATTCATGAAAAAGTATACAACCAGTTTACACCCTCTTAGGGGTCGACTTTCAAAAAATCTTGAAAACACTTTCTAGGTATTCACATGAAGAATCCGTAGAAAAAAAATGAACTCAATATTTCGAAAGACCTAGTAGATATGACGAAAATTGTGAAAATATATGCATTTTATACTAACCGATATTTTTTTTTGCCCCCCCCCCCTTTCTGAACGCCAATGAATATTCAAATTTTTTTTTATCAGAATTACTTTTCTAGTTAATTTACATATACGTACCGAGTTTCAACTTCTTAGCATAAGCCGTTCTAAAGTTAGGAAAAACACCCCCCACCACCGTACCATACTACCCCTAAAAAAAATTTTATTTTTCCACCATGCCACTACTATAGCTCTATCTAAATACCAAATTTCAGCTTCCTTTCATTATAGATTCTTAAGATATAAGCATCGAAACTTTTTCTTTCTCACCCTTCCCCACCCTCACCCTCTACACCCACACCCCAAACTTTTTTTCCCTACTAGGGTTCTATTAGGCCTACTTCTGGTAAAAATTTGAAGCAACCATCTTACACTGTTATTGAGATATGAAACGTGTTATTTTTGAAAAATTCTTATCCCCTCCACTTACGTACTCCCCCGCCTCCTTCAAATATTTTACTTTGAGCAATCTTTATTTATCAAGCTTTGTATCCAAACCGAATTTTGTTTTTCTGGTGCCACTGGTTTGGGAGATATTGTAATGTTAAGTATTTCAACCCCCACCCCCGTACGTCACTACCCCCACCCAAAAATTTTGTATCAATCTATTCTCCTAGTATAACTACAGATATTTGTTAAGTTTAAATTGCTTGCTATAACCGGTTTAGGAGATATGGATTTTAGAATGTGTCGATCTCGACTTTTTTGCGTTTCGGACGCATTGCTTCCCCTTCCACTCCCACACCCCTTCACCCATATCTGTTTTTTTTTTTGCAAATGGGTCCATTATCAAAGCTCTATAGAAATTCTAAGTTTCAGCCTCCTAACACAAGCGGTTCCTGAGATCTAAAAACCTAAATTTTTCGTCTAAAACGCTTACCCCGCCTTCCCCCTTACACCTCCTCCTCTGAAAATAATGTCAATTCAAGGGGTCCACCAAGTCTATTCTTAGAAAAAATTTTAATTTAATAGCTCCACTGGTTTGAGAGCTACAAGCCTTCAAAGATTTTGGGGCGGTCGACGTACGGCGTACGGCGTACGGGGTACGGCGTACAGACGGAGTGAAAATTTTTATTGCTTTTTTCGCGTCTACTAGTCATGAAACGTGGACAAAAAAATTTTGAGGGCAGCAAATTTTTTTTTTTTAAAAATCAATAACAATACTGTATTATTAATAATACAGTAAAACCAAGCTTTTTGAAATTTTGGGAAATGATTAAGCTCATTGTTAAAGTAATATATAAAAGCTTGCACCCCCTCCGGGGTACGGAACGTACTCAAAATGGTTAAAAACGTAGTTTCGTTATGTAGACTACAAAAAAATTACAAACGTTATGCAAACTTAGAACAATTTTGAGGCCCGAAACATATATTATTAACAATTAATATTTTGAACAAAAAGTGCCTGCAAGAAATTGCAATATTTCTGCAAATTATGATTATACATTTCACTAGCATCAGGAACATATGTGTAGATTTGCAACCATTTTTTTTACACAGAACATACTTTTACCAGGATTAAAATTTAAAAATGGATTTATTGAGAGAAAGGCCATGAAAAAAATTAGTACAGTTTTTAAAATGGGTTGCGAATGTTGCAATTTGTATACTGAAACTCGTGTTAAGTTTGCACCCTCGTAGGCGACATGGATCGTGGCAAATTTAGTATAAATAGCAATTTCGTATTTTTTGGACCCCCGAAAAAATTCCAAAAGTTTTGCAAACCGAACAGAATATATAAATCACCTGCCCTCATCTTAACACGAATTTGCAACCCCATCAGAGATACGTATGCTGTACCCCGTAAGCCGTAAGCCGTACGTCGACCGCCAAAATCCTTTGAAGGCTTGTAGCTCTCAAACTAGTGAAGCTATTAAATTAAAATTTTTTCTAGGAATAGACTGGGTAGACCCCTTGAATTGACATTATTTTCAGGGGTGGAGGTATGAGGGGGAAGGTGGTACAAGCGTTTTAGACGAAAAATTCTGGTTTCTAGATCTCAGGAACCGCTTATGTTAGGAGACTGAAACTTGGAATTTCTACAAAGCTTTGATAGTGGACCCATTTGCAAAAAAATTGATGATATGGGTGAAGGGGTGTGGGAGTAGAGGGGAAAGCAATGCGTCCGAAACGCAAAAAAGTCGAGATCGACACATTCTAAAACCCATATCTCCTAAACTGTTAATAGCAAGCAATTAAAACTTAACAAATATCTGTAGTTATACTAGGAGAGTAGATTGAAATAAAATTTTTGGATGGGGGTAGTGGCGCACGGGGGTGGGGGTTGAAATACTTAACATTACGATATCTCCCAAATCAGTGGCACCAGAAAAACAAAATTCGGTTTGGATACACTGCTTGATAAGCAAAGATTGCTCAAAGTAAAATCTATGAAGGGGGCGGGGGAGTAGGTAATTGGAGGGGATAAGAATTTTTCAATAATAACACGTTTCATATCTCAATAACAGTGTAATATGGATGCTTTAAATTTTTACCAGAAGTTGGCCCAATAGAACCCTAGTAGGGAAAAGTTTTTTGGGGGTGTGGGTGTAGAGGGTGAGGGTGGGGAAGAGTGAGAAAGAAAACGTTCCGATGCTTATATCTTAAGAATCTATAATGATAGGAAGCTGAAACTTGGTATTTAGATAGAGCTATAGTAGTGGCATGGTGAAAAAATAAATATTTTTTTAAGGGTAGTATGGTACGGTGGTGGGGGGTGTTTTTCTTAACTTTAGAACGGCTTATGCTAGGAAGTTGAAACTCGGTACTTATATGTAAATTAACTAGAAAAGTAATTCCGATAAAAAAAATTGAATATTCATTGGCGTTCAGAAGGGGGGGGGGCAAAAAAATATCAGTTTATATAAAATGCATATATTTTCACGATTTTCGTCACATCTACTAGGTCTTTCGATATATTGAATTCGTTTTTATTCTACGGATTCTTCATGTGAATACCTAGAACGTGTTTTCAAGATTTTTTGAAATTCGACCACTAAGAGGGTGTAAACTGGTTGTACACTTTTTCATGAATTCCACCATGTTTCTCAGGTCTGATCAGATATCGAATATCTTTTCACTTCCCCAGGCTTGTTTAATAATCACCTATTTTTAATTTTTGTTTTTTTCAACCTCTAGACCGCATCCCGGAATATGACCCAATTATTTAATTCATATGTTACACCCTTTTCTAACCGCTTCCCGAACTTTTTGTTAGGTTTTCAGTCACATAGTAACATACACCGCATCCCCGAATTGAACGCGTTCTGAACTTCTGCCGGAAAAATAATAAAGTTGCGCCCAGACTGTTGGCAGATTTTTTTAAAGACAACGAAAATATAAGAGGGCACGTTTTTCCAAAATTTCGACCGACCGACCGCATTTTTCCCCTCTGCA
This sequence comes from Beris chalybata, assembly GCA_949128065.1. NCBI lineage: Eukaryota > Metazoa > Arthropoda > Insecta > Diptera > Stratiomyidae > Beris > Beris chalybata. The sequence continues at coordinate 53,017,023 of OX421895.1, forward strand.
AACAACTAATGTGTAAACATTGTATTGTGGATATTCTGTCGGTCGAGAACCTTTAGTTTTTCAATTTGCTTTATATCATTATATGTTGTGCTTTTTATTATTATGAATAAAATGATGCAATACTTTCAAACTCTATCTTCTTATCGTTTTAGTACAATTTACATATACTGATAATTCATTTTAATTAGAATATTTACATACAAATGTACATAGATAAATATGTACAGTCGAAACTTGCTCGGTATCAAAGAACAGATACCTAACATATGTTATCTAATTCTTACTAATGCAGTTATGACACTGGCTATTTTTGCGGCTTTCACTGATATAAATAAATGGATACCCCATCGGCTCATTTTCCTATATGATTTGACAGGTTAAAATAGCCGATGAAATCGTACCCTCTCGCTCCTTCTTTGAAACTTCGAATTTGTGACGAATTTCGAAAAAGCAGGGGTAACAACTCAAAGAAAATTAAGTTCTGACAATTCGAATTGACAGTTCTGACTATCCGAATTGTCAGTTCTAATTTCCTTTTAGAGCTAATCAACAGTTGTCGGCCGCCTTCCCAATTTTACGTGAAGTGACATAAGATCCACGGACATAATCTCCATGGATGTTGTGTCTGCGGACAAGGGCGCCCATAGAACTTCTTCCAGGGAGGGGGGGGCAAGGCAAATAGTTTATAAAATAACCACCCACTCCATTTAGAATCTGAACTTATGGTTGAAATTTGAACGTAAGTTCGTTAACGGACACAATCGTTCTACTCTTTTGGGTCCATACAAAGGCCTTAAAACATGCGTTCGAGAATACTAGCCGATAACTTCAAAACGCTTAAATCGCTCAAATCCCAGTCGTAGAGGTGCTTGTACATGAGCAATTTTTCAAACAATTAATTCTCCGACGACTATTGCCAAAATTAGTGGAGCGATTAATGAATGGCGGCAATATTTCGACAATGTGGATATGTTTTCATAGATTGCTGATATTTCTCGCCCTATACTCGTAGTTTCTGTATTTGCAAGAAAAATTTATCTCTTCCACTTCCATGCTTCATCACCTCCTTACAAAAATTTACTTTATTTGTCAAACTTTGTACAGAAACCGAATTTTATTTTTAAATTGCAATTGGTTCGTGAGATATTGTAACCAAAAGTTGTTCATCCCCTCTGGAGGTGTTTTTCCTAACTATATAGAACGCCTTCTGCTACAAAGTTGAAACTCGGTATGTATGTATATGTAAATCAACCAGAAAAGTAGATAAAAAAATCTTATATATCCATTAGTGTTTGGAAGGAGGTCGAAAAATATTATCAGGGAAAATGATATGCACATATTTTCAGGATTTTCGTCATATCTATTAGGTCTTCCCAAATATTGAATTAATTTTTATTCTACAGCTTTTTCATATACATACTCGTAAATAAGTAGAAAGTGTTTTCATGATTTTCTTAAATTATTTTTTCATGAATTCTGCCATATCACCTAGCCCTGATATGATATCGACTATATCTCCACTTTGATGGGGTTGCGTAATAATCGCTTAAAACTATCATAGTTTTTAAGTTTTTGCCTTTTTTAACCCTAAGAGGGTATAAAAGGGTTGAACACGTTTTCACGAATTCCGCAACTTCTTTTAGAAGTGGTAAGAAATTGGATTGGTTTTTACTTTCTCGTGCTGTACTTCCTAGAGTTTCACAATTTTTGCCATCCTTTAGTTCTGATGAGATATGAAATTGGTTGTTTCTATTTTAACTACTTTTATTTTTAGAACAAAATTAATTTTCCAAGAAAAGTCATAATCTCGAAACAACTGATGATATACTCCGATTTTGATCGCTCCCGAACTTTAACCCGAAAAAGAATAAAGTTTCGCCCAGACTATTGGCAGATTTTTAAATCGAAAACATTACTTTATTGTTAAAATAATAAATAATGAAATAATAAAATATACTTGAAAACAGTAACAGTTAACAGTTTAATTTGGCTATTTCGTTTGATAAAGTTCTATGTGAATTTAGCTACATCGACAGTACTTAGCAAAAAAAGGGTCATCTGAAGAAGGGATCATATTGTTTTCACCTTATTAGGGGTCATTCCACCAAGAATCGCCAAAGTTGTGACTTTATCATTTCTGATTCTTTTGAAAAATTTTGTAATTGAACAACAAGTGAAAAAATAATTGAAATTCAAGGATTTGTTTCTATCTCATTTTTTAACTAACAAAAACAATAACAATCTTTAAAATAAGCTCTACTTTATTATTCAAGGATAAAAATTACCAGAGATATGAATTTTCAAAGACGATTCGGATATCGTTTTGGGGAAATTTTTAACATACTGTAACTAACAATAAATAATGAGATAGAAACAAAAAATTGATGTCATATTTTTTTTCACTAATTCTTCGAGTACACAAAATTTCAAAAGAATCGGCGATGATAAGGTCACATTTTTGGCGATTCTTGATTAAATTACCTTTTTTCTATAAAATTAATTGAGAATTCTCTTCGATTTTTTTAACCATTGAGATTCCAAGTTAATTTTTTGATATGTTTTGAAAAACAGTATAACCCATAAAATATAAAAAAATTAAAAAAAACGTATTGTGAGATAGGTATTTAAGGATAAATGACAAAATCGTTATCATTGAAAAAAAAATGTCAAGGATAGTTTTGCGACAACCTCACTCTTTAAAATAAGCCCTATTTTATTATTCCAGGATAGAAATTACCAGAGATATGAATTTTCAAAGAGGACTCGGATACCATTTAGATAGAAACAAAAAGTTGAATTTCAATTCTTGTTTTCATTAGTTCTTAAAGTACCAACACGTTACAAAAAAATCTGCCAACAATCTGGGCGTAACTTTATTATTTTTTCGGTAGAAGTTAGGAACGCGTTCAATTCTGAAATGCGGTGGAGGCTACTATGTGACTGAAAGCCTGTCAAAAAGAACAAGATCGTGGAAGTGAAAATCTGATTGGATCTGAGAGATATGGAATAATTTATGAAAAAGTACACAATCACTTTACACCCCCTTAGGGGTCAATTATGGAGAATACATAGAATAAAATTAAATTCAATATTTGGGACGAGGTAGTAGATATGTCGAAAGTCGTGGGAAAATATGCATTTTATTTTCACAGATATTTTTTTTGCCCCCCTTCTGAACGCCAATAGATATTCGTTTTTTGTTTATTCAAAATTATTTTTTTTAGTTGATTTAGATATACACACCGAGTTTCAATATTGTATCTTAAGCCGTTCTATATACAGGAAAAACACCCCCCACTTATACCACACTACCCTTAGGGGTCGAATTTCAAAAAACCTTGAAAACGCTTTCTAGGTATTCATACAAAGAATCCGTAGAATAAAATTAAATTCAATATTTGGGACGAGCTAGTATATATGACGAAAATCGTGAAAAAATATGCAGTCTATTTTCACAGATAATTTTTTTTTTCCCCCTTCTGAACGCCAATGAATATTTGAATTTTTTTTATCACAATTACTTTTCTAGTTGATTTACATATACACACCGAGTTTCAACATTGTAGCTTAAGCCGTTCCATATATAGGAAAAACCCCCCATCTTGTACCACACTACCCTAAGGGGTCGAATTTCAAAAAACCTTGAAAACACTTTTTATGTATTCATACGAAGAATCCGTAGAATGAAAATGAATTCAATATTTGGAAAGACCTAGTAGATATGACGAAAATCGTGAAAATATATGCATTTTATATTTATTATATTTACAAATAATTTTTTTGCCCCCCTTCCTGAACGCCTATGAATGTTCAAATTTTTTTTATCACAATTACTTTTCTAGTTGATTTACATATACACACCGAGTTTCAACTTTCTAGCATGAACCGTTTAATAGTTAGGAAAAACACCCCCTACCCTCGTAGCATACTATCACTAAAAAAAATTATATTCCGTCACTATAGCTCTATCTAAATACCAAGTTTAAGGCTTATATCATTACAGGTTCTCAAGATAAAAGCATCAAAACTTTTTCCTTTTCACCCTCCCCCACCCTCCCCCTCTACACCCTTAACCCCAAAACTTTTTTCCCTACTAGAGTTTAATTAGCGCTACTTCTGGTAAAAATTCTAGGCATCAATCTTACACTGTTCTTGAGATTTGAAATGTGTTTGATTTGAAAAATTCTCATCCCTCCACTTCTATGCTCCACCTCCCACTTAAAAAATTTTACTTCCATCAATCTTTATTTGTCGATTTTTATACCCAAACCGAATTTTATTTTTCTAGAGCAATTGGTTCATGAGATATCGTAATCTAAAGTTTTTCACCCCCCATCTCCATACACAACTTCCTGCACCCAAAATTTTTCTTGATTCTGTTCTCCTAGTATAACTACAAATATTTTTCAAGTTTGAATAGTGTGCCATTAACGGTTTAGGAGATATGGATTTTAGAATATGTCTATCTCGCCTTTTTTAGGTTTCGGACGCATTACATTTCCCCCCACTCCCACACCCCTTGATAAATATTGACAATTTTTCTGCAAATGGGTCTACTATCAGAGCTCTATAGAAATTCCAAGTTTGAGTTTCCTATCATTAGGGGTTACTGAGATCTAGAAACCAAAGTTTTCGGTCTAAAACACTTCTCCCTCCTTCCCCCTCACACCAAACACCCCTAAAAATTTGGTCACTTCAAGGAGCCTACCCCGTCTATTCGTTAAAAAAATTTCAATTTAATATCTCAAATCGCTTGAAGTTTGGTCGACTTTGAAAATTAGTCCACATTTGTTTTTCTTTTCTGCCTGCTCTTTTGCGCCTTCAGTCGTCCTCTGCATTTCTGCAATTCTAGCTTAAACATTATATGGAGGTCATCAACATTTAACGCAGGCGAGGTCCACAAATCTGTAAGTGAAAGGTACATGTTTGGTTATTAATACATATGTATTAAGAATATATTGTACATACTTGTCAATAACGAAAACAATTCCTTATCCTTATCCTTAAATGTCAATTTTCCTTGCTCTCCTCGCCAGTTAAATTCTTTTAGAAGGGAATCGGCAAAATGTCCCCGAAATTTCTTCACTGCCACATCTTTCGCTTTTGGGCTTATACTCTTGAAGTACAAGACCTAGATAAGATATATGTATTTATTATTAATAATAACACTATGGTCTAATCAATATTAACTATACCGTATTTTCTCTAGTTGCTTCATTACTTAAACTATCGCTAAGCTTATAGAATTCTTTTAATGTTTGAAGTGGAAATTGGGCCGGATTTTCGCGAGTTGTTCCGATCACCGCATTTTCAATACGACTGAGGCGCCCATTCACTGAATCTAAGATAGTGTTGAATTCAGCCCTCATCTTCACCAACATACTCATTATCGTGGAGTTGTCTGTTTCTGCCGGTGTTTTTTCTTGTGATGGCTGTGGTTGATTGGGGTTCGTTGGTTGATCCAGTATAGGCGAATTACATCCAAATGGAGTATACCCCGTCAATCGAAGTTTATTTATTCCTTCTTCTGAAATGGAAGCAATAAAATTTAATAGAATACTAAATTACACTACTCAATTATAATTACACATACGTTGTAATGGCTGCGCAATCTCCGTGTCCTCACTGTCACTTGCAACAGACTCCGGTGTAGGCTCCGAACCTAAAAATATTATGAATGTAATTTCTTTGCAGTACTGAACTCAATATGTTTCTACTTACAATCATTATCTAGCCGACTTTTTTTTTTGGATGCGACGACATGGCAGGTTCTACTAATCTGAAACTTATAGAATTTGTGGAATTATCGTCGCTGAATCTGATGATTTTTCAATCGTCCTTGATGATTCGTCCGCAATTCCAATAAAATTCGTTCTATTATTGTCGGGAATTTTAAATATAATTCTTTTTTTTAAATTAATATAAAATTAATATTCTGCTTATTTTGATGTTTATTATTTTTATTTTCTTCACTTTTATAAATACTTTTTTTTAAATATTTTCGTTTAATGCAACCGACGCTCAAATTTTAATTTTAGATAATGAATATTTTTCAACTGACATTTTAAATTTAAATTTTTTTAATTTTCTGTGTGTACCTTGTTTTAAGTATAAGTGTTAAGTGTTTTTATGTAAAGTTAAGTGTAGTGTGTGTTGTGTAACTACGCCACAAATTCATTCAATTATGACTCCATTTTGACGATACTTATGTAGCAATGGAATGAGTACGTATGAATCTTCGTATGGAATCCGGTAATATTTTAAAGTGACGGAGGCTGCAGCAAAACTTTCCAGTTCATTGGAAAGAACAGAGCAATTCAGGATACCCAATCCCATTGACTCCATTTGTTCCGTAAAGAGATTTTCAATTTTTGTGTATCGTTTTCCAACAATCTGATTATCCTTAACTTCAGAAATTTCTATTGGAACAACTTCTTCGCCAATTTTAATACCACAACAGGAGTTACGGAGACGATTTTGGAGGTGAAATACGTCGCTAGTTTGCCAAGATCCAGCCTTAGGGAAAGCTTCTGTTGGTCTATTTACTGCGCGTTCTTCCATAACGCGAATATACACCTGCTGTAAGATGTTTGACCCTTTCCGAATATGACCATTCAAAACTTGAATGTGGTTTTCATATCTATAAGCACTAAAAGTGCTTACTGGTCCAAACTGTTCCACGCAAGAAGTAATATGTAGCAAATTATGAACGTTATAGCCTAATTTTTCTCTTCTATAAAATCGTTGAAAATTTTTCACAAGTTCTCCTAGTAATAAGTTACATACGTCAAAATCTATAGAGGAACGATCAACGCAATCCAAAACTCTATACGAGCAAGATAGTAACAAAAAATGATAATATAAGTCCGGATCTAAAAATTCTTTGAAAAGAACAATCCCAGTATATAGAATGATCTGTCGGAATTCAGTGGCCTTGTATCTTGAAAGTTCGTGTAAAGTTCTCGGTCTTCTAACGAATTCACTAGGAGTGAAAGAAGAAAACGATAGTAGTTTCGAGTTCATTAAGTCAATTTTTTCTTTCGTTAAATACGGTTTAGATTTTTTACTCATGATTTCTGTTAGTATCAATTTTCCTACGGCTAAATCTATGAGATGCATACTGTCCAATGGAAATTGGGAGACCATTTTAAAATTATATTCCTCTAGGATCGATTTTTTATCGAGATATTTATGAGAGTGATGAGCTGGTGAAGTTCGCGCTGAAAATGATGCATCGGTCCTTAAATTTCCTACACTCGTAGAAAAAATCATGCGACGGTTAATATAAGTTCCTTCTTGATCGCATTTATGACAACCTTGATACGAATTGAAATACTTCGATCCTGTTATTAAAGCTCTGGCTGGCGTATCTGTTATTATAGCTCTTACAGAAATTTTTTTAAATATTTTCTGTGGTGTTACAAGCACGCCTGACTCCGATAACCTTTTAGCTTCCATAGCAAAGGCTTCTAGAACTTTGTCGCAATCAGTCGGCTTACTGACTCCAATATATAATCCGATAATAAAAGGTTTTACGTGTTGATTAATGTAACCGCCCATGATTGGCCATCCGGTACGTTTTGAACTATTAAAGAGCTGCATCCCATCAGTGGCAACGTCAATATCCACCGATGAAATGTCCTTAAGAAATTCATATGTATGACTCATCATTGCATTTTCAATTCCGAAATGAAAATATTCCCCGTCATTTCCATCATCATCAAAACGAGTAACCGATATTTGTCGTTTCGGGGCTTTCATCAAAGTCGTGTACGATAACGGTATCTGCTTTGTTGGAAAGTTATTCCTAATAAGGTGTAATAAATCGCTTACAAATGATTGTGTCAATTTGTGCTTTAAAACAAGTTGTTTCAGATCATGACAAAAGTTATCTTCAGAAATTAGCAATTCATCTGGAGATTCAATATTCCCAATCTGTGGACCCTCATTTGGTGTTGAAGTTGAAGGAATACTGCCGATATTTTCATGGCTTGATTGGTTGTCATTATTGACGTTGTTTTCTGGAGATTCAGGTGAAACAAATTGTTCTTCGGTATTTATTCTTTTTCTCACCAAACGCTGAAAATGTGTTCGAGAATATCCAGCGTATGTTCTTTTCATGATTACCTTTGCGCTAGGGAGTTCTTGAAAATGTTTATTCACTATCTGCAATTTTCAATAACAATCTGCAATTTTCAAAACAGAACTTCGTAAATACATATCTAAAGTAAGGTCAAATAAATAAAATGACATTACTGCTTCGGACATTTTACGGTCACACTTTTACGAGACTAGTACATACGATATCATTACATTTTTGAAATAGTATGCAGTGTTAAAGTTGGTTAAACTTGGTTAAACTTGGGACAGTAATGGAAAACTATGGCCGAAATCATATGAATAGCGTTTTTTTTTTCTGAGGACTTATTGGTTTAAAATAATTTTATTGATTTTTATGATTTGTTTCAAATTATTAAGGATAATATTAAATCATAAGGGGCTAACTGCATCAGCTGAATTTCCACCCAAAGCAGTTAGAGATCGGAAAAGTGAAGCTTTAATTTTAAATATTAACTGGTATCAACGGAAAATATTAAGGGTCAATATGTGAATATATGTATATAATACAAGCCTTGACATAATACAATTTGCTTAAAAAAATTACCAAAACAATTTATTCGGGGGACTACAAAATTAAGAATTTTACAACTGTTTTCATGCAGGCACCCTAAAGGAACCTCTGTGAACTTAGCACCCCACTTTAACCAAATTGAATAAAAAAATTGTTTTCGGGTGGAGCTTTGTTTGTACTTGATTGTACCGAAAAACTTTTCGTTTCTACCTCCAAGGGAACGAAGTAAAAGCACCCGACTTGCACCAAATTAACTGAAATTTTTTATTCAGATTGAAATTTCTTGGAGGTACAATCAACTACGGTATCTATAGCATATATTTGTATCTTTGGTTTTTCGAATTTTGAAAATCGATCATACTCCGGTCATCGGTTTATGAAATGATGTCGTTCTAATTATTTTACTCTTTGTGTGAAGGTTTAGATAGCTAGTTTTTGATGTAAATTTTAAAGTTTATTTTAAAATCGATTCAAGGTACAATCAAATAGAACCAATTTACAATAGTTTGCCGTACTTTTTTTTAAAAAAAAATTTTAATTATTATTTTTTTTTTATTGAAAAAAAAACCATTTTCGGTACAATCATTTACAGACGGGGTAGGTACTATCTGAATAAAAAAATTCAGTTAATTTGGTGCAAGTCGGGTGCTAAGTTCACACGGACCAATTTTTTCTCCGTTCCCTTGGGGGTACAAACAAATTTTTTTTCGGTACAATCAAGTGCAAGCACTCCACCCGAAAACAATTTTTTTATTCAATTTGGTTAAAGTGGGGTGCTAGTTCACAGAGGTTCTATCATGTATACTTAATGCGATCTCAATACAATAATTACGTTAAATGTCAACATTCTGATAAAGAATGCAAGGGTACCTATCTGATATACAATTTACGTTTTCTGAATTCAAACTTACGTACTCTGAAATACAACTCACTATTCTGAAATACAATTTACCTAATGTGAAATACAACTCACTATTCTGAAATACAATTTACGTAATCTGAAATACATGTTGAAAAGAATTCAAAATCACAAAATACTAATGATTAAACACTCCAATAGCTAAACAAAAAAGACTACATAACTTTTTTCGTCCGAAGCGTTATAAAAAAAAAAATTCTGCAGTGTGAAGATATAGATATTTATAAGAAAAATTAGTTATGTTTTTACGTACCTTATGTTGTATGGTCTCTCCACTTACACTTAAAAAAAAATAAACTCACGAAAACACTAAATGAAACGATCTGTCGCTGACGAAAGCTAAAACATAACTCAACGTAATTAGTTAAGTTCTCCTGTACCGTCGTATCGTAAAGCAAAATAAGAAAAAAAAGGATACCACTTTCTTAAGTTTGACCCAAATCGTCGTTATCAGGCTATTTTCATTTATGATGGGTACGTCGGCGGTACATTGGTTCTGAATGTACCGTATTATTCGTTTCTCGGATAGGTATATAGTGGGTACATTGCATATTAATTCACCTTTTCATGAACGGATAGGGTAGGTTGTCCGTTAGCAATGAGTGAATTCTATTGTGGTTTGGTTACATATGTACTTTTACTTTACTTTTACGACTTGAGAAAAGTCTGACTCCCTTTTTAGAACATTTCACGGTTTACCTGGAAATATTCAATTGTAAAGATATGCGTCCACTATAGGCGAGCCGCATCGCAACGTAGCGGCGAGCATATTTTTTTCTATATACATATTATACATACTTCGTTCCGTCGTGAGTCTCGTTCAGTGGACGCACTTACTGGTAACCAACGTACACCCCAACGTCACCCCCATTCAGTCCTCGGCAGGGTACATCGGTTACCAACGTCACCCCCAACGTACCCAGCCTATTTGCTCATGGCCGGGTACACTGGTAACCAACGTACCCCCCAACGTCACCCCCATTCAGTCCTCGGCGGGGTACATCGGTTACCAACGTCACCCCCAACGTACCCAGCCTATTTGCTCATGGCCGGGTACACTGGTAACCAACGTACCCCCAACGTCACCCCCAATCAGTCCTCGGCGGGGCACATCGGCTACCAACGTCACCCCCAACGTACCCAGCCTATTTGCTCATGGCCGGGTACACTGGTAACCAACGTACCCTCCAACGTCCCCCATTCAGTATTCGGTGGGGTACATCGGTTACCCACGTCACCCCCAACGTACCCAGCCTATTTGGTCTTGGCCGGGTACACCGGTAATCAACGTACCCTCCAACGTCACCCCCATTGAGTCCTTGGCGGAGTCCATCGGTTACCCACGTCACCCCCAACGTACCCAGCCTATTTAGTCTTGGCCGGGTACACCGGTAACCAACGTGCCCCCCAACGTCACCGCCATTGAGTCCTTGGTGGGGTACATCGGTTACCAACGTCACCTCCAACGTACCCAGCCTATTTGGTCTTGGCTGGGTAGACTGGTAACCAACGTACCCCCCAACGTCACCCCCATACAGTCCTCGGCGGGGTACATCGGTTACCATCGTCACCCCCAACTTACCCAGCCTATTTGGTCTTGGCCGGGTACACTGGTAACCAACGTACCCCCCAAAGTCCCCCATTCAGTACTCGGCAGGCTACATGCGACCGTCGTCACCCATATGTACACACTCATATGTGTGACTCCCATTCAGTTCAGCATATACTTAACTTTTACTTTATCACTTCATTAACTCTAAAAAGTCACATAATAATATATATTCGTGAAGTTATAACGCGAATATTGAGGTTACGACACGCAAGAGAGGAAAAAAAACTATGTTAAACCAAATGAAACGATTGTAACGCGCTTACACGTTTTCTGCTCATCGGTGTAGAAATTTCAATGTGGTAGTGGCGTGGTGACGACGCCGGCAGTTGTACCACTTGTACCCTGGGTACATACGCCAGCGACAAAGGTTACTTAAGTCACTGGTTGGGTACGGCTTTTTGCTGGGATAGTTTGGTATATAAAGTGTGATTTTTCTCAACTTTTAGCGATGGTCAAATCCAAAAAAAGTGCCCCTTCTTGACCTCCCTGTGAATTCAGGGGGAGGGGGCAAGTGCTCCTCCCCCCTGTGGGCGCCCATGTCTGCGGACCTTAGGGCACCCCACCAAAAAAGCCTTAGTACTGTTAGTTCGGTTAGGAAAAATCAAATTTTTTAATTTTTAAAAACCGTTAAGCCTCCCAGCCACGGCAAGGTCGCACTCGTTTGAGAGGATCTAAAAAAAAAAAATATTAAACAATTCACCTTTAAAAATGATGTTCGCAGTTTCAATGTGGAGTTTCGGCTTCAATTGCTATGATGAATTCTAGAATAGACAGTGAGAAAGCTGATAAAGATATGTAAGTATTAAAGAAAAATAAGCAATTAAACGATTTACCTTTATCAGTGATGTTCACAGGTTCAATACGAAGTTTCGTCGCGAATTGCTAATGAAGGATTCTAACATGGATAGTGTAATTACAGATCGACTTGGATAAATGAGGATGGATTAGAACAGATGTCTTTATGACTCCCTAGCCCTGAAGGAAAATGGATAATTCTTCCTCTTTACCTTTTGCACGTGACAGGGAGAGATCAGGACCCCATGGCTCGTCGATTCCGCGGTATTTAATGACTCCAAACCCGCCCTTTCTGTGTTTGTGGTAGGATAAATGAGAAAGAATTAGAACAGATATGTCTTTATATGCCCCCTAGCCCTGAACGGAAATGGATAGTTCAATCTATTTCGAAGCAAATATGTATGACTTTACCTTGCAAGAACTTTATACTGTAAGTGAATAACTATTTAAGGAACAAAAAAATTGATAATATGGAGAAAAATAAGAGTTTTCAAATGTTCCATTGAAATAAATAACAGAAAAACATCTTAATAATTATTGTTACTTTTGTGGAAAAGTTTTATATTAAATTATTCTGTATACTTCATTATTATAAAAACTAAAGTATATTGAAATAAAAATTGTTATTAAAATTAAATAAAAATTGTTTTATTGTATGAAATGAAATTTTTAAAGGTAAAAAATTGTAATTAAAAATAATGTATTTATATGAAATGCATTTTCTTAAGGTATTGCAAATCAATCGATTTCAACATGAAAGCAAGAAATAAAAAAACATTCTCCTTACAACTATATTACTACATTTATTATTATATAGTATATTAAAGGGTCCAGTTCAATACAACTATTTTATTAGAAATATTTCTTGAAAAAAGTACCCCTCATTGATTTCTAAAAATAATAAACCGGGACAATCTCAATCGAAGTACAAAGTTACTCCTCAAGTTTTGCTGCCTAACGATATACCCTATTTGTATACTCTAGATGAACATATAGAGTATTATAAGTTTAATCCAGCCCGAAAAGTTTGTAATGCATAGAACCGAGCCTCGGACGAAAAAAAGTTGTATAATATTTTGTGTTTTTTTTTGGCCAAAACCCACAAATCCGTTTGCTGTCCGTCCGTCCGTTAGTTAGCACGATAGCTCAAGAACGCGTTGACCTATGAAGTTGAAATTTTGTCATAACTTGTAAAAAGTAAGGCTAAGGTCGTTAATGGGCGATATCCTTCCACTCCTTCGGGCACATTCTATACAAGAGTCATTAAAACACGTTTCACAAATATTGCTCGAATGCTTCAAGCTAGGAACTTGAAATTTTGCATACTTAAGATTTACAAAGTTTGAATTGAAAGTTTCGAATATGATGCAAATCGAATGAGTCCTTCGTGTAGCAGCCTAGAAAAGTCCTTCAAAAATGTATGCTTGTTTCTGAATCCACTATAACTCCAGAACGAGTTAAAGCAGGAATTTCAAATTTTACAGGAATTAGTTTTATACTAAAACCACGACGGAGTTTATTAATTAGCGCCATCCGTCAACTCCTTCGGATAGCTGTCATACAAAAGTCCTTAAGACACGTGTTCACCAATATTGAACGATAGCTTTAGAACGCTATACGTTACGACTTTGAAATTTTGTATACGTTGCTTTTATAATAGTCGCAGCTGAAACTATTAATATGAAAAATATTACGTAAGTCTTTCATGTAGTCGCCATACAAAAATTCTGTAAAATGTTCAAACTTACTTTATGGAACTCACTATAAATCAAAAAATCGAGTAGCCACTATACAATAGTTTCTACCTGTAAGTAAAAGGTCATGTAATAATTGCTTGTGCACTTCTCATTCTTTTGATATATTTCCAAATAAAATATAAATCGGAGTTCAGTATTTCATCTAGAGTATCATACGATTGGCTTGCAGCCGATCGTGACTGCTTTATGTTTATTTTTATGTACGCGCTAATGACTGCTTTTGTCAGTTTGTATACATGATTGGTACCCATTTCCATTTCCATTACGTGAGTGCTAAGACTGGGGAAAATCCTATCAAAATTAATAACACGTAAAGTCGATAGAGCTAATTTTTCCATTAGGTTCTTTCATTTAAGTTGAAATGCATAGAAGATGAATGCGTACGTATTACTTTCTCTGTTTGACTACATATATAAGTAACATCTGCAGATGGTAAAATGAGACCTCCCCTAGTCTTTTGAAATATTAAATTATTCATACCTGGTGCAGCTCCAGCATGTTCTGCCAATAGTGCAAGGCTACATTCTAAACATTTTAACAATCTGTTAACCATTTTTACAGCATAACCACTTATGTAACCTACTGCAGATTGTTGGAAATCGGACAATTCTAGTAATTGAAGTTCGGCAAAAATTTCTTCTTCGTTGATATCGCTAAACTCTGGATATAAATTATCCGTCGAGTCTAACGTCATATTAAGGCCATTTTTAGCAACATTAATCGTATTCTGAGAGAGTTTCAAAATACTACACGCCTTCAATTCTTGGGCATTGCCACCAGAACTTCTTATTTGCGCGTGAGTCAATAGACATTTCATAGCTGAAACAAATTGCCGTGCAGTAGGATTGTTGTTCCACCCGGATTTGCTTCTGACCGCGCAAAAGAATAACTCTAGGTGGTCCTGACTTAATTTATATGACAGAACATATTTCATTAAGTCCCTTTTACAGCAAAATTCCTCATAAATCTCCTTAACGACTTGAAGCCCAACCACTATCACACTAAACCCTGTGCCTATTCTGGAGTTATGTATTGGCCTTCCATCGTTATTTTTCAAGGAGACAATATATTGGTAAATATTTTTTCGCAACGTTGGACGTAATTACATGCTTTGAAAGGCGCTTTAGTTCCTTTGGCGAAAGGATTTCTGGATTTAAGAATATCGAAGGCAAGATCTACATTTCTTATGAATTCAACGGTTGCTTCAGAACCTTCGAATTCTAATAAATGAAGTTGCTTATTGCAAAATTCTATTGCATCTCCGACACTAGCACTTAGAGTTTGTGTAGCATACTTTACCTTCAGCTTATTATTTTGCCATTCAAGATGAAGTTTGGAGAGCTTGTTCCCTAATTTAATCCGTTCGTTCTCCTGCATTTCGTGGAGCAACCGAATGTACTTCCAATCAATACTCCCAGTGGCTGATTTGAAAGAAGTAGTGCCAAAATGGTTTCTTATCAATTTGACGCAATGACAAGAATCGAGCATTGTGAAAACCTTTTCGTTTGGGTTTTCAACGGTTGTAAAGAAAGGTTTCGCGTTTGGCAAATCTATTTTACTCCCCAAAGTGAAGTGAAGTGGATGAAACCTTAAGTTTTATGGTATTAAAGGCTTCTTCTAAGAAGCCTGGCTCGCAATCAGTGCTTGAGTACCATCTCTGTATGGTGGAGAGACTGGGCAAAGTTTTATTAAAGACCGTTCGAACGTAGTTGTATGCCTTGGGTGAAAAAACGTGAAGGGTACAGGCAAATCTACGCAATTCTTCCGGATACCTTTTCACACTTCTGCCTTCTATCAGCCTCTTAAGGATGGCTTGAGGAATTTCATTGCCAGCTTTCTCTAAGTGGCTTCTTATTTCAGCATTAATTAAATGCTTACTTTGTAAATGCAATATAGTCCCTTTAAAGGATTTCAGTTTAATCTCCTTCCGTTGCGCACGCCTTTTAAAATTTTGTCTTATTTGATTTTTAGCAATCAAAACCTTACTTTCTGGATTTCTGAGACCCCAACCATTTCCTTACTTGTCCTATCCATGTTAATATCTTCTTCGAGAAAATGCGATGAACCGTAATCCTAAGCAAAATGGGTATGTTATTTTCATTCCCAAAAAGAATTAATGTAACTATTAATGTAATTACTTCTGTTAGATCCAAGAATTCAACTTCCATAGGAACCGCGTAGTTCCGGCAACGCTTTTTAAATGATGAAATATTGAAGTCATTTTCATCAAAATGTAGACTGCATAAGTAGTATGGATATGCCGTTTCTCGACCAGGGAGGTTGGGGAGGAAGCTTTTGTATGGATGACGTCATAGTCTTGTATGAAGCTGATAAGAAATTCCCTCCCCGAGCTTTTTTTGACGGTGGAGCTTTTTTTCGTTTTCGGTTGCATAAAATTGGGCGTTTTTTTTGGGGGGCTTTTTTTTCTGTCGGTTGTTGAGAGCTTTGCTTTTTTTCGTTTTCCGTTGCATAAAGTTGGGCGTTTTTTTTCGGGGCTTTGAGCTTTTTTACATTTATCGGTTGGAGTGATCTGATTGGTCGGATAGATCCTGGAGTGGGGATAAACCTTATTTGATTGGTAGGATAGATCCTGGAGTGGGGATGGACTTGGTTGGATAAGTCGTGGAGGGGGTAGACTTGATTTGACTGTTGGAGTGGGGATGAGTCATGCTCTTAGCGGTTGGAGTGGGGATAAATCTTAGGCTAGCGGGGAGCGGGGGGGGGGAGGCTTAGATCGACAAGTTGAAACATGTTTTAGCATATTTCTTGCATAATGTTGTGAAATTAAGCTAAGTCGAGGAGTGGGGATGAGTCATGCTCTGATCTGATTGGTTGGATAAATTCCGGAGTGGGGATGGACTTGGTTGGATAAGTCGTGGAGGGGGTAGACTTGATTTGACTGTTAGAGTGGGGATGAGTCATGCTCTTAGCGGTTGGAGTGGGGATAAATCTTAGGCTAGCGGGGAGCGGGGGGGAGGCTTAGATCGACAAGTTGAAACATGTTTTAGCATATTTCTTGCATAATGTTGTGAAATTAAGCTAAGTCGAGGAGTGGGGATGAGTCATGCTCTGATCTGATTGGTTGGATAAATTCTGGAGTGGGGATAGACTTGGTTGGATAAGTCGTGGAGTGGGGGGTTCGCAATCGTCTATAAATATTCAAACATTTCTCAAAAAATTATTAGTTGCCGAGTAAAATTTAAAAGAAAAACAAGTTAAGAAAGTGAAGTGAAAAAAGTGAGAGTGAAAAAAAGTGAAAGTGAAGTGAAAGTGAAAATAATTAAAAAAAAAAATAGTGAAAGTGAAAATAATTAAAAAAAAAAAAATATATTGAAAGTAAAGTGAACTTAAAAGATAGTGAAAGTAAAATAATAAGTGGTAAATAACTAAGTGAATTGAAAAATAGTAAAGTGAACTTATAAAAAATAGTGAAAGTGAAAATAATTAAAAAAAAAAAAAAATAGTGAAAGTTGTTCTCTTTTAGACCTGACCTGTTCTGATATTAACAACTTTTTGACCTGACCTGTTCTGATATTAACTGCTTTTTGACCTGACCTGATCCGATATTAACAGCTTTTTGACCTGACCTGTTTTTTCGACCTGATCTGATCTGATATTAACTGCTTTTCGACCTGACCTGTTCTCTTTTAGACCTGACCTGTTCTGCGGGGGGCTTAGGCTAATGTGGGTAGTCTCAGGTCCGACAAGTTGAGTCAGCATATCAAATTTCATAGTCCGACAAGTTGAAACACATTTATTATTCATAAAATGGGTGTTGACAAGTTTGGTCGATTTTCGAAGGGATTAAGCCGTGGACCGCAAGGACCATCTGGAATCGGATTATACGATTCATAGTTTTGATATGTTTTATAGTTGTATCTTATGTTATCTCCTAAATAGTATATTAATTCGACAGGAGGTGGTAGATTTCCAAAACTATCAAAGTACTCGATATGATTTTTTTTCTTATCATACGCTACCCAATGTGTGCCGGGTCCTTCCATTGAATCCAAATTAACAATACCACTTTCATTTTTCTTAGGTTTCCTCGGTAGTGTATTCCGCATAAAAACACCTCTGAAATCAGGCAGGAACTTTCCAAATTTACGTAAATCATTTTCATTCAATGGTCTCTTGGGTACCGTTCTTAAAAGTTTTTTGGCTGAGGATTTAAGTATAGTCCTAATCCTTTCCTATACGGTTTCAAGTAGAGTCCACGACCTACAGCTATCTGCTCCATTTTCTGATTGTGTCGTTTCTGCTCCTCTAACGTTTTCTTTGCATCTTTAGCATCGTTAACAGCTTTAGCTATTCCTGCAGCTCCACCTGCTAATGCTCCTATAGCTGACAAGCCCGCAAAAAGTGGAACCAAGAATGGTAGAACTCCACCAACTTTAGGAATGGGAATAATTCTAGGAGTTTTAACGTCTTTATTGTTTTTAATTATACTCTTTGCAGTACTCAATGCTAATTTAATAGCAGCTTTTATGCTTTCAGGTTTCTTTTTTTTGAGAACATTTCGAGCTGAACGAACAGCTGTTCTAAATTTTGGTTTACCCATTCCGAATTTAACTTTAGCTTTCATTATATTTGTTACAAGTAATGCGTGCGTGCGCTCTGCTAAGTTTGCGTCTTTGGATTTAACTCGCTGCCAGGCCTTTTCAGATAATATCTTATCAAGTATGTGCCGATCACTGCTTTCTTTATATTTAGAATATCCAATATCGTGCTCTTTACACGCTTGATCCAATGGATTTATTCCAGGATCACCTCTAGCAAGTCGTTCGCTTAATTTCGTACCAGGTCCACAATACTGATAGCCCGGTAAATGTAGTTCAATAGGCAATTTATTGATTAGCGAATTAACTAAACCTCTTCCACCAACAACTTTCCGTACACTGTGACTTCTGAATTTGTGATCAATCATTTTATCTTTTTTACTACCTTTAGTAGACTATTCCATTTTAAACGATGTTCAACCATTTTATATGATTTTGCTATAAAACATTGATATTTTACGATTTCTTCTTAGTCAGTCTCAGAATGCGGTTTATTAAACAACGTCAAACACTGTCAGTACAAAATGCTGATATTACAAATTGTGCTGATAAAATAAAACATAGTCATTTACTACCTAATAATATTCGAAGTCTAATTGTTGGTCCGTCAAATTGTGGTAAAACTAATGTTATGGTTTGCTTATTAGAACATCCGAATGGCGTTAAATTCAAAAATATTTACATCTATTCGAAATCGTTACATCAACCGAAATATCAATATTTAAAGCGAGCTGTAAGTCCTATTTCTGGACTAGGTTTTCATACATTTTCAAATAATAGTGAAGTGATTGCACCTGAAGAAGCTGAATCTAATTCTGTGTTTATTTTCGATGATATTGCAAGTGAAAAGCAAGATAATGTTCGATCATATTTCTGTATGGGACGTCATCATAATATTGATAGTTTTTATCTCTGTCAGACCTATACGAGAATACCAAAGCATTTAATTCGAGATAATGCCAATTTTATAATAATATTCAAACAAGATGATATGAATTTGAAGCACATTTATAATGATCATGTAAATTCCGATATGACATTCAACCAATTCAAAAATATTTGTGCAAAGTGTTGGAAAGATAAATATGGTTTCCTCGTAATTGATAAAGAGAGTCCTCTGGAAAAAGGAAGATATAGGAAAGGATGTTTATATTAGCATGATAGAAACAGCAGTTAATATTCGAGCAGAGAACAGGTCGAGCAGTTAATATCAGAACAGGTCAGGTAAAAAAGCTGTTAATATCAGAACAGGTCAGGTCTAAAAGAGAACAGGTCAGGTCGAAAAGCAGTTAATATCAGATCAGGTCAGGTCGAAAAAAGAACAGGTCAGGTCAAAAAGCTGTTAATATCGGATCAGGTCAGGTCAAAAAGCAGTTAATATCAGAACAGGTCAGGTCAAAAAGTTGTTAATATCAGAACAGGTCAGGTCTAAAAGAGAACAGGTCAGGTCAAAAAGCAGTTAATATCAGATCAGGTCCGGTTAAAAAGCTGTTAATAACGGATCAGGTCAGGTCGAAAAGCAGCTAATATCAGAACAGGTCAGGTCAAAAAGCTGTTAATATCGGATCAGGTCAGGTCGAAAAGCAGCTAATATCAGAACAGGTCAGGTCAATAAGCTGTTAATATCAGAACAGGTCAGGTTAAAAAGCTATTAATACCTGTTCAGAGCTGTTCAAAAAGCTGTTAATGCCTGTTCAGAGCTGTTCAAGAAGCTGTTAATACCTGTTCAGAGCTGTTCAAGAAGCTGTTAATACCTGTTCAGAGCTGTTAATACCTGTTCAGAGCTGTTCAAAAAGCTGTTAATACCTGTTCAAAAAGCTGTTAATACCTGTTCAGAGCTGTTAATATCTGATCAGAGTTGTTCAAGAAGCTGTTAATACCTGTTCAGAGCTGTTCAAAAGCTGTTAATACCTGTTCAGAGCTGTTCAAAAAGCTGTTAATACCTGTTCAGAGCTGTTCAAAAAGCTGTTAATACCTGTTCAAAAAGCTGTTAATACCTGTTCAAAAAGCTGTTAATACCTGTTCAAAAAGCTGTTAATACCTGTTCAAAAAGCTGTTAATACCTGATCAGAGTTGTTCAAAAAGCTGTTAATATGAGAACAGGTCAGGTCAATAAGCTGTTAATATCAGAACAGGTCAGGTCAATAGGTAGTTAATAACAGAACAGCTCAGGTCGATATAAGAACAGGTTAGATCAAAAAGCTGTCAATATTAGAACAGGTCAGGTCGAAGAGCAGTTAATATCAGAACAGGTCAGGTCAAAAAGCTGTTAATATCAGAACAGGTCAGGTCAATAAGATGTAAATATCAGAACAGGTCAGGTTAATAAGCTGTTAATATCAGAACAGGTTAGGTATAAAAAAGAACAGGTCAGGTCAATATCAGAACAGGTCAGGTCAAAAAAAGAACAGTTCAGGTCGAAAAAAGAACAGGTCAGGTCAAAAAGCAGTTAATATCAGAACAGGTCAGGTTAAAAAGCTGTTAATATCAGAACAGGATAGCAGTTAATATAAGAACAGGTCAGGTCAAAAAGCTGTTAATATCAGAACAGGTATAGCAGTTAATATAAGAACAGGTCAGGTCAAAAAGCGGTTAATATCTGTTCAGAGCTGTAGTTGATCAGACCATCAGTTTAATGCAATTTGATAACAACTCAATTCAGTTGGAGAGCAGTTCAAAACAGTATAAAAGGAGTTCAGCGCAGTATAAAAATCATTTAGAAGATTTCAACATAGTAAACAATACTTTAAAATTAATATTGGAAGAATACTTGAAGCTTTAATTTACTGTTGTTGTTTTAAACAATATGAGAGGAACAATAAACAATTACTCAGTCAAATTGTAAAGACAACTAATTCGATAAGAAAAAAATATAATCAATTAAAACTAGCTAAAGCTAATGCAGGCATTCAATTAGAACAAACTTTTAAACCAATCACAAGTCCTCTCAATGAACTAGTTAAAAGAACTAAGCTAGCTCCGAATATAAAAGAAGAATTTCCAGTTAAAGATGACGAAGAAGAAGAAGTTGATAGTGATGAGAACTTTGCTTCAGTTAAAGCTGATGATGAAGAAGAAGCAGTTGATAGTGATGAGAACTTTGAAACACCTAAACGAAAACTCAACCTGTCATCTACGACAAAAGTTGTACGTAAATATGCTATAACTCCACAGGGACGAGAAGAACTGGATGAATATATGAAAGAAAATAAATTTACAGAGATTCCAACAGAATATTTAAATACATTTATTAATAACCCATCTGTAATTGACAGTTTGTATGGAGTCTATAAAGATGCTGACAATTGGAAAATCGGTAATTCAAGTTTTATAATCGACGATAATCAAGTACTTATAAAGGATAAATCCTACGAGGGGACTCCTGGCTTATATGAACTTTTGTTTATGAAATATCCTAAAAAGACACTATATAGCAAAGAAGACTTGGAAAACTATAAAAATATTCTTCTTGATACTAATGCCCATAAACGTTCTCACAAAAGTGAAAGTCAAATAAAAGGAAATCGTAGTTATAAATATATGAAAATAATTTGTAAGCTTTTCACTCGCAAAGGTAGTGGTTTAATGCAAACATCGAACAAAGAGAAAGATTATATTTATTGGGATGATCCGAACGAATTAGTAGATCGGTTACGCTTACTTATTGCATCGCATGAAGCTGGTCATAATAATCACACCAATGAAATTGTTTCAATCATTGAAGAATTAAAAGAAGCCCAAATAATACAATAAAAAGTGTTGCGAGCATTCTACATTTATTATTCATAAAATGGGTGTTGACAAGTTTGGTCGATTTTCGAAGGGATTAAGCCGTGGACCGCAAGGACCATCTGGAATCGGATTTAAATTAACATCTGGAGGAGACTATGACTTAAATATGAAATGTATTAAAAATCTGAGTAACCCGCTAAATAATGAGGATGCAGCAACAAAAGCTTATGTGGATACAGAAATTGATAAAATGCTGAAACTAATGAATATCGAAGTTGACAATAGAATAAGGGAAATAGAAAAAAACATTCAGTTTGCAATGAAAACATTTGAAAGAGATATTATAATACTTTTAAGTAAACGAATAGATGATAAGATTGTTTCTAAAAAATAAATAAAAAGAACTTATGTAACAATATTACTTTTTTTTTATTTGGTTCAACATATGTAACATTATTACTTTTTTTTATTTAGTTCAACATATTAGAAAATTGAATATTAAAAGACTGTCCAATTCTCCCTTTATACAATAAAGCTAATTCGATGATTATTGTGTCCGACAGAATTTTAGAACAATAGACAAATCCAACACCAACAACTGTAGAAGATTTCAATCAAGAACAATCATAAAAACGTTTACAACTATATGTAATAGCGGGTTGGGGTGTAGCCTAGGGGTTGTGTACTAGGTCTTGAAAACATTGCTATCGGGGTTCAATTCCGAATCAGTATCCATATAATTTAAACACAAAACTTAGACTTCATATAATCATTTCCGAGTACCGTAAAGCCTATGGACATATGTTGGTTTACTGTATAAACTGAATCTAGCTCTAGATAGTCTTCAAGGGAACTTTTCCCAAACGTTTAGAGCATGATTGTAATCCTCTTCGGAACAGTGTGTACCGGTTAATCGACTATAAAAGTTTTCGTGAGATGGAAGCTGAGACTCATTCAATCGTTCAAACGAATTTAAATACTCATAAGGAAATACGCCCTTCCTAGTAATTAGCTTGAACTCTTCATCATTTGTAAATATTGAGCTTACAATTTTAAAATCGTCTGTAGATAAGTTCTTAGCTAATGATTCTAAGCTAGACGACATAAACCGGAACGAATCTAAAAATCTCAATTCAATTGAATCAGTCTCAGTTACAAAAATTCTTTTTGACATAACGTTCTTTGTTAAGAGAATATCACCAGGAAAGTTCTTTCATAAGCAAATGATCCAGAAAACAATTTCACAACAATATGCAATAGACAAATCCATAATCCACCACCAAAACGAAGATTTGTTTGTTTTTATCGACTCCGCCTGATTGTTTGTTTATTCATTTAAATGACTATCCGTTTTTTTTTTATTTTAAATAACAACAACAATCATTAGTTTTTTCTTAAATATATTTTATAGGTTTTTATTTTTAATCTATTAACATATTATTATTATTATTTTCAAACATATGTTTCTATCGCATTATCTCTTATAGTAGGAATAAGCTGTCTTTTGATCAATCTGTAAAAGAAACATAAAATTAAAATATTATTTTTAAGAAAGAATATATAATACTTTACCCTCATATCGGATTATATTTGTTAACATTAATTTCAAGATGGCTTATTTCAACTATTGTCCATCCACTATCACGTTCTTGAAATTCTTCACTTTTTACAGAAATATCGTCCATAATTGTTTTGTAGATAGGAGCTATTTCATTTTCTCTCAGCACAGTACACATTTTTGTTTGAAAAGATTTTATATCGTACACTACGTCAATATTATCGCCATTATTGTTTTTAGTATATTTTATATATACAGCAAAAAGTTCCATATTAAATTTGTAGCCTCCAAGCTTCACTAAATATTCTTTTAAAAGTTCAATCACTGGCTTTTCATATATTTCAAAAAATTTTAGTGGCTCTATAACTTCTCGATTTTTATTTTCTAATAATAATGTTACAATTCTTCCTGCAAACGAACTTCTCAAAACTTTAAAATGTTTACTAATCGAGTCGGCAGAGTTTTTCTTATGGGAATTTGTTCGAATATGGTAGTTCCAGTTTTTATTTAACACTTCTAGATCACAAGCGTTACATTTCTTTGATGGTTCCATTATTGCTGTAGTCGGTTGCACTGGATTAAGTTTTACTCTGCACTTTTCAAGATGTTCTAATAATTTATCTTTTCGTGAATATATTTTCGCACAGAATTCACATTTAGAACTATCCTTTAGATGCACACTTCGTATATGTCTATTTAAATTCTTGTTGTATGAACAGCTTATACCACAATATTCACAAATAAATGAATTCATGTTACTTTTTCACTTTACTCGATATTTTCAATTTCACTATTTTTTCTCAGGCTTCACTGGATTATTTTTTTGATGTTGCGCGACAGACTTCACTTGATTTTTTAGCTTTCAGAACCATCGCCCATCGTTTATATACGAACACACACATACAAGAAGATATATAGATACACAGATATATAGATATACATACACAGAAAGAGAGAGACAGAGATAGAGACATACATACACAAAAAGAGAGAGATAGATACATGCATCTACAGAAAGAGAGAGAGAGACAGAGATAGAGACATACATACACAGAAAGAGAGAGAGAGATACATAGAGAGAAAGAGAGAGACAGACATACAGATAGATACATATGGTATAGGCATAGAAAGAGACATACACAGATAGATATATACATGTATAGAGAGGAAGAGAAAGAGAGAGAGAGAGAGAGAGAGATATACCTGTTGAATTTCACAACATTATGCTATAACGCTAACTAAAACATAACTCATCAAATTCGATATGCTTTTTACAGAAATATGCTGACTTATTAAGATATATGATTATGCTCTTTCATAAACAAAAGAAATATGCTGTCTCATCACCCACTATGCTTTTTCATAAACATTAGCCTAAGCCCCCCGCTAGCCTAAGCCCCCCGCTAGCCTAAGCCCCCCGCTAGCCTAAGTTTCGGATAGCCTAAGTCCCCCGCTAGTCTAAGTTTCGTATAGCCTAAGTCTCTCGCTAGCCTAACTTTTCGTTTAGCCTAAGTCCCCGCTCCCCGCTAGCCTAAGTTTTCGTTTAGCCTAAGTACCCGCTCAGCCTAAGTTTCAGATAGCCTAAGTTTCGGATAGCCTAAGTCCTCCGCTAGCCTAAGTTTCAGATAGCATAAGTCCCTGGCAACAACCGCGAAAAAAAAAAAAAAAACGCCCAACTTTATACAACAGAAAAAAAAAAAACGCCCAATTTTATGCAACAGAAAAAACAAAAACCCAAAGCTCTGGGGTAGTGAATTTCTTATCAGCTTCATACAAGACTATGACGTCCATAAAAAAAAACTCCCAATTTTATGCAAAAAAGGAAAAACACAAAAAAAAAAACCAAAAAAAACGCCCAATTTTATGCAACAAAAAACCCAAAGCTCTGGGGGAGTGAATTTCTTATCAGCTTCATACAAGACTATGACGTCATCCATACAAAAGCTTCCTCCCCAACCTCCCCTGGTCGAGAAACGGCATATCCATACTACTTGCATAGCCTTGCAGTACGGACGTTTACAGTTCTTGGATAAATTTTCAAAACCTCACACCATTTTTGAAATAGATCCAATTTTGAGGGAAATCTATGAATGAGAATATATCACATACAGAGTTCATTAATTTCCATATTCCGGATGTTCAACGAATATAAAGGATCTCAACGATAGACCAAACCTCCAACGTGTAGGTATATTCAGACATTTTTCATAGTTTAGGAGCTGTCATGTATTTTCTATCTTTTAGTTTAACTTCAACTTTCATTTGAATTTGTTTTAAATAGCTGCGACAGATTTTGATATACCTGAATATTTCACGAAACTGGAGCAATAACCTTTCCGGCGAAAGAAACGAATAATGTTTCAGAACTCTGTTTAACTTGTTTAATTTGACGGCCCGAAGGTATTTTTAAAAAAAAATTGTATCTATTACTATACACGAAAATTGGATGTAAAACGTACAGGTGGAACTAAATATCCGCACTCCAGTTGGACAATATCCGGGCCTCACTTTGTTAAAAAAGTCGAAGAATTTAGACCGAGGGATCACGATAGAAATATTAGGAAACTTGATAGCAAAACGGATTTTAAAAAGTATTGAAAAGTAGAATAAAAATAAAGAGACACATTTTTTAATTTCATTTTGGTGGTGTTCTAAAACCTATATACAGTTACTTATATTCTTTTTTCTTTGAATTCAGGATTGTATCACAGTAATTCAGGACAGCAGGAAAAGTAAATCGTCGTCGAACCAGAAGTTAGACAGAAAGAAAATTGGCGTAACTTTATTATTTTTCCGATAGAAGTTAAGAACGCGTTCAATTCTGAAATGCGGTGGAGGCTACTATGTGACTGAAAACCTATCAAAAAGAACAAGATCGTGGAAGTGAAAAACGGATTGGATCTGAGAGATATGGAATAATTTATGAAAAAGTACACAATCACTTTACACCCCTTTAGGGGTCAATTATGGAGAATACATAGAATAAAATTAAATTCAATATTTGGGACGAAAACATGGAAAAATATGCATTCTATTTTCACAGATATTTTTTTTGCCCCCCTTCTGAACGCCAATAGATATTCGTTTTATTTTTTATTCAAAATTATTTTTCTAGTTGATTTAGATACACACACCGAGTTTCAACATTGTAGCTTAAGCCGTTCTATATATAGGAAAAACACCACCACTTGTACCACACTACCCTTAGGGGTCGAATTTCAAAAAACCTTGAAAACACTTTCTAGGTATTCATACGAAGAATCCGTAGAATAAAAATGAATTCAATATTTGGAAAGACCTAGTAGATATGACGAAAACCGTGAATATATATGCATTTTATATTGATTATATTTACAAATAATTTTTTTTGCCCCCCTTTCTGAACGCCAATGAATATTCAAATTTTTTTTTATCACAATTACTTTTCTTGTTGATTTACATATACACACCGAGTTTCAACATTGTAGCTTAAGCCGTTCCATATATAGGAAAAACACCTCCCACTTGTACCACACTACCCTTAGGGGTCGAATTTCAAAAAACCTTGAAAAAACTTTCTAGGTATTCATACGAAGAATCCGTAGAATAAAAATGAATTTAATATTTGGAAAGACCTAGTAGATATGACGAAAATCGTGAAAATATATGCATTTTATATATATATTATATTTACAAATATTCCCCCCCCCCCCTTCTGAACCCCAATGAATATTCAATTACTTTTCTAGTTGATTTACATATACACACCGAGTTTCAACTTTCTAGCATGAACCGTTTAATAGTTAGAAAAAACACCCCCTACCCCCGTAGCATACTACTTCTAAAAAAAATTATATTTTTCCAACACTCCGCTACTATAGCTCTATCTAAATACCAAGTTTAAGGCTTATATCATTACAGGTTCTCAAGAAATAAGCATCGGAACTTTTACCTTTTCACCCTCCCCCACCCTCCCCCTCTACACCTTCAACCTCTTCAACTTTTTTCCCTACTAGAGTTAAATTAGCGCTACTTCTGGTAAAAATTCTAAGCATCTATCTTACACCGTTCTTGAGATATGAAATGTGTTTGATTTGAAAAATTCTCATCCCCTCCACTTCTATGCTCCGCCTCCCACTTAAAAAATTTTACTTTGATCAATCTTTATTTGTCGACCTTTATACCCAAACCGAATTTCATTTTTCTAGAGCAATTGGTTCATGAGATATCGTAATCTAAAGTTTTTCACCCCCCACCTCCATACACAACTTCCCTCACCCAAAATTTTTCTTGATTCTGTTCTCCTAGTATAACTACAAATATTTTTCAAGTTTGAATAGTGTGCCATTAATGGTTTAGGAGATATGGATTTTAGAATGTGTCTATCTCGCCTTTTTTGGGTTTCGGACGCATTACATTTCCCCCCACTCCCTCACCCCTTGATCAATATTGACAATTTTTCTGCAAATGGGTCTACTATCAGAGCTCTGTAGAAATTCCAAGTTTCAGCTTCCTATCATTAGGTGTTACTGAGATCTAGAAACCAAAATTTTCTAAAACACTTCCCCCTCCTTCCCCCTCCTTCCCCCTCACACCCCCACCCAAATAATTTGGTCACTTCAAGGAGCCTACCCCGTCTATTCGTTAAAAAAATTTCAATTTAATATCTCCAATCGTTTGGCAGCTACGAGCCTCCAAACGATCTTGCGTACGGCGTACGGCGGACAGACGGACTTAAAATTTTTATTGCTTTCTTCGCGTCTACTAGTTATGAAACGTGAAAATAAAAATTTTGAGGGTAGCAAATTTTTTTTTTCAAGAATCAATCACTTAATTATTAAAATAATAAAGTAAAACAGCGGAATGGGGTAACTCGGAGAGGTTTTGAGATCATCTTTGATCCTGCTTTCTATGATACAAAATGTGAATTTGAATTTGTCTAAAGCCCCGGTTCCATTTGTTGTATTTCCACCACCATAGCGTGTCATTCACTGAACGGGTTCGTTGCGTTACTTTATATCATACTTTGATAAACTTTGATACAGAACGAAGATACGTTTATCGTATCCATTAGCGGATTTAACCATCTTGCCGCCCTAGGCCTCAGAAAATTTTGCTGCCCCTATGCTCAGAATTTCGTTCGACTGCAAGCAATCGTGTGATACTCTAGATGACTGAACTCCAGGCCCGTGCGCAGGAAAGTATGATAAAAACAAAATTTTTTTTCTTAATAATGGGTGTGTTCGCCTTTCGCTTTTATTACTTCAAAAATTATATTTTTTAAACTTTTGTATAGAGTTTGCAGGTACTTTATTGGAATTTTTGTCCACTCCTCTTGAATGGCGGCTATTAACTCTTCCCCGTGGTCAAATTGTCTTCCGCCTTCGTAAGCTTTTCGAGTTAAGTATCCCCATACGTTTTCAATAATATTCAAGTCGGGTGACATCGCAGGCCAGTCTAAAACGTTTAAATTTAGCGACTCGAACCAGTTTTTCACTATACGCGCGGTGTGAATTGGGGCATTATCCTGCTGAAGAATGACATAATGGATTTCCAAAACCTCGCGACATCTTATTGCTTCGTTTTTCATTAATTCTTGGTAATTTGCAGCAATCTGACGACCGGACAAAACCACCAAATCCACGACCCCATTGCAGGAAATTCCTCCCCACACCATGACTGATCCAACCGCTGCGTGACGTCGACACAATACCAATTGTTCCTTTCGTAAATCGTGAAAATAATATGAAAAGCCATCGGGTCCGTCTAAATTAAATTTTCCAAGTCATATGCTTCTTTGCGAATGCCAGGCGCGCTACCTTATGAAGCTCCTGTAACAACGGTTTGCGCTTCAGTTTCCTGCGTTTCCTATGCGGAGATCCTTTAATAATTCGACGAACCGTTGAAACACTTGCAGTAACTCCAACTTTTGCACGGATTTTGCTCACAGAGTCCTTCGAATTAGATGCTTCCCTCAAAATTCTTCGCCGTTCTTGCTCTGTTGTCACTTTATTAACGCGTCCCACACAATTTTTACCATAATTATCCTTGTCCTTTAAAAAGTTTCTTACTACCTTATTACTTCTGTTAATTCGCCTGGCAATTTCACTGTTATTTAAGTTTTCTCCCTTTAAAACCGAGATGGTAGTTTTTTCTTCGCCACTCAATGAATTTCCGTGTCCCATTTTGCACACCAGCACGTTGATCTCTCAAAAATAGAATTTTTGAAGTAATAAAAGCGAAAGGGGGACACACCCACTATTAAGAAAAGCAAATTTTGTTTTTATTTTATCCTTTTCGGCTGTTTTTGCCGCCTGGGCTAATCTATTGACGCGCTGAAAAGTGCCTTTTTTTCGTTACTGGTTTATTATTGCCGCAGTTTTCGAAAATTAAATCAAAATACCAGGTAGATGTTCATTACGGTCTACAATGTGTTTACGACTTTTATGCCAATATTCTCGGAAAAACAATGGAAGAGTTATTACGGATTTTCCAAGTGGGCTATTCATGTGATAAGGAGGGTAGTATAGTAGTAGCAGTAGATATTATATTGTTGCGACCCTTTTCAAAAGATGTCGTTAGGCGCAATAAGAAGAAAACACTGGCGTGAAGAAAAAGGCGTAAGAAAAGACAACTAGATCGTTGGAGGAGGCGATGTTCTATTCTCTAGTTTGGATGTTCTTTTTTCTAGTTCATGTTCATGTGTTTTTTGCATAAAAGGAGATAAAAATAAATATTAAAGTGTTGAATGTTGGCGAAGCAATTTTTAATCTTTTAAGTAACTCCATTCATCACAAAGCAATTGTAATCAATTTCCAATTTTATAATTTTAGCTCCAATAACAGTACTAAGATTATCGATAGTGAACTAGTGTATAATTTGGCACTTGCAAATTTTTGTGATATTAATAACTATTTCAATTCAGTTGAGTGGATTGAATTATTTAAAGATCTGAATCTCAACGCTGCTTATATTAAATTTAATTCTATCATTATTGACTGTATCGCGCTATTTGTTCCCAAAAGAATTATCAAGAGTAACAAGCTTCCCTGGCACAACGTTCGTCTTTCAAAACTTAAAAATGCGAGAAATAAAGCACATGATAAATTTAAGGGTACGAAGTCGGCAGTGGATCTTGAACGGTTTATGGGTTTGCGCAGAGACTATGATTGTCTAAACAAGTTCCTCTATAAACAATACCTACTATCTACAGAGTCAAAAATAAAAACGGATAGTAAAATCTTCTGGTCTTTTCTGAACTCAAAGAGAAAACATTTGTCCATCCCTTCTGTGATGGAAGGGAGGGTGTTCCTCCACTGATTTAACATCGTCTTGTGACTTATTTGCCAATTTCTTTGAATCTTGAAAATACAAGGTTTTCCGGTAAATACTGTTAAATTTATTTTGTGTGACGTTTCGGACTCGACTGAGTCCTTTATCAAACTGATCGACAATATCTCTACAACTGTTATATATACAAATGAAAGTAGGTAAAAAAGGGTTACTAAATTAACTAACAGAAGGGTCAATTAGAAAAACAGGTAAAAAAGGGGGTTACAAAATTAACTAATAGAAGGGTCAATTAGAAGACAAAAGGGGAAATTTACGTTAATAAGGGAGGTCATAAAAACATTAAACAGAGGCGGGGGTTTATAAGAAGGGAAAAAGTTATGAAAGTTGAAATTAATTAATTAGTTTTTGGGATCGAAGATTTTTGGTAAACGTTGTTTTTTCCAAAACGTAGACAAGGTAGCCAAAGTGAATCTGTTTATAACAATAGTGTTCACCCGCATGATCCTAATATGTTCAGTCATCTATCCCCGATTACAGATATCGGCTCATTGGTATTTTCTGTTGCAGATGTCTCTACTGCAATGGCATGTCTTAAAAATAGTTTTAGCCCGGGCCCCAGGCCCGTGCGCAGGAAAGTATGATGGGGGGGGGGGGGGGTGTTTATCAAGTTCCCCCATACTAAATGTGATGACCTAAAAAAAAAAAAAAGGTCCACACTTCCCTATGAAAATAGGCCAATGGGGGGGGGGGTTTGAACCCCTGAAACCCCCCCCCCCCCCCGTGCGCACGGGCCTGCCGGGCCCGGATGGAATACCTCCTGGTTTCTTGAAATCTTGTCAGGACTCTTTATGTACTCCTTTAAGTATAATTTTTAATATGTCGTTATCGTATGGTATTTTTTTAGATGATTGGAAGATATCTTATATAACGCCAATTCATAAGTCTGGGCCTAAGCACTTGGTTGAGAACTACAGACCGATTTCTAAGTTATCTGCAATACCAAAGTTATTTGAAAGTATTGTAAAAACTAAACTCGAAGTAAAGGAGCATATATCTACTTCAC
Source organism: Beris chalybata (assembly GCA_949128065.1). Classification (NCBI taxonomy): domain Eukaryota; kingdom Metazoa; phylum Arthropoda; class Insecta; order Diptera; family Stratiomyidae; genus Beris; species Beris chalybata. Next base: position 53,048,922 of record OX421895.1, read on the forward strand.
AACATGGTTTTGTGTCTGGAAGATCAACCGAGACTAATTTTGCTGTTTTCACCCATTATTGCTTAGAAGCGCTAGAGTCAGGCTTTCAGGTGGACGTTTTGTATACGGATTTCGTAAAAGCGTTTGATAGAATTCATATAAACCTGCTGCTTTCAAAATTGGGTGCTCTTGGTTTTCATTCTAATCTTTTGCTATGGATTGGCTCTTATTTGGATAATAGGAAACAGTATGTTCGTTTATCGTCTTTCTTGTCACGTTGTATCTCAGTTCCCTCTGGTGTTCCTCAGGGTAGTCACCTCGGTCCTCTTCTTTTCCTCATTTTTATTAATGATGTTTTTGATCTGTTCCAACATGCGTCATGTTTGGGGTTCGCCGATGATCTAAAAATATACACTCGTCTGAATAATCAAATCGAATCCTGTAGGTTTCAATCTGAGATTACTCTATTCTGGGAATGGTGTGAATTTAATTCTCTGCTATTAAATCCCAATATATGTAAAATTTTTACTATAGGGCGGAGTAATTCTCCAGTTCATTTTAATTATAATTTTCCTGGTATCACTCTGACTCGATCTGAGGTAGTATTGGACCTAGGCGTGTTAATGGATAGCAAACTCAGTTTCAATATGCATGTTGATCGAATGATATCTAAAGCTAATTCTAAGTTGGGATTTGTGATGAGAAATTCTATGGAATTTAATGATCCTTATACCCTAAAAACCCTGTTCTGCTCTCTTGTGAGATCCATTTTGGAATACTGCTCAGTTGTGTGGAATCCTTTTTATTACACTCATATCAAAAGACTGGAATGTGTTCAGAACTTCAGGACTTCATTGGTCCGATGGATTACCTTCTTATGTAAGTAGGTGCAAACTAATTGATCTGCTACCCTTGCAGAATCGTAGACAGATTCGTGATATAATGTTTGCACGTGACGTATTATGCTCCAAAATAATTTCGCCGGAACTTCTCGCGTCTTTTCATATTTATGCACCTGAAAGACCACTGCGGGTTCGTACCTTTCTTCAAATCAATCCACATAGAGTAAACTATGGCATGAATGAGCCACTCACGCGTTGTGCTTCGCGTTTCAACGAGGTTAGTTCTATTGTTGATTTAAGTTCGGGTAGATTCCCTTTCAAATCGATTTTAATCAACGTTTGGAGACTTAATTGAAATTGGAAATGAACTTATTCTTTTTTGTCTTTTTAATAAAATTCTCTTTGATACTATTATGTAATTGCTCTTGCCCACTTATCGGTATTTATTGTTAATTTTACATTCTTATTTTAAATTCGTAGTCTGTAAATATAAACATATGGTAGACCGAAATAAATAAATAAATAATCAAAATAAGTTTACAACAATATACTACAATAAAAGAAAAAGAAGATTCATATTAGAAAAAAAGCCAATTTCCTATCGTGCAAAAGTTATCATCACTCTCTCTGTACCATAATGCCCCTAATAAAAGTCTTGTTTTTAGAACTTGCCACAACTAAAGCTCTACCTACCAAGTTTTAGTTGTAGCGATTCTCGAGATATGAAACTCGGAAACGCTACAATTTTTTTCCCGTATAAATTCTAAGCTTTTATCAAACAGTTCTTGAAATATGAGACGCGATTCTTTAGAAAAATTCCCCCACTTAACTGCTTCACTGTCGATGTTAACCGTTTACGAAAAAGACTCTCGGATATCTCTATATCGATCTTAGCTTTCGAGCATTTCGGAGGTATTGTTTTTTCTTACACAAATATTCTTCACCAATATCGACCATATTTTAAGAACTATATTCAAGTTTTATATAAATTTCAAGTTTCAGCTTTTTAGTATAAACGGTTGAAAATATCTAAAATCTCAACTGAACACAAAACAAGAAGTTACTATAGGATTTATCCGGTTTACCCACTGAACAAATTTCAACTTACAAACAATACAAAACGATTCCACAACCAGCTTTCGAACTCAATGTGGTTTAAAGCAGGGAAATGGTCTAGCCCCACGATTTTCAACTTCTCATTATCCGAAAAACTATGGTCGACACCAATAGGATATCCAACTTGTAGCATACGCTGACGATATTTGTAAACATCTTCGCAAGATATCCTTCCCTAGTGCTAAGGAGGAATTTTTCAATCTTGACTCTGCCACAACGTACACAAGAAAGAGAACGCCAATCAGACAGAATAAATTTCGGAGCATAATTTGAAAAGTATACACAACTTCATAGGTATATCTTCAGGCTATTTATGAGAAAAATAATTGAAACACAATTTCCTTTTCAAGGATAACGATTTTGTTCTTTATCCTTGAATATCTCAAAATGTGTATCTTTAATTTTTTTCTTTTTTATATTTTCTGGGTTATAATGTTTTTCAAAACACACCAAAAAATGAACTTGGGATCTTAAGGGGATCAGAGTCAAAAAAATCTAGTATTTCTATTATAGCCTTAATTGAGAACCACTGATTTTCTGAGATTTTTTGATCCCGATCCTCTTGAGATCCCAAGTTAATCGCGCTTGAACTATTCAAGGCTAAAGGACAAAATAGTTATCCTTGAGAAAAAACTTTCAAGGATAATTGTTATTCGTATTCCCCCCCCCCCCCCCCCCACCCCCCGTTACTACTCCAGTGCCGTAACATAAAGCGTTCTAAAATTATCATTCAATATTGGTGAACACATGTTTTAAGGACATTTGTATGATAGCTACCCGAAGAAGTCGACGAATGGAATTAGTGAACTCAGTCTAGCTTTTGATATAAAACTAATTCCTGTAATATTTTGAATTCCTAATTGATCTCGTACTGGAGTTATAGTGGATTCTGAAACTTGTATATATTTTTGAAGTATTTTTTAGGTTGCTGCACAGAGGACTTATTCGATTTGCATTCTATTTGGAACTTTCGTTTCAAACACTGTAAACTTTAAGTATGCAAAATTTTAAGTTCCTAACTTGAAGCATTCGAGCAATAATTGTGAATACGTGTTTTAAGGACTTTTGTATGGGAGGTACCCGAAGGAGTGGTAGCATATCGCCCATTAACGAGCTTAGCCTTACTTTTTCTATGCTACCGGTGGTGACAAAATTTCGACTTCCTAGGTCAACGCGTTCTTGAGTTATCGTGCAAACGGACGGACAGCAAATGGTTTTGGGAGTTTTTAGAACCAAATAAAAACAAAATAATATATATATTCAACTATTTTTCGTCCGAGACTCGGCTCTATGGGCTACAAGCTTTTCGGACTGGATGAAACTTATAATTCTCTATTGCTCGATTTCACAGTGGTAGCTTAAGCTAAGGCTTAGTAAAGCTAGAATACAGTGGGTCAAAAAAGTCTGCGTACAAGGGTGAAAGGAGTGGAAAACCCAAGGAAAATAATACTAAAACGAATAAATCCAACTTAAATTTATTTTTATTTTCATCAGCTATTGATACTCTCTCAAGATACAAATAGTACTTTAAAAATATATAATATGTTCTTCATATTTATAAAAAATAAAAAGTAATTATAATCCGAAATTTCTCTCAAAAAAGTCTGTGTACAGATTGACAGAATGTTGGAAAAATCCATGAATTCTATTATTTAATATCGAGTTGGAAATCCTTTACGTTTGATAAAATCCTTTAGCCTATTATTCATACTTTTTACTAAGCTTGTAGTTTCGTTAACAGTTATTTTATCCCATTCTTCTTGCAAAATAGCTCTTAAGCTACTGAAAGAAATTATGGAATGTTTTCTCAAGCGCCTATATAACAATTTCCATAAATGTTCTATGGGGTTTAAATCTGGCGATTGTGAAGGGGGTGTAGTTGTTTGGGTACATTATACAGTAACCACTCCCTTGCAATATGTGCACAATGCTTGGGATCGTTATCTTGTTAAAAATGTATCTGTGGTTGAGCCCCAACTTATTCGCAGAGCTCGATAAATTGTTTTTTAAAATTTTGAGATACTTTCATTTATCCATGATACCATCTATACAATGCAGGTTTCCTACGCCTGATGACGCCATGCAGCTCCAAACCATCACATGTCCACCTCCATGTTTGATAGTAGGACAAAAATTTTTTATGTTCATCTCTTGATTGGGTTTTCTCCAGACCATGGTGCTTTCATCACCGAAAAGCATATTATTCCAAAACTCAGCCTGTTTTCCCAAAAGCTCTCTAGCAAAGGAAAGCCTTCTTTTCCTGTTAATTGTTGAAATAAAGCAAGTTAAATCTATTTGGCTTGGATGGCCGCACCATGGTCTGGAGAAAACCCAATCAAGAGATGAACATAAAAAATTTGTGTAGCTAGCTTAAGCTATGGATTCGTTTCGACTGATTTCACAGTTTTTTGTATCGTGCGGCTTAGCTAAACCAAGCACAATGCGTAGTAGCGTTTCATTTGGCAGCCTACTGTAAGCTTTTGTAATGAATTTGCGTACTTTCGATATTTCTTATGTATTAGAGTAGCTACGCGGCTATATTTTTTTAGTTACACAGTCTTGAATACAGAAAAAATTACAAGTTTGACAGTTCGTAGGCTTATCTTATTACGGAGCTTAAGCTCGCAAAACTGATGGCTTAAGCTAAGCTAGCGCTTGTCTTAGCTTAAGACTTAAGCCATTACTGTGAAATCGAAGATGTTCCTAAGCCCAAGCTTAAGCTCCACACAGAGCTTAAGCTACCACTGTGAAATCGGGCATATATGATTTCATCTACAGTATATAAAAAGTTTGAAAAAAATAGCCGCTCCGGAAAACCGGAAACTTGCCGCCCTCCAAAATTTACCGCTCTAGGCCCGGACCTACCGGGCCTAGTGGTAAATCCGCCTTTGATCGTATCCACTTATACGCAACGAGAATACGATACTCAGGAATACAACAAATGGATATCAGCCCCAACGTTTTTACGTTAACCAACAACCAAACTTTCTCCGCAAAAAAAAAAATCTTTAATCAAAGTTTTTCACTTATTTGAAAAGAACAGGTAAATATTGAAGTTCATTTTCATTGCTGAAACAATTTTCTATAATACACTTAGCCATTTTAAATGTAAAAAACACGAAATTCACAACTGAAATCACAGTTCAATTCAATTTCTTTATTCAAAGATTTCTTGGAAAATAACAGTTTCAGGAAAATTTATAACGGTTTAGCATGTAATACGTTATTTTTGAACTTAGCGCCACAACGATATGTAAATGGTATTATATTCGTACTGCAGTAGCCAATATTGCCTGTAAAATTTACACAGCTTAGTTGCAATTTTATAAACTCATTTTCTTTCAACACCTTACATTGTTTATCCAAAATAGTATTTATCAAATTTTTTGGTAGTTTCTTAATTCGAAATTACACCTAAAAGTTCGAATTTTTGAAGTGAAAACTTCTTTAGCCACTTTGTGATTTGAAACTCGATGAAACAAGAAGATGAAACAAACAAAAGCGTCAGGAAACAGTGAATCGAAAAAAAGCGACAGTAAAAAGAGACAAGCAAACCACCTGCGTGGTACTGATTTCCCTCACCCCTTACTTTTCTTCTTACACTCCATTCTAAAAAATTCAACCCTTCACCCCCACTGTATTCCCCACCCTATGTGTACCCTTATCATTCTACCCCTCACCCTGTATATTGTTCCCCCTCATCTACTTTCTCTATCCCCCCACCCCACCCTACTCTAAAACCCCCTACCCCTTCAAAATTTAACACTTCACCCCCCCCCCCCCCTGTATACCCCCCCCCCCCCTGTGTACCCTTATCATTCTACCACTCACCTTACATATTGTTCCCCCTCATCTACTTTCTCTATCCCCCACCCCCCAACCACCTCTATACCCCTCACCCTACATATTGTTCACCCTCATCTTCTTTCTCTATCCCTCTACCCCCATCCACCTTTCTACCCCCTACCCCTCCAAAATTCAACCCTTCACCCCCACTGTATACCCCACTCTGTATACCTTTATCATTCTACCCCTTACCCTACATACTGTTCTCCCTCATCTACTCTCTATCCCTCCACCCCACCCACCTCTTTACCCCTCACCTTACATATTGTTCCCCTCATCTACTTTCCCTATTCCCCCTCCTCAAGCCCTTACTTTTCTTCTTACACTCCATCCTCCAAAATTCAACCCCCATTGTATACCCCTCCCCTCCTATGTGTACCCTTATTATTCTACCCCTAACCCTATATATTGTTCCCCCTTATCTACTTTCTCTATCCCCCACCCCACCCTCCTCTTTACCTCCTACCCCTCCAAAATTTAACTCTTCACCCCCCCCCCCCCACTGTATACCCCCCTGTGTACCCTTATCATTCTACCACTTACCCTACATATTGTTCCTCCTCATCTACTTTCTCTATCCCCTACCCCCCCCAACCACCTCTCTACCCCTCACCCTACATATTGCTTACCCTCATCTACTTTCTCTATCCACCCACCACCACCCAGTTCTCTACCCCCTAACTCTATAAAATTCAACCCTTCACTACCTCTTGCTGTTCAGTTTTCCGAAGGTTTCACTTCTACCGCGTGTGCACTGCACACATTTTTTTTTTTTTTCATGTTGTCTGTAATTTTGCTGTCTGTTGTCTGTAATTCTGTCATTGACATTGTCATTGTTTTCCTTCTCGCTTTAATACATGCGCAACCATGCTAGTAACTCATTCCTTCTTTGTATTTCCGGTTTCGAAATCGAATTTTCCAATTTGTGCCCTGGATAACTTTCGAAGTTACTTTAAACTTAAGATTAATTGAATTTCTGAAAGAAACTAAAAGAAATGTTTCGATCAAAAATTATTTTATCTGCATTACCAATTTTAAATCTAATGAATGTTTAAATTCATCAGAATTTTGTTCAATAATGCAGAAGCTCGGCTTATCATGGACAACTTTTTCGAAATAGTGACATTTCAAAAACGTCGCTATGTGAGATAGCAAATCGAGGTCTCCATATATATATCTCAGTGGCGGCTTTAAAGCGGCTAGTAAATCCAAATAGAGAGGGATAGAAGATGTAACATTCAATTTTGGCTTTGGTGTAAGAGAGACAGTCAGAGTAGTATAAATTGAGTACTGAGCCGCAATATAGCGCATTCGAGCAGTGTTTCGCTATCTTCTAGCACTTAATCCTAAGAAAATCTTTCTACCAGTAGATTTTTGAGCTGCTATAAACTTCTTTTTAATAGTTCGGTAAGTATAAATTGTGGAAAGTGCCAAGTTATTTTATAAAACCCGCTAAAACCGGTATTTTTCTTAACAATGCAGCTGTTAATTTCGTTTACTAGATGCCGCTAGCGTCGGAAAGAGTGGTATCTCATTCTTTAAATGTTGTTCGCCTTGTCGCACGATGTGGCAGTTATTGTACTTTTATTGCACTTAAGAAATAGCCGCTAAATAGCCAGTGTCATAACAGCATAACCGACCGACTATCATATCATAGTAGGTGTTTCGAGTAAAATTTGGATTTTTTTTATGGGACAGTAATAAATATTGAATGGCTCATCTTTAGGTTTATATGATGTCGCACTTCATCTACATAGGTACTCGTACTTTCGTACAATGGGCTTTTTTTGCCTACAACAACTAAACTAAGGAGACCAACCATTAACTACATATAATAAAAGTGAAATACGATTATCATTTTTTCTCACATTATTTTAAAATATACAGTCCAACCCGGTTACATTAAAAAAAGGTACTTTACGAATGCACCATATAAGCGGGTTGCACTGTACCTGTAAAGGGTGTGCGCTTGTTTACACTCACCATTGAGAGGCGAGAAGCTACCCCATCCGGCCATTGCAAACCGGTTCTCGTTGGCAGTGTTCTTTGCTGTGTTATAAGCAATTTACAATCAACATGCCACTGCGGCGCAACTTGCCTATAAGTGCGAAAGGTGGGAAACGACAGAAATACGATGGGCTGCGAATTGTGTGGTACTACCTAGGTCTTGAATGGGTGTACACATATGGAAGCGTGAGTCGACGAAAAGTCGAGAGCTGATGGACTTGTGCGACTGCACAAGCCATCTGATTGGTTGATTTTTTGGTGGGGATAGAGGCTCGTCGCAAACGTTGAGTGTAAATGCACCATGAATCTGTTTATACGTTTATGACACAATCCTTTTTATTTTATTCTTTTAGTGAAGGACCGAACATTTTAGAAATATTTTGTGTCTTGATTTACATATTACGTAAATTGGCCTTTTTTAAGGGGTTACACCTAGTTGGCGGCCGAAAAAAAGGCGTGTTTTTGTGTTGTTTTTTTTGGGAAAGTGATTGCAGGTTTCGAACTGTTTTTTTTCATAGTGAAGGGTATATCTTTGACTAAGTTTCATATTTTTTTTTATTGGAAAATATTCATAAATGTAGCAGATATAGTTTTTCTCGAAACGACTTTCTCAAAATCGGTGACCAAGATATCTCAAAAACGAGTGGACCGATTGACTTGAAATATTGCACTTTTTTTTTTTACATCAAAAGGCAGATTTTTTGTTTGTTATTTATAGCAGTATGTTAAAGATTTGGCAAAAATGGTGTCCAACTCCTCTTTGAAAATTCATATCTTTCTTAATTTTTATCATAGAATAACAAAATAGGACTTATTTTAAAGGGGAAGTTTGTCGCAAAATAATACATTTATCAATAAAATTTATCCTTCATTTTTTTCCAAGGATAACGATTTTGTCCTTTATCCTTGTTGTGTTTGAGGCCTTGGAAGTGAATATTTTGACTTGGAAAAGTCAAAATATTCGAAGGATAGGAAAGGTTCGGGACAGAATGGGCCAATTCCTCCTACGTCCGAATTGGTGGCTGAGCCGGAACGGAAGCGACACGCTTGCTGGCGGCCGGGACTAGCTACGGCAGTGTGGGGTGGTTCTTGTTCCGACTCAGTAGCCCGTTTTTGTAACTCTCGCTTCGAATTAGATTCGTCCCGTCTGTCCTGTCATGTCTCTTAATTTCATATCTTATTTTCATATATAAATTTGCTTTGATTCATTTAAGGCAAGGTATCACTTAAAACAATTGAAAAATGCCTCAATTTCAAGATTTTTTTTTTGAAATAAAATAAATATATATGGAAAAAACAATTAGTGGGTTATATAGAGGTATAAGTGAAGAATAATTGAGAATTTTTTTAGAAAAATATATTTCAAAATGGCGGCTCCAACCCCTATGACGTAAGACCGCGATCGGAGTGAGTTGATTCACGCGGTACCTTCTACAGCCTCGCGAAGTGATCCGAAACCAAAAATTCAAAAAGTTTATGAAACTAAATTAAATTTGTGGGGCCCCAACGTTCTCCGATTTTCGAAAAACGCACTGAGACTAAAATGGCAGCTATTTGAAAAAAAAATCACTTTTTTCACGCTTTTTTTGGCTTAAAAACTCAAATAAAAAAAAAGTGGAATAAGAAAAAAAAAAAACTCGACGTTGGGGCCACCTAAATTTAGTTTACTTTCTTTTAAGCTTTATTTTATTAAAATCGGTTCATTCGTTCGAGCTGTAGAACGTACCGCGCTCCGGAAAAAGTGGTTTCGAGAAAAACGCGTTTAAAGTTTGACGTTATAAAAAAAATCGTATTGAATATCGGGGCAACCGTTCCACAAATCGGTCTGTAGCTCGTGAAATACATTCGATATCGAAATATCCTTTCGCCCCCGTATTCTCAACATGTTTAGGATGAAAAATAAAATAAAAAAAAAATGCATTTTTTCCCGTCGAGAAGTGATACCTTCCTCTAATTGAATTATTTCATTCTGATTTATTTTTGTTTTAAAATTCCAAAATTTTTGTTTTATATTTTTACTCGGGTTTTAAATAATTTTTGATTATAAAATTATTTAATTGAATCCATGTCTAATTTAAGTTTTGGTTTTCATTCGGCTTTTGTTTGTACTAATTTATTTAATGCATGATTGGGATTTATCAAATTTTTGTATATTAGTTTACTTTTTGTTTAAAAAAAATTCATTTCTGCCATCATTCATTCGATTATGATTTTAACTATATCGGCACTATTTGATATTTTTATCCCGGCACCAATTGAACCACCATATTTTTTTCCGATTTCTGATTTCGACTAAATCGCGCTATTCTAAATTTTTTTTATCTCGGCATCAATTCAACCACCATTTTTATTTTCAATTTCTGATTTCGACTAAATCGCGCTATTCTAAGTTTTTTTTTATCCCGGCACCAATTCAACCACCATTTTTTTTTAATTTCTGATTTCGACTAAATCGCGCTATTCTAAATTTTTTTATCCCGGCACCAATTCAACCACCATTTTTTTTCAATTTCTGATTTCGACTAAATCGCACTAGTCTCAATTTAATATTTTCCATCTAGCAGCGATCGCTCGGATTCATTTCTTTCTGCCCCAAACGAACCGGATCCCTTTCAAAGATCGCACCAAAGAAACTAGAAATGTTATCGGCGACAACCGCACGCTTTTTTTTTGAGATCAGAGTTTGTATCACTTTATTCACAGGTACCCGAATTTGATTTCGCTCCTAAACTAGGAGCATTTATCATGAGGAATTTTTTTACACCCGTTCACTGGTTGCGATTTCGTATTCCCGCACTCGCAATTTTTTTAGATTTTCAATCTTCGGTTGGCCTTACCCTTCAGGGGAGTAGAGCACAACCCATTTATGATACCTACGATGCAAAAAAAACTTTATGCACCCCGTCACCATTTTGCACCCGATTTGTCTATTTGTTTTGCGAATTAAACTGCAAACAATTAATAGGCCAAGGTGGCGCTCTCGAAAACCAAAGAACGAATTTTTCCCTCCGGTTTTTGTTTAGCGAATTAAACTGCAAGTAATTAATCGGCCAATGTGGCGCTGTTGAAAACCGAACAACGAATTTTTCACTCCGGTTTTTGTTTAGCGAATAAAACTGCAAATAATTAATCGGCCAATGTGGCACTGTTGAAAGCCGAACGACCTCTCCTTCCGGCATCTCCGAATTAGCGGCACTTTCCCCTTATTCGTTGGCCGTGAAGTTGGTGGCAGTGGAGCTGATGCGATCACAATTCATCGCAAAGTTGAATTATGATCGCAACAGGACAACAGGGATTTTATTTTTCGCTTTCAGCGGCGACTCCACAACAAAGGCGGTTCGCCGTTGGTTTCCCAGCACCGAACCGACTAAAGAAAGTCGTCACCTTTAGGAGTCTCGTTCGCACGACTGAGTGCCGGGCAATAGGTGTTGTACTCCCTCGAAACACTGCCTCAGATCTTTGGAGTGGTAAATCCCCACACGTTTGCCTCCTAAATCTTCCAATTCGTATCGTGAGTTTCCCAGCACACGGCGAACCCTGCACTTGAGGAACTTCCTTGCCAGCTTGGCGTTATAGTTCTGCGCGGCTGTGGACAAGGAAAATTTTCTTCGGAATACTTATTGTCCTACACAAAATTGTATTTTAGCAGCACGCAGATTATAACGCCTGCTACTGTCCTCATGTGCGACCCTTATTTTCGTCTGCGCCAGTTGCCTCACGATAGGAACTCCCTCGCGAGGTCGAAGCTGTACATTTGACTCTCCTAACGCTCGCAAATGCTTCAGCAGTTCGTAGTCCTTCCCGTGCAATATCATGTGATTTCCAAACAGAACCTGATAAGGAGAAAATCCAGTGGCTTAGTGGAGTGTGCTCCGAAGGGCACATCCAATCTTGCTTAGAATCTCATCCCATCGTGTTTAATCATCAGTGATGAATGCTCGAATTCCGGCCAGGATGGACTGGTTGACACGCTCCGAAGCATTCGCTTGCGGTGAGTAGCTCGGGGTGTACGGGTGTTTAACTCCGTATTTGTTCAGCATGGTGTTAAACACATTCGACCTAAATTAAGAGCCGTTATCGGAGAGGATCGTCTCAGATGTTCCTAACGTATGGAAGACCTGCCCCTCCAAATAGTTGGTGATCTCTTCGGCAGTGATCCGCCCCAAAGGATGCAGAAGGGGAAATTTCGAGAAGTGATCCAAGACGATCAAGATAGCGATCTTACCCCGTTTGGTACGCGGATATGGTCCACGTCGATGTAAAGGTGTTGGAATGGCTGATCAGTCTGGAACGGTTCTCCCATAGGCACTCGTAGAGGTCTGTTCGGGGACTTTGTCTCTTTACAAGTGTCGCACGCCAGAACGTAGGTGCGTACTTATCTAGCCATTCCGGGCCAGTACAAAAATCGCCTGACTCACTCTAGCGTTTTGGCATAACCACCATGGACCGTGGTGTCTGCCTCGTGCACCTGAGCAATCGCAGCTGACGTAAGACTCGATGGAATCCATAACTTCCAGGCCCTGTCTTCAGCAATCGGATCACCGTTATGAGGCTCTGTGCGCTTATACACGAAGCCGTCCCTCACGCATACGTCAGGAAGCCGATCGGCGTTCGCATCGACAGTGGACACTAACTCTTTGTATTCATTGCCAGAGAATTCTGGAGAATCCATGTCCACTATCGAAGCCACGTCGATCAGCGCGTTTAATCCCTCTTCGTACACACGAGAGAGAGTGTCCGGTTCAACATTCAGACTTCCTCGTCGATGTTCGATTGTGAAGTCGTAGCCCTGAAGTTTCAGACTCTACCTTACCAACCGTCCTTGTAGGTCTTTCTGCGACATGAGCCATTTGAGACTAGCGTGATCCGTAATGACCTTGAAGGCAGTCCTTTCTACATAGGCTCGAAATTTTTTCACGCTCAACACAGCTGCATAGCACTCGAGTTCGGTTACGCTGTAGTTGCGTTGAGCGGAAGTGAGGTTCTGTGACATATACGCCACCGGAGATTCCGATCCGTCGTCGTTTTCCTGGAAGAGAACGCTACCCACACCTGACTCACTGGCATCGCATTGAATTATGCAAGGCCTCTTAAAATCTGGATTGATTAGAAAGGGGGCTTTCGTCAACAAGTCTTTCACTAACAGGAAGGAAGTTTGTGCCTCTATAGTCCAAGCAAACTGGTTGGACTTCTTTAGAGTGTCTGAGATTGGTGATACGAGAGCAGCAAAGTTGTGAACGAATCGTCGATACCAGCCTGCCATGCCAAGGAAGCGTCGAACTTGACGAGCGGACTTAAGCGAAGCCTGACCTTGCCTGGCTTCCTCACGAGAACCACAGGCGAGTTCCATGCACTCTGGCTGGTCTCTATGACGCCAAGTGCTCTCATGCGATCGATCTCGTCATACAAGAGTTTTTGGATCGCAGGAGACACAGGATAATGTCGCTGTTTGATGGGACTTGCATCACCAACGTCTATACTGTGTTGTTCGACGTTGGTCACACCGAGTCCGTATACTTCGTATGATCGAAATTTGGACTTTGCCATTTCCAACCTCTTGTCATCTGTGGGCGTTAAATCGTGGGCATCCGGAGATATCAGTTGCGATGCAGTTTCGGGAGCATCGACCGCGCTGATGATGCTAGGAGCTAGTTGGAATGATCGCCAGAAATCTACCCCCAGGTACAATTTGTGCGACAGGCTCGGCACTATTTAAGTAATATCGGTGGTTACTGTGCCCAATACCTTTTGTGCTGCACCCTCAGCGGTCTTCAACTCTTGACAGACCGGTCGATACTTCACCTGTGCATCTTGGAGGCGTTGTAGGGAGTTTGCCCCCAGGCAACTGATGCTCGCCCCACTATTGAGGAGTCCTTTAACGACCACTCCATACAAGGATACCTCTGCGTATAGACGTACATCAAACGGCTCGGTACTTATGGTCGATAAGATCGCTCTCTTTTTTTCACGCACCATCCTCCAGAATATACGAAGGCGCGCGATTGACTTTCTGCGACCGGATCCACTCGTTAGTGCTGATACTTGATCAACACTTGCGACTGGAGTAGGTGAGAAAATTCGCTCTTGAGCCTCCATATATTCCTTCAGCCGAAGATGGTATGGCTTGTGAGGATGGAGGGAAGGTCGTCTTGAATCATCATTTATTATAGCATCTTCTTCAGACCTAGAAACAGCCGGCTCTGCAGTAGCGTTTTCTCTCGCCAATATCGTGACATGCGATGTGTTTGTTGTCGGGAAAATAGGAGAGGATGATTTTACGCTAAAAGGATGGGAGTTAGGGTCGGAAAAGGTTGATGATGAAAATGTTGTAAAATTGGGAGGGGTTATTAAGGGGATAGTAACAAGTTGTAAAATGTTTTTATTGGGAGTATCAAAATGAATTTGGGATTGGGAATTGCTGACATCCTGCTTCGAACCGTCTGTGATGGTCGGGCCTGAGGATTGTCCGTCACTGGGCGAGAAGGTCCCGAAACCCTTTCGTCCTTCGGTCCGTTTTTAGCTAGGCATCGAGTACACTTCGGCTTGATCACGTTACTTTTCCCGCAACCGTAACAGAAGATGTTTCTGGGTGTCTCTTCGCAGTCTCGATATCCGTGACCCCCTTTTCGGCAATTCCAACATACAAGTAGAGTGGATATGCCGGCCACGTCTACGGAATCTGCTTCTTCGGCGTTAGCAACCCACGGCGGTTCCAGCTCGTGCACACGTGGCTGTTGCCAGGTTGCTAGACGATTGGCCTTCTTTACTTCTTCGTATCGAAACACCAAAGCGTGAAGATGACCCAGATCTCGTATCTCATGAAAGCAGATTAGCTGCTGAATACTGCCTAACAGATTTCCGCTGACCATCTCGAGAAACTCTGCGTCTGATATCGGTGTGCGCAACTGTGTTCGAAACCTGGTCAATTCTTGTTCGAACACCAAATACGGTTCATTTGGAGCCTGCCGTCTGGTGATCATCTTCTTTCGTACTTCGAATTCGGTACTACGATCGCCCCAGTATTGAAGGAAGGTAGTTTTCAAGGCATGCCATGTCGAATCCGGGTTGGTTCGACTCCATAACCAATACCATTGGTTTGGCAGACTATCGAGCAGCAAATGGAAGTTTGAGACCAACAAATCCATGCGCCCGCCCAAATCACTCAACGCCAACGATTCCGCTCGGAAAATCAGCTCTTCGGCGCGCAGCGACTGGCCATCACCGTTAAATCGTAATCGCCAATGGAATAAGGCCGCCAGCGTTATTGTGAATAAAATTCGAGCCGTTGTTATCGCGAGTGAGCATTTGAGCGTTCGCATGGATCGGTTGGTCCCGAACTTGCTCACGTTGTTGTTGTCGAACAAGCGGATACAATGGTGGCGGAAATTGGTACACAGTCGATACGCTCGGTCTAGATATGAATTGTGGCGGTGGCACGGGATGATAAACAGGCGGTGGTTGGGGCGTATTTGGGACAGTGGGCCTTTGCTCTCGTTCTTCTCGCAGAACCGAACGAATTAGGTGAACCAGATCGTCCACCCCTAAACTGCGAAGGGCCCCCCGGAAACTGCTGGTGTTTCAACAGATGTTTGAACATCGTGGATTTCCGACCACCTAATTCTGTTCACTTGGTCAGTTTCCAACACATCTGACGCCCTATTACCTAGCACTTGCGTGCCTCGCTCCTGGATGATTGTCCCATCCGAAGTGTAGAGAGCGCGTCCACCCGCTGTCTCTAGTGCAAGATCTAAGTTTAACCTATTAGGAGAAATTGCATCGTTTTGAGACCTCGACCCATCCGCTTGAGTCTGTCTTCGTACCCCCCCCACTCCGAGTGGGCCAATAATCTTCCGGACCTAAATGACCACGGCAGTTCGGACAATTGTGGTTGTCCACAATCCATCGCCCTAAGCAATTCCGGTGGAATTGATGTCCACACTTGGTATTTGTACGTTGTTCCGCATCTATCTTACTCAGACACGGCGTACAAATCACCTCCGCCTCCCTAGTAGGTGAATGTTCTAAGGGCATAATGAAAAAAAATGTGGGTGCGATGAAGGAATGAATGAATGTGATCAAGTGAGTGGATACCTGAGTAAATGACCGAATTAAGACGGTATGTAAGAATGTGTGAAGAAAAGAAAACGAATGATAGATAAAAAAAAATTACTGACTGTGTGAATCGATGAATGAATGCGTCTAAAAAGCAATGACCTGAATGTACGATAGATTTGAATGACAGTTTGTATGCGGTAAAATGGAATGAATGAGTGCTCGAAATGCACGAATGTAGTGCGAAAAAAAATTTAATGAACAAAAAAAAACAAATGCGAATGGTCGTGTGCATGCAGAACGAATGTGAAAATCAAACGGATGAATGTTTGCATGTATGGATGAATGATTGAAAGAACCGATGTATAACGAATGATGCTTGTGTGAATATTCGAACAAATGTACCAAATCAAAACGAATGAGTGATAATATGAATGATCGAAATGAATGTGTTTGTATGTATAATAATTAAATGTCTGAATGACCGATAAAATGAATTATATTTATATGAATATTGCTTGTGTGAATATTCGAACGAATGTATAGAAAACGAATGAATGATAATATGAATGATTGCAATATATGACTTCAAAAAAAAAAATAAAATGAACCCTCATGTCGTCGCAACCTTTCCCCTCCCCTCTTATGCAGCAAATCGCGAAGCCGATCTTGTTTTTTCCCGACTCACTGGGAAAATCTGGATCGCGATAAAATTTGCAACAAAAAAAATTGGGGGAAAATTTAGCAAACAAAAGAAAATCAAAATTAAACAGCAAAAAAAAAAAATCTAAGTTAAAAATTTCGTCCGAAGACTTATCAAAAAAATTTAAGTTATCAAAAAAAAACTACGTTATTTTTACCAAAAAAATTTATCTACGTTAAAAGGGAACTCTAAAAGGATGTATAGGGAAATAAGGTACTTCTCCGAAATTTCAGCGATAGTTCCTATCACCAAACTCACCAATGTTTCGCGAGTATGACTCCCAACTGTCTGTCGACACGCCTGCTAAGTCAGGGCATGCCCAGCTCTCAGTTGGGTACTCAAGAACCAAAAGTGAACTGATGCTCAGTCCGACATCGGTACTTCGTCTGAGGACGAACTTCTTGCCTCCAGTCAGGAGACAATTATAATCAGATCAGGCAACGCAGCATGTACAAGTCAGAGTACACCTGTGCAGTCCCAACCATCTCAACCATCAGGTAACGCAGCATGTACAAGTCAGAGTACACCTGTGCAGCCTCAACCATCAACATCCGCTCTGCAACATCAGAAGGAAAATACCAGCCACGGCATTCGCAAGCACATAAAAAAATCGAAAGTCCGCCGGGATTGCAAAGAAATGCCGGTACCTGAAGGCTCTTTTCATTTTAAGCAAGATCGCTAAAAATGAGGAAGCGGGTACTGTGAACGAGCGTGATGCTACGGACAAAGCCTTCTACCAGGAGATTGTAAAGGAGCACAACAAGAGCCTAAGAGAGGAACCGCTATTGAATTTATCATTTTTTGTTCAAGTCATAAACACTCAGTATGGTTGTATATTTTTATGTTCATAGTTACTTAAGTATTATTTGACATAAATAAAATATAGATTCCAATTTTCCATTCAATAGGTTATGGGCCCAGAAAATTTTTTTTAAAAAAAAAAAATTTGCATTTTTGATTTTCAAAGCAAAATCCTTTCTCCTCAATAATAATAATTTTTTCTTCTCGAAAGTAACAAATGGAAGGCGATCGAATGAACATCGAAAGGTTGGAAGGTGGCAGCAATTGGCTGACATGGAAATTCCAAATTCGCATGATCTTAGAGGACAGCGAATTGTTCGATGTGGTCGACGGGACTGAGAAGAAACCAAAGTTTGCGGACGAAAATTATGCATCGAAATATTCAGCTTGGAAGAAAAATGACATCAAGGCAAGACGAATTATTTCGACGGCATGCAGAAAACAGGCGCTTTTGCAAATCATGAATTGTGAGTTGGCTAGTGAGATGTGGTTGATGCTCAAGAGCACCTATGAGCAAACATCGAAGGCAAACATTTTATTTTTGCAACAAACATATTATGGATATGCAAAAGAGACAGGTGATGATATTTCAATTTTTTTATCGAAGTTAATGGAAATTGTGCAGCAGCTGCGAGATCAGAAAGAAACCATATCTGATTCCATGGTAATTTCAAAAATTTTAATGACATTACCTGCCGAATATAATCATTTTCATAGTGCATGGGAATCTGCGAGTCCTGAAAGTCAAACTTTGGCGAATCTTCGAGCGCGACTGATGGCGGAGGAGCTTCGTCTGAAATCGCAGGGACAAGTCGAGGAGGTGGAAGCGCTGATGGCCAAACGAACTTTTCCCAAGAAAAACAATAATAACAAAAAGGAAAATTTGTCGAACAACAACCACAAAGCAACGAGTAAAAGAGACAAACTTAAAGGTAAATGTTTTAAATGTGGAAAAAATGGTCATTGGAAGCGGGACTGCCCCGAAAAGAAGATGAATTTCAACGTAAAGTGTGAAGATAGCTCGGTCGAGGTTTTCGTTTGTCATACAGCAGCAAGCGAGGACAAAGACACATGGATTTTGGATTCGGGTGCAACAAATCATATGAGTCACAATCGTGATTGGTTTGAAAATTTTATCGAAATATCAGAACCAGTGAAGATCGGAAATGGTAAACAAATTTTGGCTCAAGGTAAAGGCGATATCCGCATTCGCGCATTCAATGGCAGTGATTGGTTTCGCAAGCGAGTCATAGGAGTTTTGTACGTACCAGACCTTCAGATGATTTTATTTTCATCAGGAAAGGTAGCGGATCAAGGATATGATTTGTGTATGAATAGCAAGCGCTGCGAACTGCTGAAGGACGGAAATGTTGTTGCAGTGGGAGTTCGCCGAAAAGGATTATTCCAAATGCTATTCAGAGTGATTGAACCATCACAGGTCGAGGCTGCGGCAAATATAGCAGTAAAACATAACGCAGTCACGATCGGCTGCAAGCCAATCGTATGATACTCTAAATGAAATACTGAACTCCGATTTATGTTTTAGCTGGAAATATATCTAAAGAATAAGGAGTGCACAAGCAATTATTACATGACCTTTTACTTACAGGTAAAAACTATTGTATAGTGGCTACTCAATTTCTTGATTAGGATATTTTATAGAATTTTTGTATGGCAACTACATGAAGGACTTATGGGATTTTTTTCATATTAATAGTTTCAGCTGCGACTATCATAAAGTGAAAGTGTATAAAATTTCAAAGTCGTAACTTAAAGCGTTCTAAAGTTATCGTTCAATATTGGTGAACATGTTTATTAAGGATATTTGTATGGCAGCTACCCGAAGGAATTAACGGATGGCGCTGATTAATGAACTACGTCTTGGTTTTGGTATAAAACTAATTCCTGTAAAATTTTAAACTCCTGCTTTAACTCGTTCTGGAGTTATAGTGGATTCAGTAACAAGGACACATTTTTGAAGGACTTTTCTAGGCTGATACACGAAGGACTCATTCGATTTGCATCATAGCCAGAACTTTTGATTCAAACATCGTAAACCTTAAGTATGCAAAATTTCAAGTTCCTAACTTGAAGCATTCGAGCAATAAATGTGAAAACGTGTTTCAAGGACTCTTGTATGGGAGGTACCCGAAGGAGTGGAAGGATATCGCCCATTAACGAACTTAGCCTTACTTTTTCCATTTTACAAGTTGTGACAAAATTTCAACTTCCTAGGTCAACACGTTCTTGAGTTATCGTGCTAACGGACGGACGGACGGACGGACAGCAAACGGATTTGTGGGTTTTGGCCAAAAATAAACACAAAATATTATATAACTTTTTTTCGTCCGAGGCTCGGTTCTATGCGTTACAAACTTTTCGGGCTGGATTAAACTTATAATACTCTATATGTTTATCTAGAGTATAAAAAGGAATCGCTTCGTTCATGGCATGAACGACTTGGTCATCAGAATCTAGTGCATGTGAAGAAGTTTTTGCGAGGCCGTAACATCGATTTTATCGACGAAAATTTTACATGCGAAGCTTGCGTGTATGGTAAACATCATCGAAGTAGCTTTAAGAGTCGAGAAGAAAGATCGAAGTCATGCGGTGAAATAATTCATACGGATGTGTGCGGACCGTTTTCAGACGTTTCGATAGGAGGCTCAAGATATTTCTTATTATTGAAAGATGACTTTTCACATTTTCGTTTTGTCTACTTCATGAAGCAAAAGTCCGAAGTAGCAGACATCATTAAAAAATGTGTGAGGCTAATTCAGAAGGAGCACGGTCACAACGTTCGTATTGTTCAGTCTGATAATGATACGGAGTTTGTCAACGGAGAATTAAAAATCTTTTTCGAGGATTTTGGTATTCATCACCAGCGAACTGTGCCATATACGCCAGAGCAAAACGGCTGTGCGGAGCGGGAAATGCGAACTATTGTTAAATCTGCAAGAACAATGCTTCAATCAAAAGAAATTGAGAAGAAGTTTTGGGCTGAGGCGGTAAATTTAGCAGTTCATGTGCTGAACCGAAGCGGAACGAGCACAGTGGCAGACAAGTCACCGTATGAATTGTGGCACAGAAAAGAGGTAAAGCTGGATTATATGCGTACTTTTGGCACGGAAGTTTTCATTCACATTCCTAAAGAGAAGCGTAAGAAATTTGACCCAAAGGCAATCAAATGCTTTTTTGTTGGCTACGATAGTTTTTCGAAAGGATATCGAGTTTGGAATCCGAAGACAGGGAAAATTGAAATCTCCCGAGATGTTGTATTTTTGTTAGAGGAATCCATGGCCACACTCGATATCAGGGCTGAAGAAAAAGTAAACAAAGATGCGAGAGATAAAGATAATGAAAATGCGGAAGTTTTGATCGCGCCGGAACGACAAGAGCATCGTGGCGCAATATGTGATCTTGATGACAGAAATGTTATCAGTCAGCGACTACGCGATCGAAGCGTCATTACAGCGGCGAATTTTTCATTAGATAATTATTATGCTTTGTTGACAATCAGCGAGGAACCAAGGACGTATGAACAGGCAATTCAATCTGATGATCACAAGCAGTGGAAAAAAGCAATGGATGATGAATACGATTCACTCATACAAAATTGTACGTGGATTTTGGTCGAGGTACCAGCTGACCAAAGAGTGATCGACAATCGATGGGTTTACAAGGTGAAGCAAAATCCAGATGAAAGCATTGATCGCTACAAGGCGCGATTAGAAGTGCGAGGTTTCACACAAGAATACGGCATCGATTACCATGAAACTTTCAGTGCGGTGGTAAAGTTCACGTCGATCAGAGCGATCCTGGCATTGGCGACAGCAAAACGAATGAAACTGAAGCAATTCGACGAGAAAACTGCTTTTCTAAACGGCGATTTGGAGGAGAATATTTACATGAACCAGCCAATAGGATACGATGATAAAAGCGGGCAAGTGTGCAAGCCGATGAAGAGTTTGTATGGTTTGAAACAAGCGTCACGTTGTTGGAATAAGAAGTTTATTTCTTTTGTGAACAAATTCGGTTTCAAAGCGTGCGAATCGGATCCGTGCGTTTTCGTTTGCAGTGGTAAAGATGGAATGTTGATTTTGGTAATTTATGTCGATGACGGATTAATTGTAGCGGAGAAGCGCGAGTCTATCGAATCAGTCATCAAATACTTGCAAAAAGAATTTGAGATCAAGGCTTTCGAGCTAGAATGTTTTTTGGGACTCGAAATTGATCAGCGAGCGGACGGTTCGATTCACATGCATCAACAAGGTTATGCCAGAAAAGTACTTGATCGTTTTAACATGATGAATTGCAATGCAGTGTCAACGCTTGAGGCAGGCGGAAAGATTGAGGCAGTTGGAAGTTTGATGTATTTGGCCGTTGCAACAAGGCCAGATATCAGCTTTGCAGTTGGAAGTGTCAGCCGATACTTGGAAAAACCAGCTGTAGCACACGTGAATGCCGTAAAACGTATTTTCAAATACATCAAAGGCACAATGGACATGGGAATTCGTTTCGAGCAGGAAAATGACTTGCATTTTTGCGGGTACAGCGATGCGGATTACGCAGGCGACGTCATAACACGCAGATCGACGTCAGGTTACGTTTTCATGTTTGGCGGAAGCGTAATCAGTTGGGGATCGGAGCGACAGAAATCAGTCGCAATATCAACAACGGAATCTGAATACATGGCAGCATCTCATGCTATAAAGGAATTGGTCTGGTTGAAGAATCTTTTGGGTGAACTTCTACAGGAGAACAATAATGCGCCAATATTTTACATGGACAATCAGAGCGCAATTAGACTTGTGAAAAACCCGGAGTTTCATAAGAGGACGAAACATATCGACGTACGGTATCACTTCATTAGAGAAAAGTTTGAAGACGGACTTTTCAAATTGAAATATATTCAGACGGATGACCAAGCAGCCGATATCATGACGAAGGCATTGTTGAAGCCAAAACATCAATTTTTTTGTTCGTCGATGAGTGTTAAAGAATTAACGTAATTTTTTTTAAAAAAAAAATAAGAATTTTTTCATTATTCAGTAAATGTTGGCATCGACTTATAACAAAAAGTGGGAGTATTGAATTTATTATTTTTTGTTCAAGTCATAAACACTCAGTATGGTTGTATATTTTTATGTTCATAGTTACTTTTGTATTATTTAATATAAATAAAATATAGATTCCAATTTTCCATTTAATAACCGCCAAAAGAAAGAGAATCTGCGAAGCGTAACAGATCCCATGACGAGGTGGATCATGCTACTAGGAGAAGCAAGATTCCCAAGCCCAGCGCACTCCATAGCACACGCGGTGGAAACACACTTCCCACAACAGCCAGCGTTGTTCAAGCGAAAAGAACCTTCAGCGAAACTGCAAGAAGCAACCTTGCGGTTGCACTGGTAGATGAGCTATCTGCCGGTAAACTTACTGCTAAGGCGTGGCGCAACGTGGAGGGGGAGCTTTCGGAAGCGATACTGGCCACCAGATAAAGCACGGAGGACCTGTGCTTAACTTCGACTCCGGGGAAGTTGTGAGGGGTTATCGTGTAATCAGGTGCGCGGACAGCTACTCAAAAGCTTTCCTCGTCGAATGCATCTCTAAGATTAGAGACGCATGGGACGGCATAAGACTCAAGCTCATCCCAGTTGAGGATATCCCAAGGAGACCGAGAGCCCGCATCTGGATACCGGTCATGAAAATGGATAACGAGAAGCTCCTTTGCGGCCTACGCCTACAGAATCCGACGATTCCCATGGATGACTGGGCGGTCATCAAGGCAGAGGAACCGCAACGAAACAGCCTCACATACCTCCTGCTAATAAACGAGGAGTGCCTGAAGGCACTTCAGGAAGCAGATTTTAAACTGCGGTTCAGCGTCAGGCATGCCAAAGTGAAAGTCTTTCACTCCTCAGGACCAGATGACGACATAGACTTTGTCGACAAAGCTAACGAGTTGTTAGTGGAAATGAGTATGAAGTCGGGAAGGAAATAACCAGCCAAAATGTTGAAGGTCGTACAGGTTAACCTGAGGCACTCGAAGTGCGCCTCGGATAACTTATTGGTCCTCCTTGGGGAAGAGGACATCGAAATCGGCCTGATACAGGAGCCTTGGGTAAACGACTTTACCGTAAAGGGGCTCCAAAACACTCATTACAACCTTTTTTACAATCACAAGCAAGGTAAGCCCAGGACATGCATCTTAGTTAATAAACAGATAAACGCCTTTATGTGTCCAAACTATAGCTCTGATGAATTTACAGTTGTTAAACTTGAGGTTGCAAATGGGAGTGACCTCTACATTTCCTCGGTTTATATGGCGCACGACCAACCAGCGCCACCCGAGGAACTGCATCAGCTTACCGCCAGTATTTCATCCAAGAAGGGCAATCTTCTAGTGGGATTCGACGCCAACGCACGACATATGCTTTGGGGCAGCTCGGAGACCAACGAACGCGGTGAGTCCTTATTTGATTTCATTATTAACACTAACTTCTCTATATGTAACAGTGGTGACACCCCAACCTTCATTTTTCCAAGCTCGGATAATTATCAAGGTTGGGAGGAAGTTTTGGATATTACTTTACTAACAGAAAATAACATGTATAGAGTGGATAACTGGAGAGTATCCAACTTGCAATCCTTCTCCGATCACAGGTTGATCTTTTTCGGCGTGAATCTCATTCCGGAGACTCAGAAGCCTTTTAGGAATCCTAAAAGAATTGAATGGAAGAAATTTGGTCAGGTTGCTAAATCAAAACTAAGCAAAACAACCAATACTAACATAAAAACTATAGAAGATCTGGACGACAAGGTGGGGAAACTCGAACGTGCCATGAAGGTCGCATTCAATGCCTCTTGTCCTTTAAAATATAGTAAGAAAACGCTCCCCCCATGGTGGAGTGAAGACCTGTCTAAGTTAAGAAAAATAACTAGAGAAGTTTTTAACGTCTGCTACAGGCAAAAGTCTTGGCAACCCTACAAGGAATGTCTCAAGATCTACAAGAAACACACTAGAACGGCCAAAAGGCAGGCTTGGGCTGACCACTGTCAATCCATTGAGAGTATTCGAGACTCGGCGAGCTCAGTAAGATTTTATCCAAGCAACACACGAACCCGTCGTTTGTGAAAAAGTCGGACGGGACCTGAACTGATTCCTCCGCTGAGACTTTGGAACTCTTGATGAACACTCACTTCCCTGGATGTCAAAGCAGCGAGATGGAGATGTCAAGTATTCAGGGTGTACAATGTATACCAGAGGAAGACATTAATTCCATTATCAATGCAGAAAGAATTTCCTGGTCTATTAACAGTTTCTCTCCATACAAATCCCCTGGCATGGACGGCATACTGCCAATTATGCTGCAAAAACTACAAGACCTAGTAGTTCCATGGCTGGTGGACATTTTGAGAAGCTGCATCCTATTAAATCATGTGCCCTATGCCTGGAGAAGTGCCTGGGTAGTGTTTATCCTGAAGGTTGGTAAGAAAGGTCATGAACTCGCGAAGGACTTCAGACCCATCAGCCTAACATCATTCGTGCTGAAAACACTGGAGCGCATTATAGATATACATGTGCGGCAGAACCTGGAAAGGTCACCGCTATCCGAACCTCACCATGCCTATCTCAGGGGGAGATCCACGGAGACGGCTCTCCACGAAGTGGTGCGCACGATTGAGCATTCGATAAACTACAAACAATACACTCTGGCAGCCTTTCTTGACATAGAAGGCGCTTTCAACAACGTCCATACCGAAGCTATCCAACAATCTCTCACCGAACTAGGTGTGACCGGAAGCTTCAGGAATTGGATAATATCCATGGTACGGACCAGTATTATCCACTCAAACCTAGGAAAGAGCAGTCTGACTAAGCATGTGCGTAGGGGAACACCACAGGGTGGTGTTATCTCGCCTCTACTCTGGCTACTAGTCATGAATAAGATCCTAGTAAGACTAGACAGGAAGGGGATTAAAGTGATCGCATACGCGGACGATCTGGTGATATTGGTCTCAGGAGCATTTCCTTCCGTAATCAGTGAGATCATGGACGGAGCTCTGGGTAAGGTAAGCGCCTGGGCTACCGGCTGTGGCCTAGGTGTAAACCCGGATAAAACTGAGTTGGTGCTATTCACCAGGAAAACCAAGATACCAGTCTTTAATCTTCCCCGCCTCAACGGCCAAACGCTCCAGCTCTCCATCAGCGCAAAGTATCTTGGTGTCATCCTTGAGTCAAAGCTGAGCTGGAAACTAAACATAGAAAACCGAGTGGAGAAAGCCCGTCTGGCTTTCTACGCCTCCAAAAGAACATTCGGCAAGAAGTGGGGGCTCAAACCAAGGATGGTTTTGTGGCTATATACTGCTGTAATACGTCCAATTCTCAACTACGGGTCACTAGTCTGGTGGCCCGCTCTGAGTAAGGACTATAACATAACTAAACTCAGTCGAGTTCAGCGAAGCGCAGCAATAGGCATTACAGGCGCTATGCGGTCATGCCCGACCGAGGCTCTAAACGTGCTACTCTATCTTCTGCCAATCGACCTTCATATAAGAAACACTGTATCAAACAATGCCGTCAGACTCAAAGAATCTGGGTGCTGGACGGCAAAACCGTACGGCCATAGTAACATCCTGGGACAGTTACCAAAGGAATTGGTCCTGTCGCCGACTGACTACATCACCCCCAAACTGAGCTTCACGAAATGCTTTTCTGTTGGTTTTCCAACTAGAGAGGAGTGTAAGAACGGTGCGGTGGTAGCAGACTTCGACACGATAATATTTACCGACGGTTCGAAAATGGACTGCGGGGTCGGGGCAGGAATATTCTCAGATACACATAATATAGCTCAATCCTACCGCCTCCCGGACCACGCTAGCGTCTTCCAGGCAGAGATACTAGGGATTCGGGAGGCCTGTCGTACACTAAAACACGACTTATCGCCGAAACGGAACATAGCCATTTTCACCGACAGCCAAGCTGCAATCAAAGCACTAGATTCGGCTACCACCTCCTCCAAACTAGTTCAGCAATGCCGTAACGAATTATCCGATTTAGCGGAACGGCTCAAAGTCACTGTGCTCTGGGTCATAGAGACATAACGGGAAATGAGCGGGCTGATGAACTGGCCAGGGAGGGCTCCGCTCTCCCCGGCTCTCTTGCGGAACTAGTCCACGTTCCTTTAGCAGCTGTAAAAAGGGACATACTCTCTCACTTCCAGACAGCGGCTAACTCCAGATGGAAGAGCCTAACCACCTGCGTAATATCTAGGAAGATGTGGCCATCTTACAACCGAGCCAAGTCAGACGAACTTCTATACAACACCCGGGCAGATGTCTCCAGAATCACGGCGATCAGTACAGGTCACTGGCCAATTGGGGATCATGCAGCCAGATTGGGCATTCCGTTCAATATACACTGCCGCAGCTGCCAGGACACTAATGAGCGAGAGTCGCTCGTTCCTTTCCTTTGCGAATGTCCGGCTTTAGCTAAAGCCAGAGAGCGTGCGCTAGGCAGACCCTTCTACGGGGACCTAACTGAGATCTCGGGGAGGAAAATTGGAGAGATATTTCTATTCCTGAACAGTACGGGATGGCTATAGCGATGCAATCCAACGGTCTTTTCACTCTCTAAAGTCCCCTGTCATAACAGCCCTTAACAGCCGGGTTTAACATGAGTTTGTGGTTTCAAAACGGCCCCTGAGCTAATTGAGCTCTGTCTAGGGACAGAGCTGCCACGTTAACCAACCAACCAAGATCGGAAAGCGTCATAGCGAACCTTATGAACACAGATATATCACCTAATTTAAGTGAATCGAAGTGAATTAAACGAGAACTAAGCCAAGCCATAGAATAGTATAACTTTTAACCAATACTAATATCGGAAATGTGATAATATAGAGATTAAGAATTGGAACAATAAAAGTGAAGTCTATTATAAAGAAATGTTTTGTAACGAAACTGGCATCCGCTGAGTTTACCCCGGAAAACAAGTCGTTACAACATAAAGCTTCAGAAGGGGAAAGCTTATTTTCGTTTTTTCGAATTTATTAAGATTGTTCATAACGATTGCGGAACGAGTTTCGGTTGCGAACTCGAGACAACCACTTCATACATTTTTCGTACCGAATTTGTTAAGCAAAAGATGTCGAACTCGGAATGTTTCGGCGAGAGTATGGATCTATTTCGAAAGGAATTCGTAACAAAATGTTTTCTGGGTAGACCATGACGTGAACATACATACGTACTATCTACATATATCAAGACACAAAATATTTCTAAAATGTTCGGTCCTCCACTAAAAGAATAAAATAATGTGTGTCATAAATGTGTAAACAGATTAAAAGACGAGCGCACACCCCTTACAGGTACAGTGCAACCCGCTTATAAGGTGCTCTCGTAAAGTACCTTTTTTTCAATCTAACCGGGTTGCACTGTATATGTTCAAACAAGGTAACTAAAAAAGATAATCGAATTGAAAATACAACGTTTTCCATTGAATACTGTTAAATTTATTTCGTGTGACGTTTCGGACTCGACTGAGTTCTTTATCAAACCGGAAAACCTTGTATTTTCAATTCGAAATACTCTGTGAAAACATTCATCAAAAATTAAGATAATTGTATTTCACTTTTATTATAGTAATTTTGTTGGTCTCCTTAGTTTAGTTGTTGAAGACAAAAAAAGCCCATTGTACGAAAGTATGAGTACCTACATATGTAGATGAAGTGCGACATCATAAAAACCTAAAGATACGCCATTCATAGAGCTATATGTATAATGGAGATAGCATGCAGCGACTTTTTTGAAGCCGGAGGTTTTCTCGCAAAGGACCGGCGATATTCACTATGCTACTATCATCATCTTACTCACATGTATGTGGGATGTGAGATGCTGGCTGGAAACACTAATAAGTCATTCGAAGAAGTAGAAGAAGAAGAAGCACGCCAAGTGGACGCATCGGTTAAAAAGAAATAACGCATGTCAAATAAAACGTGAACTTGAACTATACGATTAATTTTCTTACATTATATTCATTATACACTAAATAAAGAATTCCGGTATTACATTTTGGGGGCTCAACCAGGATAAGGTGATTAATTGTGATAGTTCCGGAGGGTTCAGTTTATGAGACTTTTTTTTGAGTAACGCCGCGGAAAATTTGGAGGTTACGCAGTGAGCAAAAAAATCGCGTGCAGGATTGTTCGAGAGAGTGCGATTGCGAACAAAAGACAAATTTTTCAAAAAGTGAAGGTTTTTACTCAGAAAAAGACAATGAAAAACCAGGTGGAACAATAAATTGCGTGCGTTTGAAGTGATGACGGTGGCCGAGCTTAAAGTCGAGGCGCAAAAGCGCAACTTGAAGCAGAGCGGAAAAAAGGCCGAAATTGTCGAGCGGATAAGGAAGTACGAGATAGAGAAAGTTGTTCATCTTATTTCGGAGGAACCAGCGATAAACAAAGCGACACCGACACCGCAAGAACCAGTCACCCGAGGGCGGAATCAGACCGCGGTGGAGTCAGCGAGCGAGGAGAGCGATGGCGACGGCGATCGTACCGTAGTGCAAAGCAATTTGCGAACTAACGCCGGAAGGCATATCAATGGCTCCAATCGATTTACCATCAAGGACGTGGAAGGGAGCTTGACCGTATTTAGTGGCGACGACAAGTATCCAGTGGAAAAATGGATTTCAGAGTTCCAGGAAATGATACTCTTGCTGGATAGGGATGATTTGCAGCGGCTAATTTATGCAAAACGTATGTTGCGAGGTTCAGCGAAGAAATTCGTTTCATGTGAGACAGGAGTCACGTCGTGGTCAATTCTACGCAGAATTTCGGGCAGAGGTGAAAAGTGCTACAATTCACGCGCAATTGGCAAAGCGAAAGGGAGATGAAAGTAGCCGCCAGTATCTATACGCCATGCAGGAGATTGCTGCACAAGGAGTAGTTGAAGATGCCGCCTTAATCCAATGTGTCATTGACGGCATTCCGGATGCAGAATGCAACAAAATCATTATGTACGACGCCACTACAATAGCGGAATTGAAGGGAAAAATGGTTTTATATGACAGGATGAAGGAAAAATCAACACAATTCGAGCGCAGGAGGAGAGAGAAACCAATGGCATCGGTAATCACTCGTCAGGCACGAGATCCACGCGCTTGTTTCAGTTGCGGGTCCATAGAGTGTTGGGTCGTCGTTGCGAATCTTATGACTAAATACGGCTCACTTACCAATGATACAAACTCCAATTTTGAGTTATTGGTTAGGTGATCGAGGAATTGATTCATCCCGTGCACGGCTAAATGATGATCGGTGAGATTGTGGGGAGCACCTGATTTGGAACCGTACGGGTCATGGAAAGCGAAACGTCTGATGCCAGTATTGTCGGCAGGACTTAAGCTTTACTTTAATTACATCTAAGTTCACTTCCAACGTTGAAACGTAATCGGAATTCTTTTAATAAAACAAAAATCATTCGCTTGACGTTTCAGTCAGGGTTCGAGCAAACAACACACAAATTTTGACAGCCGGTTGGCATTAAAATTTTCGAACTTCGTTCGGGTGCAGGGATGGGATTTCCTGGTAAATTGGCATAATTTCGTTGAGTTGACAGTGAAATGGGTGGTAAATAAACTAAAAAAAAAACTAAAGTTTAAAATAATTTGGTGCGGTAATGGAGTGTACGATTCCGGAAATTTCGTGGCACAATCGTGACCCAGAGTGGTGTCGCCGCTGTCAGAAAGTTAAAAGGTCCATGTGGAGCTGTTACGATTACAATTGAACCCTGCGATGAATTGTGATCGCATCAGCTCGACTGCGACCAACTTCACGGGAAGAAGATTTTTTTTGTGTTGATGTAAGTGAGACGCGATTCGACAGAATTTCCCGTGGCGAATCGAAAAAATCGAGTTAAAAACCGTAGAATAATCACCGAAAATTCGCAATCGGGCAAATCAACGAATAATAAAAGCTATTGCGGCAATAGTAAAGTAAAAAAAAAGTCGTCGTGCCAGCCCAAGTCGCGTTTTCACGGCATCGTCAGTTCGATTAGGAAAAAAAAAAAAAGTCGAAAAGAATTTTGTGTGTGCCAAGCGGTTCGGAGACGCGCGCGGTCCAACACGCCATTGTGTGAAATTCCGTGTGTGTTATACTTCCCGCCGTTTTTTTTTTCATTACATATAAATATGTTGCGACCTGCGAACAAACTGAATGATAATCATTTCCAATTCGGTCGCTCGTGAACGGCATGAAACCTCACTCAGATTGGAAATGTTCCCGAGTCGCCAACGAGAAAACCAATAAATTTAAAGTTGTTAAGAGCTTAAAACCCCCGGTGAATTTGAAATTTTACTTAGTCATCGAGAAACACAACATTTCATTGAAAATCGAAACAAACATCCGAGAACTTGGCGGCCGCGTGGATAATAATTTGCGAGCGGGATTGAATCGTGCGGACTTTACGATTTGAACGGAGATTTGTGTGTGCGCTGCAGAAAAGTTTGCCATGTGTGGACTGGACAGAATAAAGGCGTCGAAAAGATCGCATCGTTGAAATATGAATCATAATTTTAAGTTTTCGAATTGCACGCAATCAGTATAAACGAAATAAAGAAAGCGCTTGTAGTTACATA
Source organism: Beris chalybata (assembly GCA_949128065.1). NCBI lineage: Eukaryota > Metazoa > Arthropoda > Insecta > Diptera > Stratiomyidae > Beris > Beris chalybata. Next base: position 53,079,907 of record OX421895.1, read on the forward strand.
GTCGAGACGTGAATCCGTTGAATAAGTGTATGGGCGCGCACTCGATATATACCCTGCCTTTGGAGGTGTATGTGAGGTTGTCGTTGGGTCTGTGTCGCGGTTTTTGAAGGAATCTGTGCAGTTCGTGGCAACATTGAATTTCCGGGGTCTATGAAGCAACGCGGAAAAGTTTTTTGGCAGGAATAGATGCCGTCTCGACTCGACTCGACAATCAGTATAAACGAAATAAAGAAAGCGCTTGTAGTTACATAGTCGAGACGTGAATCCGTTGAATAAGTGTATGGGCGCGCACTCGATATATACCCTGCCTTTGGAGGTGTATGTGAGGTTGTCGTTGGGTCTGTGTCGCGGTTTTTGAAGGAATCGGTGCAGTTCGTGGCAACATTGAATTTCCGGGGTCTATGAAGCAACGCGGAAAAGTTTTTTGGCAGGAATAGATGCCGTCTCGAATCGGAACGAACGAAGAGAAGAAAAAAATCTGAAAAGTTTCAACGAAATGACCGCTTTCTGACAGCTTACCGACGCGATCATTCTTAATATTTAACAAATATCATGAAGTAGTTAAAGTAGTTTTACTATACAAAAATTAATGAAATAGTCAAACTAGGTTATACAAATATATATATACAAAATATAATGAGGTAGATAAAATTAGATTATACAAACCTATATATATATATAAACAAAATATAATGAAGTAGATAAAATTAGGTTATACAGATATTTATATAAAATATTATGAAGTAGATAAAATTAGGTTATATACAGATATACATATAAAATTAATGAAATAGTCAAACTAGGCTATACAAATATATATATACAAAATATAATGAGGTAGATAAAATTAGGTTATACAAACCTATATATATATATACAAAAGAGTTATTCGATGTAAGTTGGGTCAGACTTAATTATTTTGAACCATTCCACTTTTGGTTCGTAAGTTCCCAACTGAGAGCTGGGCATGCCCTGACTTAGCGGGCGTGTCGTCAGACAGTTGGGAAACATACTTGCGAAAAATTGGTGAGTTTGGTGATAGAAGGTATCGTCTAAAATTTGTTAAGTACCTTATTTCCATATCCTTCCTTTTAGAGTACCCTTTTAACGTAAAATTTTTTTTTTTAAATAACGTAGAGTTTTTTTTTGTAATTAAATTTTTTTTTCTAAGTTTTTTGACGTAAAATTTTAACTTAAAAATTTTATTTTGCTGTTCTTTGATCTGCATATGAGGGGAGGGGAAAGGTTGCGACAACGTGAGGGTTTATTTTTTTTGGAATTCATACAAAATATAATTACAACATTCAATCGTTTTTTTTTTCGTTCAAGCATTCACACATTATCATTCACACATTTATTCGATCGTTCATTTTTTTTACATACAATCATACAAACACCAATCCGTTCATTCATTTTTTTTCATACGTTCATTCGTTCGTTCGTTTTGTTTTACATTCATTCGTTCGTCGTGTTGAAAAAAAAATAGAAGAAAAAAAAAAAAAATATTTTTTTCGTTCAAACACCCATTCAAAAAAACTCAAACTACGCATACAGTTTTTCATCCATTCATTTTTCTATCCGCAACATACGTTCATCCACACATTCATTCATCGAATCGCACAGTTTTTTTTTATATACCGCATCCAATCATCGGATACATAATTATTTTTTTTCTCCTCATACACACAGTTCACAACTTTAATTATCACTCATTCGTCTTTTTTTTTTCGATACATTCGTTCGAGCATTTGCACAATCGTTTCATACATTTATAATTTCTTTTTTCGTTCATTCAGTTGACAGTCAATCCTACACTCAATCATTCAATCATACATTTAACCGTTCTATCCGATTCACTCAATACAACACACACAGTCATTCATTCAGTCACATACTCGAATATTCACGCACTCGTTCACCCATCTGGTCATTCATCATTCACTCGGCATCCATTCGCACCTATTATTCAACATGCCCCTAGAACATTCACCTACTAGGGAGGGAGGGGTGGTCTGTACGCCGTGCCTGAGTAAGGTAGATCCAGACCAGGGTACGAACACCAAGTGTGGTCATCAGTTCCACAAACACTGTTTGGAACGATGGATTGTGGACAACCACAACTGTCCGAACTGCCGTGGTCATCTAGGTCCGGAAGATTATTGGCCCACTCGGAGTGTGGAGGGTGCGACCGCTATATCCGGCGTGATAACCAGAAAACAGACTCGCGAGGATGTCGCAAGGTCTCTAAGCGATGTAGTTTCTCCTGGAAGGTTAAATCTGGATTCTGCACTAGAGACTGCGGGTGGACGCACTCACTACACTCCGGATGGGACAATCATTCAGGAGCGAGGCACGCAAGTGCTGAGCAATAGGCCATCAGATGTTCTGGGAAACGATCAGCAGAATAGGGTTAGGTGAGCGGAAATACACGATGCGCAAGCACCCGAAGCAACACCAGCAGTTTCCGGGGGGGCGTTGTCTAATTTGGGGGTGAATGATTTGATCAACATAATTCGTTCGGTCATTCGAGAAGAACGAGATCAAGGGCCCACTATGCCAAACACTCCTCAACCACCGCCTGTATACCATCCCCTACCACCACCGTCGCAATTTGTAGCTAGGCAAAACGCATCGAATGCGCACCAATTCCCACCACCGTTATATCCGCCAGTCCGACAACAACAACGTGAACAAGTTCGGGACCAACCGATCCATGCGAACGTTCAAATGGGCGGTAATAGCAACAACGGCCCGAATTTCGTGCCTCACAACGCTGGCAGTTCGATTCGCCATTGGCGACTACGATTTAATGGAGATGGCCAGTCGTTGCGCGCCGAGGAACTTATTTTCCGAGCGGAGTCATTGGCGTTGTCTGATTTGGGTGGGCGCATGGATTTGTTGGTCGCAAACTTCCATTTGCTGCTGGATAATTTGCCAAGCCAGTGGTATTGGTTATGGCGACGAACCAACCCAGATTCGACGTGGTATGCGCTTAAAACCACCTTCCTGCAATACTGGGGCGACCGTAGCACCGATTTCGAAGATCGGAAAAAAATGATTACCAGACGGCAAGCACATAATTAAGCGTACCTGGTATTCGAGCAGGAAATGACTAGATTTCGGACTGAAATACGCACCCCGATTCCGGATTCAGAATTTTTTGAGCTGGTCAGCGGCAATCCAACAGCTAATCTGCTTCCATGAGATCCGAGATCTGGCTCATCTTCGTGCGTTGGTGTCGAAATACGAAGAGGTCAGGAAGGCTAATCGTGTAGCAACCTGGCAACAGCCTCGTGTTCACGAGTTGGAACCGCCGTTGGTTGCTGCCGAAGACGTCGAAGAAACCGCCGACGTAGCTGGCATATCAACTCCACTGGTATGTTGGAATTGCCGGAAAGAGGGTCACGGATATCGAGACTGCGAAGAGACACATAAAAAAATCTTCTGCTATGGTTGCGGGAAGGCAGACGTGATCAAGCCGATATGTACTCGATGCCAAACAAAAAACGGACCGAAGGACGAAAGGTTTCCGGGGCCTTCTCGCCCAGTGACAGACAATCCACCGGCCCGACCAACTTAGAAGGCTCGAAGCAGGATGTCAGCGATTCCCAATCCCCCTTTCATTTTGTTACTCCCAATAAAAACATTTACCCCTTGTTAATAACCCCTTAATAACCCCTCCAAATTTTACAACACCTTCATCATCCCTTTCTGAACCAAACTCCCCTCCTTTTAGCGTTAAATCATCCTCCCCTAATTTTCCAACGACAAACACATCGCATGTCACGATATTGGCGAGAGAAAACGCTACTGCAGAGCCGGCTGTTTCTAGATCTGAAGAAGACCCTATAATAGATGAAAATTCAAGACGACATTCCCGCCATCCTCTCAAGCCATACCATCTTCGGCTAAAAGAATGAATGAAGGCTCAAGAGCGAATTTTTTCACCTACTCCAGTCGCAAGTGTTGATCAAGTATCAGCACTAACGAGTGGATCCGGTCGCAGAAAGTCAATCTTGCGTCTTCGTATGTTCTGGAGGATGGTGCGCGAAAAAAAGAAAGCGATTCTGTCAACCATCATTACGAATCCGTTTGATATACGTCCATACGCCGTGGTATCCTTGTACGGAGTGGACGTTGAAGGACTCCTAGATAGTGGGGCGAGCATCAGTTGCCTGGGGGCTAACGCTCTACAACGTCTCCATGATGCACAGGTGAATTATCGACCGGTCTGTCAAGAGGTGAAAACCGCTGATGGTGCAGCACAAAAGGTATTGGGCACAGTAACTACCGATATTACCTTTCGTGGTATTACCAAACCCATTAAGCCTCAGTTACAATGGATCCAATTCGATCCGGCAACTTCGGATGAGAAAATTTTCTAGTCACAATGATTCCGTTCCGACATCCATCAAGGTGACATTATCGAGGTGTAATTGTGATTTTTAGTGCGGCGAAGGAGGTGGTGAAATTGAATAATTCACCTCTTGCCGTCGGAACGGATAGAAGTTGAAAGTTGGTCAACTTTACCTATCCGTTTTGTGTCTCGGCTAATTACCGGAATGATTGTGACTGGGCTTTCCGAAATTCCCTTTAGATGTGTGTCGGATGGAGAAACTCAACACTCTCCGTTTTCCGGAACGGATCGGATCGGAACCATTGTAACTGAGGCTTTACGCTATACATAGTGCCGAGCCTATCGCAGAAATTGTACCTGGGGGTAGATTTCTGGCGAGCATTCCAATTAGCTCCTGGCATCATCAGCGCGGTCGATACTCCCGATACTGCATCGCAACTGATAGTTCCGGATACCCACCATTTAACGCCCATAGATGTAAAGAGGTTGGAAATGGTAAAGTCCAAATTTCCATCATACGAAGTATACGGACTCGGTGTGACCAACGTCGAACAACACAGTATAGACGTTGGTGATGCAAGTCCCATCAAACAGCGACATTATCCTGTGTCTCCTGCGATCCAAAAACTCTTGTATGACGAGATCGATCGCATGAGAGCACTGGGCGTTATAGAGACCAGCCAGAGTGCATGGAGCTCGTCTGTGGTTCTCGTGAGGAAGCCAGGCAAGGTCAGGCTATGTTTGGACTCGCGCAAAGTCAATAGTGTGACGAAGAAGGATGCATATCCATTACCACACATTGATGGTATCTTAAGTCGTTTGCCGCGAGCCAATTTTATTACTAGCCTGGACCTCAAAGACGCCTTTTGGCAGATTCCTCTCGAGAACAAATCCAGGGAGTATACAGCTTTTACCATTCCTGGCCGGCCTCTGTACCACTACACTCGCATGCCTTTTGGGTTATGCAACGCGCCGCAAGGGATGTGCCGTTTGATGGACAAAGTCATCCTACCCGAGCTGAAGGAGCAGGTATTCGTATATGTGGACGATCTGCTGTTAATTTCTGAAGATTTCGATTCACATCTGGTTTTATTGGCTGAAGTCGCAGAATGTTTGCGAAAAGCTGGCTTGACTATTAACGTCAACAAGAGTAAGTTTTGTCTGAGAGAGGTGAAATATCTCGGATACATTGTTGGAGAAGGAGGCTTGAAAACTGATCCCAACAAAGTTTCAGCCATCGTCGATTACCCTTCGCCTAAGTCCGCACGTCAAGTACGACGCTTCCTTGGTATGGCAGGCTGGTATCGACGATTCGTTCCCAACTTTGCTGCTACTGTATCACCAATTTCAGACACTCTAAAGAAGTCCAACGAGTTTGCTTGGACTACAGAGGCACAAACTTCCTTCCTGTTAGTGAAAGACTTGTTGACGAAAGCCCCCTTATTAATCAATCCTGATTTTAAGAGGCCTTTCGTAATTCAATGCGACGCCAGTAAATCAGGGGTGGGTAGCGTTCTCTTCCAGGAAAACGACGACGGATCGGAATCTCCAGTGGCGTATATGTCACAGAAGCTCACTTCCGCCCAACGCAACTACAGCGTAACCGAACTCGAGTGTTATGCAGCTGTATTGAGCGTGAAAAAATTTCGAGCCTATGTAGAAGGGACTGCGTTCAAAATCATTACGGATCACGCAAGTCTCAAATGGCTCATGTCGCAGAAAGACCTACAAGGACGGTTGGCAAGATGGAGTTAAAAACTCCAAGGTTACGACTTCACAATCGAGCACCGACGAGGGAGCCTGAACGTTGTACCCGACGCTCTCTCTCGTGTATACGCAGAAGGATTAAATGCGCTGATCGACGTAGCACCGATGGTGGACATGGACTCTCCAGAATTCTCTAGCAAAGAATATAAAGAGTTAGTGTCCACTGTCGATGCGAACGCCGATCGGCTTCCTGACGTATGCGTGAGGGACGGCTTCGTGTATAAGCGCACAGAGCCTCACAACGGTGATCCGATTGCTGAAGACAGGGCCTGGATGTTATGGATTCCATCAAGTCTTATGTCAGCTGCGATTGCTCAGGCGCACGTTGCAGACACCACGGTCCATGGTGGTTATGCCAAAACGCTAGAGCGAGTCAGGCGATTTTTGTTTTGGCCCGGAATGGCTACACAAGTACGCACCTACGTTCTGGCGTGCGACACTTGTAAAGAAACAAAGTCCCGAACAGACCTCTACGAGCGCCAATGGAAGAACCTTTCCAGACTGATCAGCCATTCCAACATCTGTACATCGACGTACTTGAACCATATCCGCGTACCAAACGGGGTAAGATCGCAATCTTGATCGTCTTGGATCATTTCACTAAATTTCCCCTGTTACATCCTTTGGGGCGGATCACTGCTGAAGAGATCACCAACTACTTGGAGGGGCAGGTCTTCCATACGTTTGGAACGCCTGAGACGATCCTCTCCGATAACGGCTCTCAATTTAGGTCGAATGTGCTTAACACCATGCTGAGCAAATACGGAGTTAAACACCCGTACACCCCGAGCTACTCCCCGCAAGCGAATGCTTCGGAGCGTGTCAATCAATCCATCCTGGCCGGAATTCGAGCATTCATCACTGATGACCAAACACGATGGGATGAGAGTCTAAGCAAAATTGGATGTGCTCTTCGTAGCTCGCTCCACCAAGCCACTGGATTTTCTCCTTATCAGGTTTTGTTTGGGAATCACATGATGCTACATGGGAAGGACTACGAACTGCTGAAGCATTTGCGAGCGTTGGGAGAGTCAAATGTACAGCTTCGACCTCGCGAGGGAATTCCTATCGTGAGGCAACTGGCGCAGACGAAAATAAGGGTCGCACATGAGGACAGTAGCAGGCGTTATAATCTGCGTGCTGCTAAAACACAATTTTGTGTAGGTCAAGAAGTATTCCGGAGAAATTTTTCCTTGTCCACAGCCGCGCAGAACTATAACGCCAAGCTGGCAAAGAAGTTCCTCAAGTACAGGATTCGTCGTGTGCTGGGAAACTCACGATATGAATTGGAGGATCTAGGAGGCAAACGTCTGGGAACTTACCACTCCAAGGATCTGCGGCAGTGATCCGAGGGGTCACAACTCCTATTGCCCGGTACTCAGTCCTTTTTTAGTCTGTTCGGCGCTGGGAAACCAGCGGCGAACCGACTAATGGTGTTGGGTCGTCGTTGCGAATCTTATGACTAAATTCGGCTTACTTACCAATGATACAAACTCCAATTTTGAGTTATTGGTTAGGTGATCGTGGAATTGATTCATCCCGTGCACGGCTAAATGATGATCGGTGAGATTGTCGGGGAGCACCTGATTTGGAACCGTACGGGTCATGGAAAGCGAAACGTCTGATGCCAGTATTGTCGGCAGGACTTAAGCTTTACTTTAATTACATCTAAGTTCACTTCCAACGTTGAAACGTAATCGGAATTCTTTTAATAAAACAAAAATCATTCGCTTGACGTTTCAGTCAGGGTTCGAGCAAACAACACACAAATTTTGACAGCCGGTTGGCATTAAAATTTTCGAACTTCGTTCGGGTGCAGGGATGGGATTTCTTGGTAAATTGGCATAATTTCGTTGAGTTGACAGTGAAATGGGTGGTAAATAAACTAAAAAAAAAAAACTTAAGTTTAAAATAATTTGGTGCAGTAATGGAGTGTACGATTCCGGAAATTTCGTGGCACAATCGTGACCCAGAGTGGTGTCGCCGCTGTCAGAAAGTTAAAAGGTCCATGTGGAGCTGTTGCGATTACAATTCAACCCTGCGATGAATTGTGATCGCATCAGCTCGACTGCGACCAACTTCACGGGAAGAAGATTTTTTTTGTGTTGGTGTAAGTGAGACGCGATTCGACAGAATTTCCCGTGGCGAATCGAAAAAATCGAGTTAAAAACCGTAGAATAATCACCGAAAATTCGCAATCGGGCAAATCAACGAATAATAAAAGCTATTGCGGCAATAGTAAAGTAAAAAAAAAGTCGTCGTGCCAGCCCAAGTCGCGTTTTCACGGCATCGTCAGTTCGATTAGGAAAAAAAAAAAAAGTCGAAAAGAATTTTGTGTGTGCCAAGCGGTTCGGAGACGCGCGCGGTCCAACACGCCATTGTGTGAAATTCCGTGTGTGTTATACTTCCCGCCGTTTTTTTTTTTCATTACATATAAATATGTTGCGGCCTGCGAACAAATTGAATGATAACCATTTCCAATTCGGTCGCTCGTGAACGGCATGAAACCTCACTCAGATTGGAAATGTTCCCGAGTCGCCAACGAGAAAACCAATAAATTTAAAGTTGTTAAGAGCTTAAAACCCCCGGTGAATTTTAAATTTTACTTAGTCATCGAGAAACACAACATTTCATTGAAAATCGAAACAAACATCCGAGAACTTGGCGGCCGCGTGGATAATAATTTGCGAGCGAGATTGAATCGTGCGGACTTTACGATTTGAACGGAGATTTGTGTGTGCGCTGCAGAAAAGTTTGCCATGTGTGGACTGGACAGAATAAAGGCGTCGAAAAGATCGCATCGTTGAAATATGAATCGTAATTTTAAGTTTTCGAATTGCACGCAATCAGTATAAACGAAATAAAGAAAGCGCTTGTAGTTACATAGTCGAGACGTGAATCCGTTGAATAAGTGTATGGGCGCGCACTCGATATATACCCTGCCTTTGGAGGTGTATGTGAGGTTGTCGTTGGATCTGTGTCGCGGTTTTTGAAGGAATCTGTGCAGTTCGTGGCAACATTGAATTTCCGGGGTCTATGAAGCAACGCGGAAAAGTTTTTTGGCAGGAATAGATGCCGTCTCGAATCGGAACGAACGAAGAGAAGAAAAAAATCTGAAAAGTTTCAACGAAATGACCGCTTTCTGACAGCTTACCGACGCGATCTTTCTTAATATATAACAAATACCATGAAGTAGTTAAAGTAGTTTTACTATACAAAAGTTAATGAAATAGTCAAACTAGGTTATACAAATATATATATACAAAATATAATGAGGTAGATAAAATTAGGTTATACAAACCTATATATATATACAAAATATAATGAAGTAGATAAAATTAGGTTATACAGATATATATATAAAATATTATGAAGTAGATAAAATTAGGTTATATAGATATATATATAAAAATTAATGAAATAGTCAAACTAGTTTATACAAATATATATAAACAAAATATAATGAGGTAGATAAAATTAGGTTATAAAAACCTATATATACCTATATACAAAATATAATGAAGTAGATAAAATTAGGTTATACAGATATTTATATAAAATATAATGAAGTAGATAAAATTAGGTTATACAGTTATATATATAAAATATAATGAGGTTGATAAAACTAGGTTATACATGGGGTAAACAAATTATGAAAATAAAAAAATAAAACGATAAATATAAAGAAAAGTTAAACCAGAATATAAGGAGCGGCAGAGAATACACCAATAATAAAAGGGGTGAGTCCTACTTTTTATATAATTTTTTTTTGTTGTGCCTACATTTTTTTTGGTATGTGGTTTTCTTTTTCAGATTTTTTTTGTCGCCTTTAAATAAGAGATAAAATGAAACTAGGCTAAAGGCCAATTTTTATGTGAACCCGAGCGTTTAGCTCCTTCGCCCCGAACCTCAATAAGGGGCCACGACGCTAAAATGTTTTGAGGACTGTCGTGGCTGAGGTAGGGTGGGCAGAACAGGGCGCTACTTACACCTAAGCGCCCTGACAAATCGCGAAGTCGCGCAACTCCACCGCTTCTTGGTCTTTCACGACCTATTGGGAAGATATTCCAATTTTAAATACCCTGGAGTAAGCCGACACGAAATTTTTGTTGTCCAGGTCTAGGGTTTATGGTCTGAGGTAGAACAAGAACCACCCCATACTACCGTAGCTAGTCCCGGCCGCCAGCAAGCGTGTCGTTTCCGTTCTACTTCAGCCACCAGTTCAGACGTAGGAGGAATTGGCCCATTCTGTCCCGAACCTTTACCCATCCTTCGACTATTTTGACTTTCTCAAGTTAAAATAGTTTTTCCAAGGCCTCAAACACAACAAGAGCACATTGCCAGGAGCTGCCCGGATAAGCAGAAGGGGACAAAATGTTACGGCTGTGGCGAGCTCGGACATTATTCGAGGGAATGTCCAAACAAGAAGTCCACTACTGAGAAGAAATTGTTGAGTGTCGCGTAATAATGTTTCCGGTGCTTACAGGTGCGTTCGATATTTAATAAAATACCGAACGCTCTTGTGAGCGCTGGAACGATCGAACGAAACCGGCTTGGCTGGGAAGGGTACCGCTACTCGGTAGATGCCGGCTGGAGAAGAGAAATTGAGTGGAAGGTAGAAGTGAAGCGTGTTTTTTTTGGATCCGTTTTTGCTGGAGAAAGTCTAAGTGCTGCTTCGTTGTACCCTGTTGCGTGTAATTTATGAAATCACATTCGCGAAAACGGAATCGGGCGGTAATTCTTCGGATCAGTGGTGGATGGGTTTTGGCCTCGTTTCGTCCGTCGTGTTGAATTGAGATAAATTCCGTGAAAAGTGATTCCATCTAAATTAATGTTCAATTTCTAAAAAAATTAAACGCTATTAGCGGTGTTTTGCACAAAAAGAAAAAAAACTACGCATGCGAGTGGTTGGAGTGTCGTAGAAAAGTGAGTTTGTGACAAGGAATACTTTCTTGATTCCTTGTTATCAAGTTGAGAGATCGATTTCTGGTTTTGTGGCGGACGTTTTTTTTGGTTGTCTCTTGAATCTCGAGTGAATATTGTGCCAATGTTAATTGTGGATGCGTTAAGATCACTTGATCCCAGATAATATGATAGGAAGATTATAAAAAGTGTATCGACGCAGTTCATTCCATCTGGGAATTTTTTTTTTAAAAACCGGAAAGTGTTCGTTTTCGCTTCGAAAAGTCACGGATCACGCGGTGAATTTCGTTCGGAATTGTGTTCGCTACGTTCCCTTTTGTACCTACGCGCAGAGAATTGGTTCGCGATGAGTGTGCCAAAAATGTTTTATTAAACGGAAAAGAAATAAAATCGTCGGATGCACGTGCATGAGGAAGAAAAAAAAAATTTAAAAATGGCCAGAGCTTAAAATAGTTAAAACGTGTGAATTTAAAAATTGAAGAAGGAAAAAAATTTAAAAATGGCCAGAGTTTAAAATAGTTAAAACGTGAGAATTTAAAAATTGAAGAAGGAAAAAAATTTAAGAATGGCCAGAGTTCAAAATAGTTAAGACGTGAGAATTTAAGAATTGAAGAAGGAAAAAAATTTAAAAATGGCCAGAGTTTAAAATAAATAAAACGTGTGAATTTAAAAATTGAAGAATGCATCCTAAATGAAATAAAACGACGAATGATTTTTTGAAGTTGCCGAACAGAAATAATGTTTTTTTAAAATAAAATACAAGCAAAAATAAAGCGCGCAAACCCCCTTCTAATTAAAATTTACAAAATCAAAAACCCATATAAATAAATTTCTATATTAAACATGATTTTATGAATTAAAAGAAAATGAATTTTAAAAAGGATTAAAAATTTTAAATATATAAAATAAGTAAAATGACGGACGACCGGACAGACTAGGACGTATAATATAAAAATTAAAAGTAAAAATATAAAAACAAAAAAAGGATTTTTTTTTTGCTGAACACACGTAATGGGGTAAGTTATTTTTATGGTAATTATTATATTTTTTTTTCTTACATTGTTTTCTTCTTCCTTAGTGCGTTTTTTTTTGTTTCCCCTTTTTGCCCTATGGTATATAAATCTTTTTGGTTGTTGTAAGATGATGCAAGGCTAAGGGCCGAATAAAGTGAACCCGAGCGTCTAGCTCCTTCGCCCCGAACCTCAACAAGGGGCCACGACGCGAAAAATGTTTAACGACAGTCGTGGCTAAGGTAGGGTGGCCAGAGCAGGGCGCTAATGACACCAGAGCGCCCTGACAAATCGCGAAGTCACGCAACTCCACCGCTTCATGGTCTTTCACGACCTAATGGGAAGATATTCCAATTTTAAATACCCTGGAGTAAGCCGACACGAAATTTTGTTGTCTAGGCCTAGGGTTAATGGTCTGAAGTCAGAAGAAGAACCACCATACACTGCCGTAGCTAGTCCCGGCCGCCAGCAAGCGCGAGCTCTGAAAAATTCCGTGCAAAAAAGTTGGTGGGCAAAATGGTCTTAAATTTCGTCGTTCTGCGACAGTATTTTCGCCTGAACAAAAGCCTAAGTGTGTTTCAACAGCAAACCATCTTTTCGATCTTGGATGGAGGCAATGTGGAACGATCCTATTGACGAACCGTTTTGGCAACCTTTAGGCGCCAACTCGGTTCCATAGGAAAGGGAAACATTGTCTGTATACAGGATTGATTTGATATAAGTTTGGTCAGACTGTATTTTTTTAACCATTCCACTTTTGGTTCGTGAGTACCCAACTGAGAGCTGGGCATGCCCTGACTTAGCGGGCGTGTCGTCAGACAGTTGGGAACCATACTTGCGAAACATTGGTGAGTTTGGTGATAAAAGGTATCGTCGAAATTTCGAAAAGTACCAGATTTCCCTATCCTTCCTTTTAGAGTTCCCTAATAAAGTAGAATATTTTTTTTGAAGAAATAACGTAGAGTTTTTTTTTTGGAATTAAAATTTTTCTCTGTTGATGACAAAATTTAGCTCAGTTTTTTTGCTGATTTTTGATTTATTTTGTGTTGCTATTTTTTCCCAATTTTTTTTTCTTTTGCAAATTTTATCGCGTTCCGGATTTTTCCGATGGCTTCGCGATTTGTTCTGCATATGAGGGGAGGGGAAAGGTTGCGAAAGCGTGAGGGTTCATTTTTTTTTTAATTCAATTACGCACACATAGTTAACATACACACAATCATTTACTTTTTCGTTCAGGATTCCTTTTGTCATTCATTCGTTATTTCTGGATACTTACATTCGATCCGTCGTTCACGCAATCACTTATTCATACATTCCAAAATTCATTCATCCGTTCATTCGATTGTTCATCCACTTCATTACACATAATTCCTTCATTTCATCATTCAATAATTGTTTTTTTGGCCACTCGTTCATTAAATTTCATACAACCACTCATTCGATTTTTTTTCAGTCAACCACTCGTGCAAATTATTTACAGTCGGAATTAAATAGTCACGTAAACAGTCATTCAATTCTCAATCGCACAATTAATTTGTTTGCTCATACCTTCAGTAGCCCATACATTCTATTAGTCATACAGCATTCATTCCTAATTCATTCGTACAATAGTTCGTGTAGTCAATCACTCAATCAATCGCATTCATACTATCCGATTCACTCATTACTACACTCACCGTTGCCCGACATTCATTCATTTTAATTCTGTCGTACATTGGGGCAATTTTTTTTTGGTCATAACTGCTGCACTTACCTCTGTTCACTTATTTCTCTAACCAATCACTCGTTCACTCACCTGCACTCACCAGCTATGCCACTGCCACGATCGCCGTTGAGGCGAAATGAAGAGATATGTACGATGTGCCAAGACATCGTGGGGGCGAAAACGAAGCGCGAACCAAATGTGGGCACAACTTTCATTTAAATTGTGTGGAAGAGTGGGTATTGCGCCACAAAACTTGTCCTAATTGTCGCCAAGCACTCGAACCGCAGGGCTATTGGTCGGTTAGGGGCGTGGAGGGCGCCACAGCTAGAACCGGAGCCGTGACACGCAGCAGAACCAAGTCGGCGGCCGGCGGAATTTCTCCAAGGCGGTTAAATTTAGATTTTCCTCTGGAGACAGTCGGCGGTGGTATCTTTTACGCCTCTGACGGTTCGATTGGTCAAGAACAAGGGGTGGACCAGCTCGCGGATCCAATCCCGCAATCGCCAGAAAGGGTAATAGGCGAACGGCCACGGTGGTCCGATGTACATGACGCAGGTATTCCGGCTGCGATAAATCCGGCTCCAGCGCGCACGAACCAACCCTAGGTACGCACTGAATTGGGGGTAAGTCAACTGGTAGAGTTGATGAGAACGGTTTTCCGGGAGGAGTGGGCGTCACAGAAACCAAAGCGAGCCCATTATTCGGCAGCAGATCAAGGCTCGCGTGCCGGAAGGGCAGTTCAGCGGGTTGAGGCGGCCGCTTCGGCCAGCGATCGCGTTAGACACGGACCTAACTATCGCCGAAGAAATACTTGCAGCCCGTTAAGGCATTGGCGTCTCCGTTTTAACGGAGACAGCCATCTCCTACGCGCAGAGGAGCTGATTTTTAGGGCCGAGACTCTCGCGATGAGCGATTTGAGCGGCAACTTCGATCTGCTGACGCAGGGCTTCCACCTGCTGCTGGATGGTCGGCCCAACAAGTGGTATTGGTTGTGGCGTCGTTTCAACAACGATTCTTCATGGGATACCCTGAGAGTAGCCTTCCTGTAGGTCTGGGGAGAGCGCAGTACGGATTGGGAGTTGCGGAAGCAGATGCTTGGCAGACGGCAAGCGCCAAACGAGCCCTTCATGTCCTTCGAACAAGACATGACGGAGCTTCGTTCATTGCTGAGCACTCCCATGGTGGAGTCCGAATTCGTGGCTCTGGTGCGCGGAAATCTGGTGGGCAGCACACAGCAACAATTGTGTTTCCACTCCATCCGTACCACGGGCGAATTACGTCGGCTCGTAGTGCAAGTGGAGGACACGCGCAAAGCCACCAGACCATCCTCTTGGAACCAGGCCAGAGTCCACGAGATACAAGAGTCAATCGTGGAAGAACATCCTGATTCGACTTCTTCCGTCGACTTGGCCGGACTATCGAGCCCCTGGATCTGTTGGAATTGTGGCAAGGAAGGACGAAGGAAGATGGGTATCGCGAATGTGCGGAACCAGCAAAAGGCATCTTCTGCTTTGGATGTGGGCGGGCTGACGTTCTAAAGCCCAACTGCATCTATTGCAAGGCGGGAAACGGCCGAAGGGACGGAAGGACAGCGGGTTCTTCCCGTCCGAACACTGCATCCCGACAGCTGTAGGAAGATTCACTCGACACCCCAATTCCAACTCCCAATTTCATCTAGAACTCCCAAATAATAAAATTTCAACCAATTTTTCATATACCCCTTCAAATTTTAAAACCATACCTACAACATTTTCAGAACCCTATTCCCATCCTTTTAACGTAAAATCTTACAAACCTATTTCCCCGACGATCAACACTCCGCACGTCAAAATTTTATCAAGACCAAGCGATAAGACGGAGCCTGCTGTTTCCCGGCCTGAAGATAACCTTATCGCAGAAGAACATCCAAGACGACATTCCCACCATCCTCTCAAGCCATACCATCTTCGGCTGAAGGAGTATATGGAGGCGCGAGAGCGAATTTTTTCACCTACTCCAGTCGCAAGTGTTGATCAGGTATCAGCACTAATGAGTGGATCCGGTCGCAGAAAATCAATCGCGCGCCTTCATATATTCTGGAGGATGGTGCATGAAAAAAAGAAAGCGATTCTATCGACCATCATTACTAATCCGTTTGATATACGTCCATACGCCGTGGTATCCTTGTACGGAGTGGACGTTGAAGGACTCCTCGATAGTGGGGCGAGCATCAGTTGCCTGGGGGCAAACTCTCTACAACGCTTCCAAAATGCACAGGTGAAGTATCGACCGGTCTGTCAAGAGGTGAAGACCGCTGATGGTGCAGCATAAAAGGTATTGGGCACAGTAACTACCAATATTACTTTTCGCGGTGTTACCAAGTCTATCACGCTATACATCGTGCCGAGCCTGTCGCAGAAATTGTACCTGGGGGTAGATTTCTGGCGATCATTCCAACTAGCTCCAAGCGTCATCAGCGCGGTCGATACTCCACATACTGCACCGCAACTGATAGCTCCGGATGCCCACCATTTAACGCCCATAGATGTGAAGAGGTTGGAAATGGTAAAGCCCAAATTTCCATCTTACGAAGTATACGGACTCGGTGTGACCAACGTCGAACAACACAGTATAGACGTTGGTGATGGAGTCCCATCAAACAGCGTCACTATCCCGTGTCTCCTGCGACCCAAAAACTCTTATATGACGAGATTGATCGCATGAGAGCACTTGGCGTCATAGAGACCAGCCGGAGTGCATGGAACTTGCCTGTGAGGAAGCCAGGCAAGGTCAGGCTATGTTTGGACTCGCGCAAAGTCAATAGTGTGACGAAGAAGGATGCATACCCATTACCACACATCGACGGTATTTTAAGTCGTTTGCCGCGAGCCAATTTTATTACCAGCCTGGACCTCAAAGACGCCTTTTGGCAGATTCCTCTCGAGAACAAATCCAGGGAGTACAGTGCGTTTACCATTCCTGGCCGGCCTCTATACCACTACACTCGCATGCCTTTTGGGTTATGAAACGCGCCGCAAAGGATGTGTCGTTTGATGGACAAAGCCATCCCACCCGAGCTGAAGGAGCAGGTATTCGTATATTTGGACGATCTGCTGTTAATTTCTGAGGATTTCGATTCGCATTTGGTTTTATTGGCTGAAGTCGCAGATTGTTTGCGAAAGGCTGGCCTAACTATTAACGTCAACAAGAGCAAGTTTTGCCTGAGAGAGGTGAAATATCTCGGATACATCGTTGGAGAAGGAGGCTTGAAAACTGATCCCAACAAAGTTTCAGCTATCGTCGATTACCTTTCGCCTAAGTCCGCACGTCAAGTTCGACGCTTCCTTGGTATGGCAGGCTGGTATCGACGATTCGTTCCCAACTTTGCTGCTACCGTATCACCAATCTCGGACACCCTAAAGAAGTCCAACCAGTTTGCTTGGACTACAGAGGCACAAACTTCCTTCCTACTAGTGAAAGACTTGTTGACGAAAGCACCCTTATTAATCAATCCAGATTTTAAGAGGCTTTTCGTAATTCAGTGCGACGCCAGTAAATCAGGGGTGGTTCTCTTTCAGGAAAACGACGACGGGTCGGAATCTCCAGTAGCGTATATGTCACAGAAGCTCACTTCCGCTCAACGCAACTACAGCGTAACCGAACTCGAGTGCTATGCAGCTGTGTTGAGCGTGAAAAAATTTCGAGCCTATGTAGAAGGGACTGCGTTCAAAGTCATTACGGATCACGCAAGTCTCAAATGGCTCATGTCGCAGAAAGACCTACAAAGACGGTTGGCAAGATAGAGTTTGAAACTGCAGGGTTACGACTTTACAATCGAGCACCGACGAGGGAGCCTGAACGTTGTACCCGACGCTCTCTCTCGTGTATACGAAGAGGGACTAAACGCGCTGATCGACGTGGCACCGATGGTGGACATGGATTCTCCAGAATTCTCTGGCAACGAATATAAAGAATTAGTGTCCACTGTCGATGCGAACGCCGATCGGCTTCCTGACGTATGCGTGAGGGATGGTTTCGTGTACAAGCGCACAGAGCCTCACAACGGTGACCCGATTGCTGAAGACAGGGCCTGGAAATTATGGATTCCATCAAGTCTTACGTCAGCTGCGATTGCTCAGGCGCACGAGGCAGACACCACGGTCCATGGTGGTTATGCCAAAACGCTAGAGCGAGTCAGGCGATTTTTGTTCTGGCCCGGAATGGCTACACAAGTACGCACCTACGTTCTGGCGTGCGACACTTGTAAAGAAACAAAGTCCCCGAACAGACCTCTACGAGCGCCTATGGGAGAACCGTTCCAGACGGATCAGTCATTCCAACATCTCTACATCGACGTACTTGGACCATATCCGCGTACCAAACGGGGTAAGATCGCTTTCTTGATCGTCTTGGATCATTTCACTAAATTTCCCCTTCTACATCCTTTGGGGCGGATCACTGCCGAAGAGATCACCAACTTTTTGGAGGGGCAGGTCTTCCATACATTTGGAACACCTGAGACGATCCTCTCCGATAACGGCTCTCAATTTAGGTCGAATGTGTTTAACTCCATGCTGAACAAATACGGAGTTAAGCACCTGTACACCCCGAGCTACTCACCGCAAGCGAATGCTTCGGAACGTGTCAACCAGTCCATCCTGGCCGGAATTCGAGCATTCATCACTGATGACTAAACACGATGGGATGAGAGTCTAAGCAAAATTGGATGTGCCCTTCGGAGCTCACTCCACCAAGCCACTGGATTTTCTCCTTATCAGGTTTTGTTTGGAAATCACATGATGTTGCACGGGAGGGACTACGAACTGCTG
Source organism: Beris chalybata (assembly GCA_949128065.1). Classification (NCBI taxonomy): domain Eukaryota; kingdom Metazoa; phylum Arthropoda; class Insecta; order Diptera; family Stratiomyidae; genus Beris; species Beris chalybata. Next base: position 53,098,477 of record OX421895.1, read on the forward strand.
AAGCATTTGCGAGCATTGGGAGAGTCAAATCTACAGCTTCGACCTCGCGAGGGAATTCCTATCGTGAGGCAACTGGTGCAGACGAAAATAAGGGTCGCACATGAGGACAGCAGCAGGCGTTATAATCTGCGTGCTGCTAAAACACAATTTTGTGTAGGACAAGAGGTATTCCGAAGAAATTTTTCCTTGTCCACAGCCGCGCAGAATTATAACGCCAAGCTGGCAAAGAAGTTCCTCAAGTGCAGGATTCGTCGTGTGCTGGGCAACTCACGATACGAATTGGAGGATCTAGGAGGCAAGTGTGTGGGAATCTACCACTCCAAAGATCTGCGGCAGTGATTCGAAGGGTAGAACACCTATTGCCCGGCACTCAGTCGTGCGCACGAGACTCTTCTACGCGGCAACTTTTCGTAGTCGTTTCGGTGATGAAAATCATCGGCGAATCGCCTATGTTGTTGAGTGTCGCGTAATAATGTTTCCGGTGCTTACAGGTGCGTTCGATATTTAATAAAATACCGAACGCTCTTGTGAGCGCTGGAACGATCGAACGAAACCGGCTTGGCTGGGAAGGGTACCGCTACTCGCGGCCGTGCCGGCTGGAGAAGAGAAATTGAGTGGAAGGTAGAAGTGAAGCGTGTTTTTTTTTTGTTCCGTTTTTGCTGGAAAAATTCTAAGTGCTGCTTCGTCGTACCCTGTTGCGTGTAATTTATGAAATCACATTCGCGAAAACGGAATCGGGCGGTAATTCTTCGAATCCGTGGTGGATGGGTCTTGGCCTCGTTTCGTCCGTCGTGTTGAATTGAGATAAATTCCATGAAAAGTGATTCCATCTAAATTAATGTTCAATTTCTAAAAAAATTAAACGTTATTAGCGGTGTTTTGCACAAAAAGAAAAAAAAAATACGCATGCGAGTGGTTGGAGTGTCGTAGAAAAGTGAGTTTGTGACAAGGAAAACTTTCTTGATTCCTTGTTATCAAGCTGAGAGATCGATTTCTGGTTTTGTGGCGGACGTTTTTTTTTGGTTGTCTCTTGAATCTCGAGTGAATATTGTGCCAATGTTAATTGTGGATGCGTTAAGATCACTTGATCCCAGATAATATGATAGGAAGATTATAAAAAGTGTATCGGCGCAGTTCATTCCATCTGGGAATTTTTTTTTTAAAAACCGGAAAGTGTTCGTTTTCGCTTCGAAAAGTCACGGATCACGCGGTAAATTTCGTTCGGAATTGTGTTCGCTACGTTCCCTTTTGTACCTACGCGCAGAGAATTGGTTCGCGATGAGTGTGCCAGAAATGTTTTATTAAACGGAAAAGAAATAAAATCGTCGGATGCACGTGCATGAGGAAGAAAAAAAAAATTTAAAAATGGCCAGAGCTTAAAATAGTTAAAACGTGTGAATTTAAAAATTGAAGAAGGAAAAAAATTTAAAAATGGCCAGAGTTTAAAATAGTTAAAACGTGAGAATTTAAAAATTGAAGAAGGAAAAAAATTTAAAAATGGCCAGAGTTTAAAATAGTTAAGACGTGAGAATTTAAGAATTGAAGAAGGAAAAAAATTTAAAAATGCCAGAGTTTAAAATAAATAAAACGTGTGAATTTAAAAATTGAAGAATGCATCCTAAATGAAATAAAACGACGAATGATTTTTTGAAGTTGCCGAACAGAAATAATGTTTTTTTAAAATAAAATACAAGCAAAAATAAAGCGCGCAAACCCCCTTCTAATTAAAATTTACAAAATCAAAAACCCATATAAATAAATTTCTAAATTAAACATGATTTTATGAATTAAAAGAAAATGAATTTTAAAAAGGATTAAAAATTTTAAATATATAAAATAAGTAAAATGACGGACGACCGGACAGACTAGGACGTATAATATAAAAATTAAAAGTAAAAATATAAAAACAAAAAAAGGATTTTTTTTTTGCTGAACACACGTAATGGGGTAAGTTATTTTTTTGGTAATTATTATATTTTTTTTTCTTACATTGTTTTCTTCTTCCTTAGTGCATTTTTTTTTGTTTCCCCTTTTTGCCCTATGGTATATAAATCTTTTTGGTTGTTGTAAGATGATGCAAGGCTAAGGGCCGAATAAAGTGAACCCGAGCGTCTAGCTCCTTCGCCCCGAACCTCGAAAAATGTTTAACGACAGTCGTGGCTAAGGTAGGGTGGCCAGAGCAGGGCGCTAATGACACCAGAGCGCCCTGACAAATCGCGAAGTCGCGCAACTCCACCGCTTCATGGTCTTTCACGACCTAATGGGAAGATATTCCAATTTTAAATACCCTGGAGTAAGCCGACACGAAATTTTGTTGTCTAGGCCTAGGGTTAATGGTCTGAAGTCAGAAGAAGAACCACCATACACTGCCGTAGCTAGTCCCGGCCGCCAGCAAGCGCGAGCTCTGAAAAATTCCGTGCAAAAAAGTTGGTGGGCAAAATGGTCTTAAATTTCGTCGTTCTGCGACAGTATTTTCGCCTGAACAAAAGCCTAAGTGTGTTTCAACAGCAAACCATCTTTTCGATCTTGGATGGAGGCAATGTGGAACGATCCTATTGACGAACCGTTTTGGCAACCTTTAGGCGCCAACTCGGTTCCATAGGAAAGGGAAACATTGTCTGTATACAGGATTGATTTGATATAAGTTTGGTCAGACTGTATTTTTTTAACCATTCCACTTTTGGTTCGTGAGTACCCAACTGAGAGCTGGGCATGCCCTGACTTAGCGGGCGTGTCGTCAGACAGTTGGGAACCATACTTGCGAAACATTGGTGAGTTTGGTGATAAAAGGTATCGTCGAAATTTCGAAAAGTACCAGATTTCCCTATCCTTCCTTTTAGAGTACCCTAATAAAGTAGAATATTTTTTTTGAAGAAATAACGTAGAGTTTTTTTTTTGTAATTAAAATTTTTCTCTTTTGATGACAAAATTTAGCTCAGTTTTTTTGCTGATTTTTGATTTATTTTGTGTTGCTATTTTTTCCCAATTTTTTTTTCTTTTGCAAATTTTATCGCGTTCCGGATTTTTCCGATGGCTTCGCGATTTGTTCTGCATATGAGGGGAGGGGAAAGGTTGCGAAAGCGTGAGGGTTCATTTTTTTTTTAATTCAATTACGCACACATAGTTAACATACACACAATCATTTACTTTTTCGTTCAGGATTCCTTTTGTCATTCATTCGTTATTTCTGGATACTTACATTCGATCCGTCGTTCACGCAATCACTTATTCATACATTCCAAAATTCATTCATCCGTTCATTCGATTGTTCATCCACTTCATTACACATAATTCCTTCATTTCATCATTCAATAATTGTTTTTTTGGCCACTCGTTCATTAAATTTCATACAACCACTCATTCGATTTTTTTTCAGTCAACCACTCGTGCAAATTATTTACAGTCGGAATTAAATAGTCACGTAAACAGTCATTCAATTCTCAATCGCACAATTAATTTGTTTGCTCATACCTTCAGTAGCCCATACATTCTATTAGTCATACAGCATTCATTCCTAATTCATTCGTACAATAGTTCGTGTAGTCAATCACTCAATCAATCGCATTCATACTATCCGATTCACTCATTACTACACTCACCGTTGCCCGACATTCATTCATTTTAATTCTGTCGTACATTGGGGCAATTTTTTTTTGGTCATAACTGCTGCACTTACCTCTGTTCACTTATTTCTCTAACCAATCACTCGTTCACTCACCTGCACTCACCAGCTATGCCACTGCCACGATCGCCGTTGAGGCGAAATGAAGAGATATGTACGATGTGCCAAGACGTCGTGGGGGCGAAAACGAAGCGCGAACCAAATGTGGGCACAACTTTCATTTAAATTGTGTGGAAGAGTGGGTATTGCGCCACAAAACTTGTCCCAATTGTCGCCAAGCACTCGAACCGCAGGGCTATTGGTCGGTTAGGGGCGTGGAGGGCGCCACAGCTAGAACCGGAGCCGTGACACGCAGCAGAACCAAGTCGGCGGCCGGCGGAATTTCTCCAAGGCGGTTAAATTTAGATTTTCCTCTGGAGACAGTCGGCGGTGGTATCTTTTACGCCTCTGACGGTTCGATTGGTCAAGAACAAGGGGTGGACCAGCTCGCGGATCCAATCCCGCAATCGCCAGAAAGGGTAATAGGCGAACGGCCACGGTGGTCCGATGTACATGACGCAGGTATTCCGGCTGCGATAAATCCGGCTCCAGCGCGCACGAACCAACCCTAGGTACGCACTGAATTGGGGGTAAGTCAACTGGTAGAGTTGATGAGAACGGTTTTCCGGGAGGAGTGGGCGTCACAGAAACCAAAGCGGGCCCATTATTCGGCAGCAGATCAAGGCTCGCGTGCCGGAAGGGCAGTTCAGCGGGTTGAGGCGGCCGCTTCGGCCAGCGATCGCGTTAGACACGGACCTAACTATCGCCGAAGAAATACTTGCAGCCCATTAAGGCATTGGCGTCTCCGTTTTAACGGAGACAGCCATCTCCTACGCGCAGAGGAGCTGATTTTTAGGGCCGAGACTCTCGCGATGAGCGATTTGAGCGGCAACTTCGATCTGCTGACGCAGGGCTTCCACCTGCTGCTGGATGGTCGGCCCAACAAGTGGTATTGGTTGTGGCGTCATTTCAACAACGATTCTTCATGGGATACCCTGAGAGTAGCCTTCCTGTAGGTCTGGGGAGAGCGCAGTACGGATTGGGAGTTGCGGAAGCAGATGCTTGGCAGACGGCAAGCGCCAAACGAGCCCTTCATGTCCTTCGAACAAGACATGACGGAGCTTCGTTCATTGCTGAGCACTCCCATGGTGGAGTCCGAATTCGTGGCTCTGGTGCGCGGAAATCTGGTGGGCAGCACACAGCAGCAATTGTGTTTCCACTCCATCCGTACCACGGGCGAATTACGTCGGCTCGTAGTGCAAGTGGAGGACACGCGCAAAGCCACCAGACCATCCTCTTGGAACCAGGCCAGAGTCCACGAGATACAAGAGTCAATCGTGGAAGAACATCCTGATTCGACTTCTTCCGTCGACTTGGCCGGACTATCGAGCCCCTGGATCTGTTGGAATTGTGGCAAGGAAGGACGAAGGAAGATGGGTACCGCGAATGTGCGGAACCAGCAAAAGGCATCTTCTGCTTTGAATGTGGGCGGGCTGACGTTCTAAAGCCCAACTGCATCTATTGCAAGGCGGGAAACGGCCGAAGGGACGGAAGGACAGCGGGTTCCTCCCGTCCGAACACTGCATCCCGACAGCAGTAGGAAGATTCACTCGACACCCCAATTCCAACTCCCAATTTCATCTAGAACTCCCAAATAATAAAATTTCAACCAATTTTTCATATACCCCTTCAAATTTTAAAACCATACCTACAACATTTTCAGAACCCTATTCCCATCCTTTTAACGTAAAATCTTACAAACCTATTTCCCCGACGATCAACACTCCGCACGTCAAAATTTTATCAAGACCAAGCGATAAGACGGAGCCTGCTGTTTCCCGGCCTGAAGATAACCTTATCGCAGAAGAACATCCAAGACGACATTCCCACCATCCTCTCAAGCCATACCATCTTCGGCTGAAGGAGTATATGGAGGCGCGAGAGCGAATTTTTTCACCTACTCCAGTCGCAAGTGTTGATCAGGTATCAGCACTAATGAGTGGATCCGGTCGCAGAAAATCAATCGCGCGCCTTCATATATTCTGGAGGATGGTGCATGAAAAAAAGAAAGCGATTCTATCGACCATCATTACTAATCCGTTTGATATACGTCCATACGCCGTGGTATCCTTGTACGGAGTGGACGTTGAAGGACTCCTCGATAGTGGGGCGAGCATCAGTTGCCTGGGGGCAAACTCTCTACAACGCTTCCAAAATGCACAGGTGAAGTATCGACCGGTCTGTCAAGAGGTGAAGACCGCTGATAGTGCAGCACAAAAGGTATTGGGCACAGTAACTACCAATATTACTTTTCGCGGTGTTACCAAGTCTATCACGCTATACATCGTGCCGAGCCTGTCGCAGAAATTGTACCTGGGGGTAGATTTCTGGCGATCATTCCAACTAGCTCCAAGCGTCATCAGCGCGGTCGATACTCCACATACTGCACCGCAACTGATAGCTCCGGATGCCCACCATTTAACGCCCATAGATGTGAAGAGGTTGGAAATGGTAAAGCCCAAATTTCCATCTTACGAGGTATACGGACTCGGTGTGACCAACGTCGAACAACACAGTATAGACGTTGGTGATGGAGTCCCATCAAACAGCGTCACTATCCCATGTCTCCTGCGACCCAAAAACTCTTATATGACGAGATTGATCGCATGAGAGCACTTGGCGTCATAGAGACCAGCCGGAGTGCATGGAACTTGCCTGTGAGGAAGCCAGGCAAGGTCAGGCTATGTTTGGACTCGCGCAAAGTCAATAGTGTGACGAAGAAGGATGCATACCCATTACCACACATCGACGGTATTTTAAGTCGTTTGCCGCGAGCCAATTTTATTACCAGCCTGGACCTCAAAGACGCCTTTTGGCAGATTCCTCTCGAGAACAAATCCAGGGAGTACAGTGCGTTTACCATTCCTGGCCGGCCTCTATACCACTACACTCGCATGCCTTTTGGGTTATGAAACGCGCCGCAAAGGATGTGTCGTTTGATGGACAAAGTCATCCCACCCGAGCTGAAGGAGCAGGTATTCGTATATTTGGACGATCTGCTGTTAATTTCTGAGGATTTCGATTCGCATTTGGTTTTATTGGCTGAAGTCGCAGATTGTTTGCGAAAGGCTGGCCTAACTATTAACGTCAACAAGAGCAAGTTTTGCCTGAGAGAGGTGAAATATCTCGGATACATCGTTGGAGAAGGAGGCTTGAAAACTGATCCCAACAAAGTTTCAGCTATCGTCGATTACCTTTCGCCTAAGTCCGCACGTCAAGTTCGACGCTTCCTTGGTATGGCAGGCTGGTATCGACGATTCGTTCCCAACTTTGCTGCTACCGTATCACCAATCTCGGACACCCTAAAGAAGTCCAACCAGTTTGCTTGGACTACAGAGGCACAAACTTCCTTCCTACTAGTGAAAGACTTGTTGACGAAAGCACCCTTATTAATCAATCCAGATTTTAAGAGGCCTTTCGTAATTCAGTGCGACGCCAGTAAATCAGGGGTGGTTCTCTTTCAGGAAAACGACGACGGGTCGGAATCTCCAGTAGCGTATATGTCACAGAAGCTCACTTCCGCTCAACGCAACTACAGCGTAACCGAACTCGAGTGTTACGCAGCTGTGTTGAGCGTGAAAAAATTTCGAGCCTATGTAGAAGGGACTGCGTTCAAAGTCATTACGGATCACGCAAGTCTCAAATGGCTCATGTCGCAGAAAGACCTACAAAGACGGTTGGCAAGATAGAGTTTGAAGCTGCAGGGTTACGACTTTACAATCGAGCACCGACGAGGGAGCCTGAACGTTGTACCCGACGCTCTCTCTCGTGTATACGAAGAGGGACTAAACGCGCTGATCGACGTGGCACCGATGGTGGACATGGATTCTCCAGAATTCTCTGGCAACGAATATAAAGAATTAGTGTCCACTGTCGATGCGAACGCCGATCGGCTTCCTGACGTATGCGTGAGGGATGGTTTCGTGTACAAGCGCACAGAGCCTCACAACGGTGACCCGATTGCTGAAGACAGGGCCTGGAAATTATGGATTCCATCAAGTCTTACGTCAGCTGCGATTGCTCAGGCGCACGAGGCAGACACCACGGTCCATGGTGGTTATGCCAAAACGCTAGAGCGAGTCAGGCGATTTTTGTTCTGGCCCGGAATGGCTACACAAGTACGCACCTACGTTCTGGCGTGCGACACTTGTAAAGAAACAAAGTCCCCGAACAGACCTCTACGAGCGCCAATGGGAGAACCGTTCCAGACGGATCAGTCATTCCAACATCTCTACATCGACGTACTTGGACCATATCCGCGTACCAAACGGGGTAAGATCGCTATCTTGATCGTCTTGGATCATTTCACTAAATTTCCCCTTCTACATCCTTTGGGGCGGATCACTGCCGAAGAGATCACCAACTTTTTGGAGGGCAGGTCTTCCATACATTTGGAACACCTGAGACGATCCTCTCCGATAACGGCTCTCAATTTAGGTCGAATGTGTTTAACTCCATGCTGAACAAATACGGAGTTAAGCACCTGTACACCCCGAGCTACTCACCGCAAGCGAATGCTTCGGAACGTGTCAACCAGTCCATCCTGGCCGGAATTCGAGCATTCATCACTGATGACTAAACACGATGGGATGAGAGTCTAAGCAAAATTGGATGTGCCCTTCGGAGCTCACTCCACCAAGCCACTGGATTTTCTCCTTATCAGGTTTTGTTTGGAAATCACATGATGTTGCACGGGAGGGACTACGAACTGCTGAAGCATTTGCGAGCATTGGGAGAGTCAAATCTACAGCTTCGACCTCGCGAGGGAATTCCTATCGTGAGGCAACTGGTACAGACGAAAATAAGGGTCGCACATGAGGACAGCAGCAGGCGTTATAATCTGCGTGCTGCTAAAACACAATTTTGTGTAGGACAAGAGGTATTCCGAAGAAATTTTTCCTTGTCCACAGCCGCGCAGAATTATAACGCCAAGCTGGCAAAGAAGTTCCTCAAGTGCAGGATTCGTCGTGTGCTGGGCAACTCACGATACGAATTGGAGGATCTAGGAGGCAAGCGTGTGGGAATCTACCACTCCAAAGATCTGCGGCAGTGATTCGAAGGGTAGAACACCTATTGCCCGGCACTCAGTCGTGCGCACGAGACTCTTCTACGCGGCAACTTTTCGTAGTCGTTTCGGTGATGAAAATCATCGGCGAATCGCCTATGTTGTTGAGTGTCGCGTAATAATGTTTCCGGTGCTTACAGGTGCGTTCGATATTTAATAAAATACCGAACGCTCTTGTGAGCGCTGGAACGATCGAACGAAACCGGCTTGGCTGGGAAGGGTACCGCTACTCGCGGCCGTGCCGGCTGGAGAAGAGAAATTGAGTGGAAGGTAGAAGTGAAGCGTGTTTTTTTTTTGTTCCGTTTTTGCTGGAAAAATTCTAAGTGCTGCTTCGTCGTACCCTGTTGCGTGTAATTTATGAAATCACATTCGCGAAAACGGAATCGGGCGGTAATTCTTCGGATCCGTGGTGGATGCGTCTTGGCCTCGTTTCGTCCGTCGTGTTGAATTGAGATAAATTCCATGAAAAGTGATTCCATCTAAATTAATGTTCAATTTCTAAAAAAATTAAACGTTATTAGCGGTGTTTTGCACAAAAAGAAAAAAAAAATACGCATGCGAGTGGTTGGAGTGTCGTAGAAAAGTGAGTTTGTGACAAGGAAAACTTTCTTGATTCCTTGTTATCAAGTTGAGAGATCGATTTCTGGTTTTGTGGCGGACGTTTTTTTTGGTTGTCTCTTGAATCTCGAGTGAATATTGTGCCAATGTTAATTGTGGATGCGTTAAGATCACTTGATCCCAGATAATATGATAGGAAGATTATAAAAAGTGTATCGGCGCAGTTCATTCCATCTGGGAATTTTTTTTTTAAAAACCGGAAAGTGTTCGTTTTCGCTTCGAAAAGTCACGGATCACGCGGTGAATTTCGTTCGGAATTGTGTTCGCTACTTTCCCTTTTGTACCTACGCGCAGAGAATTGGTTCGCGATGAGTGTGCCAGAAATGTTTTATTAAACGGAAAAGAAAAAAAATCGTCGGATGCACGTGCATGAGGAAGAAAAAAAAATTTAAAAATGGCCAGAGTTTAAAATAGTTAAAACGTGTGAATTTAAAAATTGAAGAAGGAAAAAAATTTAAAAATGGCCAGAGTTTAAAATAGTTAAAACGTGTGAATTTAAAAATTGAAGGAAAAAAAAAATTTAAAAATGGCCAAAGTTTAAAATAGTTAAAACGTGTGAATTTAAAAATTGAAGAATGCATCCTAAATGAAATAAAACGACGAATGATTTTTTGAAGTTGCCGAACAGAAATAATGTTTTTTTAAAATAAAATACAAGCAAAAATAAAGCGCGCAAACCCCCTTCTAATTAAAATTTACAAAATCAAAAACCCATATAAATAAATTTCTAAATTAAACATGATTTTATGAATTAAAAGAAAATGAATTTTAAAAAGGATTAAAAATTTTAAATATATAAAATAAGTAAAATGACGGACGACCGGACAGACTAGGACGTATAATATAAAAATTAAAAGTAAAAATATAAAAACAAAAAAAGGATTTTTTTTTTGCTGAACACACGTAATGGGGTAAGTTATTTTTTTGGTAATTATTATATTTTTTTTTCTTACATTGTTTTCTTCTTCCTTAGTGCGTTTTTTTTTGTTTCCCCTTTTTGCCCTATGGTATATAAATCTTTTTGGTTGTTGTAAGATGATGCAAGGCTAAGGGCCGAATAAAGTGAACCCGAGCGTCTAGCTCCTTCGCCCCGAACCTCGAAAAATGTTTAACGACAGTCGTGGCTAAGGTAGGGTGGCCAGAGCAGGGCGCTAATGACACCAGAGCGCCCTGACAAATCGCGAAGTCGCGCAACTCCACCGCTTCATGGTCTTTCACGACCAATTGGGAAGATATTCCAATTTTAAATACCCTGGAGTAAGCCGACACGAAATTTTGTTGTCTAGGCCTAGGGTTAATGGTCTGAAGTCAGAAGAAAAACCACTCCACACTGCCGTAGCTAGTCCCGGCCGCCAGCAAGCGTTCGCTTCCGTTCGACTTCAGCCACCAACTCAGACGTAGGAGGAATTGGCCCATTCTGTCCCGAACCTTTACCCATCCTTCAATTATTTTGACTTTTTCAAGTCAGATTAATTTTTCCAAGGCCTCAAACACAACAAAATCAACCGACGTGGGTTGTGTGACAGGAGTCGGACACATGTACGTAGAAGCAGCGGTAAATGGCGTAACGTGTTCTGCTCTTATCGACACCGGTAGTGACTTCAATCTCATGCGCGAAGATTTTTTTCAAAGGTTGCAGTGCTTGAACCCAGTACGAAAACGTTTGTCGGCCTAGGAATGAAGGGAACGGCGACAATCGGTATGTTTGAAGCTAATGTGGCGATTCAAGGAGATTCATTCAGATCAACGATCTATGTACTACCAAGAGTAAGCATGAATTATGATTTCATAGTCGGACATGATCTTCTGAGGAATGCGGAGGTACTGATTCGAGAAAATGCTGTGAGTATTAAAAAAATTATTAAAACGGATTCTGAGCAGTGATCCCACCCTACTCCGATTGGAGTAGATCTACTCCTTTTCTATGCTTTAAATCATCTACTCCGGAGTAAGCAAAATATACTCCTTTTTTGCCGTTTGAAATTTTGGTACAAAACATATTCATTCATTCTAATTCTTCACACAGGCGGTAGCAGACAGGTCATTTTTCTGCTTGCATTACTTGCCAAACAATTTGAACTATAGTGTAAAATTGTAAAAAACCGTATTTTCTTTCATATGTATATGCCTACTCCCTTGTTTCTTAAATCTACTACTATTTTTGATTGATTCTGCTACTGCTTTTTTCTCGTCGGGTGGGATCACTGATTCTGAGTGCAGTGAGAATACAGCTATTGACTGCAGTGAAATAATGGCAATAGAATACGTCGAGGAGACAGAGATAGATGTTCCTCCAGCTTACCGGGAGATTGTTAAAGGTTTGATCAATGATTATGTACCGCGAAGAGATGTACAACCTTCAGTCGAAACAAAAATTGTGTTAACGTCCGAGGAGCTAGTGATGGCCCGACCACGTCGTCTTGCAAATCGGGAGAAAATGATTCTGGACGAGCAAATTGATGTGTGGCTAAAAGAGGGTATCATACGCCCGAGCACAAGTGAATTTACCAGCGCCGTGGTGATTGTACCAAAGAAAGATAATTCACACAGGGTGTGCATTGATTAGCGTCAGCTCAATAAGCGTATTGTTCGTGATTGCTTCCCTATGCCGTTGATCGAGGATATTATCGATGATTTGTCGGATGCTAAGGGGTTTTCTACGCTAGACCTGAAGAACGGATTCTTCCATGTACCAGTGGCCGAGGCAAGCAGAAAATATACATCATTCGTGACCCCAAGGTGCCAATACGAATTTATGAAGACTCCATTCGGGTTGTGCATCAGTCCAGGTAAATTTCTGAGTTATGTGCCAAATGTTTTTGCGGGGTTGATTCGACTTAAAATTGTCAAGATGTATAAGGACGACATTGTGGTGCCAGGCACATCTTATGGCGACGCGTTGGAAAAGCTGAGAATAACCCTGCAAATAGCTGCTGAAAATGGTATATTAATAAAGTGGAAGAAATGTCAATTTATGAAAGGACAAATTGATTTTCTGGGATACCGTATAGAAAATGGTTGCATTCAACCATCGTAGAAAAGAGGTATCATTCCTATCATCTTGAGGCACTGGCTATCATCAAGGATCTGGAGAAGTTTAGAGTATATCTGCTCGGTAAAAAATTCAAGCTAGTGACAGACTGCTCTGCGTTTGAGAAAACCCTGAAGAAAAAGGATCTAACGCCCAAAGTTGCTCGCTGGGTGATGTTCCTGGAAGAGTATGAATACGTTGTGGAGCACCGGTCGAGCGATCATCTTAAACATGTCGATGCGTTAAGCCGTTACCCAGTCACGATCGTTGAAAATAGTTTGACGGCTTTAATAAGAGAGAATCAGAGGCGAGATGAGCGCTTGGATGTCATCCGAGAATTGTTGGCGATAGAACCATACAAAGATTACATCGTGGAAAATGGAATTTTGATGAAGTTCAATGGCAAGAAAAACGTGATTGTGTTACCATCCAGTATGCATACTGAAACTATTCGTCGGATTCATGAGAATGGTCATTTTGGAGTAAGGAAAATGACCGAGGAAATTGCGGACACATACTTCATTCCGAAGTTGCAGGAGAAGGTGGAGAAATTCATCAGTTGCTGTGTACCCTGTGTGGTAGCTGAGCGAAAACGTGGTAAGAAGGAAGGCGAGCTGATTAAAATTCCAAAGGGAGGAGCACCGATGGATACGTACCATGTAGACTACCTAGGGCCTATGACAGCGACAGTCAAAATGTATAAACATTTATTCGTTGTCATCGATGGATTCTCGAAGTTTGCGTGGATTTACCCAACCAAAACAACCAATGCTAGAGAGGTGATTGACAAGTTTGTTGAGTGCCGCCAGAATTTCGTTTCCGGTGCTTACGAGTGCGTTCGATATTTAACAAAATATCGAACGCATTTGTGAACACTGGAGCGAACGAACGACTGGAAACCGACTTGGCTGGCTGGGAAGGGTACCGCTACTTTGTAAATGCCGGCTCGTTTTTAAAACGGAGAGGAGAATTTTTTTGCCGGACGTGTGTGCACCGAAGTAGGAATCGCGCAAATTACCGTGCATTAATAAGCAAGTTCAATCAAAATCTAGTGTCGAAAAACTCTCATTAGCGGAAAGCCGAAATTTTGTACTTCCAATGCCAAAGCCTAAAGAAAAAGTGTCAGAACGCAAAATATCCGTTTCCTACATTCGAGAAGTTTGTTTTCAACTGAATTCTTCAATTTTATCCGAAAGTTAGTAGCGTGCAGTGTTCCATCGTCACGAGGCGAAAAAAATTGACACCGCAAACAGAAGAATTATCATTATTAGGTGTACAATTAGCTTCACAATTTCTATTCCATTCTGGATTCCGAACAAAGAAATCTCTACGCGGTCCGGCTATAGATTGGTACGATACGTTGTCGCATCATATTCGGCATTCAGCTGTTGTGCGAAGATGGTTCGCACATAATGCACTATTAAATCGACCTTCTCGTCTCGGTGAATAGGTGTTGGTTGCTCCGTCGCCCGAAGTACGAACTGAGTTTGTAAACTTAGGGGTTTTCTTCCATCATTTTGCGAATAACGATGATCCATTGCCGGGCTTCGATGGAAGTAATTTAAGCGAACAAATTTTAATATGCGTGCTGCAACTATTGAAGAGCAAACAAATTTCCCCCGATTCGTCGTTTTCCTTTCGAAAAATTGTAAATAAAGTGGGTGTTTGTGCGTATGCGTCGTGTCATCTTCAACCTTTGAGATCCCTTTCGGTTTCGGCGCGCCGCGGCGCTTAAAAAGTTTCTTTCCGCCCACTTTTCTGTTGTTTTCTTTCGGTGTCAGACGAATGCGATCCCGAAGATTTTACTGAATTGCAAGTCATCAAAACGTCGAATATGATTGGCGCTAAACGTTATCGCTAACAAGTGAAAGGAATTGAAGAAAAAACGGGGATTGGTTTTTCTACGCGGAAAACTGATGGCGCGGCATTTTTGTGACCTTTTTCGTTTCGTACAAATTGGCGGTGATAGATTTTTTTTTTAAGTTCAAGGGCTCGCGCGTTTCGTGCATTTTTCTCTAGATTTTATTTTCGGAAAAAAAGGAAATTGACGGTGCCGCGGAAAGATCGTTTGTGTCTTGATCGACGATGAATTGAATTGTATTGCGGTGCAGAAATAGCGCGGAAAGTTTCTTAAATTTTACTAGTGAACCGATTAAATTCAAAATCGAGAGAAACAATGTGTAACTCGATGCCCAGGTTGAATTGATCGACACCACAAATTTACTCAGCAAAATCATAACCTAATCTACGACCTCATGGAGGAGTGCAAGCGTTGCGTCGAAGGAAGGCTCCGGTTGAAGATTTTCAAGCTCAAATTCTGTTTGCGATTCAAATCCTTCGATCTTTCGAGAAAATTTAATTGAATTGCACGTGCCCTGATTCAAAAAAATAAAAAAAAAAGAAAAAAAAAATTTATAGTCGGTTCAATGCGTTGAAAAGGAACGACCTGTCGATATACATATGTATGTACATAGTCTGCTGTGTGTGTTGAGTGGCTATAGCCAATTCTGTGTCAAATTAAAATTTTGATTGCAAATCATACTCGTTTTCGGTTGAAGAAAGTGATAATGTGAGCCTGGAGATCAAGAGGGATCAAGAATATAAGTGCTACATAACCTGAAAAATTGTACTAGTGGGGCACCGCATTAGTATATTAAATTGGACGCAATCCAATAGTTCGCGAAATCTCAATCAAAATTATTTGAATCCACCAAAAAAAAAAAAAGCTTCTACATCATTCCTCCAAATTGTATCAATGTCTCTTCAAAACGAATGAATTAAAATATAAAAATGAATTTTAACAACCAAAAAAAAAAAAAACCGCGAAATTTTTATATACCTATATAAATTAGTATAGAGATGAATATAAAAGCCAACTAAATAAACAAAAACTAAATGAATTAAATAAGAAACAAAAATTTAAATATTAAAGTAATAATAAAAAAACATAAAAAAAAAAAAAATTACAAGCGACAGAACAAGGACGGGACGGAATAAAAAAATTTAAATTAAAATAATAATAAAAAGAAAAAAAAATTAAGAGTAATTAAATATGAAGTGCAAAGACGAATTATTTATGGGGTGAGTTATTTTTTTTTATAATTATTTCTTTTTTTTTGTTAACATTATTTTGTTCTTTGGTGCGTTTTTCAGTTTTTTTTTTTTTTTGCCTTGTAACATGGAAAATTTTCTTTTCTCTTATTGTGAAGTGATGAACGGCTAGAAGGCCAGTTTTGAAAATAACCCGAGCGTCTAGCTCCTTAGCCCCGAACCTCAAAAAGGGGCCACGACGCTAAAATGTTTTGAGGACTGTCGTGGCTGAGGTAGGGTGGGCAGAACAGGGCGCTACTTACACCTAAGCGCCCTGACAAATCGTGAAGTCGCGCAACTCCACCGCTTCTTGGTCTTTCACGACCTATTGGGAAGATATTCCAATTTTAAATACCCTGGAGTAAGCCGACACGAAATTTTTGTTGTCTAGGTCTAGGGTTTATGGTCTGAGGTAGAACAAGAACCACCCCACACTGCCGTAGCTAGTCCCGGCCGCCAGGAAGCGTGTCGCTTCCGTTCTACTTCAGCCACCAGTTCAGACGTTGGAGGAACTGGCCCATTCTGTCCCGAACCTTTACCCATCCTTCGACTATTTTGACTTTCTCAAGTCAAAATAGTTTTTCCAAGGCCTCAAACGCAACAAGTTAATTACGCAGCAAAAGTCATTTGGAAACCCGCGTCGCATCGTCAGTGACAAAGGACCTGCCTACACTTCTGAGGAATTCAAATCGTATGGTCAAAATGAGGATATTGAGCGAGTGGCGATAACAACAGGCATTCCGAGAGGCAACGGTCAGGTTGAAAGTGATTGTTGCAGTATTGGCGAAATTGTCCGTAGATGAGCCTGACAAGTGGTATAGACATGTTGATAAAGTGCAGCGGAGCATCAACAGCACGTATCAGCGAAGTATTGCGATGACCCCTTTCGAGGTGATGTTCGGAATAAAAACGAGGCAACGTCTGGACAGCGATATCAGGGCATTGATAACTGAAGAAGCTGTTCAAATATTCGACCATGAACGAGAAGAACTGCGACAGATGGCAAAGATTTCTATTCAACGAATGCAAGAGGAGAATCGCAGGAATCATAACCGTCGATGGAAACCAGCGAAGCAGTATGCGGTCGGCGATTTGGTGTTTATTAAGCGCACCCAATTTGGTAGCGGCCTGAAGATCAAGAAGAAGTTTCTGGGCCCATACAAAATATCGCAGATAAACGGAAACAATCGTTATGAAGTTATTCGAATTGACGAAGGTGAGGGACCAAGAATAACGAGTTCAGCAGCAGATTTCATGAAGCCGTTCCAAGCTACGGTTGATCAAGCAGAGTTTTCGGAGACCGAAGAAGAGTCAGGATTGGCCGAATGTGGGATATGAGATGCTGGCTGGCAGCACCAATACGTCATTCGAAGAAGTAGAAGAAGAAGAAGCACGCCAAGTGGACGCATCGGTTAAAAAGAAATAACGCATGTCAAATAAAACGTGAACTTGAATTATACGATTAATTTTCTTATATTATATTCATTATACACTAAATAAAGAATTCCGGTATTACATGTATGTTATACTCCGGTATTGAAAAGAAAAAAAGCCCAACCTTTAAATACTACGCTACAATTTGCATTTCACTGCCACCGGGCATTTACAAAAATGTTCAATTTTGTATCAAAATGCTTTAAAGTGCTTTATACAGAAACGGCGCTTTGCGATCTCCGTTAGTTATAGCTCTAACACGCCAGTCAATATTTTTTAATGTCCTATAAAAAACATACTGCAGTCACGGTCGGCTGCAAGTTAATCGTACAATACTCTAGATGATAAAAAACTTGTAGTTGGGGATGAAGTAGTATTACGTGTGTGCATGTTATATGTCCTTCATTAAGAAGTCCCTTTAGATTGCTACTCAAAACTAAAAGCCAATATTCAGTGTTTAATTTTATATCTTGAACTGGAAAAAAAATATCCTTTTTGAAGGACTTTCATATGGGAGGTGGAGCAAGGACTCACTCGATTACTTTTACATATTCATCCTTTTCCTTGGAACCATTAACCAATTAATGTGTACAAAGTTTCAAATTCGTAGCTTGAAGCGCTCAAAAGTTATCGGAAAATATTGTTGAACACGTGCCTTGAGGATTTTTTGTATGGAAGGTACCAGAAGGAGTAGAAGGATTTCGCTGACTGGTAAACTCGAACTTTGTTTTCACCCAAAACTAATTTGTACAAAATTCTGAATTCATGGCTACACGATTACTTGAGTTATAGTGAGTTTTGTGAATTGAATGAAGATATTTTAACAGGATATTTGCATGACAGCCTCTCGAAGTACTAATAGGATTTTCTTCATTATTATACATTTAGCTCCAAATATTGGAAAATTAGCACACACAAAATTTCAAAGACGTAGGTTAAGCCCTTCTGAATCTATCGACCAATATTCTTGAACACGTGTTTTAAGGACACTTTGTATGGGAGCTACCCGAAGGAGTAGGACGATTTTACCCGTTAACGAACTTAGCCTTACAAATTCAACCAAACACCTAGATTCAAAATTTCAAGATCCTAGGTGAAGGCGTTCTTGAGTTATAGTGCTCACGGACAGACGGACGGACGTCAAGCGGATTTGAGGTTTTTGGCCACAAATAAAGAAAAAATAATATATAACTTTTTTTCGTCCGAGGCTTCGTTCTATGCGTTACATATTTTTCGGCTGGATCAAACTTTTAATACTCTATATGATTTCATCTAGAGTATAAAAATCAAAGAATCCAAAACACCTACTTTGAGATGATAGTCGGTCGGTTATATTATTCTTTGGTACCGAGCAAGTCTTTGACTGTACATATGTAAATATTCTAATTAAAATGAACTATCAGTATTTCTAAATTGTACTAAAACGACAAGAAGATAGAGTTTAAAAGTATTGCATCATTTCATTCATAATAATAAAAAGCACGACATACCTATAATGATATAAAGCAAATTGAAAAACTAAAGGTTCTCGATCGACAGAATATCCACAATACAATGTTTACACATTAGCTGTTTGCAGAGGGGAAAAATGCGGTCGGTCGGTCGAAATTTTGGGAAAACATGCCTTCTTGTATTTTCGTTGTCTTTAAAAAAGAACTATTGTTGAGTGCCGCCGGAATTTCGTTTCCGGTGCTTACAGGTGCTTTCGATACTTAATAAAGTACCGAGCGCACTTGTAAGCACTGGAACGAACAAAACGAAACCGGCTTGGCGACGGGAAAAGCACCGCTAGGAGTTAGAGGCCGGTAGCGCGAGTTGTGAGAGAAGACCGATCGATGTATGCGTGCCCGAGTGAGTGGGCTGGTGTCAGTGGTGAAAGAGTTCGTCGGATTTCTCGAGTCAGTGCGGCGTGTTTTCACATTTTTTCGATAATTTGACGCGCGAAAAACTTCCTGAAGGGCATGTTGAGTTCCAATTAAATCGCACAGACGATCCTTGCTTCGAAACCGCGATTAAAAGTATTTGTGCATAAGCGACGTTATTAATTTTGGTATCGGCGAATTCTGGACATTCGTTCAACGTTCAGCCTTGTGTCTGGGGATTTCCTTACAAAAACTGATTGTGATTCAGTGTGATGCAAATTTGAGCTGCTACCGAATTTTCATAATACAAGACGTCGTCGGACAAGATGAACAAGAGAAAGTGCTGCTGGAACTGGAACCTTGGGGTTCGGAATTTCAGAAAAATAAGACAAATCAAACAGAAGATTGAAGTTCATTGTTCTAGTCAATTGATAATAAATCCGTTAATTCGTTTCAAATCCATTCCCGACGGAAGATTCGTCAGCATTTTGCTTTGCCTAACCGAATCGCGGCAGCCCAGCAGGAAAAAGCGCGTTTTGACGTTCCGCAAGTCGTAAAAAGAAATCACCATAGTATTCGAAGCCGGAAAATTTCTGAAAATTTCTATTTTTGTGTGATCGTCGCAAGAACTTTGTTCCGTCGACAGGTAAAATCCCCTCGTTCTTTTCTGACCCAAACTTTCATTTTTACGTTGCGGCATCGGTCCGAAACACCTGGGTCAAGAAGATTCAACGTGCGCATTCCACTTGAGCCCATCTACCAATTTGAGTGTTTCTTGGCATTAAAATGATTGCCAATTGGTTAATCGATGATTAAAAAAATAATAAATTAAAAGTTGCGATAGAACAAGTATTTCACAACCACCTTGCGCGAACGAATTCTTGCATCGAACAGAACCACGAATGAATGATATATGTGCATAAAATACAGTACAATTAATGAAATAAAACAAAACAAAAATGAATGAAAATCAAGAAAAGAAGAAAATACATACCTGAATTAAAACCAATAATACAACAATTAGTAAAATGAATTAAAATTAATGAAATAAATAAATATAAAAAAAAAAATATAACATGAATTTTAAGATCGGAAAGATATTAAATTAAAATTTAAATAAAAAAATAAAAAAATTTATAAAATGACAAATGACAAATGACAAGACAAGGACGGGACGGAATAAATTAAAATAACAATTAAATTTAAAAATAAAAAAATATAATAATTCAACACCACGTCGAAAAAGAATAAACCTGGGGTGAGTTTTTTTTGTCTCTAATTTTATATACTTTGATTTGTGTTGTTTCTTTTGCATATAATTTTTTTAGGATTTATTTTGTTGTGGTTGGTTTTTTTTTGGAAATGAATAGAGGCTAGAAGAGCCCGAATAAAGTGAACCCGAGCGTTTAGCTCCCTCACCCCGAACCTCAAAAAGGGGCCACGACGCGAAAAATGTTTTCAGGACAGTCGTGGCTGAGGTAGGGTGGGCAGAGCAGGGCGCTATTAACACCAGAGCGCCCTGACAAATCGCGGAGCCGCGCCATCCAACCGCTTCTTGGTCTTTCACGACCAATTGGGAAAATAATCCCAATTTTTACCTACCCTTGGATAAGTCGGCGCTTACAATTTTTGTTGTACAGGCCTAGGGTTTAATGGCCTGAGTTTAGCAAGTACCCCCCCCCCCCCCACACTGCCGTAGCTAGTCCCGGCCGCCAGCAAGAGCGTCGCACCAGCTGAACTCAGACACCAATTCGGACTTAGGTGGAATTGGCCCTTCTGTCCCGAACCTTCTTTTTCCTTTCGACTATTTTGACTTTTTCAAGTCGAAAAAGTCCATCCAAGGCCTTAAACACAACAAATGGCGCCCAGCGTGGGGCTAGCCACCGCTACGCTTAGTGCACAAAGCGTAGCCCATCAACACGTGCGAGTCAGAAAAATTCCGTACAAAAAGTTGGTGGGCAAAAGGACTAAAAACTTAGTCGTTCTGCGACAGAATTTTCGCCTGAACGGCAATCAAAGTCCAAGTGTACAAGCTTTTCAGATTTTCAACAGCAGAACATTTCATCGAACCTGTATGGAGGCAATATGGAACGGTCCTATTGACGAACCGTTTTGGCAACCTTTAGGCGCCAACTCGGTTCCATAGGAAAGGGAAATATTGTCTGCATACGAGATTGATGTGATGTAAGTTGTGATAAACTTAATCTTTCTGATTCTTTCCACCTTTGTTTTGCAAGTACCCTTTTGAGAGCTGGGCATGCCCTGTCTTGGCGGGCGTGTCGTCAGACAATTGGGAGAAATACTTGTAAAATATTGGTGAGTTAGATGATAGGAAATTTCGTCGAAAATTTGTGAAGTACCTTATTTCCTTATCCTTCCTTTTAGAGCACCTTTTAAAGTAGATTAATTTTTTTTTGAACAAACGTAGTATATTTTTTTTTGGTAATTAGTTTTTTTTTAGTCTTTTGACCAACATTTAACGTAAATTTTTTGTTTTGCTGAATTTTGGTATATTTTGTTTTGCTAATTTTTCCCATTTTTTTTTTTCTTTAAATTTTATCGCGTTCCGGATTTTCCCGATGGAGCGAGGAAGATCAAGATCGGCTCCGTGATTTGCTGCATAGAGGGGAGGGGAAAGGTTGCGACAACGTGAGGGTTCATTTTTTTTGTTGAATTCATACTAACTATATCATTCATTCGTTTTTTTTTTATACATTCGTATAAGCATACACACATTCATTTATACAATAATACATTTAATCGATCGGTCATTCGTTTTTTTTCTTATTCATACATTCAAGGATTCATTCGATAATAACCGAACTATACAAATTTATTCATTCACAATTGTGCATGCAATCACCACGCAATCGTTTATTCATGCGCTCAATTCATTCATTCACGCAATTTAATTTTTTTCTCGGTCGAATTTAAATTCGTTCAAACAACTTAGTAAAAAGGAATTCATTTATGCATTCATATTTAGGTTGAGTCACACGAAATTTTTTTTCTCTCTCAACGAACAATCGTTTAAACATTCATGCAATCATCCATTCATTTTATCAATACACCGCTTTAAATATTCATCCCTAACTACACATTCATTCAATCACTCACTCGAGCACGCAGTCATTGTAATATTCTCAAACAGTTAACCATGTCTCTGCTACACTCACCAACGACGGGAGCAAATGGCATGTGCACAACATGTCGGGAGCCGATAGACGCAGAAAGTGAGGTGCGTACCAATGTGGCCACCGATTCCACAAGGAATGTTTGGAGTTGTGGATCGTGGATAACCACAATTGTCCGAATTGTCGGGGATATTTGGGTCCTCAGGACTATTGGTCCACCTTGGGCGTAGAGGGCGCGTCCGCTAATCCAGGCCCATTGACTCGCGGCAAAAAGAAGTCACAGGCGAATGCTCAAAGAGATGTTATGTCGCCTAGAAGGTTAAATTTAGATGTACCACCCGAGATAGGTGGCGGACGAGCCTTGTATGCCCCGGATGGATCAATAGTACCCGAATCCGACCTGATATTGACATTGGAAACGGAGACAGACAGGGTGGCGAGAGAAGACAGAGTGAGGTGGGCAGAGGTGAGAGACGAACCGCGGCCAGCGTCAGTATCCGCGCCGCCGGTGGCAGTAAATTCTTTGGGGGTGGATGATTTGGTGCGGCTTATACGCACAGTGTTGCGGGAGGAATTGGTTCAGCAACAACCACGAGCCAATTTAAACGCAGGTTTGCCACCACCACCACCACCACCATCTCGTCGAGAAGCACAGGATGAATACGTGCAAATTCCGGGTCGACCGGCCCATGCGACCGCCCAGATTGGCGATCGCAATGGCAACGGCCCTAATACAAGATACCGCAACTCTGGTAGTCCAATCCGGCACTGGCGACTACGCTTCAATGGAGACAGCCATTCATTGCGAGCGGAAGAACTCGTTTTTAGGGCCGAAGCTTTAGCGATGGGAGATCTGGGCGGGCGAATGGACCTGTTAGCCCAGAATTTCCACCTATTGTTGGACGGGCGTCCCAACCAGTGGTACTGGCTCTGGAGGCGTTCTATCACAGACATTCATTGGTCAGTCCTGAGACCTGCCTTCCTTCAAGCCTGGGGCGAGCGCAGTTCAGACTGGGAAGTGCGCGGGCGGATGCTGGGGCGACGCCAAACGCCGAACGAGCCGTTCCTGTTATTTGAACAGGATATGACGGAACTCCGAACATTATTGCGCAATCCCATGTTGGAGGGCGAATTCGTCGATCTGGTGCGCGGGAACTTGCTGGCGAGTACGCAGCAACAGATGTGCTTCTACGAGGTTCACAATATGACGCAGTTGCGTCATCTTGTGAACCGCGAGGAAGAGGTGCGGAAGGCTACTCGGGCAAGTTCTTGGCAGCAGGGAAGAATTCATGAGATTGGCGATCCCCAGGCTGAAGTGGTAGCGGAGACCGAATCCGACGAAGTGGCCGGCCTATCCAAGTCTTTGACCTGCTGGAACTGCGGGAAGGATGGTCACGGCTACCGTGAGTGTGAAGAAGCACCGAAAGGCATCTTCTGCTATGGATGTGGGCGGGCTGACGTTCTAAAGCCCAACTGCATCCATTGCAAGGCGGGAAACGTCCGAAGGGACGGAAGGACAGCGGGTCCCTCCCGTCCGAATACTGCATCCCGACAGCAGTAGTTACACTCAGTCAACACCCTAATTTCAATTCCCAATTTCACTCAGAACTCCCAAATAAAAAAACTTTACCCAATTATTCAACCCCTACAAATACCCCTCCAAATTTTAATACCCTACCTACAACATTTTCTGAACCCAATTCCCATCCTTTTAGCGTAAAATCATCCCTACCCAATTCCTCTGCATTAAATACTCCGCACGTCAAATTATTAACGAGACCCAGCGATAAACCGGAGCCGGCTGTTTCCCGGCCTGAAGATGCCCTTATCGAAAAAGAACATCCAATACGACATTCCCACCATCCTCTCAAGCCATACCACCTTCGGCTAAAGGAATATATGAAGGCTCGAGAGCGAATTTTTGCGCCTACTTCAGTCGCAAGTGTTGATCACGCATCAACACTAACGAGTGGATCCGGTCGCAAAAAGTCAATCTTGCGCCTTCGTACATTCTGGAGGATGGTGCGTGAAAAAAAGAAAGCGATCCTCTCTACCATCATTACCAATCCGTTGGACATACGTCCGTACGCCATGGTATCCTTGTACGGAGTGGACGTTGAAGGACTCCTCGATAGTGGGGCGAGCATCAGTTGCCTGGGGGCAAACGCTTTACAACGTCTCCGAGATGCACAGGTGAATTATCGACCGGTCTGTCAGGAGGTGAAGACCGCTGATGGTGCAGCGCAAAAGGTATTGGGCACAGTAACTACCGATATTACTTTTCGTGGTATTACCAAACCCATTACACTATACATCGTGCCGAGCCTGTCGCAGAAATTGTACTTAGGGGTAGATTTCTGGCGATCATTCCAACTAGCTGCTAGCATTATCAGCGCGGTCGATACTCCCGATACTGCGTCGCAACTGATAGCTCCGGATGCCCACCATTTAACGCCCACAGATGTAAAGAGGTTGGAAATGGTAAAGTCCAAATTTCCATCATACGAAGTATACGGACTCGGTGTGACCAACGTCGAACAACACAGTATAGACGTTGGTGATGCAAGTCCCATCAAACAGCGACATTATCCTGTGTCTCCTAAGATCCAAAAACTCTTATATGACGAGATCGATCGCATGAGGGCACTTGGCGTTATAGAGACTAGCCAGAGTGCATGGAGCTCGCCTGTGGTTCTCGTGAGGAAGCCAGGCAAGGTCAGGTTATGTTTGGACTCGCGCAAAGTCAATAATGTGACGAAGAAGGATGCATATCCATTACCACACATTGATGGTATCTTAAGTCGTTTGCCGCGAGCCAATTTTATTACTAGCCTGGACCTCAAAGACGCCTTTTGGCAGATTCCTTTCGAGAACAAATCCAGGGAGTATACAGCGTTTACCATTCCTGGCCGGCCTCTGTATCACTACACGCGCATGCCTTTTGGGTTATGCAACGCGCCGCAAAGGATGTGTCGTTTGATGGACAAAGTCATCCTACCCGAGCTGAAGGAGCAGGTATTCGTATATTTGGACGATCTGCTGTTAATTTCTGAGGATTTCGATTCACATCTGGTTTTATTGGCAGAAGTCGCAGAATGTTTGCGAAAGGCTGGCTTGACCATTAACGTCAACAAGAGCAAGTTTTGTCTGAAAGAGGTGAAATATCTCGGATACATCGTTGGAGAAGGAGGCCTGAAAACTGATCCCAACAAAGTTTCAGCCAACGTCGATTACCCTTCGCCTAAGTCCGCACGTCAAGTTCGACGCTTTCTTGGTATGGCAGGCTGGTATCGACGATTCGTTCCCAACTTTGCTGCGACTGTTTCACCAATTTCAGACACTCTAAAGAAGTCCAACCAGTTTGCTTGGACTACAGAGGCACAAACTTTCTTCCTATTAGTGAAAGACTTGTTGACGAAAGCCCCCTTATTAATCAATCCTGATTTTAAGAGGTCTTTCGTAATCCAGTGCGACGCCAGTAAATCAGGGGTGGGTAGCGTTCTCTTTCAGGAAAACGACGACGGATCGGAATCTCCAGTGGCGTATATGTCACAGAAGCTCACTTCCGCTCAACGCAACTACAGCGTAACCGAACTCGAGTGTTATGCAGCTGTGTTGAGCGTGAAAAAAATTTCGAGCCTATGTAGAAGGGACTGCGTTCAAAATCATTACGGATCACGCAAGTCTCAAATGGCTCATGTCGCAGAAAGACCTACAAGGACGGTTGGCAAGATGGAGTTTAAGACTCCAAGGTAACGACTTCACAATCGAGCACCGAAGAGGGAGCCTTTACGTTGTACCCGACGCTCTCTCTCGTGTATACGAAGAGGGATTAAATGCGCTGATCGACGTGGCACCGATGGTGGACATGGATTCTCCAGAATTCTCTGGCAAGGAATACAAAGAATTAGTGTCCACTGTCGATGCGAACGCCGATCGGCACAGAGCCTCTCAACGGTGACCCGATTGCTGAAGACAGAGCCTGGAAATTATGGATTCCATCAAGTCTTACGTCAGCTACGATCGCTCAGGCGCACGAGGCAGACACCACGGTCCATGGGGGTTATGCCAAAACGCTAGAGCGAGTCAGGCGATTTTTGTACTGGCCCGGAATGGCTACACAAGTACGCACCTACGTTCTGGCGTGCGACACTTGTAAAGAGACAAAGTCCCCGAACAGACCTCTACGAGCGCCAATGGGAGAACCTTTCCAGACAGATCAGCCATTCCAGCACCTTTACATCGACGTGCTTGGACCATATCCGCGTACCAAACGGGGTAAGATCGCTATCTTGATCGTCTTGGATCACTTCACCAAGTTCCCACTTCTACATCCTTTGGGGCGGATCACTGCCGAAGAGATCACCAACTACTTGGAGGGGCAGGTCTTCCATACATTTGGAACACCTGAGACGATCCTCTCCGATAACGGCTCTCAATTTAGGTCGAATGTGTTTAACTCCATGCTGAACAAATACGGAGTTAAGCACCTGTACACCCCGAGCTACTCACCGCAAGCGAATGCTTCCGAACGTGTCAATCAGTATATCCTGGCCGGAATTCGAGCATTCATCACTGATGACCAAACACGATGGGATGAGAGTCTAAGCAAAATTGGATGTGCTCTTCGTAGCTCACTCCACCAAGCCACTGGATTTTCTCCTTATCAGGTTTTGTTTGGGAATCACATGATGTTGCACGGGAAGGACTACGCACTGCTGAAGCATTTGCGAGCGTTGGGGGAGTCAAATGTGCAGCTTC
Organism: Beris chalybata; assembly: GCA_949128065.1. NCBI lineage: Eukaryota > Metazoa > Arthropoda > Insecta > Diptera > Stratiomyidae > Beris > Beris chalybata. The sequence goes on from OX421895.1 coordinate 53,125,193, forward strand.
GACCTCGCGAGGGAATTCCTATCGTGAGACAACTGGCGCAGACGAAAATAAGGGTCGCACATGAGGACAGTAGCAGGCGTTATAATCTGCGTGCTGCTAAAACACAATTTTGTGTAGGTCAAGAAGTATTCCAAAGAAATTTTTCCTTGTCCACAGCCGCGCAGAATTATAACGCCAAGCTGGCGAAGAAGTTCCTCAAGTGCAGAATTCGTCGTGTGCTAGGTAACTCACGATACGAATTGGAGGATCTAGGAGGCAAACGTCTGGGGACTTACCACTCCAAGGATCTGAGGCAGTGATCCGAGGGGTGCAACACCGATTGCCCGGCACTCAGTCGTGCGCACGAGACTCTTCTACGCGGCCACTTTCTGTAGTCGTTTCGGCGATGAAAATCATCGGCGAATCGCCTATGTTGTTGAGTGCCGCCGGAATTTCGTTTCCGGTGCTTACAGGTGCTTTCGATACTTAATAAAGTACCGAGCGCACTTGTAAGCACTGGAACGAACAAAACGAAACCGGCTTGGCGACGGGAAAAGCACCGCTAGGAGTTAGAGGCCGGTAGCGCGAGTTGTGAGAGAAGACCGATCGATGTATGCGTGCCCGAGTGAGTGGGCTGGTGTCAGTGGTGAAAGAGTTCGTCGGATTTCTCGAGTCAGTGCGGCGTGTTTTCACATTTTTTCGATAATTTGACGCGCGAAAAACTTCCTGAAGGGCATGTTGAGTTCCAATTAAATCGCACAGACGATCCTTGCTTCGAAACCGCGATTAAAAGTATTTGTGCATAAGCGACGTTATTAATTTTGGTATCGGCGAATTCTGGACATTCGTTCAACGTTCAGCCTTGTGTCTGGGGATTTCCTTACAAAAACTGATTGTGATTCAGTGTGATGCAAATTTGAGCTGCTACCGAATTTTCATAATACAAGACGTCGTCGGACAAGACGAACAAGAGAAAGTGCTGCTGGAACTGGAACCTTGGGGTTCGGAATTTCAGAAAAATAAGACAAATCAAACAGAAGATTGAAGTTCATTGTTCTAGTCAATTGATAATAAATCCGTTAATTCGTTTCAAATCCATTCCCGACGGAAGATTCGTCAGCATTTTGCTTTGCCTAACCGAATCGCGGCAGCCCAGCAGGAAACAGCGCGTTTTGACGTTCCGCAAGTCGTAAAAAGAAATCACCATAGTATTCGAAGCCGGAAAATTTCTGAAAATTTCTATTTTTGTGTGATCGTCGCAAGAACTTTGTTCCGTCGACAGGTAAAATCCCCCTCGTTCTTTTCTGACCCAAAATTTCATTTTTACGTTGCGGCATCGGTCCGAAACACCTGGGTCAAGAAGATTCAACGTGCGCATTCCACTTGAGCCCATCTACCAATTTGAATGTTTCTTGGCATTAAAATGATTGCCAATTGGTTAATCGATGATTAAAAAAATAATAAATTAAAAGTTGCGATAGAACAAGTATTTCACAACCACCTTGCGCGAACGAATTCTTGCATCGAACAGAACCACGAATGAATGATATATGTGCATAAAATACAGTACAATTAATGAAATAAAACAAAACAAAAATGAATGAAAATCAAGAAAAGAAGAAAATACATACCTGAATTAAAACCAATAATACAACAATTAGTAAAATGAATTAAAATTAATGAAATAAATAAATATAAAAAAAAATAGTTTAACATGAATTTTAAGATCGGAAAGATATTAAATTAAAATTTAAATAAAAAAATAAAAAAATTTATAAAATGACAAATGACAAATGACAAGACAAGGACGGGACGGAATAAATTAAAATAACAATTAAATTTAAAAATAAAAAAATATAATAATTCAACACCACGTCGAAAAAGAATAAACCTGGGGTGAGTTTTTTTTGTCTCTATTTTTATATACTTTGATTTGTGTTGTTTCTTTTGCATATAATTTTTTTAGGATTTATTTTGTTGTGGTTGGTTTTTTTTTGGAAATGAATAGAGGCTAGAAGAGCCCGAATAAAGTGAACCCGAGCGTTTAGCTCCCTCACCCCGAACCTCAAAAAGGGGCCACGACGCGAAAAATGTTTTCAGGACAGTCGTGGCTGAGGTAGGGTGGGCAGAGCAGGGCGCTATTAACACCAGAGCGCCCTGACAAATCGCGGAGCCGCGCCATCCAACCGCTTCTTGGTCTTTCACGACCAATTGGGAAAATAATCCCAATTTTTACCTACCCTTGGATAAGTCGGCGCTTACAATTTTTGTTGTACAGGCCTAGGGTTTAATGGCCTGAGTTTAGCAAGTACCCCCCTCCCCACACTGCCGTAGCTAGTCCCGGCCGCCAGCAAGAGCGTCGCACCAGCTGAAATCAGACACCAATTCGGACTTAGGTGGAATTGGCCCTTCTGTCCCGAACCTTCTTTTTCCTTTCGACTATTTTGACTTTTTCAAGTCGAAATAGTCCTTCCAAGGCCTTAAACACAACAAATGGCGCCCAACGTGGGGCTAGCCACCGCTACGCTTAGTGCACAAAGCGTAGCCCATCAACACGTGCGAGTCAGAAAAATTCCGTACAAAAAGTTGGTGGGCAAAAGGACTAAAAACTTAGTCGTTCTGCGACAGAATTTTCGCCTGAACGGCAATCAAAGTCCAAGTGTACAAGCTTTTCAGATTTTCAACAGCAGAACATTTCATCGAACCTGTATGGAGGCAATATGGAACGGTCCTATTGACGAACCGTTTTGGCAACCTTTAGGCGCCAACTCGGTTCCATAGGAAAGGGAAATATTGTCTGCATACGAGATTGATGTGATGTAAGTTGTGATAAACTTAATCTTTCTGATTCTTTCCACCTTTGTTTTGCAAGTACCCTTTTGAGAGCTGGGCATGCCCTGTCTTGGCGGGCGTGTCGTCAGACAATTGGGAGAAATACTTGTAAAATATTGGTGAGTTAGATGATAGGAAATTTCGTCGAAAATTTGTGAAGTACCTTATTTCCTTATCCTTCCTTTTAGAGTACCTTTTAAAGTAGATTAATTTTTTTTTGAACAAACGTAGTATATTTTTTTTTGGTAATTAGTTTTTTTTTTAGTCTTTTGACAAACATTTAACGTAAATTTTTTGTTTTGCTGAATTTTGGTATATTTTGTTTTGCTAATTTTTCCCATTTTTTTTTTTGTTTAAATTTTATCGCGTTCCGGATTTTCCCGATGGAGCGAGGAAGATCAAGATCGGCTTCGTGATTTGCTGCATAGAGGGGAGGGGAAAGGTTGCGACAACGTGAGGGTTAATTTTTTTTTTGTTGAATTCATACTAACTATATCATTCATTCGTTTTTTTTTTATACATTCGTATAAGCATACACACATTCATTTATACAATAATACATTTAATCGATCGGTCATTCGTTTTTTTTCTTATTCATACATTCAAGGATTCATTCGATAATAACCGAACTATACAAATTTATTCATTCACAATTGTGCATGCAATCACCACGCAATCGTTTATTCATGCGCTCAATTCATTCATTCACGCAATTTAATTTTTTTCTCGGTCGAATTTAAATTCGTTCAAACAACTTAGTAAAAAGGAATTCATTTATGCATTCATATTTAGGTTGAGTCACACGAAATTTTTTTTCTCTCTCAACGAACAATCGTTTAAACATTCATGCAATCATCCATTCATTTTATCAATACACCGCTTTAAATATTCATCCCTAACTACACATTCATTCAATCACTCACTCGAGCACGCAGTCATTGTAATATTCTCAAACAGTTAACCATGTCTCTGCTACACTCACCAACGACGGGAGCAAATGGCATGTGCACAACATGTCGGGAGCCGATAGACGCAGAAAGTGAGGTGCGTACCATATGTGGCCACCGATTCCACAAGGAATGTTTGGAGTTGTGGATCGTGGATAACCACAATTGTCCGAATTGTCGGGGATATTTGGGTCCTCAGGACTATTGGTCCACCTTGGGCGTAGAGGGCGCGTCCGCTAATCCAGGCCCATTGACTCGCGGCAAAAAGAAGTCACAGGCGAATGCTCAAAGAGATGTTATGTCGCCTAGAAGGTTAAATTTAGATGTACCACCCGAGATAGGTGGCGGACGAGCCTTGTATGCCCCGGATGGATCAATAGTACCCGAATCCGACCTGATATTGACATTGGAAACGGAGACAGACAGGGTGGCGAGAGAAGACAGAGTGAGGTGGGCAGAGGTGAGAGACGAACCGCGGCCAGCGTCAGTATCCGCGCCGCCGGTGGCAGTAAATTCTTTGGGGGTGGATGATTTGGTGCGGCTTATACGCACAGTGTTGCGGGAGGAATTGGTTCAGCAACAACCACGAGCCAATTTAAACGCAGGTTTGCCACCACCACCACCACCACCACCACCATCTCGTCGAGAAGCACAGGATGAATACGTGCAAATTCCGGGTCGACCGGCCCATGCGACCGCCCAGATTGGCGATCGCAATGGCAACGGCCCTAATACAAGATACCGCAACTCTGGTAGTCCAATCCGGCACTGGCGACTACGCTTCAATGGAGACAGCCATTCATTGCGAGCGGAAGAACTCGTTTTTAGGGCCGAAGCTTTAGCGATGGGAGATCTGGGCGGGCGAATGGACCTGTTAGCCCAGAATTTCCACCTATTGTTGGACGGGCGTCCCAACCAGTGGTACTGGCTCTGGAGGCGTTCTATCACAGACATTCATTGGTCAGTCCTGAGACCTGCCTTCCTTCAAGCCTGGGGCGAGCGCAGTTCAGACTGGGAAGTGCGCGGGCGGATGCTGGGGCGACGCCAAACGCCGAACGAGCCGTTCCTGTTATTTGAACAGGATATGACGGAACTCCGAACATTATTGCGCAATCCCATGTTGGAGGGCGAATTCGTCGATCTGGTGCGCGGGAACTTGCTGGCGAGTACGCAGCAACAGATGTGCTTCTACGAGGTTCACAATATGACGCAGTTGCGTCATCTTGTGAACCGCGAGGAAGAGGTGCGGAAGGCTACTCGGGCAAGTTCTTGGCAGCAGGGAAGAATTCATGAGATTGGCGATCCCCAGGCTGAAGTGGTAGCGGAGACCGAATCCGACGAAGTGGCCGGCCTATCCAAGTCTTTGACCTGCTGGAACTGCGGGAAGGATGGTCACGGCTACCGTGAGTGTGAAGAAGCACCGAAAGGCATCGCTGATGGTGCAGCGCAAAAGGTATTGGGCACAGTAACTACCGATATTACTTTTCGTGGTATTACCAAACCCATTACACTATACATCGTGCCGAGCCTGTCGCAGAAATTGTACTTAGGGGTAGATTTCTGGCGATCATTCCAACTAGCTGCTAGCATTATCAGCGCGGTCGATACTCCCGATACTGCGTCGCAACTGATAGCTCCGGATGCCCACCATTTAACGCCCACAGATGTAAAGAGGTTGGAAATGGTAAAGTCCAAATTTCCATCATACGAAGTATACGGACTCGGTGTGACCAACGTCGAACAACACAGTATAGACGTTGGTGATGCAAGTCCCATCAAACAGCGACATTATCCTGTGTCTCCTAAGATCCAAAAACTCTTATATGACGAGATCGATCGCATGAGGGCACTTGGCGTTATAGAGACCAGCCAGAGTGCATGGAGCTCGCCTGTGGTTCTCGTGAGGAAGCCAGGCAAGGTCAGGTTATGTTTGGACTCGCGCAAAGTCAATAATGTGACGAAGAAGGATGCATATCCATTACCACACATTGATGGTATCTTAAGTCGTTTGCCGCGAGCCAATTTTATTACTAGCCTGGACCTCAAAGACGCCTTTTGGCAGATTCCTCTCGAGAACAAATCCAGGGAGTATACAGCGTTTACCATTCCTGGCCGGCCTCTGTATCACTACACGCGCATGCCTTTTGGGTTATGCAACGCGCCGCAAAGGATGTGTCGTTTGATGGACAAAGTCATCCTACCCGAGCTGAAGGAGCAGGTATTCGTATATTTGGACGATCTGCTGTTAATTTCTGAGGATTTCGATTCACATCTGGTTTTATTGGCAGAAGTCGCAGAATGTTTGCGAAAGGCTGGCTTGACCATTAACGTCAACAAGAGCAAGTTTTGTCTGAAAGAGGTGAAATATCTCGGATACATCGTTGGAGAAGGAGGCCTGAAAACTGATCCCAACAAAGTTTCAGCCAACGTCGATTACCCTTCGCCTAAGTCCGCACGTCAAGTTCGACGCTTTCTTGGTATGGCAGGCTGGTATCGACGATTCGTTCCCAACTTTGCTGCGACTGTTTCACCAATTTCAGACACTCTAAAGAAGTCCAACCAGTTTGCTTGGACTACAGAGGCACAAACTTTCTTCCTATTAGTGAAAGACTTGTTGACGAAAGCCCCCTTATTAATCAATCCTGATTTTAAGAGGTTTTTCGTAATCCAGTGCGACGCCAGTAAATCAGGGGTGGGTAGCGTTCTCTTTCAGGAAAACGACGACGGATCGGAATCTCCAGTGGCGTATATGTCACAGAAGCTCACTTCCGCTCAACGCAACTACAGCGTAACCGAACTCGAGTGTTATGCAGCTGTGTTGAGCGTGAAAAAAATTTCGAGCCTATGTAGAAGGGACTGCGTTCAAAATCATTACGGATCACGCAAGTCTCAAATGGCTCATGTCGCAGAAAGACCTACAAGGACGGTTGGCAAGATGGAGTTTAAAACTCCAAGGTTACGACTTCACAATCGAGCACCGAAGAGGGAGCCTGAACGTTGTACCCGACGCTCTCTCTCGTGTATACGAAGAGGGATTAAATGCGCTGATCGACGTGGCACCGATGGTGGACATGGATTCTCCAGAATTCTCTGGCAAGGAATACAAAGAATTAGTGTCCACTGTCGATGCGAACGCCGATCGGCACAGAGCCTCACAACGGTGACCCGATTGCTGAAGACAGAGCCTGGAAATTATGGATTCCATCAAGTCTTACGTCAGCTGCGATCGCTCAGGCGCACGAGGCAGACACCACGGTCCATGGTGGTTATGCCAAAACGCTAGAGCGAGTCAGGCGATTTTTGTACTGGCCCGGAATGGCTACACAAGTACGCACCTACGTTCTGGCGTGCGACACTTGTAAAGAGACAAAGTCCCCGAACAGACCTCTACGAGCGCCAATGGGAGAACCTTTCCAGACAGATCAGCCATTCCAGCACCTTTACATCGACGTGCTTGGACCATATCCGCGTACCAAACGGGGTAAGATCGCTATCTTGATCGTCTTGGATCACTTCACCAAGTTCCCACTTCTACATCCTTTGGGGCGGATCACTGCCGAAGAGATCACCAACTACTTGGAGGGGCAGGTCTTCCATACGTTTGGAACACCTGAGACGATCCTCTCCGATAACGGCTCTGAATTTAGGTCGAATGTGTTTAACTCCATGCTGAACAAATACGGAGTTAAGCACCTGTACACCCCGAGCTACTCACCGCAAGCGAATGCTTCCGAACGTGTCAATCAGTCTATCCTGGCCGGAATTCGAGCATTCATCACTGATGACCAAACACGATGGGATGAGAGTCTAAGCAAAATTGGATGTGCTCTTCGTAGCTCACTCCACCAAGCCACTGGATTTTCTCCTTATCAGGTTTTGTTTGGGAATCACATGATGTTGCACGGGAAGGACTACGCACTGCTGAAGCATTTGCGAGCGTTGGGGGAGTCAAATGTGCAGCTTCGACCTCGCGAGGGAATTCCTATCGTGAGACAACTGGCGCAGACGAAAATAAGGGTCGCACATGAGGACAGTAGCAGGCGTTATAATCTGCGTGCTGCTAAAACACAATTTTGTGTAGGTCAAGAAGTATTCCAAAGAAATTTTTCCTTGTCCACAGCCGCGCAGAATTATAACGCCAAGCTGGCGAAGAAGTTCCTCAAGTGCAGAATTCGTCGTGTGCTAGGTAACTCACGATACGAATTGGAGGATCTAGGAGGCAAACGTCTGGGGACTTACCACTCCAAGGATCTGAGGCAGTGATCCGAGGGGTGCAACACCGATTGCCCGGCACTCAGTCGTGCGCACGAGACTCTTCTACGCGGCCACTTTCTGTAGTCGTTTCGGCGATGAAAATCATCGGCGAATCGCCTATGTTGTTGAGTGCCGCCGGAATTTCGTTTCCGGTGCTTACAGGTGCTTTCGATACTTAATAAAGTACCGAGCGCACTTGTAAGCACTGGAACGAACAAAACGAAACCGGCTTGGCGACGGGAAAAGCACCGCTAGGAGTTAGAGGCCGGTAGCGCGAGTTGTGAGAGAAGACCGATCGATGTATGCGTGCCCGAGTGAGTGGGCTGGTGTCAGTGGTGAAAGAGTTCGTCGGATTTCTCGAGTCAGTGCGGCGTGTTTTCACATTTTTTCGATAATTTGACGCGCGAAAAACTTCCTGAAGGGCATGTTGAGTTCCAATTAAATCGCACAGACGATCCTTGCTTCGAAACCGCGATTAAAAGTATTTGTGCATAAGCGACGTTATTAATTTTGGTATCGGCGAATTCTGGACATTCGTTCAACGTTCAGCCTTGAGTCTGGGGATTTCCTTACAAAAACTGATTGTGATTCAGTGTGATGCAAATTTGAGCTGCTACCGAATTTTCATAATACAAGACGTCGTCGGACAAGACGAACAAGAGAAAGTGCTGCTGGAACTGGCAGCCCAGCAGGAAAAAGCGCGTTTTGACGTTCCGCAAGTCGTAAAAAGAAATCACCATAGTATTCGAAGCCGGAAAATTTCTATTTTTGTGTGATCGTCGCAAGAACTTTGTTCCGTCGACAGGTAAAATCCCCCTCGTTCTTTTCTGACCCAAAATTTCATTTTTACGTTGCGGCATCGGTCCGAAACACCTGGGTCAAGAAGATTCAACGTGCGCATTCCACTTGAGCCCATCTACCAATTTGAATGTTTCTTGGCATTAAAATGATTGCCAATTGGTTAATCGATGATTAAAAAAATAATAAATTAAAAGTTGCGATAGAACAAGTATTTCACAACCACCTTGCGCGAACGAATTCTTGCATCGAACAGAACCACGAATGAATGATATATGTGCATAAAATACAGTACAATTAATGAAATAAAACAAAACAAAAATGAATGAAAATCAAGAAAAGAAGAAAATACATACCTGAATTAAAACCAATAATACAACAATTAGTAAAATGAATTAAAATTAATGAAATAAATAAATATAAAAAAAAATAGTTTAACATGAATTTTAAGATCGGAAAGATATTAAATTAAAATTTAAATAAAAAAATAAAAAAATTTTAAAATGACAAATGACAAGACAAGGACGGGACGGAATAAATTAAAATAACAATTAAATTTAAAAATAAAAAAATATAATAATTCAACACCACGTCGAAAAAGAATAAACCTGGGGTGAGTTTTTTTTGTCTCTATTTTTATATACTTTGATTTGTGTTGTTTCTTTTGCATATAATTTTTTTAGGATTTATTTTGTTGTGGTTGGTTTTTTTTTGGAAATGAATAGAGGCTAGAAGAGCCCGAATAAAGTGAACCCGAGCGTTTAGCTCCCTCACCCCGAACCTCAAAAAGGGGCCACGACGCGAAAAATGTTTTCAGGACAGTCGTGGCTGAGGTAGGGTGGGCAGAGCAGGGCGCTATTAACACCAGAGCGCCCTGACAAATCGCGGAGCCGCGCCATCCAACCGCTTCTTGGTCTTTCACGACCAATTGGGAAAATAATCCCAATTTTTACCTACCCTTGGATAAGTCGGCGCTTACAATTTTTGTTGTACAGGCCTAGGGTTTAATGGCCTGAGTTTAGCAAGTACCCCCCCCCCCACACTGCCGTAGCTAGTCCCGGCCGCCAGCAAGAGCGTCGCACCAGCTGAACTCAGACACCAATTCGGACTTAGGTGGAATTGGCCCTTCTGTCCCGAACCTTCTTTTTCCTTTCGACTATTTTGACTTTTTCAAGTCGAAATAGTCCTTCCAAGGCCTTAAACACAACAAATGGCGCCCAACGTGGGGCTAGCCACCGCTACGCTTAGTGCACAAAGCGTAGCCCATCAACACGTGCGAGTCAGAAAAATTCCGTACAAAAAGTTGGTGGGCAAAAGGACTAAAAACTTAGTCGTTCTGCGACAGAATTTTCGCCTGAACGGCAATCAAAGTCCAAGTGTACAAGCTTTTCAGATTTTCAACAGCAGAACATTTCATCGAACCTGTATGGAGGCAATATGGAACGGTCCTATTGACGAACCGTTTTGGCAACCTTTAGGCGCCAACTCGGTTCCATAGGAAAGGGAAATATTGTCTGCATACGAGATTGATGTGATGTAAGTTGTGATAAACTTAATCTTTCTGATTCTTTCCACCTTTGTTTTGCAAGTACCCTTTTGAGAGCTGGGCATGCCCTGTCTTGGCGGGCGTGTCGTCAGACAATTGGGAGAAATACTTGTAAAATATTGGTGAGTTAGATGATAGGAAATTTCGTCGAAAATTTGTGAAGTACCTTATTTCCTTATCCTTCCTTTTAGAGTACCTTTTAAAGTAGATTAATTTTTTTTTGAACAAACGTAGTATATTTTTTTTTGGTAATTAGTTTTTTTTTTAGTCTTTTGACAAACATTTAACGTAAATTTTTTGTTTTGCTGAATTTTGGTATATTTTGTTTTGCTAATTTTTCCCATTTTTTTTTTTGTTTAAATTTTATCGCGTTCCGGATTTTCCCGATGGAGCGAGGAAGATCAAGATCGGCTTCGTGATTTGCTGCATAGAGGGGAGGGGAAAGGTTGCGACAACGTGAGGGTTCATTTTTTTTTTTGTTGAATTCATACTAACTATATCATTCATTCGTTTTTTTTTTATACATTCGTATAAGCATACACACATTCATTTATACAATAATACATTTAATCGATCGGTCATTCGTTTTTTTTCTTATTCATACATTCAAGGATTCATTCGATAATAACCGAACTATACAAATTTATTCATTCACAATTGTGCATGCAATCACCACGCAATCGTTTATTCATGCGCTCAATTCATTCATTCACGCAATTTAATTTTTTTCTCGGTCGAATTTAAATTCGTTTAAACAACTTAGTAAAAAGGAATTCATTTATGCATTCATATTTAGGTTGAGTCACACGAAATTTTTTTTCTCTCTCAACGAACAATCGTTTAAACATTCATGCAATCATCCATTCATTTTATCAATACACCGCTTTAAATATTCATCCCTAACTACACATTCATTCAATCACTCACTCGAGCACGCAGTCATTGTAATATTCTCAAACAGTTAACCATGTCTCTGCTACACTCACCAACGACGGGAGCAAATGGCATGTGCACAACATGTCGGGAGCCGATAGACGCAGAAAGTGAGGTGCGTACCAAATGTGGCCACCGATTCCACAAGGAATGTTTGGAGTTGTGGATCGTGGATAACCACAATTGTCCGAATTGTCGGGGATATTTGGGTCCTCAGGACTATTGGTCCACCTTGGGCGTAGAGGGCGTGTCCGCTAATCCAGGCCCATTGACTCGCGGCAAAAAGAAGTCACAGGCGAATGCTCAAAGAGATGTTATGTCGCCTAGAAGGTTAAATTTAGATGTACCACCCGAGATAGGTGGCGGACGAGCCTTGTATGCCCCGGATGGATCAATAGTACCCGAATCCGACCTGATATTGACATTGGAAACGGAGACAGACAGGGTGGCGAGAGAAGATAGAGTGAGGTGGGCAGAGGTGAGAGACGAACCGCGGCCAGCGTCAGTATCCGCGCCGCCGGTGGCAGTAAATTCTTTGGGGGTGGATGATTTGGTGCGGCTTATACGCACAGTGTTGCGGGAGGAATTGGTTCAGTAACAACCACGAGCCAATTTAAACGCAGGTTTGCCACCACCACCACCACCACCATCTCGTCGAGAAGCACAGGATGAATACGTGCAAATTCCGGGTCGACCGGCCCATGCGACCGCCCAGATTGGCGATCGCAATGGCAACGGCCCTAATACAAGATACCGCAACTCTGGTAGTCCAATCCGGCACTGGCGACTACGCTTCAATGGAGACAGCCATTCATTGCGAGCGGAAGAACTCGTTTTTAGGGCCGAAGCTTTAGCGATGGGAGATCTGGGCGGGCGAATGGACCTGTTAGCCCAGAATTTCCACCTATTGTTGGACGGGCGTCCCAACCAGTGGTACTGGCTCTGGAGGCGTTCTATCACAGACATTCATTGGTCAGTCCTGAGATCTGCCTTCCTTCAAGCCTGGGGCGAGCGCAGTTCAGACTGGGAAGTGCGCGGGCGGATGCTGGGGCGACGCCAAACGCCGAACGAGCCGTTCCTGTTATTTGAACAGGATATGACGGAACTCCGAACATTATTGCGCAATCCCATGTTGGAGGGCGAATTCGTCGATCTGGTGCGCGGGAACTTGCTGGCGAGTACGCAGCAACAGATGTGCTTCTACGAGGTTCACAATATGACGCAGTTGCGTCATCTTGTGAACCGCGAGGAAGAGGTGCGGAAGGCTACTCGGGCAAGTTCTTGGCAGCAGGGAAGAATTCATGAGATTGGCGATCCCCAGGCTGAAGTGGTAGCGGAGACCGAATCCGACGAAGTGGCCGGCCTATCCAAGTCTTTGACCTGCTGGAACTGCGGGAAGGATGGTCACGGCTACCGTGAGTGTGTCGAACAACACAGTATAGACGTTGGTGATGCAAGTCCCATCAAACAGCGACATTATCCAGTGTCTCCTGCGATCCAAGAACTCTTGTATGACGAGATCGATCGCATGAGGGCACTTGGCGTTATAGAGACCAGCCAGAGTGCATGGAGCTCGCCTGTGGTTCTCGTGAGGAAGCCAGGCAAGGTCAGGTTATGTTTGGACTCGCGCAAAGTCAATATTGTGACGAAGAAGGATGCATATCCATTACCACACATTGATGGTATCTTAAGTCGTTTGCCGCGAGCCAATTTTATTACTAGCCTGGACCTCAAAGACGCCTTTTGGCAGATTCCTCTCGAGAACAAATCCAGGGAGTATACAGCGTTTACCATTCCTGGCCGGCCTCTGTATCACTACACGCGCATGCCTTTTGGGTTATGCAACGCGCCGCAAAGGATGTGTCGTTTGATGGACAAAGTCATCCTACCCGAGCTGAAGGAGCAGGTATTCGTATATTTGGACGATCTGCTGTTAATTTCTGAGGATTTCGATTCACATCTGGTTTTATTGGCAGAAGTCGCAGAATGTTTGCGAAAGGCTGGCTTGACCATTAACGTCAACAAGAGCAAGTTTTGTCTGAAAGAGGTGAAATATCTCGGATACATCGTTGGAGAAGGAGGCCTGAAAACTGATCCCAACAAAGTTTCAGCCAACGTCGATTACCCTTCGCCTAAGTCCGCACGTCAAGTTCGACGCTTTCTTGGTATGGCAGGCTGGTATCGACGATTCGTTCCCAACTTTGCTGCGACTGTTTCACCAATTTCAGACACTCTAAAGAAGTCCAACCAGTTTGCTTGGACTACAGAGGCACAAACTTTCTTCCTATTAGTGAAAGACTTGTTGACGAAAGCCCCCTTATTAATCAATCCTGATTTTAAGAGGTCTTTCGTAATCCAGTGCGACGCCAGTAAATCAGGGGTGGGTAGCGTTCTCTTTCAGGAAAACGACGACGGATCGGAATCTCCAGTGGCGTATATGTCACAGAAGCTCACTTCCGCTCAACGCAACTACAGCGTAACCGAACTCGAGTGTTATGCAGCTGTGTTGAGCGTGAAAATAATTTCGAGCCTATGTAGAAGGGACTGCGTTCAAAATCATTACGGATCACGCAAGTCTCAAATGGCTCATGTCGCAGAAAGACCTACAAGGACGGTTGGCAAGATGGAGTTTAAGACTCCAAGGTAACGACTTCACAATCGAGCACCGAAGAGGGATCCTTTACGTTGTACCCGACGCTCTCTCTCGTGTATACGAAGAGGGATTAAATGCGCTGATCGACGTGGCACCGATGGTGGACATGGATTCTCCAGAATTCTCTGGCAAGGAATACAAAGAATTAGTGTCCACTGTCGATGCGAACGCCGATCGGCACAGAGCCTCACAACGGTGACCCGATTGCTGAAGACAGAGCCTGGAAATTATGGATTCCATCAAGTCTTACGTCAGCTGCGATCGCTCAGGCGCACGAGGCAGACACCACGGTCCATGGGGGTTATGCCAAAACGCTAGAGCGAGTCAGGCGATTTTTGTACTGGCCCGGAATGGCTACACAAGTACGCACCTACGTTCTGGCGTGCGACACTTGTAAAGAGACAAAGTCCCCGAACAGACCTCTACGAGCGCCAATGGGAGAACCTTTCCAGACAGATCAGCCATTCCAGCACCTTTACATCGACGTGCTTGGACCATATCCGCGTACCAAACGGGGTAAGATCGCTATCTTGATCGTCTTGGATCACTTCACCAAGTTCCCACTTCTACATCCTTTGGGGCGGATCACTGCCGAAGAGATCACCAACTACTTGGAGGGGCAGGTGTTCCATACGTTTGGAACACCTGAGACGATCCTCTCCGATAACGGCTCTCAATTTAGGTCGAATGTGTTTAACTCCATGCTGAACAAATACGGAGTGAAGCACCTGTACACCCCGAGCTACTCACCGCAAGCGAATGCTTCCGAACGTGTCAATCAGTCTATCCTGGCCGGAATTCGAGCATTCATCACTGATGACCAAACACGATGGGATGAGAGTCTAAGCAAAATTGGATGTGCTCTTCGTAGCTCACTCCACCAAGCCACTGGATTTTCTCCTTATCAGGTTTTGTTTGGGAATCGCATGATGTTGCACGGGAAGGACTACGAACTGCTGAAGCATTTGCGAGCGTTGGGGGAGTCAAATGTGCAGCTTCGACCTCGCGAGGGAATTCCTATCGTGAGACAACTGGCGCAGACGAAAATAAGGGTCGCACATGAGGACAGTAGCAGACGTTATAATCTGCGTGCTGCTAAAACACAATTTTGTGTGGGTCAAGAAGTATTCCAAAGAAATTTTTCCTTGTCCACAGCCGCGCAGAATTATAACGCCAAGCTGGCGAAGAAGTTCCTCAAGTGCAGAATTCGTCGTGTGCTAGGTAACTCACGATACGAATTGGAGGATCTAGGAGGCAAACGTCTGGGGACTTACCACTCCAAGGATCTGAGGCAGTGATCCGAGGGGTGCAACACCGATTGCCCGGCACTCAGTCGTGCGCACGAGACTCTTCTACGCGGCCACTTTCTGTAGTCGTTTCGGCGATGAAAATCATCGGCGAATCGCCTATGTTGTTGAGTGCCGCCGGAATTTCGTTTCCGGTGCTTACAGGTGCTTTCGATACTTAATAAAGTACCGAGCGCACTTGTAAGCACTGGAACGAACAAAACGAAACCGGCTTGGCGACGGGAAAAGCACCGCTAGGAGTTAGAGGCCGGTAGCGCGAGTTGTGAGAGAAGACCGATCGATGTATGCGTGCCCGAGTGAGTGGGCTGGTGTCAGTGGTGAAAGAGTTCGTCGGATTTCTCGAGTCAGTGCGGCGTGTTTTCACATTTTTTCGATAATTTGACGCGCGAAAAACTTCCTGAAGGGCATGTTGAGTTCCAATTAAATCGCACAGACGATCCTTGCTTCGAAACCGCGATTAAAAGTATTTGTGCATAAGCGACGTTATTAATTTTGGTATCGGCGAATTCTGGACATTCGTTCAACGTTCAGCCTTGTGTCTGGGGATTTCCTTACAAAAACTGATTGTGATTCAGTGTGATGCAAATTTGAGCTGCTACCGAATTTTCATAATACAAGACGTCGTCGGACAAGACGAACAAGAGAAAGTGCTGCTGGAACTGGAACCTTGGGGTTCGGAATTTCAGAAAAATAAGACAAATCAAACAGAAGATTGAAGTTCATTGTTCTAGTCAATTGATAATAAATCCGTTAATTCGTTTCAAATCCATTCCCGACGGAAGATTCGTCAGCATTTTGCTTTGCCTAACCGAATCGCGGCAGCCCAGCAGGAAACAGCGCGTTTTGACGTTCCGCAAGTCGTAAAAAGAAATCACCATAGTATTCGAAGCCGGAAAATTTCTGAAAATTTCTATTTTTGTGTGATCGTCGCAAGAACTTTGTTCCGTCGACAGGTAAAATCCCCCTCGTTCTTTTCTGACCCAAAATTTCATTTTTACGTTGCGGCATCGGTCCGAAACACCTGGGTCAAGAAGATTCAACGTGCGCATTCCACTTGAGCCCATCTACCAATTTGAATGTTTCTTGGCATTAAAATGATTGCCAATTGGTTAATCGATGATTAAAAAAATAATAAATTAAAAGTTGCGATAGAACAAGTATTTCACAACCACCTTGCGCGAACGAATTCTTGCATCGAACAGAACCACGAATGAATGATATATGTGCATAAAATACAGTACAATTAATGAAATAAAACAAAACAAAAATGAATGAAAATCAAGAAAAGAAGAAAATACATACCTGAATTAAAACCAATAATACAACAATTAGTAAAATGAATTAAAATTAATGAAATAAATAAATATAAAAAAAAATAGTTTAACATGAATTTTAAGATCGGAAAGATATTAAATTAAAATTTAAATAAAAAAATAAAAAAATTTATAAAATGACAAATGACAAATGACAAGACAAGGACGGGACGGAATAAATTAAAATAACAATTAAATTTAAAAATAAAAAAATATAATAATTCAACACCACGTCGAAAAAGAATAAACCTGGGGTGAGTTTTTTTTGTCTCTATTTTTATATACTTTGATTTGTGTTGTTTCTTTTGCATATAATTTTTTTAGGATTTATTTTGTTGTGGTTGGTTTTTTTTGGAAATGAATAGAGGCTAGAAGAGCCCGAATAAAGTGAACCCGAGCGTTTAGCTCCCTCACCCCGAACCTCAAAAAGGGGCCACGACGCGAAAAATGTTTTCAGGACAGTCGTGGCTGAGGTAGGGTGGGCAGAGCAGGGCGCTATTAACACCAGAGCGCCCTGACAAATCGCGGAGCCGCGCCATCCAACCGCTTCTTGGTCTTTCACGACCAATTGGGAAAATAATCCCAATTTTTACCTACCCTTGGATAAGTCGGCGCTTACAATTTTTGTTGTACAGGCCTAGGGTTTAATGGCCTGAGTTTAGCAAGTACCCCCCCCCCCCCCACACTGCCGTAGCTAGTCCCGGCCGCCAGCAAGAGCGTCGCACCAGCTGAACTCAGACACCAATTCGGACTTAGGTGGAATTGGCCCTTCTGTCCCGAACCTTCTTTTTCCTTTCGACTATTTTGACTTTTTCAAGTCGAAATAGTCCTTCCAAGGCCTTAAACACAACACTATGGAATGTGAAAAATAATTTTTTTCCCCTCGTTCCATGCTAGGTCCGTGAAGTTTGTTTATTTGTTGAATACTATTGAGAAATTAAATTTCTGAATGAATTTTGTATGTATGTAAAGGGTAAAGTATGTTTGATTTCATGCATATCGGCTAACTACTATTTTACTACGTACGTATTAAGCAAGTGTCAAGATTACGATTAAGTATGTACTTAATATGTACGATTCGTGATATTCCTTCGGTGGGGTTGGAGTTGCAAGGTTGCGGGTAGAGTATTCGATTGCAATTTGCTATTGAATGCTATTATTGCTAATTTAACATGTTCCGTATTTCTGATGGGGTTGCAAATTCGTATTAAGATGAGGGCAGGTGATTTATATATTCTGTTCGGTTTGCAAAAGTTTTGGAACTTTTTCGGGGGTCCAAAAAACACGGAATTGCTATTTTTACTAAATTTGCCACGATCCATGTCGCCTACGAGGGTGCAACTTAACACGAGTTTCAGTGTACTAATTGCAACATTTAACCCATTTTAAAAACTGTACTAATTTTACTGTATTATTTATAATACAGTATTGTTATCGATTTTTAAAAAAAAAAATATGCTGCCCTCAAAATTTTTTTTTTCACGTTTCATGACTAGTAGACACGAAAAAAGCAATAAAAATTTTCACTCCGTCTGTCCGCCGTACGCCGTACGTCGACCGCCCCACGCAAAATCCTTCGAAGGCTCGTATCTCTCAAACCAGCAGAGCTTTTAAATTAAATTTTTTTCTATGAATAGACTGGGTCGACCCCTTGAATTGACATTATTTTCAGAGGAGAGGATTTGAGGGGGAAGGTGGGGGAAGCGTTTTAGACGAAAAACTTTGGTTTCTCAGCAACCGCTTATGGTAGGAGGCTGAAACTTGGAATTTCTATAGAGCTTTGATAGTGGACCCATTTCCAAAAAAACTGTGAAGGGGTGTGGGAGTGGAGGGGGAACCAATGCGTCCTAAACGCAAAAAAGTCAAAATCGACACATTCTAAAATCCATATCTCCTAAACCGTTAATGGCAAGCAATTAAAACTTAACAAATATCCGTAGTTATACTAGGAAAGTAGATTGATACAAAATTTTTGGGTGGGGGTAGTGGTGCACGGGGGTGGGGGGTAAAAAACTTTAGAGTTCGATATCTCAAAAACCAATTGCACCAGAAAAACAAAATTCGGTTTGAGTATAAAGCTTGATAAATTAAGATTGCTCAAAGTAAAATCTTTGAAGGGGGTGGGGGAGCACGGAAGTGGAGGGGATAAGAATTTTTCAGAAATAACACGTTCTATATCTCAATGACAGTGTAAAGTGGATTCTTCAAATTTTTACCAGAAGTAGGCCTAATAAAACTCTAGTGGGGAAAAAAATTTGGGCGTGTGGGTGCAGAGGGTGAGGGTAAGGAAGGGTGAGAAGGAAAAAGTTCCGATGCTTATACCTTAATAATCTATAACGATAGGAAGTTGAAACTTTGGTATTTAGATAGAGCTATAGTAGTGGCATGGTGAAAAAATATTTTTTTTTTTTAGGGGTAGTATGGTACGGGGTGGAGGGTGTTTTTCCTAACTTTAGATCAGCTTATGCTAGGAAGTTGAAACTCGGTACATATATGTAAATTAACTAGAAAAGTAATTCTGATGGGGGGGGGGGGGCAAAAAAAAATATCAGTTAATATAAAATGCATATATTTTCACGATTTTCGTCATATCTACTAGGTCTTTCGAAATATTGAATTCATTTTTATTCTACGGATTCTTCATATGAATACCTAGAACGTGTTTTCAAGATTTTTTGAAATACGACTCCTAAGAGGGTGTAAAGTGGTTGTATACTTTCTCATGAATTCCGCCATATCTCTCAGGTCTGATCAGATATCGAATATATTTTCACTTCCACAGTCTTGTTTATTAATCACCTATTTTTAAGTTTTGTCTTTTTCAACCTCTAGACCGCATCCTGGAATATGACTCAATTATATAATTCATATGTTACACCCTATTCTAACCGCTTCCCGAACTTTTTGTTAGTTTTTCAGTCACATAGTAACATACACCGCATCCCCGAATTGAACGCGTTCTGAACTTCTACCGGAAAAATAATACAGTTGCACCCAGACTGTTGGCAGATTTTTTTGTCATGGCTTTTCTTTCAATAAATCCTTCTTTTTTTACTTTCAATCCTGTTAAAAGTATGTTCCGTGCAAAAAAAAGGGTTTCAAATCTACACATATGTTCCTGGTGCCAGTAGAAGGCAGAACTATTGCAATTTCTTTCGGGCACATTTTGTTAAAAATATTAATTGTTAATAATATTATATGTTCTGGGCCTCAAAATTGGTTGCAAATCTAATACAATATCGAAAATGCCCTGTTTTTTTGTAGTCTACATAACGAAACTACGTTTTTAACCATTTTGAGCACGTTCCGGACTCCGGAGGGGGGGGGGTGCAAACTGAGATGTATTACTTTAACGACGAGCTTAATCATTTCCCAAAATTTCAAAATTTTTCGAGTTCTTGGTAAGTTCAATGTCTTGACTGGCCTAATAGCTAAAAATTTCACAATAGGTCGAAAAACTATAAATCGTAACGGAAAATTCGTTCGGTCGTATGCAATGTATACAGGGCCTTAGTTGCACGCAAAAAGCAATGACACTCTTTTAGCATAAACTTCTCGATAATCGACACACGTGAAATTAGTAAGCGAGTGAGCAAAATACGAACCGAGCACAACAAATGCTTGCAATGAACTCCTCATTCAATATCAGAAAAATTTATTAGTCTCCATGGTTCACATTTATGAAAACAGTTCAAAAATTTGTCAACTTGAAAACATATCGTCGACTTACAGGGAAAATGCGCTAAGGAGATTTTTCTTTAATTTCAGTTAATACCACATTGAGAGAATCCAAATATCTTTTACCTGGAAAAGTTCACGAAGTCATCATTTATGACTCCAATAATACCGTTCTCAAAGTTTCCTACATAACAAACACTAAAGATGTCTTCTACTAAAAATTAAATTTCTGACCTAGTGCCTTTTCCTTGTAAGCTGACGGTATGTGGTATACGAACTACTTTAAGCTCAACCTACTTAACTTAATTTAATAATTGGGAAATATCGATGCTGTGAAAAATCAAACTCCGGTGGTGATTTCGAATCGCGTTTGTGACCATTTGCTAATAAATTCGTTACAACGAAATTTACTTTTGCCACTTGTATCATCTGTATCATCTGAAAATGTTAAATTCATAAAGGGGAGACTACAGTTGTAAAGACGAAACGAGCAAACCTCTTGATCAGGATTTAAAACTGATTCTAATATCGTTCTGGCTTGATGAAAATGATTGGCAGCAGATAAAAACAGTTCTGCTGATGATGAACGCAATTGATTTGTACGAATTTTAATAAATTCATTATACGGCATCGGCGGAGGACTAGTCAAATTGGCAAATGGAGCAAATCGATGATTAAAACGAATTTCTTCATTGTCGAATTTCGGCATTGGTTGTCGAATGCGTTCATCTTTGGTGAATGCACTAGTAGCTTTGTAATACCCACCACTCATCATTTGCATAGCGTGATTGTACATAATTTCACGCAAGTAGGGCTTAAGCTGTTTCTTTTTCTTCGTTTTTGATTTTCGCTGCTTTGGATTGTTCTTATTTTGCTGTTCTGCCAAATTATCTTGGACAGATAGCAGTGAATCTGCGCGACTTAAAGCTGTTACGATAAATCCAAATAAAAACTCGTATAAATACCTGAATTGATAAATAATTAACATTAACCAATGAATAATTGACGTATCTTTTCAATTTAAGATACTCGTACCAATAAATATATAAAAATTCATGAACACTGTAGAGTTCTAATTCAAATCCAGATAGCATATATAATGACATCGCCCGTAAGCAATGATATAAAGTCCAAGTTCCAAAATAAGCAATATGCTGTCCCGGCGAATCGGAATCTCGCGATAGTAAATTCAAATATGAGTCAACACGTCCCGCCTAAAAGAATTTAGTGAACTAAAATATAATTGACCAATATAAAAGAAATACCTCATCTTGAAGATTTCCGAAACCCTCTTCAATCAATCGAGCCAGCTTATCACGTTGCCGAGCCCTGTTATAACCGCAAATTTGCAGAAAATACACAAAAGTATGCATATTTGTGCAGTACTTTAAGAAGGAGTCAATGTATTTCTTAGCCTGTTATATATATAAGTACAGTTATAATTGGTACTTTATTATATCACATTTATCTTCACCTCTAAGTTATTAGCTAAAGCATTTCGAGGCATTAGAACTGGCGGTGCAATAAAGGACTTAATGGATTCTTTCAAAAATTCTTCAAAGGGACTAACACCAAACACAAATTTTCTGCGATTTCCAAAAAAAAGGATTTGCAAGACACTGCGCGATAGTAAACACTGACCTGACTTTTTGCTAAAATCGATGAAAAAGTTCTGAAAAAGAAAACTATATTATTCACAAAAAATGTTACTTTTAAATAAAAGCTTACCAAAGCAGAATAGTAGTCCTTTTGATGAATTACTTTACATGCTAATTTCAATCTTTGGACTAATTCTTCAAGAAATATTAGGCTCGTTGGACGGTCCCTAATTTTTGCGCTTCGTGGAAATGTCGGAGGTAAATTTCTTTGATTTACCCGTGGTGAAAATCCAATAGGATTAGGTGCTTCAGCTAAAAAAGATAGAAATTTACACATTTTCGTAACTCATTGTTAAATTCAATAATATATCAATATAAAGTACATTGTTGCGAGCTAGGGGTTCGCCGGGATTTCAAGTAAAAACACAATTCGTTTAAAATCACAAGAAGTGATAATTTATTTACTCGCACTATTATTTCGCACTGTATGACAATACGCCCAGTTATATATATATCACTTGATTCAATAACGCTATCGATCGCTCTTCCCTAATACGTTCGCGTACTAGCAGACGGTTCTAGTGAGCTTGAGAACTTTCGAGAATATTCATTTTTATATGCTGTTCTAGAGCATGTAGTCCCCACAAAAATTGGTATTGCCATCCTTTCTCTTAACCAGAGCCACTGGCGATATCCACGGACTCATTCATTCTTCGATGATTCCCTGATGCTCCATGGTTTTGACCATTATATTAACTGCTCCTTGTTTCGCTAATGGTACTTGTATTGGGCGTTGACGTATCGGTGTAGCACTTCCGGTATCTATACGATGCTTCACTAGGTTTGTTCTACCGTAGTCCTCATCACTACTAGAAAAGACGTCGCTGAATCTTTCGACTAGATCTATTGCTTGCTTATGTGGTGCTCCTCTCAGGTTGCTTGACTAGAGAACTGCTTATGTTACACTATTCTTCCTTCTTGGATTCTTTTTAGAGGCTACGTCATGATGTCCTTCGGTGTCGATACTTGTCATCGCCGAGATTGGTTTGCTGCTGCCAATTAGATCTCCTTTCTTTACGCAGAAAATGCTGTCTGAAATGTTCAGCACTCTTATTGGTACAAACATCTTGTCATTTCTCTTTACTAGAGTTATTCCTAGTATTAGACTTTGTACTGCCGGTGTCGTTAGTTTTTCCTAGTATTAGACTTTTTAATGCCGGTGTCGTTTCTCGTTCAATAAGGTAGAATCGATAGTTCCCGGGATCGCCATCGAATTCAGTCCAAATAGCATTCTCTGATGTCTTTGGTACATCCGCAACAATATAACTTGCAACTTGTTTATGTTGGAGAAGACCGACTCTATGCATATCATCCCTTTTTGTTGGACCCGACACCTTTTTTACAATTTTAAAAATGTTTTTTATATATATATATATATATATATATATATATATATATATATATATATATATATATATATATCTATGTCAAAGGGTGGATATGGGGTCCGAGTGTATAAATGGCACAAATAGTATATATAGGTCTACATTAGAGCATTAATCCATAAAAACTTAATTAAAACTCTATGTATACGCCAGGTAAGAAAATATAAAGGATTTTAGTTTCGGATGTCCTACGGTTCATACATGGACCAAAATATTATGTCTAACGGTAGAATCGAGGACCGATTGAAATGAAATGAAATTGCTTTATTTCTTCTGTGTAACGGTAGATATCGGTACCATATACTGATATGTAAGGGTGTTTGCGGGTACCGGTCCCTGTAAGCACCTTTATATCACGGAATTTAAACATAATTTTATTTCACGTCAAGCTGAGTTTCCATACGCGACAATTGTCGTGCCTTTTTGTGTCACAGATCAGTTATCCAATCAGATTACAAATCAGGTGTAATTGGGTAATTTCATCAAGAATCGCAAAAAAAGGCTAATTTTGTGACCTTACCATCGCTGATTCTTTTGAAAATTTGTGAACTTGAAGAATTAGTGAAAAAAATATAATTTCAATTTTTTTTCTATCTCATTTTTTTGTTAGTTAACATACTATTTAAAGATTTGGCAAAAATGGTGTCCAACTCCTCTTTGAAAATTCATATCTCTGTTAATTTTCATCATAGAATAATAAAATAGGACTTATTTTAAAGGGGAAGGTTGACGCAAAATAATAAAAATATCAATCAAATGTATCCTTAATTTTTTTTCAAGGATAACGATTTTGTCCATTTTTCTTATTCAAAAACAAATTCCACGATTATTCAGTTGTTAGTAAAAGTGAGTTTCAAGTTAACTCATACTTCAAATCCCAACCAAATTAATTCAAAATGCCAATGTTTTTTCCTATATTTTTTTTATATTTTGTGTATTATACTGTGTTTTAAAACATATCAAAAAATCAACTTGGGATCTCAATGAGATCGGGGTAAAAAAATCTAAGAACATCAGTACTTTTCAATTATGTTATAGAAAAATTACAATTATAACATAATTGAGAAGTAAAAAAAAAATGTATGGCTGCATGCAGATAAAATTGACTCTTAGTATTAAGCGAAATACTGTTTTCAATGAATAATAATCAATGGTACAACAGCCTACATTGGGCCTAGGCCTTGAAGTACCCAGTTGGTCACGTCCGCGAGAATCTCCCAAATTTCTCGAAGACATGTCGGTCTGTCTGCGAGATTCTTCGAGACGCCCTATGGAAAAAATACACGGCATCGAGACAAATGCTCCCCGAAATTCTGCGAATGTCTGGATAGCAAATGTGTTATTGGCGCAGCGACATCTGTTGATGATAGCTTCGTGTAGATTTGATTTTGTGTTCATTCATACTTCAAAATAAATGAAACAAAAATAATTTTTAATATACCGTTTATTTTTTATTATTCCGAGATCAACAAATTCGCGCACTTCGCAGAGTAGATGACAAATATTTCTGGTAGATCGACATGGGCTGGAAAAAAAATGGAATAATGAAATGAAACGTGCGGAAACACGGTCGAAGTAACTTGCTACAATATCATAAAAATAAGAAATCTCACTATTTCAAACTTCACTTCCTTCACTTGTGTCGGTTTGGTTACTCCCGCACTTGAGATGAAAACTTAAATTTTGAATTGTCAATCTCGGTCGGTCTCGCGCATTTACTTTTCCTAAGTGATGGATGTCAGTTGTAGCGCTCGATGTAGTGCAGCTGTTTGAATGGAGCGTGGTAGGAGTGTATCGTTTTATTCTTATCTATTTCCGTCTAGTGATAAGGAAAGAAAAGCACTAAAGACAACTATAAAGACAACTATAAAGACAACGTCTCTAAAGAGACTCGCGACCAACTGGGTAATGCTACAGTTACTTCTTTACTAGACCAACGGAACACTAGGAGGTGAAGTGGTCAGCCACACGCTCGTTCGTGAATATTACTCCGATTTTAGCTCAGGTACTCATTTACAGCAGAGTGAACTGGTGGTCCGGCACCCAATCCCATTCTCGGAAATTATTCAAACCTTCAATGAATTCATGAAGAATATATTTATAATAGTATATCGACAAATTTGACTTGACAGAAGTCGTCAGAAAATCAAGCAAATAACTTCAAAAATTTTCTACACTAACGCGTTGTTTTCGGCTGTTTAAAATTGGTGCAATCCTACACTAGGTATAATACACTTAGGTGCGGTACATCAATATAAAAGTAACTCGAGTGGTTTTGGTTAACTGATACTGAAAATAATCTTCCGCATTTCAATATCAGATAACCAAAAAATTCCACGATTATTCAATTGTTAGTAAAAGTGAGTTTCAAGTTAACTCATACTTCAAATCCCAACCAATTAATTGGAACAAAAACTTTTATATATTTACAAAAGTAACAAAATAACGAACTAAACAGTAAATATATTAAATCTTTTTCGAGTTTTATATAATACTAATAAAATATAATTGAAAATACCAAATAATAGTAATTAAATGGTTTTACCATTTACAAGTTTTGATAAAATTTTAAAAATCCATTGCAAATTTGAAATATTTGCTGTCTGCTTGTAGCACGAACTCGTTCTGTAGGTCAGTTCTTCTGTAACTTATGAGTGAGAAATTTCTCACTAAAAAGTCAAAATGAGGACGAATTAATGCAGTTTTCTCTCAGTATCGGTACCGATATCTACCGTTACGTATTATAAATGAACAACTTTTTTAAAATGCCCGGTCATCGTCATTACCGTCACAGAGTGGTTCAATTTTCAATATCCGTGGAGATACAGGGTGTCCAAGAAAAGTGTTTAAGACCTGTGCCCTCAATCACTTTAAACGTTATGTCTTGAAAATTAATAATCAAAATTCAAACTGTTTTTAGGGAATCGAATCGCCTTTCTTTTGATGTAAAAGTTAAAATTATAACTTCATCCGATCCTGAGATATTTACTTCAAAATTAAAATTGTTGCTACTTCAATCCTAAAAATTTTGTGATGAATGTAGTTTTTTTTAGAACACCTAGCTATTATAAAAATGTCAGTTTAATTAAATTTTTTTATTTGTCATATTATTTCCTAAAAAAGTTGCAAGCAAATCGCATCCCGATACATTCTTAACATGAACGATTTTAGGCTGTGCTCCCACATGATCACTTATAATCCGCGCTCTCCTACATATTTGGCTAGCATCGCCTGATTGCCGCCATTATTCCAATTGTTGCCTAGCGACGAGAAAATTCCGAAAAATCAGTCGTCACCTGTTTTACTTTATTATTTTAATAATTAAGTATTGTGATTGATTTTTAAAAAAAAAAAATTTGCTACCCTCAAAATTTATTTTCACGATTCATAACTAGTAGATGCGAAAAAAGCAATAAAAATTTTCAGTCCGTCTATCCGCCGTACGCCGTACGCAAGATCGTTTGGAGGCTCGTAGGTGCCAAACGATTTGAGATATTAAATTGAAATTTTTTTATTGAATAGACGGGGTAGGCTTCTTGAAGTGACCAAATTTTTAAGGGTGGGGGTGTGAGGGGGGGGGGGGAAGGAGGGGGAAATGTTTTAGACCGAAAATTTTGGTTTCTAGATCTCAGTAACCCCTAATGATAGGAAGCTGAAACTTGGAATTTCTATAGAGCTCTGATAGTAGACCCATTTGCAGAAAAATTGTCAATATTGATCAAGGGGTGTGGGAGTGGGGGGAAATGTAATGTGTCCGATACCCAAAAAAGGCCAGATAGAAACATTCTAAAATCCATATCTCCTAAACCGTTAATGGCACACTATTCAAACTTAAAAAATATTTGTAGTTATACTAGGAGAACAGAATCAAGAAAAATTTTGGGTGGGGGAAGTTGTGTATGGGGGTGGGGGGTGAAAAACTTTAGATTACGATATCTCATGAACCAATTGCTCTAGAAAAATGAAATTCGGTTTGGGTATAAAGGTCGACAAATAAAGATTGATCAAAGTAAAATTTTTTAAGTGGGAGGCGGAGCATAGAAGTGGAGGGGATGAGAATTTTTCAAATCAAACACATTTCATATCTTAAGAACAGTGTAAGATAGATGCTTAGAATTTTTACCAGAAGTAGCGCTAATTAAACCCTAGTAGGGAAAAAAGTTTTGGGGTTGAGGGTGTAGAGGAGAAGGGTGGGGGAGGGTGAAAAGGAAAAAGTTCCGATGCTTATATCTTGAGAACCTGTAATGATATAAGCCTTAAACTTGGTATTTAGATAGAGCTATAGTAGCGAAATGTTGGAAAAATATATTTTTTTTTAGGGGTAGTATGCTACGGGGGTGGGGGGTGTTTTTCCTAACTATTAAACGGTTCATGCTAGAAAGTTGAAACTCGGTGTGTATATGTAAATCAACTGGAAAAATAATTGTAATAAAAAAAAATTTGAATATTCATTGGCGTTCAGAAAGGGGGTAAAAAAAAATTATTTGTAAATATAATAAATATAAAATGCATATATTTTCACGATTTTCGTCATATCTACTAGGTCTTTCCAAATATTGAATTCATTTTTATTCTTCGGATTCTTCGTATGAAAACCAAGAAAGTATTTTCAAGGTTTTTTGAAATTCGACCCCTAAGCGTAGTGTGGTACAAGTGGGGGGGGGGGGGGTTTCTATTTATAGAACGGCTTAAGCTACAATGTTGAAACTCGGTGTGTATATGTGAATCAACTAGAAAAAGAATTTTGATTAAAAAAAAATTCAAATATGTATTGACGTTCAGAAGGGGGGCAAAAAAAATTATCTGTGAAAATAGAATGCATATTTTTTCATGATTTTCGTCATATATACTAGCTCGTCCCAAATATTGAATTTAGTTTTATTTTACGAATTCTTCGTATGAATACCTAGAAAGTGTTTTCAAGGTTTTTTGAAATTCGACCCCTAAGGGTAGTGTGGTACAAGTGGGGGGGGTGTTTTTCCTATATATAGAACGGCTTAAGCTACAATGTTGAAACTCGGTGTGTATATGTAAATCAACTAGAAAAACAATTTTGATTAAAAAAATATTCAAATATGTATTGGCGTTCAGAAGGGGGGCAAAAAAAATTATCTGTGAAAATAGAATGCATATTTTTTCACGATTTTCGTCATATATACTAGCTCGTCCCAAATATTGAATTTAATTTTATTTTACGAATTCTTCGTATGAATACCTCGAAAGTGTTTTCAAGGTTTTTTGAAATTCGACCCCTAAGGGTAGTGTAGTACAAGTGGGGGGTGTTTTTCCTATATATAGAACGGCTTAAGGTACAATGTTGAAACTCATTGTGTATATCTAAATCAACTAGAAAAATATTTTTGAATAAAAAAAAACGAATATCTGTTGGCGTTCAGAAGGGGGGCAAAAAAAATATCTGTGAAAATAGAATGCATATCTTCCCACGATTTTCGACATATCTACTACCTCGTCCCAAATATTGAATTTAATTTTATTCTATGTATTCTCCATAATTGACCCCTAAGGGGGTGTAAAGTGATTGTGTACTTTTTCATAAATTATTCCATATCTCTCAGATCCAATCAGATTTTCACTTTCACGATCTTGTTCTTTTTGATGGGTTTTCAGTCACATAGTAGCCTCCACCGCATTTCAGAATTGAACGCGTTCTTAACTTCTACCGGAAAAATAATAAAGTTACGCCCAGATTGTTGGCAGATTTTTTTTACTAATCGCGAGTCACTAGGTTTGTTCTTTTTACTTACACCTACACAGGGTGTCCAAGAAAAGTGTTTCAGACCTGTGCCCTCAATCACTTTAAACGTTATGTCTTGAAAATTAATAATCAAAATTCAAACTGTTTTTAGGGAATCGAATTGCCTTTCTTTTGATTTAAAAGTTAAAATTATAACTTCACCCGATCCTGAGATATTTACTTCAAAATTAAAATTGTTGCTACTTCAATCCTAAAAATTTTGTGATGAATGTAGTTTTTCTCAGAACACCTAGCTATTATAAAAATGTCAGTTTAATTAAATTTTTTTATTATACATTCTTAACATGAACGATTTTAGGCTGTGCTCCCACATGATCACTTATAATCCGCGCTCTCCTACATATTTGGCTAGCATCGCGTGATTGCTGCTGTGGCGTAGTTACATAATACACAACACGACGGCTCCACACTGCCATTATTCCAATTGTTGCCTAGCAACGAGAAAATTCCGAAAAATCGGTCTTCCCCTGTTTTACTTTATTATTTTAATAATTAAGTATTGTGATTGATTTTTTAAAAAAAAAAATTTGCTACCCTCAAAATTTTTATTTTCACGTTTCATAACTAGTAGACGCGAAAAAAGCAATAAAAATGTTCAGTCCGTCTGTCCGCCGTACGCCGTACGCAAGATCGTTTGGAGGCTCGTAGCTGCCAAACGCTTTGAGATATTAAATTGAAATTTTTTTTAACGAATAGACGGGGTAGGCTCCTTGAAGTGACCAAATTTTTAGGGGTGGGGGTGTGAGGGGGAAGGAGGGGGAAGTGTTTTAGACCGAAAATTTTGGTTTCCAGATCTCAGTAACCCCTAATGATAGGAAGCTGAAACTTGGAATTTCTATAGAGCTCTGATAGTAGACCCATTTGCAGAAAAATTGTCAATATTGATCAAGGGGTGTGGGAGTGGGGGGAAATGTAATGCGTCCGAAACCCAAAAAAGGCGAGATAGACACATTCTAAAATCCATATCTCCTAAACCATTAATGGCACACTATTCAAACTTAAAAAATATTTGTAGTTATACTAGGAGAACAGAATCAAGAAAAATTTTGGGTGGGGGAAGTTGGTTATGGGGGTGGGGGGTGAAAAACTTAAGATTACGATATATCATGAACCAATTGCTCTAGAAAAATAAAATTCGGTTTGGGTATAAAGGTTGACAAATAAAGATTGATCAAAGTAAAATTTTTTAAGTGGGAGGTGGAGCATAGAAGTGGAGGGGATGAGAATTTTTCAAATCAAACACATTTCATATCTCAAGAACAGTTTAAGATAGATGCTTAGAATTTTTACCAGAAGTAGCGCTAATTAAACCCTAGTAGGGAAAAAAGTTTTGGGGTTGAGGGTGTAGAGGGGGAGGGTGGGGGAGGGTGGGGGAGGGTGAAAAGGAAAAAGTTCCGATGCTTATATCTTGAGAACCTGCAATGATATAAGCCTTAAACTTGGTATTTAGATAGAGCTATAGTAGCGGAATGTTGGAAAAATATAATTTTTTTTTGGGGTAGTATGCTACGGGGGTAGGGGGTGTTTCCTAACTATTAAACGGTTCATGCTAGAAAGTTGAAACTCGGTGGGTATATGTAAATCAACTAGAAAAGTAAGTGTGATAAAAAAAAATTCATTGGCGTTTAGAAAGGGGGGCAAACAAATTATTTGTGAATATAATATATATAAAATGCATATATTTTCACGATTTTCGTCATATCTACTAGGTCTTTTCAAATATTGAATTCATTTTTATTCTACGGATTCTTCGTATGAATACCTAGAAAGTGTTTTCAAGGTTTTTTGAAATTCGACCCCTTAGGGTAGTGTGGTACAAGTGGGAGGTGTTTTTCCTATATATAGAACGGCTTAAGCTACAATGTTGAAACTCGGTGTGTATATCTAAATCAACTAGAAAATTAATTTTGAATAAAAAAAACGAATATCTATTGGCGTTCAGAAGGGGGGCAAAAAAAATTATCTGTGAAAATAGAATGCATATTTTCCCACGATTTTCGACATATCTACTACCTCGTTCCAAATAATGAATTTAATTTTATTCTATGTATTCTCCATATGAATACCAAGAAAGTGTTTGCAAGATTTTCTGAAAATTGACCCCTTAGGGGGTGTAAAGTGATTGTGTACTTTTTCATAAACTATTCCATATCTCTCAGATCCAATCAGATTTTCACTTCCATGATCTTGTTCTTTTTGATAGGTTTTCAGTCACATAGTAGCCTACACCGCATTTCAGAATTGAACGCGTTCCTAACTTCTGCCGGAAAAATAATAAAGTTACGCCCAGATTGTTGGCAGATTTTTTTTTACTAATCGCGAGTCACTAGGTTTGTTCTTTTTACTTACACCTGGTGTACACTACACCAAATTTGAACAGCCAAAAAGAACGCGATAGTGCAGAAACATGTCATATAAAATTTTGAACTTTTTTATTTGCTTGAATTTTTCACATCTGTCAAGGCAAAAGTTGTTGCTAAGCAATATTGGTGCATGTATTCATTGAAAACAGTATATCCATAAGTACTAAAACTCAATTTTATCTGCGTGCAGCCATCAATTTTTACAGACTAAAAGAAAGTACACCTGCTCTCGAGCGAGTGTAAAAAGCTTACACTTAAAATACAATGCCAACTCGAAACCTTTGTCGCATTGCTAGCACGTGCTTCAAAGCTGAAACTAAAAAAACATAAATGCAGCTCATCAAGTTGGGGATAACCTGAAAGTTTCTACAAAAAATATTCGTAATACAATCCCTAAGAATACGGCTGAAATTCGTTCGTATCGGCATGGAAAGTCGAATGATTTAACTTGTCTGAAAATGAAAGCTCAAATATGGAATGCGTCACTGTCTAAATGCCATTTGAGTTGACGCATATGTGTGGCTATGTATGTATGTATGTGATATCCCTTTCTTACATTTTGTGATAGGTGTGTGTAGAAAATCTATTGAATTTTCCTCACATTTATACGGAGTCTTTTGTAACAGCTGAGTATATGCCATCTCTATCATACACATGAATTTATATGTCCGTTGAAAATGTGTAGAATTTCGACTAGATTTCTACAGGTACAATCTCCCTGTTGGGTTGTCTAGGAAACTTTGCCTGCTGGGATGTTACCGTTTCTCGAAAGTTAAGAACAAAAGACGATCGTTTCAATAAATAAACTCATGCATATTGTGGTAAAATAATACAAAAGCTCACACCGAACACCACACTCCCCTATAGCATACAATAGTAACACAGCACTCCCGTATGCTATGCCACACGATCTTTACTTTATCATAAAAACATTGAACTTAATTCAAGGCCACGTGACAGCATAGCTTTGGAAAAATTATTGCATTCATATGCTAACGTCAGCATAACTGTGAGAGGAAATTCCCACAGGTATACCGAATTGCTGACGTTAGCATAAGTGCACACTAGAGTCACTGTATAAGAACTAACACAAACATCCACTATCTTGAGTACGGACAATGACCGCTTTTGGTACCTTTTTAGTACTCTTGAACACTGCGAACTCCAAAGTTCGCAGGTTTCTTAAATGGCATAGTTTTAGTGTGTATACGTGTAGCAGATGGATTTTGATTAACGTTTCACGGAATCGAGATACATATGTCTCATGAAATGTCAACTAAATACAGCGTTTATCCACTTTAGTGGAGATAAAAATGAAAAATCGGACAACTGCAAAAAAATTTCAAATGTACTGGTTTCAAATGAAACACACATTGTCCGTACTCAAGATAATGGATGTTTGTGTTAGTTCTTATACAGTGACTCTAGTGCACACTAGGTATAGATAGAATAAGCAAATTAGCAAGGTAAGCGTTTTATCATTATAAATTAGTTAGTAAGTGCAAATAAAATGCAATTATCATTTCACCGTCACAGAACGCCTTTGTATTTTGGAGTATAGCCCATTGGGCTCCTCTGCCTTTGGAGTATAGCCCACCGGCTCCTCCGAACAAATCTTTTGAGTATAGCCCATTAGGCTTCTCAGTGAAATCTTTAGGAGTATAACCCACCAGCTCCTCCAAACAAATCTTTTGAGTATAGCCCATTAGGCTTCTCAATAAAATCTTTAGGAGTATAGCACACTGGCTCCTCCAAACAAAACCTTTGAGTATAGCCCTTTAGGCTTCTCAGCATAATCGTCGGAGTATAGCCAACGGGCTCCTCCAATCTGCAAATCATCGAAGTTTTCGACATGGCGACCGTGACATCCTGCAAAGGCGGCTAGGACTGGAGAATGCAATATGGAAGATACATCATCTTTTGTGTCTAAACTTAAACAGATAAACTGGAACTCGTGTCTGTCGAAACCGCTCACAGATACCTCAGAGAATGCATCCAATAAAAACAATGAAAATGTTGCGTGTAAAAGTAAAATCAGAATTAAGAATCTCGACGAGTTGCAGGCTTCTTGCAATCAAACAAATTTGGACCCGGATACCACCAAGCCCTACCCTGGGTTTATTATATCATCGGATGAGGAGTGCAGTTCTACACAGAGAAATCCTAGTACTCAAAATCAACCAAAGTTGCGAAAATGTCAAAAAAATGTCTCGGATGATCGCGTTATCATTTCATCAGACGACGAATCGTATTTCAAACCACCTACCATACAACGTCTTAATAGGAAAAGAAAAGCTATCGCAAAAGCAAGAATGGTAGATTAGCCTAATAACATTTTTCACAATTTCCAAAATTTGTAGCGCTGACTTATAGGCTGACGCGACAGTCTCGTCCTTTAGTTTATCGATGTCAAATTTGGGTGTCCTGCCCTTTTTGGAGTACCCGCATAATGCCACTCGACATCGATATTTCACTTTTACGAGATAGTGGTCGGAGTCGCAGTTTGCTCCGCGAAAAGATCTTACGTCTAGAATGCTGGTCGCAACCCTTCTCTCGATCAGAACGTGGTCAATTTGATTAAAAGTGCGACCATCCGGAGATGACCGCGTTCTTTTATGAATGTTGCGATGGGGGAAGCATGTTGAGCTTACAACTAAGTTTTTGCTGGTAGCGA
The DNA here is from genome assembly GCA_949128065.1 of Beris chalybata. Taxonomy (NCBI): domain Eukaryota; kingdom Metazoa; phylum Arthropoda; class Insecta; order Diptera; family Stratiomyidae; genus Beris; species Beris chalybata. The sequence goes on from OX421895.1 coordinate 53,159,289, forward strand.
AGTCGATTAGACGTTGTCCATTGTCATTGGTGGTGTTATGGAGACTGTGCCTTCCTGTGGTTCCTCTATGTGTCTCCTCTTGTCCAACTTTAGCATTGAAGTCTCCTAGAAGTATCTTTAAGTCGTTAGATGGTAAAGAGTCAAATGTTTGTTCTAGGGTGTTGTAAAAAATGTCCTTCACTGCGTCATCCTTTTCTTCTGTTGGAGCGTGACAGTTTATCAGCCATACATTGAAAAATTTTGTTTTTATGCGGATCGCACACAATCTTTCGTTTACGGGTTTGAAGTCGGTGATTAAGTTCTTAAATTTGGTATCTACCACGAAAGCTACTCCAAATTCCCTGCTTCCCGAAGCTTTTCCACTGGTTAGTATTGTGTGTGTCCGCAAGTCATTAACCTCACTGCCAAGCCATCTCGTTTCTTGGACCGCCAGAATGTTGATGTTGTATCCTGAAACTTCTTGAAGAAGCTCTCGCAGTGCACCTGTTCTGTAAAGGGAGCGAACGTTCCAAGATCCAAAAGAGTAGTCCTTAATGCGTTGCCAGAGTCGTTGCCGTTGATCCAATCTTTTCCGAGGCTGTAGTCCTGCTTTCGGAACAATAGGTTTTTTCCGGGGATGGGTTGTTAACCCATCGCCCAACCCCCAACCTGGAGGACCAGGTCTATAGTACATAGACGTGTGAACAACTTTCGGTTATGGTGTGCTGGAGTTCTCACAGCTATGCCGCGAGTCCAACTACACCGGTTTTTAGACCTACTTCCTGAGACGCACTGGTGTTCCTGGCCATTCAGGATGTGTTCACTCGCTCCTCCTTATCTCAACCTGGGCTTGCGACCGGCTATGGCGGAGTTTAAAGATTAACCATAATACATTATACAAATAAGCCTTCAATATCCATTTAAATAAAAATCATAAGCACTATTAGCGATTTGCGTTACAATCCTTCTTTATATAAAAACAAAACCATTTAATAAAACAAATAAATATTACAATTCAACAAGATTTATTAAAATACATTACGTAAGTAAGCCTTAAATATTGATTTAAATACAAAATTGTTAGTACTAAAAAGCAATCAATGCAACTGGCGTTCCAATTTTTTTATATAGATACAAAACCATTGAATAAAATAAATATATATTACTCCTGAATAAGAATTATTATAATACATTATGAACGGCCTTAAATATCGATTTAAATACAAAATTATAAAAAAAAACATACTGTGTTGTAAAGATAATTACCGGGACCGGTATCGTGTAAAGGTAAATATGGGTACCGATCTTGCATGTGTGTATGTAAAACACATCCAAAGTCGGACCCAATATCTACCGTTACGTAATTTTCAATGAAAAAATTTTATAAGGCCCGGTCTCCGTAATTCCGTCCACACAATGTACAAATTCAAAGTCGGTAACGATATCTACCGTTACGTATTATAAATGAAAAACTTTTAAAATGCCCGGTCATCGTCATTGCCGTCACAGAGTGGTTCAATTTTCAATATCCGTGAAGATACAGGGTGTCCAAGAAAAGTGTTTCAGACCTGTGCCATCAATCACTTTAAACGTTATGTCTTGAAAACTAATAATCAAAAAGTTGAAAATTTTATATGTCATGTTTTTGCACTATCGCGTTCTTTTTGGCTGTTCAAATTTGGTGTAGCGTACACCAGGTGTAAGTAAAAAGAACAAACCTAGTGACTCGCGATTAGTAAAAAAAAATCTGCCAACAATCTGGGCGTAACTTTATTATTTTTCCGGCACAAGATAGGAACGCATTCAATTCTGAAATGCGGTGTAGGCTACTATGTGACTGAAAACCTATCAAAAAGAACAAGATCGTGGAAGTGAAAATCTGATTGGATCTGAGAGATATGGAATAGTTTATGAAAAAGTACACAATCACTTTACACAACCTTAGGGGTCAATTTTCAGAAAATCTTGAAAACACTTTCTTGGTATTCATATGGACAATACATAGAATAAAATTAAATTCATTATTTGGGACGAGGTAGTAGATATGTCGAAAATCGTGGGAAAATATGCATTCTATTTTCACAGATAATTTTTTTTGCCCCCTTCTGAACGCCAATAGATATTCGTTTTTTTTACTCAAAATTATTTTTCACCGAGTTTCAACATTGTAGCTTAAGCCGTTCTATATATTGGAAAAACACCTCCCACTTGTACCACACTACCCTTAGGGGTCGAATTTCAAAAAACCTTGAAAACACTTTCTAGGTATTCATACGAAGAATCCGTAGAATAAAAATGAATTCAATATTTGGAAAGACCTAGTAGATATGACGAAAATCATGAAAATATATGCATTTTATATTTATTATATTTACAAATATTTTTTTTGTCCCCCTTTCTAAACGCCAATGAATATTCAAATTTTTTTTTATCACAATTACTTTTCTAGTTGATTTACATATACACACCGAGTTTCAACTTTCTAGCATGAACCGTTTAATAGTTAGGAAAAACACCACCTACTCCCGTAGCATACTACCCCTAAAAAAAATTATATTTTTCCAACATTCCGCTACTAAAGCTTTATCTAAATACCAAGTTTAAGGCTTATATCATTACAGGTTTTCAAGATATAAGCATCAGAACTTTTTCCTTTTCACCCTCCCCCTCTACACCCTCAACATCAAAACTTTTTTCCCTACTAGGGTTCTACTTCTGGTAAAAATTCTAAGCATCTATCTTAAACTGTTCTTGAGATATGAAATGTGTTTGATTTGAAAAATTTTTATCCCCTCCACTTCTATGCTCCACCTCCCACTTAAAAAATTTAACTTTGATCAATCTTTATTTGTCAACCTTTATACCCAAACCGAATTTTATTTTTCTAGAGCAATTGGTTCATGAGATATCGTAATCTTAAGTTTTCCACCCCCACCCCCATACACAACTTCCCCCACCCAAAATTTTTCTTCATTCTGTTCTCCTAGTATAACTACAAATATTTTTCAAGTTTGAATAGTGTGCCATTAACGGTTTAGGAGATATGGATTTTAGAATGTGTCTATCTCGCCTTTTTTGGGTTTCGGACGCATTACATTTCCCCCCACTCCCACACCGCTTGATCAATATTGACAATTTTTCTGCAAATGGGTCTACTATCAGAGCTCTATAGAAATTCCAAGTTTCAGCTTACTAACATTAGGGGTTACTGAGATCTGGCAACCAAAATTTTCGGTCTAAAACACTTCCCCCTCCTTCCCCCTCACACCCCCACCCCAAAAAATTTGGTCACTTCAAGAAGCCTACCCCGTCTATTCGTTAAAAAAATTTGAATTTAATATCTCAAAGCGTTTGGCAGCTACGAGCCTCCAAACGATCTTGCGTACGGCGTACAGCGTACGGCGTACGGCGGACAGACGGACTGAAAATTTTTATTGCTTTTTTCGCGTCTACTAGTTATGAAACGTGAAAATAAAAATTTTGAGGGTAGCAAATTTTTTTTTTTCTAAAAAATCAATCACAATACTTAATTATTAAAATAATAAAGTAAAACAGGTGACGACTGATTTTTCGGAATTTTCTCGTCGCTAGGCAACAATTGGAATAATGGCGGCAATCAGGCGATGCTAGCCAAATATGTAGGAGAGCGCGGATTATAAGTGATCATGTGGGAGCACAGCCTAAAATCGTTCATATTAAGAATGTATCGGGAAGCGATTTGTTTGCAACTTTTTTAGGAAATAATATGACAAATAAAAACATAACGCAGTCACGATCGGCTGCAAGCCAATCGTATGATACTCTAGATGAAATACTGAACTCCGATTTATATTTTATTTGGAAATATATCAAAAGAATGGGGAGTGCACAAGCAATTATTACATGACCTTTTACTTACAGGTAGAAACTATTGTATAGTGGCTACTCGATTTTTCGGTTTATAGAGAGTTCCATAAAGTAAGTTTGGACATTTTACAGAATTTTTGTATGGCAACTACATTAAGGACTTATGGGATATTTTTATACTCTAGATGAACATATAGAGTATTATAAGTTTAATCCAGCCCGAAAAGTTTGTAATGCATAGAACCGAGCCTCGGACGAAAAAAAGTTATATATTATTTTGTGATTATTTTTGGCCAAAACCCCCAAATCCGTTTGCTGTCCGTCCGTCCGTTAGCACGATAACTCAAGAACGCGTTGACCTAGGAAGTTGAAATTTGGTCACAACTTGTAAAATGGAAAAAGTAAGGCTAAGTTCGTTAATGGGCGATATCCTTCCACTCCTTCGGGTACATCCCATATAAGAGTCCTTGAAACACGTTTTCCCAGTTATTGCTCGAATGCTTCATGTTAGGAACTTGAAATTTTGCATACATAAGGCTTAAAATGTTTGAATCGAATGTTCCGAATATGATGCAAATCGAATAAGTCCTTCGTGTAGCAGCCTAGAAAAGTCCATCAAAAATGCATGCTTTTTACTGAATTCACTATAACTCCAGAACGAGTTAAAGCAGGAATCTAAAATTTTACAGGAATTAGTTTTATACCAAAACCAAGACGGAGTTCATTAATTAGCGCCATCCGTTGACTCCTTCGGGTAGCTGTCATACAAAAGTCCTTAATAAACATATTCACCAATATTGCACGATAAGTTTAGAACGCTTTAATTTACGACTTTGAAATTTTGTACACATTAATTTTATAATAGTCGCAGCTGAAACTATTAATATGAAAAATATCCCATGAGTCCTTCACGTAGTTGCCATACAAAAATTCTGTAAAATGTCCTAACTTACTTTATGGAACTCACTATAAATCAAAAAAACGACTACTATACAAAAGTTTCTACCTGTAAGTAAAAGGTCATGTAATAATTGGTTGTGCACTCCTCATTCTTTTGATATATTTCCAACTAAAATATAAATCGGAGTTCAGTATTTCATCTAGAGTATCATACGATTGGCTTGCAGCCGATCGTGACTGCGTTATGTTTCATTTTCATTTTCATTTTAGTGCACAAGCAATTATTACATGACCTTTTACTTACAGGTAGAAACTATTGTATAAAGGCTTCTCGATTTTTTGGTTTATAGAGAGTTCCATAAAGTAGGTTTAGACATTTTACAGAATTGTTGTATGGCAACTACATGAAGGACTTATGGGATATTTTTCATATTAATAGTTTCAGCTGCGACTATTATAAAATCAACGTATACAAAATTTCAAATTCGAACCGTAAAGCGTTCTAAAGTTATCGTTCAATATTGGTGCACAAGGTTTTTAAGGACTTTTTTATATTTATTTTTAGGTCAACGCGTTCTTGAGTTATCGTGCAAACGGACGGACGGACGGACGGACGGACGGACGGACGGACGGACAGAGGGACGGACGGAAGGACGGACGGACGGACGGACGGACAGCAAACGGATTTGGGGGTTTTCGCCAAAAATAAATACAAATAATGTATTACTTTTTTTCGTCCGAGGCTCAGTTCTATGCGTTACAAACTTTTCGGGCTGGATTAAACTTATAATACTCTTATATGTTCATCTAGAGCAGGGGTGGCCAACCCAAATGACCTTGCGGGCCACTTTGGAAATGCATCATAGCTCCGCGGGCCACATATCATATTATAGGTATATCCCCATATTAGATTTTGATACACCATAAACAGTTTTTTGAAGTGAAACGTACATTGTAAAGAAATATATTATATAACACTTAAAATTAAATATAAAACATAATGCAGTCACGATCGGCTGCAAGCCAATCGTATGATACTCTAGATGAAATAATGAACTCCGATTTATATTTTAGTTGCATATATATCAAAAGAATGAGGAGAGCACAAGCAATTATTACATGACCTTTTACTTACAGGTAGAAATTATTGTATAGTGGCCACTCGATTTTTTGATTTATAGTGAGTTCCATAAAGTAAGTTAGGACATTTTACAGAATTTTTGTATGGCAACTACATGAAAGACTCATGGGATATTTTTCATATTAATAGTTTCAGCTGCGACTATCATAAAATTAATGTGTATAAAATTTCAAAGTCGTAACTTAAAGTGTTCTAAAGTTATCGTTCAATATTGGTGAACATGTTTATTAAGGACTTTTGTATGACAGCTACCCGAAGGAGTCAACAGATGGCGCTACCTAATGAACTTCGTTTTGGTATTGGTATAAAACTAATTCCTGTGAAATTTTAAATCCCTGCTTCAACTCGTTCTGGAGTTATAGTGGATTCAGTAACAAGCATACATTTTTGAAGGACTTTTCGAGGCTGCTACACGAAGGACTCATTCGGTTTGCATCATATTCGGAACTTTCGATTCAAACATTGTAAATCTTAAGTATGCAAAATTTCAAGTTCCTAACTTGAAGCAATCGAGCAATAATTGTGAAAAAGTGTTTTAATGACTCTTGTATGGGAGGTACCCGAAGGAGTGGAAGGATATCGCCCATTAACGAACTTAGCCTTACTTTTTCCATTTTACAAGTTGTGACAAAATTTCAACTTCCTAGGTCAACGCGTTCTTGGGTTATCGTGCTAACGGACGGACGGACGGACGGACGGACGGACGGACGGACGGACGGACGGACGGAGGGACAGCAAACGGATTTGGGGGTTTTGGCCAAAAATAAACACAAAATAATATATAACTTTTTTTCATCCGAGGCTCGGTTCTATGCGTTACAAACTTTTCGGGCTGGACTAAACTTATAATACTCTATATGTTCATCTAGAGTATAAAAAATATATATAAGTAAGTATAAATGAAATTAAAAAAAAAATGAAATCATTAAAAAATATTTTTGATGAATGTTTTCACAATACATTTTGAATTGATTGATTGATTGCTTGATAAAGGACTCATTCGAGTCCGAAACGTCACACAAAATAAATTTAACAGTATTCACTGGAAAACCTTGTTTTTTCAAAAAATATTTATTTTACTAGTGCGATATTTGTTTCTCCACTCTTTCACTTAGTTTTTGCAAATCGATCTCAATTTGGCTATTTGCACATCGTGATTGGTGTTGCAGGTTATCGTCCGTTATATTTGATTTGTTTTGTTTTTGGTCAACTTCATTTTCGAAAAAAACGATTCGCAGGTGTAAGTTGAACCAAAAGCGTTTACAACTTTTTAACGTTAACAGATTTCTCAAATTGGAAAATTTGTCTTTTGTGACGTAAGTGTTATAAAAATCTATTTTATCAAAAATGTGTTTTAATTCAATATTGCACTGTAAGTCAACCAGTTTCATTTGGAGATATTCTGGGCCGACTCGATTTCAACATGAAAGGGAGATGAATATATTTCAAAAAGTTTGTTGTATTTGACTAGCTCTAAATTACTAAATCGGCTTTCAAAAGCAGCTGTAAGTTTTCTTATTTCTTTTGCATACTTGATGTAATTGCTACATTTTGATTTCTTAAATTCTTTCAACATTGGAAAGTGGTGAGCGTTATTACTTTTCAACTGCAACAACAATTTCTTCTGAAATGCTTTGATGTGATTAAATGTATCGATTATAAGGTTATCTTTTCCTTGCAATGATATATTTAATTGATTAAGTTTTTCGACAATATCTACTAAAATGCATAAATCCAAAAACCACTCATCATTTCTTAATTCTGGTACAGGTCTTTGCTTTTCATTCTTAAACAAGTCAATTGCTTCTCTTAACTGTAGTTTTTCTATAACATAATTGAAGAGCACTGATGTTCTTCGATTTTTTGTCCACGATCCCCTTGAGATCCCAAGTTAAGTTTTTGGTAAGTTGTTTGAAATAGTATCACCTATTAAATATATAAAAAAAAGAGATATTCAAGGATAAAGGACAAAATCCTTTTTCTTGAAAAAAAAATTTTTAAGCATAATTTTTTTCACACTACTAACAAAAAAAGGGGTAAAAAGAAAAAATTTAATTTCACAGAATCGGCGATGGTAAGGTTACACTTTTGGCGATTCTTAATGGAATGACCCCTTTTCTATAAAGTAAATTGAGAAGCACTGATGTTCTTCGATTTTTTTAACCCCGATCCCATTAAGGGTTGATTTTTTGATATGTTTTAAACACTATAATACACAAAATACGAGTATAAAAAATAAAGAAAATAAAAAGTCTGTATTTTGAGATATTCAAGAATAAAGGACAAAATCGTTATCCTTGACAAAAAAAATTTAAGGATAAATTTGATTTATATTTTTCTGATTTTGCGACCTTCTCCATTAAAATAAGTCCTATTTTATTATTCTATGATAAAAATTAACAGAGATATGAATTTTCAAAGAGGGACACCATTTTTGCGAAAATGTTAACATACTATAACTAACAAAAAAAATGAGATAGAAAAAATAAAATTTAAATTTAATTTTTTTTTTCACTAGTTCTTCAAGTACACGAATTTTCAAAAGAATCGGCGATGGAACGGTCACAACGGTTTTTTTGCGATTCTTGATGGAATGACCCACCTGGCTTAAATACCTGGTTGTGGTTGTTTTAAATATGTTGTTGAAGTAGCAGGTGTATTAAAATAAGTATCTTCAATGCAGATAAAACAACACTAAAATCCAAATTTTCACTTGAAACTTGCTATCAACAATCGTATCTATGTACTATGTAGGTATGGTCACTGTTCGCAAGCGGCGAGCGAAATTCGTCGAAGAAGTTCGAGCACACAAACGACACAATCAGGGTTGTCACTTGATAAGTTGATTTCCGGAGTAGATCATGCTTGTCGGATATTTTATGCGACAGTTGACACATCAAAACTGTAGTAGATTTAAGTGTGACCGTAGTGGCGTTGTAAAGGTAATGAAATTGTAGTAGATCTACTACAATTGTTGTAAAGTGAAAGCCCTGGACACAATACACTTTTTGTCAAAATATGGTATCGCAAGATATTATTGTTTTTAGTGTGAATAATCTCGCGGGCCGAACAAAAATCAAGAAAAAGCTTAAAGTTCACTTTCGATAAAAGAATCGTCTCCCAAGAAAATTTTTCCTACCCATATGGTTTTAAGAAAATTAAGTTAATGAACTAATAGGAATAAGCTCTATTAAAATATAATTATATAATAATATTAGTATGATATATTAGACTGTTTCAAAAAAAAACGATTTTTTTTTTTCCGGCCATATCGAAAATAGTTAGTGTTTCATATCTAAAAAATCATACTCTAAACCCAGCTATGTTGCTTGAACACAGAACCAGCGCATTTGGAAATACGATTCCTCATGTATTTTAAACGCAGAAATCTTTTCATTCCGGTTTTATCTATTTATCTTGTTTTTCCTAGTAACATCAGTTGTATTGTTTTTCAGTATTTTGATTGTGGTCATCATTGCTGTTGCTTACAGTAGGAATCAAAAAATAAAAATGGTTTACTTGGTTGGTGCTGTGAGTGAAAAGTTAAATTGTCGTAAATTACCGAACTGTCGTGAAGTGTTGAGATTATTTTTTTATCACCAAAATTCACAACGCGAAACTATACATCAAAGCATCATTGATACTTTTGCTGAAGTGAAAAAAATTTGGATGAAAACTAGTATAAAAATAATTCGCAACAAACATGGTATTAACAAACTGAAACTTCTCTTCAAAGAGTGGGGGAAATTAAATAAAAGTAAATCACGGAAAAACTCTGTGACTCAAGCACTAAAGATAGAAAAATTTAAAGATAGATTGGACAGCATCTTCGACATTACGTTGAAAAAAGACATTAAAAATTTATCCGACGCACAAAAAGAATTCTTTCCAAATATCAACAAAAATAGTCGACGTGGAATTATATCAAATACAATAGATTCACCAGAATCTCCATTCAAATTTGATGATACGTGACATGAGATTTCAAACAGCTCTTATACATCAATCGATAAAATTCCTAATGAAAACACGATTACTGCAAACGAGATGATTCAGAATGAAGAAGCATCTACGTCAAAATTGGATGGATCCGGAATAGTTGGGAATTCGAAAATATCGGAAGTAGGCCCCGAGACAGGTAAGTCATACACGTTTTTGGTTAGACATTGTTTACGTGATTTTGTTCAAGTGAAAGTGTTATTCAATAAATTATACATACGATTTTGTTCAAGTGAAAGTGTTACATTCATAGCGTGTTCTTTACGGCGTGATAATTCAAATTCACTAAATGATACAATACTATTCTAATCGACTCTTAATTAAAAAAATTAACTCGATTATTTTTTAGATGTGATTCTACAATTAAGTCAAGCATTATCGACTTCATCTGTATCGAGTGAAAATTTAAGCCAGACTCCATCTTCGGTAGAGGCTAATGAATTAAAACGGAGCATATCAAATTTTGAGGATGAGATGATTGCACCGAGTCAACCGAAAAAAATCAACATTATGACTCCAAATTTAACATCTGCATTAGATCGAACCAACATATCTAGCAGACAAGCAACTTTTGTAATAGCCGCTACTGCACAAAGTCTTGGTTATGATGTCAATCAAATAAACTTAAGTGCCAGTACCATCTATAGAAGTCGTATAGCGATGAGAGAGTTGATCGCTAAAGATATTAAAGACAATATCACAAATATAATGCCACAAAATTTGGTTCTACACTGGGACGGGAAATTACTTTCAGAACTAATGAATCAGAAAAAAATTGAGAGACTTCCCATTGTACTAACAGGTGTGAATTATGAGCAGTTAATTGGAGCACCAAAATTAGAAAATTCATCGGGGATAAACCAAGCGAAAATAATTGTTGAGACTCTAAATCAGTGGGACTTAGCTCATAGTGTGAAGGCCATGTGTTTTGATACAACAGCCGTAAATACCGGTATCACAATTGATTAAAATCATTATCATTTTTTGGTGTTACTTTTTTATCTATGATTCATTCTATGTTATCGCAGGTCGATTCAAAGGAGCAGCTACACAAATTGAAGAGCTTCTGAAGCGTCGTATACTCTGGTTCCCTTGCCGTCATCATATTTACGAGTTGATACTCCGAGCTGCTGTTGAAACTGTGTGGCCTACCACTTCTGGTCCAAATATGGCGGTGTTCAATAGATTTCAATCGCATTGGGACAAGATCGATCAAGAAAAATATGAAGTTGGAATGCTAGATGACCGTGTGATGGAAGTCTTAGAAGATGAAAAAATACAATCCTGAATTTCATTTCAGTTCAAAACAAGGTGCTTTCATTATTAAGTTGTAAAAATCGATGTTTTCTTTATCATTATCAAAGGCTTTAAATTCTAGAAGATAATACACTAAATGTTGATTAATATTGCAGGAATTCCAACCTCGAAATGTTTACAAGGAGCTTTTGGAATTGGCTAGTATATTTCTTGGAGATACTTCATCACGACACGTGAAATTCAAAGCTCCTGGGCAGTTCATCATGCCCGATGGCTTGTCAAAGCCGTTTATTGTTTAAAAATTTTCATTTTTCGTAAACAATTTCGCCTCAGTAAAAAAGAATTTAATGGATTACGTGAAGTATGTATTTTTATAGTCTCGACTTACATACAAGGATGGTACGTTGCACCTGCTGCCATAAACGCGCCCAACAATGATTTGAAATTTTTGAATAGTCTTCTCAATTACAAGAAGATCAATGCAGATATTTCTGTCGTGTGTGTTAACAAATTTATTGCACATCTATGGTATTTATCCGAAGAGACTGCTGCTTTCTCTTTTTTTTAATGAAACTATACCTGCAGAAGTGAAATTGAAAATGGTAAATGCTTTTAAAACTAAAGACAGTCTTTCTGAAAGTACAAGGAAGATTATTTTGAGTGAAGCTACTCTACAGTCGATACATTCAAAAAATATGAGTGATTTCATCTCAAAAAAATCGTTTACTTTGTTTGATGACTTTCAAATGGTGACTGATTTCATGGATTCACATCCAGACCAATGGAATTATAGTGAGTCGTATAGAAGTTGTATCGAAAAGTTGAAAGGAATTAAAGTCGTCAATGATACTGCTGAAAGAGGCGTAGCATTGGTAGAGAAATATAATCAATCGCTCACTACTGATGAAGAGCAAAGACAGTATCTTCTACAAGTAGTTATGAATCATCGAAAAATGTACCCTGATAGTAGAAAAAAAAATTTCACTGTTTCAAATATTATTTGAGCTTTGATGAACATTGTAATCATTTGATTGAATTCGTATGTAAGAAAATTGCAATAAATAATATTTTTGAAAGCCGTAAAAGTTGGATTTCGTTGCTTTGTAACTTGTTTGAAGATAATTATTCCTGTAGGATGCGAAATATCTCAATAATTTTACATAAATAATAAATTTATGTTGATTTGTCATAAGTGCGTAATGATTAAATATGAATATGCCTTTCAACCCACTGGGTCTTCTGAACAGTCGAATTTAGCGATTTGGTTCTAGGGACCATTTTTGTAGCTCATAAAATTCTCTATAAGAAAATATGTTTTTTTTTATTTTTATCAGCGAGGAAAAACAAGATAAATAGATAAAACCGGAATGAAAAGATTTCTGCGTTTAAAATACATGAGGAATCGTATTTCCAAATGCGCTGGTTCTGTGTTCAAGCAACATAGCTGGGTTTAGAGTATGATTTTTTAGATATGAAACGCTAACTATTTTCGATATGGCCGGAAAAAAAAAATATCGTTTTTTTTGAAACAGTCTAATGATATATGTTAAATAATAGTTTAAGTATGTATTCACTAAATTTTGAAAAAATATATGAAATGAGCAAACACATTTTGTTTTTTCACTAGGTTATATTTCACATCGGTAACATGAACAGATTCATTATTGATATCCAGTTTGTTACAGGAAATTATGGCCAGTATTTTGCTAAAGAGCTTGCAATACTACCTTTCGACTCAATACACCCAACGTTCCATTTCTTCCTACCACCTTATCCCTATCAGGAGTTGAACATAAAGGCGGATCAGCAGCAGAAGTATGAACGAGAAAAAATTAATGGCTTGCACTGGAATTATGATGACATATATTATCACAGCCTACCCGATATTTTGAAGGACTATCACAACTCTACTATATACGTAAAAGGTCTTGTGAATGAGAGTTTCATCAAAAGATACTTGCCAGACGCTGAAATAATACAACTTGTTATTCCAAAATTAACTGATCTACAGCATTTTCAGACAAGCTCGACCTACACGTTGTGCTGTACAGAACTGTGTAAATATATATCTGTTTATGTTAATGAATAAAGTTTATATATAAAAAAAAACAAAAGCTTTTTAATTTAATGTTTTTATTAACAAATTGTTATATTAAAAATAATTCTGGCGCTACAAAATCACGGAATTTCATAAAACAGTCGAGAATAGTTAATGTGTACATATGAAGAGCGTGATGGAATAAAAAAGTCTGCACTCGATAATAGTAATACATCTTTTTCCTTGCATTTAGTCGCGTATTGGTTGAAATAATCCCCAACACTTTCAGAAGCGTTGTTGTTGTGGAACATGACTATATTGAAGAAATCCATTTTTTCGAACAAATTTAAAAGATTCTGCGATGATAGTCGGATACTGCTTTTCTCGACCGGTATCACGAACTCCTTTTTTACCCCCGCTTGAACCGCTTGAGTAGCTTCGTTATTTTCATGTTTCAGCATGATCAGATGATTGTACAGTAGTTCGTTGACACAGAAAAGCGCCCTGGGTAGCTGAAGATTATTTTCGCCTCAAATGTGTATGGGTCAAATCCTAATACAACCTTTCGGTTCTGGCAGCCGTCCAAATAGTAGGTGTAGTTCAGTAGAGCACCTTCACCAGGGACCTCGGACCTTCTCTGCTTGCATGGTTTCTTAATAGCTGATTCATCCGCAGGGACTAACTTTTTTCTTTTGTTAGCAACACGTCTCTTCTTGTTATTCTCCACTTTTGTAATAGGTGAATCCATATTGTCTGGCAGATTTTTAAAGAAAAACTGAAAAACGAGTGGCTTAAGCTGATGCTTTTATACTCGCTGCCTCCGATTTGCAATACTGGTTACGTGAAAACCCACCATTCTGGTTAGCACCTGATGAAAATATATGATGGTATAAGTTAACCACCTTGGCGTCATTGTCTCGAAAATCTTTTGATAAAAACTGCTTCAGAAAAAACTTTAGGTCTAAAACTTTAGGCCCTGCAACGCGAATATATGTATACACAGCAGTAATTTCCGCAAGTCGAGGAGTATGCACTTTGTAATCGTTTTTTGCTATTTATAAAAACCTTGGAGTTGATGTTGTTGTTGTTGTTTGGTGTGGGGAAGACACACTAAAAGGCGAGTCTTGAGCATTCAGGCCACCTGGCCCATTATACTCGAATCCCCAGTCTCTACTCGAACTTTTTCGTCCTTCTCACGAATTTCAAAAGCTCAGGTAGCGAGCGAGAACGGATTTCCTCCATCCTCATAGCATCGACGCCGTATACATGCATTCTTGCAAAAGAGTAAGCTGGACACTCGAGAAGAAAATGTTCCGTCGTATCGTCGCTCTCGTCACAAGCAGTGCACATGGGGTCGTCAATGATTCTCAATGTAACCATGTGTAGGCCACACGAGTTATGCCCTGGGAGAACACCAACCATGTTGAGTGTCGCTAAAAGCCGCAGCACCATTCCTGCTGGGCGATTGCAGCTGCGATCAGAACTCAATTTCTCCATGAATTGTGATCGCAGCTGTAATTGCACTGTTGAATTGCCGCAGGCTGGTAACACCCATCTCATAGCAATTTTTGTGGATCCGCTCGATTTTCGAAATGTCATTTCGGGGATCGGGTGGATCCACAGAAAGTGCTGCCAACACCAACACCAACTTGCCGCACACAAAAACTTAACGAGGGGTACGGTTATTCGGTCAATGCCGGAAGCAAAGAGAAAGAACGGAGTCGACGGTCGGTTCAAGTCCAACGTGAATTCCATCAGCAGGGCTGAAAAATTCTACCCAAAACCAAAAAACCATTCCATTTAAATTGCAATTGCGTGCCAGTGTAAATAGTGGTATTGTTCGAAAACATTGCGCGCAATTTTCGGCCGATTGTGTGTGACGTGTTGCTAAGGTGCGCTCTGGAAGTTCGCGGCGCTACACCAGCTCGTGGGAAAGAAAGGAAAATCGCCGTACACGGGAGATAGCAGGTAAGAGTTCGTCGGTGCGAGGAACGTCGTCAATGGCGGGTTGAAAGTTCGATTTTTTCATTCGCAGAACAGGTCCATCAGCACGATTCGATATAAAAAAAAATTTACGAGACGGGAAAACTCGACATTTTGGAGCAGCTTCTGCTCCCGGTTCAGTCCCAGAAATCCGAGTAAATTGTGTCGACTTTCAAGAGAACATGCCGCTGGACGAAATAATGTTCGGTATGGTGTAGAAGGGAAAAATAGTGGAAAAAAAGAAAATACTTTTGCTTGGCACAACGAGAAAGAGGTTTTGTGCAATCGGATGTTCTAATCGTTTTTTCGGGAGTCGTGCTGTTGAATGCGATCGCTTTCGAGACAGCCAGAAAATTTGACGTTCATCGAAGACTCGGGTCTGTTTTTGTCGACGTTCAAGACGTCAGCGGAGCTGCGGGGTCTGCTCAGGGACCGGGCCAGCCACCACGGCCCATTAAAGTCGTCATTTAAAGCGCGGATTAAAGGAAACTAGTACACCCAGAACAGCAGAACCAGAGGAGTGTCTCCCCTCTATTCTAAATCCGATTTGCTGTGTGGTTACTGCCCACGACCGATCGTCACGGGGAAAAACTGAAGGAAACATTAAGCACTGTACCCAGGCAACCCCTCCAGCACTGGTCGAACGATCTCGGGTACTAGCCAGCACACAGCATCTTCAGGAAAACTTTCCTGTTAGTATCTACATATTGTATTGCGGCATCAATTTAGAAAATGAGATTGGAGCTTTGGAAGTAATGTTTTTCCAAATTTTGGCCGGCGGAAACTTCCCAATCGCATGATGGAGAGTTTTTTTTTGTGCTCGACCGCGCACCAATAAATTTGAATACGGTAGATCGCACATCAATAAACGCGAGCAAAAACGTATAAAAACCCGTTTTCGGTGGCCTTCTAGGCCAGGGCGTGTGACGGCTGAGAGTCTCCATTTATTCTTCAGTTCGTCGGGTCTCGTACAATAGAAGTTGAAGATTTTGAGAAGTTGTGGCTTCAAATGCGATATCGGTCTAACTTGGGCGAACATGCGTGCGTTTACGAATTTACGTATTAAAATAGTGAAAACAATTTAATTCTTCACAATTTAAAAACGGTTTACTTCAAGGGCGTTGAGGTCAATGTGAATTGGGAATATACTGAAGGTTATGTGTTAGTGACAATTCTAGGCTAGATACAGTGCAGCAGTGACTGCCTAAGTGCCATCATTTCCGGTGATAACGATCACAAATTCATATGTACATCGGCTGAACAAACCAAAAATCGATCACAGCCTTCACGAAGATCGTTATACACAGTTTTGAAGCTAATTTTCCGGACCTTTACATTTTGTTTTCAACCACGGTTAGACTTGTTTCTGTCGGTCGTACGAAAGTATGCACGTCATTGTCATATGTTTCGAGTGGCCTATGGTACTTGCTGCAATGGCAGAACTCACTACTCGGGTACGCACGACAAACTCCACACGAGCCAAATTCAGTCAAGAAATCCTAACCATGTTGAATATGCGTGCCATGGCTCTGTAATGGAGCATCCTGGAAGCAGCGAATTTTAAGAAAAAAAAAAAAAAAAAAAAAACAAAGTTATAATTAAACTAATAAAATTATAAAAAAAAAGAAAAAAAAAGAACGAATGAAATGAAAACCATATAAATTAAATAAATGAACTACCTAAAGCTAAATTTGAACTATATAAAAATTAAAACAAAATTAAAAGACAAGACAGACATGGACAGGACGAAATTTAAATAAATAAAAACGAAATAAAATTAAAAATAAAAATAAAATTCTAAATTAACTGCGGCAGAATTAAACAACGAAAAAAAATATAAATGGGGTGAGTTTAATTTCTTTATTCTTTTAATTTCTATACTTCATTATATATTTTCTTTTATATATATATTTTGCTCGTTTTTTGTCTATGACCTTTTTCATCAGCATTTTTTTTTTGGTTTTTTTTTGAGATTATGATGCAAGGCTAAAGGCCTATGGAAATGAACCCGAGCGTTTAAGCTCTTATCCCTGAACCTCAAAAAGGGGCCATATCGGATATTATTTTTTGGACTGATATGGCTGAGATAGGGTGGGCAGAACAGGGCGCTACTTACACCTAAGCGCCCTGACAAATCGCGAAGCCGCGCCAATCCAACCGCTTCTTGGTCTTTCACGACCTATTGGGAAAATGATCCCAATTTTTACCTTCCCTTGGATAAGTCGGCGCTTACAATTTTTGTTGTACAGGCCTAGGGTTTAATGGCCTGAGTTTTAGCAAGTACCCCCCCCCCCCCCACACTGCCGTAGCTAGTCCCGGCCGCCAGCAAGAGCGTCGCACCAGCTAAACTCAGCCACCAATTCGGACGTAGGCGGAATTGGCCCATTCTGTCCCGAACCTTCTTTCTCCTTTCAATTATTTTGACTTTTTCAAGTCAAAATAATTCTTCCAAGGCCTTAAACACAACAAATGGCGCCCAACGTGGGGCTAGCCTCAGCTACGCTACGTGCACAAAGCGTAGCCAATCAACACGCGCGAGTTCGGAAAAATTCCGTGCAAAAAAGTTGATGGGCAAAAGGTCTAAAATTTCGTCGTTCTGCGACAGTATTTTCGCCTGAACGGCAACAGACCAAGTGTACTAGCTTTGTCGATTTTTTTTTTTTTTCTTTCCACAGCAAAACATTGCATCTGACTTTTGTGTGGGCAATGTGGAACTTTCTTATCGACGAACCGTTTTGGCAACCCTTTAGGCGCCAATTCGGTTCCATAAGAAAGGGAAGCATTGTCTGCATATGAGACTGATGTGATGTGAGTTGGTCAGCTTTGGTACTTGAATCATTCCACTTCTGTCTTGCAAGTACCCAACTGAGAGCTGGGCATGCCCTGTCTTGGCGGGCGTGTCGTCAGACAGTTGGGAGCAATACTTGTGGGATATTGGTGAGTTTGGTGATAGGAACTATCGCTGAAATTTCGGTAAAGTACCTTATATCCTTATCCATCCTTTTAGAGTTCCCTGTTTAACGTAGAATTTTTTTTTGAAATAACGTAGAGTTTTTTTTGTAACTTAATTTTTTTTATAAGTCTTTTGACAAACATTTTTACTTAGATATTTTTTTTTTGCTAATTTTTGATTTTTGCTCACTTTGCTAATTTTTCTCCAATTTTTTTTTGTTGCATATTTTTTTTTTTCGCGATCCAGATTTTCCCAATGAGTCGGGAAAGGTCAAGATCGGCTTCGCGATTTGCTGCATACGAGGGGAGGGGAAAGGAGCAGATACGTGAGGGTTCATTAATTTTTTTGAATTCATTTACGCATAAATACATACAATCATTTACTCATTCATTTTTTTTTGTTGTTCATACTTTCATTCATTCTTTCGTTGCTTTCGCACATACTTTTACTCGAATATATTCAATATTAATCACGCATTTTAAAAAAAAAAATTTCTCAGTCAAAATTCATTTATATATATATACTTTAACACTCAATCGTCAACAGTCACTCGTTTCAATCACACGTACATTCGTATCAACATTCCATTGTTTGGATTCACTGTGTTTGCACACTTAAAATTTGTCATTCAGTCTATTTTCATTCGTTTCCATGCGTATCACATACATTGTTCTAGCATTCACACAACCAGTTATTTGCACAGGCAATAGTCCATCATCGATTCACACATTCACCCAATTAAGCATAGTCGGTCAATCAATTTTTTTTTATTCGCTAGTTCATTCGTATCAACATCCAACGGTGTGAATTAATCCGTTTTCGACATACCGCATTCAGTCATTCGATACATAAATTTTTTTTTACACGTTCATTCATTTTTTTTCTGTTGGTCAAATTCATCGGCGCATACATACATTAAATCATTCATTCTGTCGTTCATTTTTTTTTGTACTACATACATTCATTCTTATACAAACATCATTCATACATACCTTTTTTTTTGCGATTCACTCGATTCACTCATTTTTTTTTTTACATACATCCATCTCTCACTCGGTCATTCAGTTGGCATCCATTCGACACTTCACGCAGTCATTTATTTTTTTTTCTCCATCGATCATTCATTGTAATTTTAGTCGCACACGAACCCAGCAATTATTCATTCATTCCTGCAACAGTTATTCATTCAATCATACACTCATTCATTCATACATCTCACCCAAATTCTTGGTAAAGATGCCGTTAGAACACTCTCCCACTAGGGAGGCGGAGGTGATCTGTACGCCGTGCATCAGCAAGGTAGATCCGGACCAGGGTATGACCACCAAGTGTGGTCACCAGTTCCACAGAGACTGTCTGGAGCGGTGGATTGTGGACAATCACAACTGTCCGAACTGTCGTGGTCATTTGAGTCCGGGGGATTATTGGCTCACTCGGGGTGAGGAGGGTGCGACCGCTATATCCGGCGTGAGAACCAGAAGACAGACTCGCGAGGATGTCGCAAGGTCTCTAAGTGATGTAGTTTCTCCTGGTAGGTTAAATTTGGATTCTGCACTAGAGACTGCGGGTGGACGCACTCTCTACACTCCGGATGGGACAGTCATCCAGGAGCGAGGCACGCAAGTGCTGAGCAATAGGCCCTCAGATGTTCTGGGAAACGATCAGCAGAACAGGGTTAGGTGGGCGGAAATACACGATGCGCAAACTCCCGAAGCAACACCAGCAGTTTCCGGGGGGGCGTTGTCTAATTTGGGAGTGAATGACTTGATAAACATAATTCGTTCGGTCATCCGAGAAGAACGAGATCAAGGGCACACTAGGTCAAACACTCCTCAACCACCGCCTGTCACTCATCCAGCACAACCGCCACAATTCTTGTCTAGACCAAGTGTATCGACTGCGTACCAATTTCCGCCACCACTGTATCCGCCTATTCGACAACCACAACGTGAGCAAGTTCGAGACCGACAGACCCATGCGAACGCCCAAATGCCCATTCGCGATAACAACGGCTCGAATTATATTCACCACAACGCTGGTAGTTCGATTCGGCATTGGCGACTACGATTTAATGGAGATGGCCAGTCACTACGCGCCGAGGAGCTAATTTTCCGAGCGGAAGCATTGGCTTCGTCGGATTTGGGCGGGCGCATGGATTTGTTGGTCGCGAACTTCCATATGCTGTTGGATGGCCTGCCAAACCAGTGGTATTGGTTATGGCGACGAACTAACCCAGATTCGACGTGGTATTCGCTTAAAACCACCTTCTTGCAATACTGGGGCGACCGTAGCACGGGTTTCGAAGTTCGAAAAAAAAATGATTACCAGACGGCAAGCACCTAACGAGCCGTACCTGGTATTCGAGCAGGAGATGACCAGATTTCGGACTCAACTACGCACTCCGATTCCGGATTCAGAGTTTTTTGAGCTGGTCAGCGGCAATCTCTTGGGCAGTACACAACAGCTAATCTGCTTTCATGAGATCCGAGACCTGGCTCATCTTCGCGCTTTGGTGTCAAGATACGAGGAGGTCAGGAAGGCTAATCGTGTAGCAACCTGGCAACAGCCTCGCGTTCACGAGCTGGAACCGCCGTTGGTTGCTACTGAAGACGTCGAAGAAACCGCCGACGTAGCTGGCATATCCACTCCGCTTAAATGTTGGAACTGCCGAAGGGAAGGCCATGGTTACCGAGACTGCGAAGAGACGCCAAGAAGCATCTTCTGTTATGGTTGCGGGAAGGCAGACGTAATCAAGCCGAAATGTACTCGATGCCAATCAAAAAACGGACCGAAGGACGAAAGGTTTCCGGGGCCTTCTCGCCCAGTGACAGACAATCCACCGGCCCGACCATCTTAGAAGGTTCGAAGCAGGATGTCAGCGATTCCCAATCCCCCTTTCATATTGTTACTCCCAATAAAAACATTTTACCCCTTGTTCAAACCCCTTTAATAACCCCTCCAAATTTTACAACACCTTCATCATCCCTTTCTGAACATAACTCCCCTCCTTTTAGCGTAAAATCACCCTCCCCTAATTTTCCAACGACAAACACATCGCATGTCACGATATTGGCGAGAGCAAATGCTACTACAGAGCAGGCTGTTTTTAGATCGGAAGAAGACCCTATAGTGAATGGTAATTCAAGACGACATTCCCGCCATCCCCTCAAGCCATACCATCTTCGGCTAAAAGAATATATGAAGGCTCGAGAGCGAATTTTTTCACCTACTCCAGTCGCAAGTGTTGATCAAGTATCAGCACTATCCAGTGGATCCGGTCGCAGAAAGTCAATCTTGCGTCTTCGTATATTCTGGAGAATGGTGCGTGAAAAAAAGAAAGCGGTCCTCTCTACCATCATTACCAATCCGTTGGACATACGTCCGTACGCCATGGTATCCTTGTACGGAGTGGACGTTGAAGGACTCCTCGATAGTGGGGCGAGCATCAGTTGCCTGGGGGCAAACGCTTTACAACGTCTCCATGATGCACAGGTGAATTATCGACCGGTCTGTCAGGAGGTGAAGACCGCTGATGGTGCAGCGCAAAAGGTATTGGGCACAGTAACTACCGATATTACTTTTCGTGGTATTACCAAACCCATTACACTAAACATCGTGCCGAGCCTGTCGCAGAAATTGTACCTGGGGGTAGATTTCTGGCGATCATTCCAACTAGCTCCTAGCATTATCAGCGCGGTCGATACTCCCGATACTGCGTCGCAACTGATAGCTCCGGATGCCCACCATTTAACGCCCACAGATGTAAAGAGGTTGGAAATGGTAAAGTCCAAGTTTCCATCTTACGAAGTATACGGACTCGGTGTGACCAACGTCGAACAACACAGTATAGACGTTGGTGATGCAAGTCCCATCAAACAGCGACATTATCCAGTGTCTCCTGCGATCCAAGAACTCTTGTATGACGAGATCGATCGCATGAGGGCACTTGGCGTTATAGAGACCAGCCAGAGTGCATGGAGCTCGCCTGTGGTTCTCGTGAGGAAGCCAGGCAAGGTCAGGTTGTGTTTGGACTCGCGCAAAGTCAATAGTGTGACGAAGAAGGATGCATACCCATTACCACACATTGATGGAATCTTAAGTCGTTTGCCGCGAGCCAATTTTATTACTAGCCTGGACCTCAAAGACGCCTTTTGGCAGATTCCTCTCGAGAACAAATCCAGGGAGTATACAGCGTTTACCATTCCTGGCCGGCCTCTATATCACTACACTCGCATGCCTTTTGGGTTATGCAACGCGCCGCAAAGGATGTGTCGTTTGATGGACAAAGTCATCCTACCCGAGCTGAAGGAGCAGGTATTCGTATATTTGGACGATCTGCTGTTAATTTCTGAAGATTTCGATTCACATCTGGTTTTATTGGCTGAAGTCGCAGAATGTTTGCGAAAGGCTGGCTTGATTATTAACGTCAACAAGAGTAAGTTTTGTCAGAGGGAGGTGAAATATCTCGGATACATTGTTGGAGAAGAAGGCTTGAAAACAGATCCCAACAAAGTTTCAGCCATCGTCGATTACCCTTCGCCTAAGTCCGCACGTCAAGTACGACGCTTCCTTGGTATGGCAGGCTGGTATCGACGATTCGTTCCCAACTTTGCTGCGACTGTTTCACCAATTTCAGACACTCTAAAGAAGTCCAACCAGTTTGCTTGGACTACAGAGGCACAAACTTCCTTCCTATTAGTGAAAGACTTGTTGACGAAAGCCCCCTTATTAATCAATCCTGATTTTAAGAGGTCTTTCGTAATCCAGTGCGACGCCAGTAAATCAGGGGTGGGTAGCGTTCTCTTTCAGGAAAACGACGACGGATCGGAATCTCCAGTGGCGTATATGTCCCAGAAGCTCACTTCCGCTCAACGCAACTACAGCGTAACCGAACTCGAGTGTTATGCAGCTGTGTTGAGCGTGAAAAAATTTCGAGCCTATGTAGAAGGGACTGCGTTCAAAATCATTACGGATCACGCAAGTCTCAAATGGCTCATGTCGCAGAAAGACCTACAAGGACGGTTGGCAAGATGGAGTTTAAAACTCCAGGGTTACGACTTCACAATCGAGCACCGACGAGGGAGCCTGAACGTTGTACCCGACGCTCTCTCTCGTGTATACGAAGAGGGATTAAACGCGCTGATCGACGTGGCACCGATGGTGGATATGGACTCTCCAGAATTCTCTGGCGAAGAATATAAAGAGTTAGTGTCCACTGTCGATGCGAACGCCGATCGGCTTCCTGATGTATGCGTGAGGGATGGTTTCGTGTATAAGCGCACAGAGCCTCACAACGGTGATCCGATTGCCGAAGACAGGGCCTGGAAATTATGGATTCCATCGAGCCTTACGTCAGCTGCGATCGCTCAGGAGCACGAGGCAGACACCACGGTCCATGGTGGTTATGCCAAAACGCTAGAGCGAGTCAGGCGATTTTTGTACTGGCCCGGGATGGCTACACAAGTACGCACCTACGTTCTGGCGTGCGACACTTGTAAAGAGACAAAGTCCCCGAACAGACCTTTACGAGCGCCTATGGGAGAACCGTTCCAGGCTGATTAGCCATTCCAACACCTCTACATCGACGTACTTGGACCATATCCGCTTACCAAACGGGGTAAGATCGCAATCTTGATCGTCTTGGATCACTTCACGAAATTCCCATTACTACATCCTTTGGGGCGGATCACTGCTGAAGAGATCACAAACTACTTGGAGGGGCAGGTCTTCCATACGTTTGGAACACCTGAGACGATCCTCTCCGATAACGGCTCTCCATTTAGGTCGAATGTGTTTAACTCCATGCTGAACAAATACGGAGTTAAGCACCTGTACACCCCGAGCTACTCACCGCAAGCGAATGCTTCGGAACGTGTCAATCAGTCCATCCTGGCCGGAATTCGAGCATTCATCACTGATGACCAAACACGATGGGATGAGAGTCTAAGCAAAATTGGATGTGCTCTTTGTAGCTCACTCCACCAAGCCACTGGATTTTCTCCTTACCAGGTTTTGTTCGGTAATCATATGATGTTGCACGGGAAGGACTACGAACTGCTGAAGCATTTGCGAGCGTTGGGAGAGTCAAATGTACAGCTTCGACCTCGCGAGGGAATTCCTATCGTGAGACAACTGGCGCAGACGAAAATACGGGTCGCACATGAGGACAGTAGCAGGCGTTATAATCTGCGTGCCGCTAAAACACAATTTTGTGTAGGACAAGAGGTATTCCGACGAAACTTTTCCTTGTCCACAGCCGCGCAGAATTATAATGCCAAGCTGGCGAAGAAGTTCCTCAAGTGCAGGATTCGTCGTGTGCTAGGCAACTCACGATACGAATTGGAGGATCTAGGCGGCAAACGTGTGGGGATATATCACTCCAAGGATCTTAGGCAGTGATCCGAGGGTACAACACCTATTGCCCGGCACTCAGTCGTGCGCACGAGACTCTGCAACGCGACCACTGTCTGTAGTCGTTTCGGCGTTGAAAATCAACGGCGAACCGCCTATGTTGTTCAGTGTCGCTAAAAGCCGCAGCACCATTCCTGCTGGGCGATTGCAGATGCGATCAGAACTCAATTTCTCCATGAATTGTGATCGCAGCTGTAATTGCACTGTTGAATTGCCGCAGGCTGGTAACACCCATCTCATAGCAATTTTTGTGGATCCGCTCGATTTTCGAAATGTCATTTCGGGGATCGGGTGGATCCACAGAAAGCGCTGCCAACACCAACACCAACTTGCCGCACACAAAAACTTAACGAGGGGTACGGTTATTCGGTCAATGCCGGAAGCAAAGAGAAAGAACGGAGTCGACGGTCGGTTCAAGTCCAACGTGAATTCCATCAGCAGGGCTGAAAAATTCTACCCAAAACCAAAAAACCATTCCATTTAAATTGCAATTGCGTGCCAGTGTAAATAGTGGTATTGTTCGAAAACATGGCGCGCAATTTTCGGCCGATTGTGTGTGACGTGTTGCTAAGGTGCGCTCTGGAAGTTCGCGGCGCTACACCAGCTCGTGGGAAAGAAAGGGAAATCGCCGTACACGGGAGATAGCAGGTAAGAGTTCGTCGGTGCGAGGAACGTCGTCAATGGCGGGTTGAAAGTTCGATTTTTTCATTCGCAGAACAGGTCCATCAGCACGATTCGATATAAAAAAAAATTTACGAGACGGGAAAACTCGACATTTTGGAGCAGCTTCTGCTCCCGGTTCAGTCCCAGAAATCCGAGTAAATTGTGTCGACTTTCAAGAGAACATGCCGCTGGACGAAATAATGTTCGGTATGGTGTAGAAGGGAAAAATAGTGGAAAAAAAGAAAATACTTTTGCTTGGCACAACGAGAAAGAGGTTTTGTGCAATCGGATGTTCTAATCGTTTTTTCGGGAGTCGTGCTGTTGAATGCGATCGCTTTCGAGACAGCCAGAAAATTTGACGTTCATCGAAGACTCGGGTCTGTTTTTGTCGACGTTCAAGACGTCAGCGGAGCTGCGGGGTCTGCTCAGGGACCGGGCCAGCCACCACGGCCCATTAAAGTCGTCATTTAAAGCGCGGATTAAAGGAAACTAGTACACCCAGAACAGCAGAACCAGAGGAGTGTCTCCCCTCTATTCTAAATCCGATTTGCTGTGTGGTTACTGCCCACGACCGATCGTCACGGGGAAAAACTGAAGGAAACATTAAGCACTGTACCCAGGCAACCCCCCAGCACTGGTCGAACGATCTCGGGTACTAGCCGAGTTAGTATCTACATATTGTATTGCGGCATCAATTTAGAAAATGAGATTGGAGCTTTGGAAGTAATGTTTTTCCAAATTTTGGCCGGCGGAAACTTCCCAATCGCATGATGGAGAGTTTTTTTTTGTGCTCGACCGCGCACCAATAAATTTGAATACGGTAGATCGCACATCAATAAACGCGAGCAAAAACGTATAAAAACCCGTTTTCGGTGGCCTTCTAGGCCAGGGCGTGTGACGGCTGAGAGTCTCCATTTATTCTTCAGTTCGTCGGGTCTCGTACAATAGAAGTTGAAGATTTTGAGAAGTTGTGGCTTCAAATGCGATATCGGTCTAACTTGGGCGAACATGCGTGCGTTTACGAATTTACGTATTAAAATAGTGAAAACAATTTAATTCTTCACAATTTAAAAACGGTTTACTTCAAGGGCGTTGAGGTCAATGTGAATTGGGAATATACTGAAGGTTATGTGTTAGTGACAATTCTAGGCTAGATACAGTGCAGCAGTGACTGCCTAAGTGCCATCATTTCCGGTGATAACGATCACAAATTCATATGTACATACATCGGCTGAACAAACCAAAAATCGATCACAGCCTTCACGAAGATCGTTATACACAGTTTTGAAGCTAATTTTCCGGACCTTTTCATTTTGTTTTCAACCACGGTTAGACTTGTTTCTGTCGGTCGTACGAAAGTATGCACGTCATTGTCATATGTTCCGAGTGGCCTATGGTACTTGCTGCAATGGCAGAACTCACTACTCGGGTACGCACGACAAACTCCACACGAGCCAAATTCAGTCAAGAAATCCTAACCATGTTGAATATGCGTGCCATGGCTCTGTAATGGAGCATCCTGGAAGCAGCGAATTTTAAAAAAAAAAAAAAAAAAAAAAAAAAAAAACAAAGTTATAATTAAACTAATAAAATTATAAAAAAAAAAGAAAAAAAAAGAACGAATGAAATGAAAACCATATAAATTAAATAAATGAACTACCTAAAGCTAAATTTGAACTATATAAAAATTAAAACAAAATTAAAAGACAAGACAGACATGGACAGGACGAAATTTAAATAAATAAAAACGAAATAAAATTAAAAATAAAAATAAAGTTCTAAATTAACTGCGGCAGAATTAAACAACGAAAAAAAATATAAATGGGGTGAGTTTAATTTTTTTATTCTTTTAATTTCTATATTTCATTATATATTTTCTTTTATATATATATTTTGCTCGTTTTTTGTCTATGACCTTTTTCATCAGCATTTTTTTTTTGGTTTTTTTTTTGAGATTATGATGCAAGGCTAAAGGCCTATGGAAATGAACCCGAGCGTTTAAGCTCTTATCCCTGAACCTCAAAAAGGGGCCATATCGGATATTATTTTTTGGACTGATATGGCTGAGGTAGGGTGGGCAGAACAGGGCGCTACTTACACCTAAGCGCCCTGACAAAGCCGCGAAGCCGCGCCAATCCAACCGCTTCTTGGTCTTTCACGACCTATTGGGAAAATGATCCCAATTTTTACCTTCCCTTGGATAAGTCGGCGCTTACAATTTTTGTTGTACAGGCCTAGGGTTTAATGGCCTGAGTTTTAGCAAGTACCCCACCCCCACACTGCCGTAGCTAGTCCCGGCCGCCAGCAAGAGCGTCGCACCAGCTAAACTCAGCCACCAATTCGGACGTAGGCGGAATTGGCCCATTCTGTCTCGAACCTTCTTTCTCCTTTCAATTATTTTGACTTTTTCAAGTCAAAATAATTCTTCCAAGGCCTTAAACACAACAACCATACTACTACATTCCTTTCTGCTCAATTTGAGAAGAAAAGCAGAGGTTCGTCCAATTGGTCCCTCAACAACATCTTGGACTGGGGCAAGAAAAATAGAGTAGAGTTCAATGCCTCCAAAACACAGTCCTGTCATCTATCCCTTAAACGAGATGTTCCGACGTCGGTCCCAAGTATATCCTTTGGTGGCGTACAAATTTCTTCTTCTGATGACTTCCAATTACTAGGCGTAAAAATCAACAACCACCTAAACTGGAGCCAGCACATCTATGATGTCGCTATTGATGCTTCTAAACGCCTTGGAATTCTACGGAAGTGTAAGAAATACTTCTCAGCGTCCGATTTAGCTACAATCTACAAGGCATATATCAGACCACGTCTTGAGTACAATTCGCATATCTGGGCTGGGGCCCCGAAATCCCATTTAGCCTTGCTCAATCGTGTTCAAAAACATGCGTTCCGACTAATTGGAGACGAAGCCATTTCAGCTTCTATAGACTCCCTTGAGCAACGCCGTAATGTCGGAGTACTCAGTATTTACTACCGATATTTTCATGGTAAATGTAGTAAGGAACTAAAAGAACTTATTCCCCCACTCTTAGTCGCCCCCCGTAACACTCGCCAAGCTTCACGCGCCCACGAGTATACCGTTCAGCCCCATTCGTGGAGAACAGTGAAATTTAGGCAGTCCTTTATCCCCCGAACGCGTTGCCATCCGATCTATTCCCTGATAAGTATGACCTTCAGCGGTTCAAAAACAACGTCCACCGACACTTTAGACGTTTCCCTCCTGTTCCACCGACCTAAATCCCCTACCACACCATTTTATTCCCACCCTATGTCGTTATAGCTGTGCAATCGCATTAAAGGGTGACCCCCTAAGTTATAACGACGGCCGTAAAAAAAAAAAAAAAAAAAAAAACAAGGTTTCTGGTCTGCCGCATTCCCGGAAAAAGCCGCCATCTCTCAATGTGTGATTTACTCACCCACTCATCAACGGCAGCCCTAACAGAGGCAACAGGCACACCGAAAACTGGCTCTGGTCCAACCAAGGCTGACTCCGATCCAGCTTTTGCTAATGCATCCGCTATTTCATTGCCATTTATACCTTGGTGACCCGGAACCCATATGAGCATTAAGTCATTGAATCTGCCAACAGAGTTCAACCGCTCCTTACACTCACGTACCATCTTCGAAAAGACGATTGGACTATCTAAAGATTGTAGAGCGGCCTGACTGTCGCTGCAAATGCAGATCATCCTGCCTCTCCATCTTCTCTCTATAATCCATTCTACTGCCTTAAGGATCGTATATACTTCAGCCTGAAATACCGAAGAATGTTTTCCTAGGGCAAAAGAGTACCTAAGATCTTCAGTCTGCAGGTACATTCCAGCTCCAGACCCTTTTCCAGTCATTGAGCCGTCCGTATAGAATATATCAGTGAATCCGCTAGGCAGAGCGGACTGGTTTACCCACTCCTCCCTGCTCGGGATCTCAACCTGATATCTCCTTTTGAGCATATATGTCGAAGTCATAGCATCCGAAGGCATATCGAAGATGGGGTTCTCAGACAACCTTCGGGCCATTTCTCCAGGACCCTTGCAATACCCTTTTCTCCACAGACCCAGTCTCATCAGTCTGTGTGTAGCTCTCATTGCTTCTGCCTGAACAATAATATCAAGCAGTAGCAAATTGAGCAGCGCATCGAGTGCCGCACCCGGTGTGGTACGCAAGGCTCCTGTAACACCAATGCAGACGGTCCTCTGTAGTTTAGCGAGACTAGCTCGGATGTATGCACATTCGGACTTAGTCCACCAAACCACTGATGCATAGATTAGGATGGGTCTTATAATGGCTGTATATTGCCAATATACCATTGAAGGCCTAAGACCCCATGTTCGCCTAAAAGCTCTCCAGCACTGCCAGAAAGTTACTAGCGCACGGTTCACCTTTGTATCAACATGTTCCCTCCAGAGAAGCTTGCTATCCAGGATTACTCCAAGATATTTAACTTTCTCCGAGAGCTGAATGGTTTCTCTCTTCAGCATTGGTAACACTAGACCATCAGTTCTTCTTTTCCTAGTAAACAAAACTAGAGCGGTCTTGCTAGGACTAACAGAAAGTCCGTGTCGTTGGCACCAGCCATCGATTACCCAAAGGACTCTCTGCATTTAATTGCAAACGTCCCTCAGTGATAGCCCGACAGCTAGTGCAGCCACGTCATCAGCGTAAGCTAGTACGTGAATATTCAGATCCTGCAGTTCGAGGAGCAGTGAGTCAATTAGCATACTCCACAACAGTGGCGAAAGAACCCCGCCCTTAGCGGACCGCAAGCGGCTTGCGGGCCGCGGGTTGGCCACCTCTGATCTAGAGTATAAAAATTAAATTAAACTGACATTTTTATAATAGGGTCTTCCGAGAAAAACTACATTCATCCATATATGTATTAGTATCTATATTGCCAGCCGCACTTGTCAGAGTAAGTCTCGTCGTTAACAGCTGATTCTGAATTTTCCAATTCAATATAGTGGTAGTTTAAACGTTACTGGATTTTAATTTAATATTATAATGTTTTTGAAATCATGAACTGTACAATTTCTTATAAAACATAACTTTCCTAATTAAATACTTATATTTACGATGTTCAAATTTCATAAAAACTTGATTTGTAATAAAAATTTTGTACTGCCCTCTCTTGGCTCTTTACATTTTTGAGACAAAAATCAGACTAAGCTGTTGAATTTCCATTTCAACCCGTGCTTATTGATTTTGTACGATAAAATATGACTGCTAGCAATATAGATACTGAACATATATGATTTTTTGTAATTAAATATTTGCATTCAAATTTTGGCGCCACCGATTCTTCACATTTTTCAGACAGAACAAGAACAAGACGAACAGCTGATTCTGAATTTCCAAATCAACTCGTGCTTATTCATTTTCTATGAGAAAATATGACTGCTAGCAATATAGATACTAATACATATATGCATTCATCACAAAATTTTTAGGGTTGAAGTAGCAAAAATTTTAATTTTGAAGTAAATATCTCAGGATCGGGTGAAGCTATAATTTTAACTGTTACATCAAAAGAAAGGCAATTCGATTCCCTAAAAACAAGCTATAACAATTTGAATTTTGATTATTAGTTTTCAAGACATAACGTTTAAAGTGATTGATGGCACAGGTCTGAAACACTTTTCTTGGACACCCTGTATCTTCACGGATATTGAAAATTGAACCACTCTGTGACGGTAATGACGATGACCGGGCATTTTAAAAGTTTTTCATTTATAATACGTAACAGTAGATATCGGTACCGACTTTGAATTTGTACATTTTGTGGACGGAATTACGGTGACCGGGCCTTATAAAATTTTTTCATTGAAAATTACGTAACGGTAGATATTTGGTCCGACTTTGGATGTGTTGTGCATACACACATGCAAGATCGGTACCCATATCTACCTTTACACGATACCGGTCCCGGTAATTATCTTTACAACACAGTTTATATGCATGAGTTTATTTATTGAAACGATCGTCTTTTGTTCTTAAGTTTCGAGAAACGGTAACAGCCCAGCAGGGAGATTGTACCTGTAGAAATCTAGTCGAAATTCTACACATTTTCAACGGACATATAAATTGATGTGTACGATAGAGATGGCATATACTAGGCATATACTAGGCATAAGGATAGTTCAATAGATTTTCTACACACACCTATCACAAAATGTAAGAAAGGAATATCACATACATATATAGCAACACATAAACGTCAACTCAAATGACATTTTTACAGCGACGCATTCCGTATTTGAGTTTTCAATTTTAGTAAAGTTTAATCATTCGACTCTCCATGTCGATACAAACGAATTTCAACCGTATTCTTACGGATTGTATTACGAATATTTTTTGAATAAAGTTTCAGGTTATCCCAAGGGATGATGAGCTGCATTTATGTTTTTTTAGTTTCAGCTTTGAAGCACGTGTTATCAACGCGACAAAGGTTTCGAGTTGGCATTGTATTTTTTAAGTCTCATTTCATCTTACACTTTGAATACTCATTTTTATTAATTCTGCCTTGCATTTGGAATAGAAAGATTCGAAATTCGGTAGCTGCTTCAGCGTCAGGACTTCATAAGTCAAATTTCAAATCCTTCAGTACTCTATGTAAAAGGCGGAAATAAGAAAAATGTGCGGGTAAATATGTTGCACCACTCGTAGAAATGCAGTGGGACTTGTACGTACAAAGATTATACGTATGTTATGCCACGTTTACACCTGTGCCTTCATATGCATTGAGCATGTGCGATGAGTGTGACTTTCTGGGCACATGTGGAAACGGTACTCACATGCTACAAGCAAATCTCCTTGATGTTCGTCAAAAACCGCCATGCAAGCGAATGTTTTTGGCAGTGGTGGGGCTGACAAGTGAATGAATTACATAATTGGGTCATATTCCGGGTTGCAGTCTACGGGTTGAAAGAGGAGAAAAACTTGTAAATAGGTGTTTATTAAACAAGCCCGTGGAAGTTTAAAGATTTTCGATATCTAATCAGTAGCTCAGTTCGGTAACTTATGAATGAGAAATTTCTCACCAAAAAGTTAAAATGAGGACGAATTGATAGTTTTCTCTCTGTATTCTCACCAACTACTGACCTGAGAGATAAGAAAGAATTCATGAAAAGGTATATAATAACTTTACACCCCCTTAGGGGTCGAATTTTAAAAAATCTTGAAAACACTTTCTAAGTTGTTATATGAAGAATCCGTGGAGTAAAAATGAATACAATATTTCGGAAGACCTAGTAGATACGTAGGTTGCCTTTTTTATTTCGGGATTAGAGAAGAAAAACAAGTATTAATCATCGAAAACCACTTTATTGTTTTTCAAAATATTCCCCATGAAAATCTATACACTTTTGCATGCGTTTGAACCAATTGTCGAAGCACTTTTGCCACTCTGATTAAGGTATCTCCAAAACATGCATTCTGAATGCGGCAACCGCTTCTTCAGGTGTCGAAAAACGTTGACCTCTCAGTTTGTTTTTTACGTAAGGGAATAAAAAGAAGTCATTCGGTGCCAAGTCAGGACTATACGGTGGATGACTCATCAAATCGATGTTTTTGAGCATTTCTTTGGACCAATTGACTGACACGAGCATCTTTTTGAGCTTTTGTCAAATTATGCGGGATCCAACGCGAACAAATTTTTATGACAATCAAATGATCATGCAATATTGAATGTATGCTGGTCCCACTAATGCCTAAGGTTGTCTCAACTCACGATAGGTCACATGACGATCTTCCAATATCAGTTTGCGCACAGCATCAATGGTTTCCGGAACAACAACTGATTTTGGACGACCTTCACGAAATTCGTCTTGAAGTGAACTACGACCACGATTGAATTCACCATTTCATCGATAAACACTGGTCCTTGATGGAGCTTCATCGCCCAAAAGTGAATTAAGTTCATCTATACACTGTTGCTGAGTTAATCCACGTCGAAAGTTGTAAAAAATAATCGCACGAAAATGTTCAAGATTTAATTCCATTTTTGAGCTCAGATAAATCTTTTAACTTACTGCAAACAACACAAATAGCGCTCGTATGTCAAAACGTTCTGAGTACGTATAACCTCAAAAATGTCCAACTTTACGATAGAGCTGTCAGTTACCAGATTGCACCACCAGGGTTGCCAAATCCCGAAACATAAAAGGCAGCCTATGTATATATATCGAAAATCATGGAAAAATATGCACTCAATTTTCTCTGATCATAATTTTTGCCCCCGTTCTGAACGCCAATGGATATTTGAATTTTTTTTTGTCAAAGCTGCTTTTCTAGTTGATTTACATATACACACCAAGTTTCAACTTTCTAGCATAAGCCGTTCTTTAGCTAAAAAAAACCTCCACCCCCGTACTATACTACCCCTAAAAAAATTATATTTTTTCAACATGCCGCTACTATAGCTCTATCTAAATACCAAGTTTAAGGTTTATATCATTACAGGTTCTTAAGATATAAACATCGGAACTTTTTCCTTTTCACCCTACCCCACCCTCACACTCTACACCCACTTCCCCAAAAGTTTTTTCCCTACTAGGGTTCAATTAACGCTACTTCTGGTAAAAATTCTAAGCATCTATCTTACACTGTTTTTCAAATGAAATGTTTTTTTTTAAAAAAATTCTTATCCCCTCCACTTCCATGCTCCACCGCTCACTTAAAAAACTTTACTTTGATAAATCTTTATTTATCGACCTTTATACCCAAACCGAATTTTATTTTTCTAAAACAATTGGTTCCTGAGATATCGTAACCTAAAGTTTTTTACCCCCCACCCCGTACGCCACTGACCCCACTCAAAAATTTGTTTTCAATCTTTTCTTCTATTATAACTAAAAATATTTCTTAAGTTTGAATTGTGTGCCATTAACGGGTTAGAAGATATGGACTTTAGAATGTGTCTATCTCAGCTTTGTTGCGTTTCGGAAGCATTATTTTTCCTCCCACTCCCACACCCCTTGACCAATATTGAAAATTTTTATGCAAATAAGTCTACTGTCGGAGCTCTATAGAAATTCCAAGTTTCAGCTTCGTATCATAAGCGGTTGCTGAGATCTAGAAACCAAAATTTTCCGTCTAAAACACTTCCCTCTCTTTCCCCCTCACAACCCAACCCCTAAAAACTTTGGCACCTTTTATCACAGTATTTAAGGACCCCATAATCACCCTTTCATATCAGAAAAATTATGGGGTCCGGACCCCATATTATATCCATTGACATCCGAAAAAAATGGAGTCAGACCCCATATGTGCCAAATGTCCTCATAAGTACCATTAGAACATAGATTCAGTGCGGAAGAGACCCCATATGTACCCTTTGACATAAATCCCACCTGAAGAAGAAAGCCTTTGATGGATGCATTCTGCCAGTCATGACCTATGGCTGTGAAACATGGACTCTAACAGCAGACACAATCAGAAAACTTCAAGTTGCCCAAAGAGCAATGGAAAGATGCATGCTGGGCATCACAAGAAGAGATAGAAAGAGACTAACCTGGATAAGAGCAAAAACACAGGTTACTGATGTGATCAATAGGGTCAGAAGTCTCAAATGGCGATGGGCCGGGCATCTAGCAAGAATATCGGATAATAGATGGACCACAAAAGTCATGAATTGGTACCCAAGGGGAGTCAAAAGACCGAGACGGCGACCGAAACTTAGATGGGACCACGACATAAGAAAAATAGCCGGCATAACTTGGACACGTATAGCCAAAGACAGGCAAAAATGGAGGGCAATGAGAAGCCAATACTTAGGGGAGGCTACACCATGATCTATATACATGGTTGACAAGCTGACAATGATGATGATGATGATGATGATATAGTATATATATATATATATATATATATATATATATATATATATAGGTATATATAGGTATATATATAGGTATATATATATATAGGTTTATATATAGGTATATATATAGGTATATATATATATAGGTTTATATATAGGTATATATATATATACCATTTCTTTTTGTTGCTCCTCTATCTCGAGTATTATACTTTTTATGGTATGTTGATAACAGGAGCCACAATTTTACAAATTAACTTGTCAAATTCTAATGATTTTTTCGACCAATCGACATTTTCTAAACATGATTTTTACTACCACCCACGCCACTGACCACTCTCAAAAAATTATTTTCGATTTATTCGCCTAGCTCCTAGTCTAACTCCATGGATTTGGGAGATGCAAGTCTTCAATCGACTGTCCGCACTATGAAATACAATCACCCACTCAGAAAACTACCGGAACCAAATGGGATGGTTTGTTACGACTAAATAGCCTTCGGTGCACCTGGTACCAGGTTCGAATCTGCTTGGCGACAAGTAATTTTCGAAAATGGGATTGGGTGCCGGACTACCAGTTCACTCAGCTGTAAATGAGTACCTGAGTTAAAATCGGGGTAATAATCACGGACGAGCGTGTAGTTAACCACTTCACCTCCTAGTGTTCCGTTGGTCTCGCAATGAAGTAACTCTAGCATTACTTCAAGGCCTAGGCCCGATTTGGGCTGTTGCGCCATTGATTATTATTATTATTAAATAGTCGTCACCAGGTAAAGGGTAGAAGGTGCACGAAACTCAAACTCCTCAGCTCCCACGTAGATTTACACATATTACCGGTTGCCGAACATGACGATAATTATCAGACTGAACATTAAATATAGCCTTGAGTTTACTATTAAATTTTATTGTAACAGAATTTAAATCGATCGGCTGCAAGCCAATCGTATAATACTCTAGATGATTCAGAGCTTCGCTTTATATTGTAGCTGAGGATGAGGTAAATAGTATTGCGTGTGTGCATGTTGTATGTCCTCCATTAAGGAGTCCCATTAGATTGCTACTCAAAACTAAAAGACAATATTCAGTGTTCAATTTTATATCTTGAACTGAAAAAAAAATATCCTTTTTGAAAGGAGGTGGAGCAAGGACTCACTCGATTACTTACATATTCATTCTTTTCCTTGGAACCATTCAAAAATTAATGTGTACACAATTTCAAATTCGTAGCTTGAAGCGTTCAAAAGTTATCGAAAAATATTGTTGAACACGTGTCTTACGGTTTTTTTGTATGGAAGGTACCAGAAAGAGTAAAAGGATTTCGCTGACTGGTAACACGAACTTTGTTTTCACTCAATACTAATTTGTACAAAATTCTGAACTCGTAGCTAAACGATTCCGTGAGTTATAGTGAGTTTCGTGAA
This sequence comes from Beris chalybata, assembly GCA_949128065.1. Taxonomy (NCBI): domain Eukaryota; kingdom Metazoa; phylum Arthropoda; class Insecta; order Diptera; family Stratiomyidae; genus Beris; species Beris chalybata. Next base: position 53,195,711 of record OX421895.1, read on the forward strand.
TTGAATGAAGATATTTTAACAGGATCTTTGTATGGCAGCCACTCGAAGGACTAATAGGATTTTCTTCATAATTATACATTTAGCTCCAAATATTGGAGAATTAACACATACAAAATTTCAGAGTCGTAGCTTAAATTCTTATGAAGTTACCGGCCAATATTCTAGAACTAGTGTTTTAAAGGGGCTCATTGCAAATCTCAAGCTCCCATACATTTTGTATGGTGAAACACGTTATCTTTCGGTACCTGAATCTCAGCTTCCACTTAACTCACAACAGTCAAATTTTTTACACTTATTGTTTAGTGTATTTAAAAGCCTAGTACGTGAGTAAATTAAAAAAATTTAATAAAAGTGGAGATATTTAAGAAAAAGGGAATGAAACATTTCTTTTAACGTTTTTCTTCATTCATATTTGAAAAAATTATAGTTTTAGATGAGAAATGAGATATTGCCACGAAAAAATGAAAAAAAAATTTAAGACGCTACGATGTGTGGTTACTGAGAAACGTGTACCGAAATTTGAAAAAGCACTACTTTTCAGGAGAGCCAAAAAAGTAAACATATCTTGCAGTGACTTCTTCGACTTCGCCCCACTTCAGAGCAAAATTTTAAGCACTTCCTGTTATCCCACAAAGGTGCGGTCTTTTGTGTGATGTGCAGAATTGAGTGTAGAAATATAATATGATATAAGAAAAAATTATTTTTTAATATTTTTTGCAACGAGGCCCTTAAGGATATTTTGTGTGGCAGCTACCAGAAGGAGTTAAAGGATTTCGCTGACCAGTAAACTCGAATTTCATTTTCACTCAAAATTAATTTGTACAAAATTCTGAATTCGTAGCTAGAAGATTATTTGAGTTATAGTGAGTTTCGAAAATTAAGTTAAGTCATTTTTACAGGATATTTGTATGGCAGCCCCTCGAAGGACTAATAGGATTTTCTTCATAATCATGCAGTTAGCTCCAACTCTTGGAAAAATAAAACACATGCGAAATTTCAAAGACCTAGGTTAAGCCCTTTTGAAGTTATCGACCAATATTCTGGAACACGTGTTTTAAGGACACTTTGTATGGCAGCTACCCGAAGGAGTTGGACGATTTTGCCTGCTAACGAACTTAGCCTTACAAATTCAATCAAACGCCCAGATTCAAAATTTCAAGAAGGTGAAGGCGTTCTTGAGTTATCGTGCTAACGGACAGACAGACGGACGGACGGACGTGAAGCGGATTTGAAGTTTTTGGCCACACATAAACAAAAAATAGTATATAACTTTTTTTCGTCCGAGGCTTGGTTCTATGCGTTACAAACTTTTGGGCTGGATCAAACTTATAATACTCGATATGATTTCATCTAGAGTATAAAAAAATTAAATTGGAGCTTAATAAATTTAAACTTAAAATAATAAATAGCATAAGATGGCATTAGGTCTGAAAAGCCCGATTACCTAGTAGTACTAAGCGACGGCATGGAGATAGTATGTGAGAATGCGAGGGTGTGTATCGGAGGCTAGACAGAAGTCGAGGTGGCGTTGGAGAAAAGAACAAGTTTTATTTGGGATTGACAATTTTCGGTTCAAAGAGACCGCTAAATCGACGAAAAACAGAACCAAGCGTGGAAAATTCGCACAGTTTTTACGACGGAATTGGCGCAAACCAGCGGTGTTAAGCAGAATAAAGGCGTGAAGCGGAATTCGTGGAAAAGTACCGATCGCAGACGAGAACGCGTGGAACTACGTCCGAGGGGCCCTAGCTAAGTTAGGTTAACTTGATTTTTCTTTTTGTAAATTCCTAGGTTAAGTACATATACTAATTTCGATAACGCAATTTAATTGTTCTTTCGCTGAATTTAAGACTCTTGTTTTGTTGTGCAGCCTGATAGTTTCGGTGAAGAATTTGTCCAGGGTTTCGTATCTCGACCCCGGAAGAATAGAACGGTGCGCGACAAAGAGTTACGTGGCGCCTACGACCCATCTCTGGGTCAAGTCGCCTCCATCGTGAAAGGATTCAGGAGGAAGAAAATCGTGATAATTGGCCTTTGTTTGTCTACTTGAAAGGTAAACCTCTTATATATTATAAATCTTTTAGGGCCGTTATTACGACCTTCAGTTAAAATTTAACCAGAAATTTGACTGTAAGTTTCGTGTGAGCATCTGTCAGTTAAAGTTTCAGTTAGAACGTTACTGACGATCGTAGGAACGGGCCTTAATGTATTTAGCTTAAGGATTTTCATGCACTTTCTGCCTTTTTGTATGTGAGATAGTTTTGGGGATCCATAAAGGAGTTCTGTATTATAAAAATCATACATACACATAGTAAATAGGTATATAACATGACAAGCCGCGATGAAGACGCCGTGAAGACGTTTGTTTCTGCTATGAGCGATCTACTAGAGAAAGCATCTGGTGGCCTAGACGAGGGACCTTCGTCAGATAATATGGCTGGGCCAAGCCATGAATCGACGGGAGCACGAATAAGTGCCACGGTTAACGAGGGTGGATCCATTGATAAAACGGAGCTGACCGAGTTGGCAGATTTGACGACACCCATCGTTGAGTTGCCTCAGACGAAGCGAGCGAAGAAAAAAATGACAATTGCTACCACGGCCGCGGTCATAGATTCGAGCGATGACGACGATCTTACGGACAAGACAACTCCGATTACCAGATTGTCTATGAATAGACCTGCAGTGGCAGTACTCAAATGGGATTTAAAGTTTACCGGGGATGACACTCAGTCCATTGGCGCTTTCTTAGAAAGAGTAGAAGAGTTACGCGCAGCGCGCAGTGTGTCGAAAGGGCAGCTTTTTCGCTCCGCGGTAGATTTGTTTGCGGGAAACGCGCTCATCTGGTTCCGAGTGGTAAGACAGACAGTTAGTACGTGGGATGAGCTTTTCCTGGAATTCAGGGAAGAGTTCCTGCCGCCGGATTACGACGAGAGGTTAGAAATAGAAGTCCGAAGACAAACTCAGGGTGCGGACGAATCCATAGGGATGTTCGCAGCTCTGATGGAGGGACTTTTTCGAAGATTATCGGTACCATGGACAGAGGCGGCACAACTAAAACTAAAACATGCGTTATCTGTCCAGTTTCAGGTAAGAGTAGAGCCATCGTATGTTGGAGCTGTAGGGAAATGGGGCACAACACGCGAGAATGTCAACAGCCTCGATCATGTTATGGATGCGGGAAACCAGAGACCATCCGAAAATTGTCCACTACATGCAATATCCCGACCACTCCAACCGATCGAGGTGTGGTGGCCGCAACTGAAGGGAGGGCCTCGGAAAACCAACAACGAACCCATTGATTAGCAGCATAGTATGGGAGGGAGAGTTCGAGACTGCTGAATATAAATTAGAAAGAGGACGGGCCGGCGTAAATGTAAATTTTGTCTTCGCAAAAGTAATCAGAGGTTACAATCCGTGACGACGGCGAATGGAATGAAGTGCGTCGTTCATGGATCTGCGTGGGTTCCGATTGATTTACAAGGCAAGCAAAAATGGCTGGAAGTACTCATGGTACTGGACATATCGATAAAATTAATATTAGGTGCCGATTTCTGGTCAGCGGCCGGAATCGTGGCGGACTTGAAGAAGAGACGATGGGAGTTCGCAGGAGAAATAGCTGTGGCGCAGATAGAGTTTTTGCAACCACATTCGAGACTTGATCAAGGCGAAAAGGAGCTTCTAGAAGAAGTAGTCCAGAGGGAGTTTCGTTTAATGGGAGATGGGTTGCACCGATATGGTGGAACATACAATAAAAATCGATTCCGAACTCATTAAACAGAGATATTATTCTGTTTCGCCTTCGTTTCAAGTTCATATCGATCGAGAACTAAATAAGATGCTGGGTGCAGGTATTGTTGAACCATCGAGAAGTCAATGGGCGTCGCCTATTCTGTTACTCAAAAAGAAAGATGGTACATACAGGTTTTGTGTCGACTACCGGAAAAAAATAAAGCCGGAAATAAATAAAGCTTCTGAGCGAGATGCGTACCCCTTGAATAATGTTTCAGCAGCACTCGACAAATTAAGGGACGTGGCATTAAAATCGCCGTATTGGCAGGTTCCAGTAGCCGAAACCTCTCGACCTTTCACAGTTTTTACGGTACCATGTAGGGGACTATTCGAATTTTGACGAATGCCATTCGGACTTAAGAATGTCCCTGCGATGTGGCAGCGGCTTATCGATAGGGTGTTAGGTGCCGACCTTGAGCCACATGCCTTCGTCTATTTGGATGATATCGTGATAACCACTCAGACTTTCGAGAAGCATATCGAAATTCTCACTGAAGTTTTTCGTCGACTGCGGGTCTGTCGGTCAGAGCTTAAGTGTTTGGGTTACGTGGTCAACGAAGATGGATTACAGTGTTAGAACTCATAAATTAGTTCATAACACAATTTATTTTTTCTTTAACTATTTAATTAACACCAATTTAAATTCTTAAATTTTATATAACAATGCTTTATAACGATTTAATTATATTTAGAAACATAATTAAGATTAATTATGATTGAATTATTATAATATTTTATTAAACATTATTTAAATAAGATTTTATTGTTAAAAGATCTCAATAGATCTACATATATGTATTTATAATTAACTAGCCGCGTACCGCGGCTTCGCTCGCTACGCTCACGTTGTTCTATCGTCCCTGTTACTCCCGTCTTTCCCATTGATCCCGTTTCTCCGGTTGATCCATTGGTCCTGTTCCTCCCGTTGCTCCCGTTTCTCTCGTTGATCCATTGGTCCTGATTCTCCCGTTGCTCCTGTTTTTCTTAATGCTCCTGTTACTCCCGTTGCTCCCATTTCTCCCGTTGCTTCTGTTACTCTATCCTTTATCAACAATCTTCTATCCAACACCCTCCAACCCTACTTCATCCATTATCATCTATCCATCATCTAAATTCCTTAGAGAAACAAAGCTGAGTGAGGACCTCTAGGCTGGAACTGGAGAAAGATCAATGAGGTATAGCACAATAGACCAATGGTCGCGGTGCTTGGAGGAATCCCTCCGCCTCCGATGAAATCAATCAATCAATCCATCATCTGCCATCCTATATCTACTATCCACCATCCCTTTTCCACCATTCTCTATCAACCATCCTCCATCCACCATTCATCATTCTCCATCCTCCATCTTCCACCCTCTATCCACCATTCACCATCCCATATCCAACATCCACCATCCTCCATCATTTATCTTCATCCACCATCCTCCATCTAAAATTCTCCATTCCCATCCACGTTCGTTCTGCTCGAACTTGTGAAATATGTATGCGTCTGTGCTGTGCTCTTCAACAGTTTGACTCGCACGAATATTCGCAACTCTTTTTGCATTACGACTCCGTTGTGCAATGTTTGATCTCCTGATTGGCGGCATATTGCCAATTAATCAATCCGAAGACCGCTTGCTGGAAAAAATTGCGAAGAATTCTAAAAATCCACTTGAATTCACTGTTTCACTGTTGCTGTTTTCACTGTTTCACAAATCACCGCAAAATTGAATTACAAACGAACTCGATCAACTCAACAATGGCGTGCTTCTCGCACGGACAATTGTACCTCGCCTGTAGGAAAACACATGGCTACATGGGCCGCGGTCCGAATTACGCTTACGGTGCTTACATTACCAACAGTGCTCACAGTCGGTCCGAATTGTATGCGCGGTTACAGCGCATATAATTCGGACCGATCGTATGCACACAAATGTCAGTTGTGTCAGTAATTTTAAAATGAGTTTTGAATGTGTGACAGTGATAGCGATCTGGAGATGATACCTGGCTCCTCATCTTCATCTCCTTCAACAATATTTTTATAACTCATTTTTCTTCAATATCGCGAATAAACTTTAGTGTTTTTAAGTTTTTAACGGTCAATGTGACAGATTGCAAAGACGTACACACAGTGCATATGCTCGAAACCGTGAGTAGTGTAAGCGCCAGATAATTTCCCCTCCATGCAAATTGTATGCGTTGTGAGCGTAATTCGGACCGAGTGTGAGCGCGCTAAAAGCGCAGAAAGCGTAATTCGGACCGCGGCCATGGTCATACATATCCATATACATCCATCTCTTTATACATAAAAAAAAATTCCGGACGAACGGAAATCAAAACACGTCGACACATGGCATACATATACATTTACATATTTTTGTATATATGTATGTATATGTATGACCATTTGGCCGTGTGTTTTGATTTGCGTTCGTCCGGAATTTGTTTTTTATGTGTAGAGATAGGAGAGACTATTCCGAAGAAAAAAAAATCCATGGAAACCGGTTGAATAGTTGAGAACAACAAGCGAAAGAATTTCTCCATACATAATGTACTGAAAATGAAATTTTCCAAATTTTTCATTTTTCGGGAAAATTTGCAATTTTTGGCTCCGTTAGGATCTAAGTTGGGCCCTAACGAACACATCAAATAAATTTGAGCCAAATCGGACGAACGGTTGCTGAGTTACACGTGAAAAAATTTCTCCATACAAAATGTACTGAAAATGAAATTTTCCAAATTTTCCATTTTTCGGGGAAATTTGCAATTTTTGGCTCCGTTAGTATCTAAGTTGGGCCCTAACGAACACATCATATAAATTTGAGCCAAATCGGACGAACGGTTGCTGAGTTATACGTGTACATACGCAGACCACTTATTTTTATATATATAGATTAAAATACAGCCTTTTTCAATTGAAAGTATTATTCAGACTGCTAATAAAAATTATTTTATTTTTCATGTCATATTCGCGATTACTTAATCATTGAAAATTTATTAATTTTTATCACATACAAAGTTCCAGCTTTCTTTGATTTTTAAATAGTGCTGAGACGTGCACTACATACCCCCTTCCTAGAGCAGACTTAGTCCCTCTAAAGACTGGTTCCGGACTAACCGTCGATTAATACTTAATTAGACTCCACAAGTCTGTCAATTGATATATTTTGTTCTCTAACCTTAATTTTAATTTAAAAAAAATTGTCATTACGAAAAATAGCCGGATATGAACCTTCAAAAGGCGTTTGTAATGTTAAATCCAAGGGGTCTCGTCTAATGAAAACGTGGCTACACGCATTCAGTTCTTTGAATACGAATGATTTTTGACGCTGAAATCCGTTAGATGAACTAGGTTTCACGTTTCGCATTACATTATGTATATGCTTAACGTATTCGTGCTGTGAAAGGTTATTTTTTGCTTCTTTGTGAATAAAAAATCAGAAGGAAGTCTTAGATTTTGACCGTATAGTAATTCTGCTTACATTTTCTCAGACAATTGATCGTAAGCCAAGTAATATGAATGGTAGTTCCTATGCCCAGTTTGTAACCGATTTACACAGTAATGCGTTTTTCAAAACTATATGCCAACGTTCAATCATTCCATTGGCTTTGGGATTATATGCAGTTGTCCTATTTCTTGAAAAACCCAACACTACTCAATTCCGAGAAGAAATGTGATTCAAATTGTCTGCCTTGATCCGTTATGATAGTAAGAGGTACACCAAAACGAGGGAAGTATTGATTAATAAGAGTTGAAGCCACAGTTTTAGCGGTACTATCCGTAATCGGATACACTTCCGACCATTTAGTGAATCTATCAATGGTCGAAAGGCAAAATCGATACCCTTGTGATGAAGGTAGAGGACCTATAATGTCTATATGTATTGTTTCGAATTTGTTTGAGACGGGTTCGAATATTCCAAAAGGGATTTTAACTGTTCTCGTAATTTTTGCTTTTTGACAAAATTCACATTCTTTTGCCCAATTTCGAACATTCTTGTTCATTGCTGGCCACACAACTTTATTATTTAAAAGATTAGTAGAAGCCTTAATTCCCGGATGCGGTAAATTGTGTAAAGTTTTAAAAACTTGTTTTCTAAAACTTTTTGGAATGTATGGACGATATGATGATAAGGAATCATCGCACCAAAGCTTTAAATTAGTATTCGGTAGAGAAATTGGCACCAAATGTAAGCTTGGCATAGCTTTAAGTTGCTTATCATTAAGGGGTTATGCCACTCTAGAGTTTTGGGGAAATCGATTTTTTTTTTATTATTTTAAATGGTCCCCTAGAACCTCAAAAATGCTGTCCCAAAAGATTATGACCAATAAAAGTTTCTAAGAACTCGGTATTCGAGTTTTAGTATAAGGCATATTGCAAAATTACTCATGATTTTCTACATACTGAAAACTTCAAATGCGTTTATCTCAAAACTACAATTTTCAAGCTGGCCGGAAACTTAACTCAGACAGTTTTCAACCGATTCACTTGAAATCTATATATAAAAATGGAAAAATGTTTGTCTGTCTGTTTGTTTGTCTGTTTGTCCGGTATAGCCTCCTAAGCCACTCATATGATTGCGATGAAATTTTGGTGGTTTGTTGAGGGTACGCCCGCGAGGGATTGTGCATTAGAAAAATCATTTAATAGTTGGTGGTTCGCGAGTTATTTCAACATTTGAGTCTTTTTCATATGATTTAGCGGTAGTTTGTTTGTTTTCGGTGTATTAGTTTGTAACGAACCGCCCTGACAACACGGCGGCAGATTTATATCTGAAGTCACTACAACGCGCGCAGCGCCGAACTTTACGCGGCGTCAAACACCGGAAAGACAAGCCACTTGCGAGCTAAAGAAAACGACGCTCGCCCCAGTCGATCACCGATCATCGTAAGAAGCAGACGTCACCCAGTTTTACTTTTCAAGTGCGTGCCCGCGTAACAAAAAAATTAACTAGTACTTAAAACGTGCTATTATATATATTTGATCGTTCCGTGAAAATTAACAATACGCTCCACCAGGCAACTGAAGGCAAGCAGACATAAAAACTATAAAGGTTAGTAGTAGATGGTCCGATTTAGGCAGTCCCTTGTGTTCTATAACGCCACGCATGATCGTGCACACACAGTTAACGCTCAAACCGCATGGCGTTTTTTCTTGTCCCGCTAACGGTGCTCTATATGCAACCACGAACCGTTTGTTCGCATGCCCGATGTATCGGAGGAACTTTTAGCCGCATGGCAGAACATTTTCCGCTATATTGCAAAAAATGTTGCGAGATTTTCTCAACAATGAGGCATTTATTGGGACGAGCTAAGTGCTTTGCCCAAATCTTTCATGCCGAGTAGAAGCAGTAATTGAAATACTTCCGTTTAATGGATCTCGAAGTGGGTGCCCCAATTTACTTTACAGCCACCAGTCGGTCGCTGTTTCGACGCCAACATCATCGTCCATGGTAAAGCCGGCAAATCGCACTAAGATCGACACAGATGCCTTTTACGCCTTCCGCGCTCCACAACCGCAATGCCAAAACCGTATAATTGCGAACCTTTCGGGGAGCTCTTCACCTAGTAAGGTTTCGTCGCAAAAACAAACACCTTTCGAAACAGTTAATTTCGCTCGAACCACTTCGACTCCGAGGCCAGTTCCTTCACAAAAACTCAACGATTCATCGTCATGTCAAGTTCCGAGCACTTATGATTCCAGACGTCGTGGATTCGATGTGAGTCCTTCTACGAAAAATGGTAAAAATAGGTTCTCATCCAGTGCGGCAAAGCCGAAAGCAACTCTACGTAGTCGAGGACGTAAAAATATGTCCGTCTCAGCAACACCAGTGCGGCAAGTTATGTCGAAGACCATGCAACGAGCGATTGCCCAGTCCGGTGGAATCAATTATCACATTAACGAGGTCCAGCCAAGGGAAATATTCGCTTCAATGAACGGCAGTTCAACCATAGGATCGCCATTAGATTTTCGTACTTCACCAGCCTTACGACGTGCTCAGAGCGAAATAGCCGATCGAGGCTCCACCTACGAAGAGTTTCAAGCGCGAACCCGTTCCCGAAAACACAGCTTCCCTTCTACGAAACAGGTCATCACCGAAAAGGTTAGCGTCAGTGTGAAACTAGAAACGGTCTATGATGCACATCATAGCATCCCAGCATCAACTTCGTGTTTATTAAAAATTCACCTTCCGAGATCAGAAATGACACTCATTTGCATACACCGACCACCTGAAGCAGCGGGCACCAATTTGGAAAAGGCAACCTCTTTTGAGACTCCCCAGGGTAACGAACCAGACGACGATACTGTTGGTGTTTTTTTTACACTCTATCTAGTTTACCACTAACCAGTTACATCCATTGGATCGGTGCAATTATTTCACCATCGCGTTCGCAAATTAATGACTTAAGCTCTCGAAAGATGTTCGGCATTTCAACGGACGAAGAAGTCCTAAAGGAGAACACCAGCAACAGTATAAAATCATCGAAATCTAATGGTGGACGTCGGTGGTCAATCGTTTCATCCGTGTTGTGTTTGGCATCGTTCGTCCGGGATGAACAGGCGAAATCAGTCACCGAAAGGGGTTCGTTAGCGATCGTTACAAGACGATCATCTTATGCAGGTAGTTTTATCAGAACAACGTCAACAGATCCACGCGCGCCGCAACATATGAAACGAAAGCGCACGAATACTTTCGATTCGCTTTCTTTACATTACCCGGATTCATGTATTGGCAGCATTCAACCAGGTCCAGGCAAACGGATGAGACGCAGTGAAGGCAGGCAACCCGTCGTTCGAGTGTGAAATGTTTCCCAATTTCCGTTTGTTGTTTGTTGTAACTTGTGCGCATGGTCGTTGAAAAAGAGAATCCCGCCGAAATTTTGGATTCATGTAACTCAACATCTTCTAACAGCGGAAGGGATGTCAGCTAGTGTATAACCACAAAGATTTTCTACGTTAAATTTTTATTGGTATATGTAGATAAACAAAGAAAAAAAAATAAATAACTTAACTGATTGAAAAAAAAAAGAAAAAAAAAAAAAGAAAAACAATTTAATTGAAATTAAAATTCCATTCAAAAAGTAATTCTATTTTTATTCTATACGACAGTTTTGTGGTCAGGCTAAACTAAAGAATCATTGAAGTGCAGTTTGGCGTTTTCAAAAGGTGTAAAATATCATTTCTAACAAAACTTTTTAGACAGTGAATCACGGGTACCTACAAGATACCTATTAAAAGAAATTCGAAGATAGTTTTTCCTTAGTTTACAAATTCTGTCTATTTTCGACTAATTACTGTTTGCGGAAAATTCAACTTTTCCCCAATGTTAATAAAACGAAAGAGCTGGGGCCTTATACTTGAAACTGCTTCCTACAGTTAGTCCTCTTAACCAATGTCGAGAATTTTGATTTTTTTTTGTCTATTTTTTTTAAAGAATTTTTTGGTATTCTAAATGTTAAATCACTAAAAATTTTATATTGAATATTTTGAAAGGTATTCTGATTTAACGAAACCTATTTAATTTAGACAGATATACTTTCAAATCGCAATTAAATGAAAATTTACAAAATTTCATAACATCGAACTTAAGGATCAAGTCAAGGCCTTTGGCTTTCGAATCATTTTCAGGATAAATGAACTATATTTCACTTACGTCAGGATACGTTGAATGATTTCTAATTTTAATTGTCATACTTCGAAAAAAAAAAAAAATGTTTCGCTCCATAAGCCGAATGCGAACTTTGAATTGTTATCATCAACCTTTTTGTATAGTTGAAGTTAAAGTCGAAACAACGATTTTGTAGGACGCTTCAGAACAAGTAGAATTAATTTCATTGAACCCCTAAATTGATTGCGCTCGTTTGATAAATTGTACAGTCGTATCCTTTTGTTGATTGAAAGATTTCAATACCGGCTTTCAGTCAATCAAAATTGAGATTTACCTGCTGAGTTTTCAAGGCAGTTTGTAGTAGAGGTCGTGTAGCGGTCTACCGAAATTCTATAAGGAAGAAAAGTGAAACGATCCTTATGAATGCAATCTTGTGTGTTTCTAAATGTACTTAAAATCAAGAAATGTTAATGCAGAGAGTCCAACGTGGGACTTAGCTCCTTCGAAGACGTTCCATCAATAGGGAGTTGGAATGCGATTCCGATCGGACCAAGCCCTAAGAGACGGCCTAATGATCTCCTTTCGAGCAGAATCATTGGCAGTGGCGTGGCCTTGGTCCGGCCGCAACACCACGATAATCGGCTACTGCTGGCACGACTGGGCCACAAGGTACCCGTTCTTAGACGGACCATTCCTTTTTTTTTCGTTCTCTTGCAAAACGAATAACTATCCATGGTGGTTATCTTATTTGATCGTTCGTCGGATGATCTCACCCTGATGTTCCTCCCTAAACACCTAGCTTCCTTCACTTTTTTTTCCGCACCCTTCGTGCATCTGGCCCCTTTACCTAGCCTCCTTTCAAGCCCGCCGACAGATAGAATGGGAGTTCTCAAACCCATTCGTCAGCCCAACCGAGCATAATTAATCGGTCCACGGATAGAAACGACAAACCCACCCCGTCCGACGAGCTAGCACGTGCTCTTATGCTAGATGCTCCGTCGTTTCATTGGCCATCCGTGGGACTAATGTGTCCAATGACGCATAGTCAACGAAACAAACATAGGAAAGTTATCCTTCATTTGGGTGAAGAAATGACGATTTCTTCCGACAGATGGAGGATGACTTTCCGTCCGCAAGGCTGACGTTCAAAATTTCGGCAATGACGATTGCTAACTGAACGTTCTGCGGACCAAATCGTTACAGATATGGCGCCCAACGTCTGCATAAGTTCTGATTGCTAGAACGAATCTACAGCAATACGGCACTCCTAAACGGACTTCAAGCCGGACACAACTTATTGTAGGCCACTCAGCGTTAGTCATATCAGTCTGATGTGACCGCATTTTTTCTAAGTGTTTTCATACACTCATACAAAAATTACAAGTCCTCTCAGTTCTTTATGATTGTCCTATCTTTCGCTTATACGGCAATGAGGCACAAATATTTCGACTTTTTTTAAATTTTACAAATTCCTTCCCGAACATCAGGGACGAGATGTTTTGAGCGCCTGATGCAAGATTCTAGTGGACAAAGAAGGCTTGACTTAAAGCGTCATGCGGTGGAAGCCGTCCCCATTACAATCCGCTGTGTTAGAGCGCCAAGAAGGTGAAATGGAGGAGGTGGTGTCCTGGTCCCCTGACGCGCCTGTCCTGAGGTGATAGGCTTTCATTAATAGACAGGTGGTGGGTGATTAAAGGCTCCGTAGAGGCTCTGGCACTCATATAGGAGGGAGGTTAGCGGAAAATCTGTGGAGATCACCCCAAAAATACAGGTCAAGACTTCACCCTGAACGTGCTGGAAAATAGCCATCCAGCGTTCGTTCCCTCTGTTACACCATCCGACGGAGCTTCTCCGCTTCAGGGAGATGCCTTTACCAGCGGTGCGTGCTAAGTTACATTTCTTGGGAGACAAGTTGCACAGCGCTGGTCGATTTTAGACAGACTATAGCACAGTGCTGGTCGACTTTAGACAGACTATAGCAACATCTGTGCTGCATACTCTCTCAAGAGATGCATCATGCCTTGCGGTGGAGACCATACCCCAGAGGCCGACAAGTCAAGATGGAGCATGATGCCCATGTGTTAGTCGTTATTGATAATAAACTCCCAATTTTCACCCTCCCCAAAACTACTTTAAAAACTCAATTCAGAATTCCCAATTTACGCATAAACTATTGTTAAATCATTACGTAGCCCTAAGACTTAGTTTTAGACTCTTTATGAACTAGGTTAGGACACATTAGAATAGCGAAACACTAGTTTTAAGGTTAGTCTTAGATATCAATAGTTTAAGATTCATCCTAAGACCACATAATATTAAGACTTAGATAAGACCTAGCTTAGATATAACAAATCACTTAACAACTAATTTCAAAACCTGGTTGTTTGGTTCTTTTGTTAATTATATATATATATAGCTAGAATATCAACCTTTCCAATTTGGTAGGTCGAAGTTTCGACAAAACTAAATTAGCGTTTTATTTCATTTTTGACGAACATTTCGCGAAGTTTTTGCAAACATTTTACTCTATTTCGTTTTGGCGAACACCTCGCGAGATTTCGATTAATTTCCTATTTCAGTTAATTTTTGAGTGCGAACCTTTCGCGAGGTTTTGTAAAACATCTGCCTTCACTTTGTTTTGACAAACCGTTTGCGAGGTTTCGACACACACATTCCCTTACTACATTAGTGACGAACATTTCGCGAAGTTTCGGCAAACATTTTTCCTTACTTCGTTTTGGCGAACATTTCGCGAAGTTTCGGCCAACCTTTTAGTTTTTTTTTTACTTCCTTCCTTTTGACGAATATTTCGCGAAGTTGCGGCAAACATTTTTCCTTACTTCGTTTTAGCGAACATTTCGCGAAGTTTCGGCAAACATTCTATTTTACTTCGTTTTTGACGAACATTTTGCGAAGTCTAGGCAAACATTATTATTTTTTTTTTGTCTTTCGTTTGCTACGACAATTCATTTTAATTGGTATTGGCGATTCGAAGCAAAATTTTTCTAGTCGTTTACCCTTCTAGGACGTACGAATCGGCATGCTTGACGAATCAGTTAATCATAACGGGTTCGCAATTAATAGCTGGTCGTATTTACTGAGTATCTTTAATGTTAAAAATTAATTCTTAATAGTACCTTGCCCCAAATATAGACATACTATCTTCTTCTGTTTATATGATACCGTTGAAATCTCGGAGTAAAACTTACCCTTTAACGCTCGGAATGGTCCCTGCTTATTGTATATAAATTTTGCGGTTGTGTTGTAAAAATTGTAAATATTAACCATACATCTTATGCTCATTAATTAATATACGGCTGCCAAGTTTACTATATTTACAGATAAAGGAACAAGCCAGCTGTACAAGACACAACGTTATCATCCGTCAAGAGGAAATAGTAGATTCGCCAAGTTTCGAGTGTGAGTCTCAGTCACGCACTCACAATGACAACCAGGTCGCCATCAGACACTGAGGTCATGGTAGAGGCCGGACTAGCGACCACCTCGAATACCACAACAGAAGGCCCGAAGTCGACGGACGTGTCGCATTGGAAAGAGTATCTGCGAGGACGAAAATGGAGCGAGTCTGGCCAGTTAAATAAAAATTCATCGAGATATCAAAATCATGCAATAAAGGTATATCGCACAGCTACTGCGCTGAATTCTGTTCCACTAGGTATAAATGACAGGGGAGTTAACTGTCCTCGTAAGTTGGACACTCCCACACCTCCTCCCACTCTCATTCAGGCGAATAAAGCGCAAACCCCTTTCCAAAATATCAGCTCGGTCACGTTAGCGGATGTTCAGGACTCGCATTCGCAGTGGGAATATTTCTCAAGCACTCTGCGTTACGTGAACGACCAGTTGGCAGGTGCTCAGATTTATATGATGGCAGGATGGGATTACGCACGTCAACAAGCCGAAGCGTACGAACGCCGCATTGCAAACTTGGAATGTTCGCTCCGCAGAGCACACCCCCAATTCCCGGAAGCCTCTTCTGATGTTGAAACTGGTCCCAAGATAAAAGCAATAGACGCGTCCAAATGGACATGTTGGAATTGCGAAGTGAAAGGTCATGGTTTTCGTGAATGTCCCGAGTTAACTCGGGCGTTATTCTGTTATTATTGTGGCGAAAAAGGGAAAACCGTCCACGATTGTCCGAAATGCAGTGCAAAAAACAGGAAAGGGGGCCAGCCAAAATCTAACCGGCCCAGGCAAAACGCGAGATACACCGCCTGGAAAATGAAACAAACGGAAGAGGCCACTGGAGCGATGGCCCGACCACCGAGCCAAACTCAGTAAACACTGATTCATCAGTGAGGTCCGAGTGTCCTGTTTGTCTGATAAACCTTGCAACATTGTGCGTTACTATTCAGAACAATTTATAATGATCACCTTTTGTTTCACTTATGAAATTTGTGTATCCTATTACAAAAGGTTCAAATAACTTTAATTCATCCCTGGACAGTAGGTTGGAAGTGGCATTGTCAAGAATATAAAGCCATACTAAGCGCTCCTCAGGTATGTCTAACAACTTATCACTGCTAACAAACCAACTCTTGATAGATTTCCATAATGTTTTCTCTTCAGAATTTTCTAATAACTTGAATTTATACTCAAAATTCCTTTTGTTCGAATAATAACCTGGTTTAAAATGTTCCCTTAGTTCAAAAACAAAGCGGTATTGCTGCTCAAAAGAGAGATTTAGAAGAGAGGTGGAGAGCCAACTTATATTTTTTATCAAGCTGAATTCTCCTTGTTCATCTTTTTGCAGCAGATCATTAATAGAGTTAGCTGTCTTACCACTAATCTCTAAAATTACCTCCTTTAAGCTCTTACAAAGATAAAAATAAATAGGGTAAGTTAAAAGTGTAAGACTTTTGTGAGGAAGCAAGTTTTTCTAGTGTTTCATTCTGCATGTCTTTTATTCTTTTAAATAAAGCATTCCATGCATCACCTACAAGGTCCAGAAAAGATGGCCCCTCCCCCCATCATATCAACTAGATCTGCAAACAACACCATATCTTCACTACTGACATAAAGTATCGATTTATCACGCAAATCAGATAAATGATCTATCATAACAGATGGAGCCGTCACCTAAATATACCTAAAATGTTTATCAAGTAAGGTGTTCCTATGATTATTTATTCCTTTTTTACAGATTTGATCTAATTCTAAACTCTTAATACTGGACTGAGCAGAATTATCAAATTCGGGGAAGTTATTGTTTCTATCACGCAAAGCCTTTACTTTACTTAACAAGTCCGTGGTAATATTTTTAAATTCCGTTGAGAGGTACTTATTTCTGGTTATATAAGTTAATATTGCAGTGTCATTCGATTCTTTACATTTTCCTAATGCAATGGGAAATTCAAAAAGATCTTCTGGGGTCCTATTTAGTAAAAACTTCTTAAAATCAGAATAAATTTCATTTCTTTTATCTAATACTTCATCTTTTAAAACTTAAGTTATAACAAGCTTTTCTGAAAATTTTCTCTTAACATCTTTGAAAGGTTTAGTAAAATCTAAACTTTCTTGGCTGTCAACTTTTATTGTCGCAACAAAATTATTTTGGTTAGAAGTTAACAAGCTTCCTGAATCATGTATTTTCATATCTATACCACCGCAAGAAAGTTTACCTGAATATACTAACTTACCACCTTCTAACTTTTCCTTTTGTATTGTTTGTTTATCTTGGTTAAAAATTTTTACTTGTTCCTTCTTTGCTTTGATCAAGATCACTTCGATGAATAATATCAACTCTTATATGATTACCATACGAGATATGCTGCTTAAAATGTAACACAGTAGGAAAAGACTCCAGGTCAGAATCGTCTTCACAAGATATAGAAGATCTCTCAACATCATTCAGATTATCACTAGCATTAACAAAATGGCTCGGCTGCTCATTGTTTCCTAATGATCTTTGCATACTATTTTTAAAAGTAGCCAACAAATTTATCAGCTTGTTTACAGTTTGGACAAGCTTCCTTTGCAGCTAAACATAAGAGTTTCAACAGCTCGTTACGATTATTATTAAATAATAACTTACTTTCAATATTTGACTGTAATTCTAATAGATTAATATTTAGGCTTGTCTTTGGTATGCAACAGTTTGAAGCAGTTTCTTCTAATATTTAATAATATTATCTTAATATTATCAGCCAATTCAAGTGAGAGGATATTTGTGTATCTGCACGGAGCGACTGGCTATTCTCCATATTACCTGAACTTTGGAGAAAATATGATCTGTCATGGATCAGCTTATCCGCTCTTAAGAAACCTCCAAAACTTGCTGGCAGGCGACATAGAATGTGTGGCTAGAACAGACCATATGCAAGCAATACTTAAATCATGCCTTACAACTTTTCCTACAGAGTAGTAGAGTCAATTTTACTCTAATGACGTAATAGAGTTGCGTTCGAAAATGCCAGAGTAGAGTAAGAAGGGGTAACTTTATCAACTCTAGTCATGGGCAGGGTTACAAGGAGTTAGAAACGTCACATGTCACCCGAATCATCAAGTGGCCAGTATTTTTGAATATATTGCGTGTCAGTTAAAAGTTTTGACGAAATTTTTTAGTTGCAGTTATAAAAAAAATACATCAAATTAAATTTTAGAGCTCCAATCTTATGTTAACTCAGATTATGACACTCGAGTAACTCCATCCGTTCTGTTAGATTGGAGTTGAGTTTACTCTCACTTGAATGTGTTAGTGAACTCTGTAGGTAACTCTTAGGGCCGTTATTACGACCTTCAGTTAAAATTTAACCAGAACTTTGACTATAAGTTTCGTATGAGCATCTGTCAGTTAAAGTTTCAGTTAGAACGTTACTGACGATCGTAGGAACGGGCCTTAGGGCCGTTATTACGACCTTCAGTTAAAATTTAACCAGAACTTTGACTGTAAGTTTCGTATGAGCATCTGTCAGTTAAAGTTTCAGTAAGAACGTTACTGACGATCGTAGGAACGGGCCTAACTCAACCCGAGTCAATTTCCGAACGCATCCTTAAATTTTTGTATGTAAAAGGCAGAAATAAAAAAAATGGGCGGGCAAACACGTTGCACTACTCGTAGAAATGGAGCGAATTTTTTAAGCACAAAGAACGTACGTATGTTACGTTGAAGCACCTATAATAATATACTTTGAATAGCCGTAAATATTCTACGTCTAGTGCTCTTCAAAACTACTATATATGTATACACTTGCAGAGCGTACGCGGGCATCGTACCTTACAATTCTACGGTCTTTATCCGCACTTTCTACCGTCTTTTCTTTCGTATAGATCGTCACTAAGCTCATTTTTTATGTATGTAGAATGTCGTCGGAGACGTGAAACGGCAGACCATTCTATAGCTTTTCTGGACCATCAATTTAATAACATTTAATGATATTTGCTATTCATAGAACAGCATGCGATGTCGAACATTCTGATTAATTAATTATGTATTAGAATCTGACTTACAATCAGGTTCTGGTAAGGTTCCCTTGTCAATCGTCTTTCTTATTAAGGGGATGAGCTCCAACGCAGCGTTTAAGTTCTTTTGAATTTCGACCACTTCAACTTCGCCTGGCAGTACATCTTTTTTAGGCCAAAATAGGTACAATGATTGGAAGAGAAATCTAAGCAAACGTAACCGATGCATGACCGCCAAAATCGCCTATTAATCAGACAGTTAAATAATGACAAAAGCACAAATTAGACGAATTACCTCTGGATTGTTTTCATTTTTCGATTTTTTCACTAAATCGTCTTCCGAATCTTTAAGCATTGAGATTATTTTGCTTTCTGAACTATGGTCAAGCATTCCAAGATTTGAAACACCGAACAACTGAAAATCTTCTTCCTCACTGACACTACCCCTGTAAAATAATTTAATTAATTGCTTGTTTCAGAACGTGCCAAATAAGTTACTCAATGACAAAATCCTTAATCAATGGAATCGTTTTCCTTATAGCAAAGCAAAATGTCCGCAACGATTTGTCCTCAATTGAGTGCGGGCTATGCAAATATAGGCAGGTAAACAGAATTTGATCCAAGGAATGGCCTTCCAACCATGATACCAAGCACGAGTATAACGAGTCAAAGATTCCAATTAGTTCATTGTTCTCAAAGTTATCGAGTTTCAGTACACCGGCCTTGGAAGAAGGCAATTTATAAACTTTTTCTTTTTATCGGTTCGTGTGAGTACTTACTTCAACTGCCGACTGGAAAGTGTGTGGCGTTGGTTCGTTTTTGTTAAAAACCATTCCCACGTCCATTTTTGGATCCATCATTTCAATAGCAGACATGGCCTCAAAAAGCCCGAACACTTCATCATGAACAAGTTCCCCTAGTCCTAATTCTGTAGCAAAAATT
Source organism: Beris chalybata (assembly GCA_949128065.1). NCBI lineage: Eukaryota > Metazoa > Arthropoda > Insecta > Diptera > Stratiomyidae > Beris > Beris chalybata. The sequence goes on from OX421895.1 coordinate 53,215,459, forward strand.
TAAGTTTTGTAAACTTCTGAAAACAGCACAAAGCACTATTAACCTGAGCACGCATCGAAAAAGGCGGTAGTTATATTTCTCCACTCGTACTGTGGATAGTATCTCTCCGGAGGATTTATGAAGTCTTCACGGTTACGCTCCATATCATTATCCTTGGCGATGCTGTTACGATGGGAGGTGTCAGGGTTGACTTCAGACATTGGCTGCGGTGTTATATTTCTAAAATAGATGAAATTTTACTTTTGAGTAAGATATACACAAAAATTTTAGCTTAAATGTTCTCCACCTCTTTTTACAGCTGGAGGTGTTATCAGAAATATTTTGTTCCTACTGGAAAAAATTTAGCAGAAGAATTAGATTCAGTTTTCGAAATATTTTTGAGACTACAACTAATACGTCTCTTCCTTTTGCATACTTAGTGTACACTAGGGTACACTTTTTGCCCGAAACCTGTTCTTTTTGTCAGTGTGACGTCCGAGATGGCTGTTCTACACCATTTTACATAGGTCGGTCGGGAGCAGGTGCAGTTTCAGTGCCCAGTTGATCGCGTCTGCGAGAGTCTCGCAGATTTCTCGGAGACATTTCGACTTGTCTGCGAGATTCTTCGAGACGGCTTAAGGACAAAATGTACGGTTTCGAGACATATGCTCCCCGACATCTCGAAGACATGCCAGCAAATATCTCGATAGCAATTTTTTGTTTGACGCAGCGCCATCTGTTGGATGATACCGTGTTGTGATAAAAGCTCGTACTCGAAGATTGACATCGGCTGAATATAACCCAGTCGGTCGCTTGTCTCTTAAGAGACATAATTTCGATGGTTTGAGCCTAGGAATCATATTGCATATCTTTCTTCATCACTAGATAGAAAGAAATAGCAATATAAACATGTGCTCCCACCACGATCTATTTGTAAAGCAAAAAACAGCCGCATCACTCAGAGCGCAGCAAATGTCATCCGCAACTTACACGATAAAAATTATATACGCGAAAAGTTACACTTCAAGTGCGGTTACAATAAAACGACACAAGTGCGACGTGAAGTGATTGAAAATGTGTCCCTACGTTATTAGTTTTTTATATTTATTATATTGCAATAAGGTAACTTCACCCCTGCCTGCACGTTTCATTTCATAACCCCCTTTCTTATTTCCAGCCGATGGCAATCTCCGCGAAATATTAATACGAGTACGAGCTTTTATCACAACACGCTATCATCAAACAGATGGGGCTACTGCCAATGCCATTTTTCTATCGAGAAATTCGCAGACATGTCTTCGAGATTCGGGGAGCATTTGTCGCGATACCGTGTATTTTTCCCATAAGACGTCTCGAAGAATCTCGCAGACAGGCCGCCATGTCTTCCAGATATCTGCGAGATTCTCGCAGACGCGACCAACTGGTAAGAAAGGGGGTTATAAAATGAAACGCGCAGGCAGAGGCGAAGTTATCTTACTGCAATGTAATATATATAAAACACTAATAACGTAGGGACACATTCGATGATCTCCAATCACTTCACATCGCACTTGTGTCGTTTCATTGTAACCGCACTTGAACTGTAACTTTTCGCGTATTTAATTTTCATCATGTAAGTCGCGGATAACATTTCCAATGAGCATTCGACGCGCAGATGCGGATGTTTTGGCATTACAAATAGATCGTGGTGGGAGCACATGTTCTTATTGCTCTTTCTTTCTATCTAATGATGAAGAGAGATAATTATATGATTCCTAGGCTCAAACCATCGAGACTATGTGAGACGCGACCAACTGGGTGTACTTTACACATGGATGTAATACTAAAACTGGATCGGCTGTATTGTATAAAGTTCCTATATTGGAGACTAATTCGTCAAGAGAAAAAAAAACATCAATGTACTGACATTTGTGCTGTTATGTCAAATTAATTTTTGACTTATGATTAAAAAGAAGTTTAAAAAACGAAGTTTTCTGCATTTAAACGGTAAGTATTAACCAGTTTTTGATTGAAATTAACGTGGAGTGAACTGAAAAACTTTTTTCAATAACATTTTCAGTGAGAAACATTAGAGAAAAGAAGAAAAAGTGAAATGAAGTGCGAACTGTACGGATGTGCAAATAAATCCAATTGCCGGCAAGGAAAGTCGTTTTTCAAGTAAGTACACTGTATAAATTACAATTTAGTGAGTTGCGGAATATATTAATAGCCTAATATATTGAACTAAGTGCTAATTCAAACGAAAATTTCAACGTTTTATTTAAAAAAAAAAATTGTTTACGTTTTAATGACAATCATTTCTGGCAGTTGTTTTCACCACAGCGTCGGAGCAAAAACATTTCCGGGGTACAATACGTAATTTCTATTTTGTAGCCCCCCCAATACACTTACGCTAACGAAAATAGACAACTCACACAACCAGAACCTATTAGGCAAAATTTCGCTTACTGCCGATCCAGTTATACTACTACATCCATGACTTTACACTCTGTCAAATTGACGCGAAACATAACCTCCGATTGGGAGCCAGTTGTGCGGGTAAATTTTTAGATGTGTTTAAATAGTGTTTTTAGACTTTTTATAAGTGAAATTTAGTTAAATATGTGTGATGTTGTGTAATAGCTGACATGAATTTTCATACGGCGACTGTGGTGCGAGATTAACAGCTGTTATTTTTGACAACCGCACAGTACATTATACACTGAAGCGTTCTTCTTGCGTGGTCTATACCCGGCACTTTTTCTGACAGATGACAGTTCAGTTCAGTGTAGATTACTTGAAAATGTGAAAATCCCCCCAACAAATAGAACAAACCTAATGTAATGTAATAGAGATATTAGGTCCGTTCTTCTTATCGGATTTAAGGCCGGGGTACATTGCATGCGAGAGTGCGATGAGCGACTATTAAGAGGTTTGTTTCTTTTGCCCGGTGTAAGTTGCACTTTCTTGCACTCGATTTTCTAAACAGCCTTTGACGTCAAATCAATGACACAAACTCAACCTCAAATAGTGTTCTTGTTCCTTCCCCGCCACTCCCTTTTACACTTTCCTGCACTAGCTCGTGAGCCAGTGCAAAAAGTGTAGAAGGTGTACACTACACCCGTCAAATAAAACAGACCAAAGGACTCGCACGAGGTGGGGGAGGGGACAACAAGCATACTGGGGTGTGTTCAAGATTTCTGCTATAGCTGCTATTAGCTGCTATTAGCTGCTTTTTTATGCTTTTTTGTGTTCAATGCAACCAAAAAGCTGCTTTCTCGTGCTTGCTATTTGACACTAGATTTGTCCAAGATTTTCCAAAAGCTGCTTCTATAGCAGCTTTTAGTTGCTCACACTCCGAGGTCTGTTCAAGATTTCTGCTATAGCTGCTTTTGTGTCTCGGCTATGTACCAGAATGATTGTTAGCCGAGACACAAAAGCAGCTAAATAGCAGCTATAGCAGAAATCTTGAACAGACCTCCGGACTTTAGCCAGAAAGCAGCTATTGCAATATGCATATGTGTGTGTAGTTGTTTCGCCTTAACGACATTTTGAATGTTAAAAATGGAAAATAATGTTTTGTTAACAATAGAAAAAGTGAAAAATTTAAAGACACTATTGGTAGTGCTCATTTTCACTTTATTTTGTTATAATATATGTCATATGGCACGCTACTTGCGTGCGAACAGCTGTTGTGAGCTATGCAAGCTGCTTTTGGCTGTTCAAAAACCGAAGAAGCTAATTCTTGCTATGGCTTAATTTGACAGTTGCTACAATCTTCCCAGTTGGTCGCGTCTGCGAGAATCTCGCAGATATCTCGAAGACTATGGCGGCCTGTCTGCGAGATTCTTCGAGACGTCTTGTAACGATTTGGTCCGCAGAACGTCCAGTTGACAATCGTCATTGCCGAAATGTTGAACGTAAACCTTGCGGGCAGAAAGTCATCCTCCATCTATCGGAAGAAATCGTCATTTCTTCAACCAAGACTAAGGATAACTTTCTATATGTATTTCGTTGACTATGCGTCATTGGACACATTAGTCCCACGGACGGCCAATGAAACGACGGAGCATCTAGCATAAGAGCACGTGCTAGCTCGTTGGACGGGGTGGATTTGTCGTTTCTATCCGTGGACCGATTGGTTATGCTCGTTTGTGGGCCGACAAATGGGCTTGAGGAGTCCCATTCTTACGGTCGGCTAGGTAGAGGGGCCAGATGCACAAAGGGTGCGGAAAAAAAGGTGAAGGAAGCTAGGTGTTGAGGAAAGGAACATCGGGGTGAGATCATCCGACGGACGATAAAACATGATAACAACCTGTGTAGGTATTGAATTGTCAGGTGACGAAAATAAGGAACATTCCGTCCTTGGGACGGGTACCGTGTGGCCCAGTCGTGCTAAAACCAAAAGCGGGCGGATACTGTGTTGATGAGGTGAAGCGAAATGTTTCCATTGATACTCAGTGTAATCTTTGCATAACGATAGTTTAACTTCCGAGTCAACTTCTTTCTTAATAATCGATGCAAAGTTGGACGCGCTATCGAACAATACCAACGTCTATCGTTAGGACCACAGTGCATTCTTTCGCGGATCATTCACGTTTGTTCGGACCACGTTCGACATGCTTTGCTGGCGAAACGGTAACGCCCATGGCGTAGAAAGATCCGACGGACAAGGTTATAGCGCATCATACGACGCTATACGCCTATGTGCTAGCTCTTCAATACCACCTAACCATGGACCTTTCTCCGGAAACGCATCAGGGGTATAACTATTGAACAAAATATTCTGCAAACTTCGCCATTTCGCAAAGCGTTTAAGTCCACCCTGTAAATTATATCCGCCTATATATCAATTTCGAAACGTTGCTTCTGTCTCTTCTGAATCTCCGTACTAGTATAAAATTCGATGCTACGATACCCATCCAGATCTAAAACTATCACAACTTTGTACAGAAAGGAAGTATGACTACTTTTAGCCACTGTCGTACGCACGACACACATGTATTTTTGTGTGGTAACATTGAGTCCAACCATTTTGTCACTTTAATAATTTCGAACGGCGTACCGCCTAATAAAGGCATGTCCAGCCGTATCGTATCAGCAAATTCTATGAAGCGAAGATTAATAAAATGACATGGACTATGAGTGACGAGAGTGCAACGCGTCTGTTAAAACCGATTTAAATTGAAACCGCGCCCGTCTTTTCTCGTTATGCCCTTGGCATATTGTCCGCTATACTGAGTGCAACAAATTCCATGGAGGCACCATGCAACACTTCTTCAACAGCCTACCTAACATCAGACAATTTGAAAACGTGATCGTAGAGAACTTCATAATATAGTGCTTGATAAAGCAGCAGTTTCTATGTAATCATTTGTGAGAACCGAATCGAAATGTTTCTCCGGCGTAAAGAATACACGAAAGCATTCAGTAAAATACTTTTCCTCCATCCTACAAAAACCCGTATTGCAGGTTTCGAATACAAATATTTTGGCTGAGGCAATTCGTCCAAATATTCGTCGATACTTCTCTCACCAGTCACCAAAAAAAAATTGTATTCACCTAAGCATGAATTCGACTCATCTCTTCCGGATCTTCAAATGATGGAGTTGAGTGTCGCCTACCTAAACGAGATAAAGGGCGCGGCGCGAGCTCAATTGGAAGTCTCCGAGCATAATTGCAATTAGTTGGACAAGGGTATTGTCCCTTAGTGCAATGCATTCGGATGTGATCATACGATTTCATGGTATTCCTCTCTTTTGTTTGCTATAATACTCATCTGTGTTATAATTCATATTCAAATATATATATTTACAAAATAGCATTGTCGTGCCAAAGATCACAGAAGAAACAAAAAATTCTATTCTACATGTTTATCTTAACAATCATAAATGTGCATAAAATTGGCTAAATGATCAAATTCAAATGATTTACAAATTCAACGGAGAACGCGACTGGCAGGACGATGAGGATGTTAATAGAGCAGCTACTTGTGGTTGATGTTGGTTGTACGATGACTGTTTAGAGTTTCACCGAGAGCGGTACTCAGCTGCGCTTTTCCGAAGCTGTACCAATAAGTCAATACGTCGCTCAGTTCACATCCGGCAACCTCCACGAATTCCACTGAAACAGCATTATCGGAATGAAACATATACATAACTTGCCTGTAAATTAACAACAATTACGCTTTCCTTTACTTTTAAACGATCACGTCTCACTCGAGCTAAAAATTTAACACAATTACCTTATTAAAAACAGGACACAGTTTTGTACGAGATACATTCCCACGATCTAGCAGGTCAGCTACGGGATGTGCTTATTTGGCGAAAGATGTGGTAACCAATCGCGCTCCTACGGTCCTCTCGATTTAGGAATTTACCGACGTATGGTCGTGGTAAAACGTTAACTTGATGAATTATTCCATCGATTTCCACTGGCACTATAAAATCCGCAGTTGGAATTGGCTCAGAAACACTGTGCACTAAAGTCTCAACCACAATGGTGACCATGCACCTTGTGTGCCTGCCGGAATGCCGGACCGGTAGCAGCAGGTGCCTTTGCTGATCCCGATTCGAAAACAGGAAAATAAAAATAAAGGACACCAAACCGCAAGTATGTGTCTTCAGCCATTATACCTTTCCCTCCATCAGTTGCGTAGACGTCTAATTGCTCGTCGTCGTGCGACATTTGCGTAAGTGGTGACATCGCGTCCCTCTAAGCGTCTGTGGTTGCTGCCGCCTCTAAAACATCTGTTCTGGATCCGTCGACGTCGCGGTTGACCCCAACAACTCTTCCGTCTTGCGACGGCCGATGCGTTTTCTGCTTTTTAATGTTGCCGAAAGTGCGGTTGTCTCGAAGCAGATTCGTAATAGTGCAGAAATTTATTGGAAACCAAAGCGAGCAGCGGCAAAAGATCACGACACGAGCGGTTGAAACGAATCGTTGCACGCCGTATGAGAATTTGCAAGCAAATATCCAACAAGTCGCAAGTTTTTCACCAGCAGGGTACACACGCGCAAATTTTTACCCAATTTCTGCCTCTTCCAGTTGCGAAACTGTGGAATTTATTTCATTTTGATACGGGCTTATTGCACTATCAACCATGTAAAGAGAACAGCACGAGATTTTGGATTGATTTGGATTTTGTTTTTGGAAGGGAACGACTTTTTTTTTTAGTTAGTTCGCGTGTACCTTATCCGGACGAGCCTATTTTCGGGTTGTGGGCGTTAGTTCTACGCACTAACAGGCGCGAGGATTCCGATAAATCCGACCCCTTCTCGTGGTTGTATCTCGGGCTCCGCGACTTGCTTAGCGACTCGTTGTTCCACTTGGAAATTCCTGGGTGTTGGAAACCACCTATACTCAGTAGGCTTTTTCTACTGCGACCAACCTAAGTTCACATATGCTTGAAATGTCATTTAAATTAATTATTATTCTGTACGTAACTTCAAAAACTCTAGCTGTTTTAGTTTATAAAATATATTGCATTTTCTATTTAAATCCTTTTGTTTCCTTGATCATCTGCCATTAATTACAACAGGTTATGGGCCCAGAATCATCGGAAGCATAAGATTATTAATAAAATAGTGTTAGTTAAATTCGTTCTTAACGGAAATAGTGCGAATTATAAAATGTCAAAAAATATCGATTTTGTAAAACTACGAGGCCGAGAAAATTACCCGGAATGGCGTCGCTCGATGCTGGCATTCTTGCGTACCAAGAAGTTGGCCCGATGCATCGCGGAAAGCGACACCGAGAAGGACACCGATAAACTCGACGAGGCCATGGGATGGTTATACCCGGAGTCTGTCCAATGTTCAGCTATAGCTGCTTCGATAGCAGCTATAGCTGCTTTTTCCTGTCCAATGCAACAAAAAGCTGCTTTCTCGTGCTTGCTATTTGACAGTTATTCTGTCCAATGCATTCAAATAGCTGCTATCATAGCTGCTTTTCACTGCTTCGAGTACAGACTGTAAGGCCGCGGTCCGAATTACGCTTACGGTGCTTACATTACCAACAGTACTTACAGTCGGTCCGAATTGTATGCGCGCTTACAACGCATATAATTCGGACCGATCGTATGCACACAAATGTCAGTTGTGTCAGTAATTTTAAAATGAGTTTTGAAAAAGTGTTTTTAGTAGAAACGGTAATGGAAATGTGTGACAGTAATAGCGATCTGGAGATGATATCTGGCTCCTCATCTTCATCTTCTTCAACAATATTGTTATAACTTATTTTTCTTCAATATCGCGAATAAATTTTAGTGTTTTTAAATTTTTAACCGTCAATGTGACAGATTGCAAAGACGTACACACAGTGCATATGCTCGAAACCGTGAGTAGTGTAAGCGCCAGAAAATTTCCCCTCCATGCAAATTGTATGCGCTGTGAGCGTAATTCGGACCGAGTGTGAGCGCGCTAAAAGCGCAGAAAGCGTAATTCGGACCGCGGCCTAAGCAAGAAAGCAGCTATGCATTGCATTAGTATGTTGTTGTGTTTGAGGCCTTGGAAGAATTATTTTGACTTGAAAAAGTCAAAATAATTGAAGGGAGAAAGAAGGTTCGGGACAGAAGGGCCAATTCCACCTACGTCCGAATTGGTGGCTGAGTCTTTGCTGGTGCGACGCTCTTGCTGGCGGCCGGGACTAGCTACGGCAGTGTGGGGGGTACTTGCTCCGACTCAGACCATTAAACCCTTGGCCTATACAACAAAATTTATCAGCGCCGACTTATCCAAGGGAATACAAAAAAATTTGGGATTATTTTCCCAATTGGTCGTGAAAGACCAAGAAGCGGTTGGATTGGCGCGGCTTCGCGACTTGTCAGGGCGCTCTGGTGTTGTTGGCGCCCTGCTCTGCCCACCCTATCTCAGCCACGACTGTCCTTTAAACATCTTAGCGTCGTGGCCCCTTATTGAGGTTCGGGGCTAAGGAAGCTACACGCTCGGGTTCATTTTTATAGTTGGCCTTTAGCCTTTAACCATCACTCAAAAAAAAAATAACCAAGAAGAGAAACTCCACAACTAATAAAAGGTATTAGGAAAGCTATAATAAAATGTAGAAGGAAGTAAAAACAAAAGAAAATTGGACTTACCCCATTTCAATTGAATCCTTTGGCTGCTTTAAATTTTGGATGATTTTTGGCGATTTATTTAGGTTTTTTTTTTATTATACTTGAGTATTAATATTCCGTCCTCGTCTTGTCCCGTCCGTTTGTCATTTTATTAGATTTTTTTTTTTTTTTCTACTTTTTTGTTAAATTCATTCTCGTTTATTCTTTTAGTTCATTCGGTGTATATTTTTAATTTAAGTTGTGTATAAAATTCTATTAGTTCATTCGGTGTATATTTTAATTTAAATTGCGTATAAAATTATTTTAGTATATTCCGTGTATATTTTTAATTTAAGGGGGTTCTGTATAAAGTTTTTATTAGTTCATTCGGTGTATATTTTTATTTTAAGTGGTGTATAAAATTATTTTAGTATATTCCGTGTATATTTTTAATTTAAATTGTGTATAAAATTCTATTAGTATATTCAATAGGGCGTATATAATTTTCCTCCTTTAGTTCATTCCATGTACATTTCATTTTTTTCCAATATGGCGTGTACCTGGCAGCACTTTTTTTCGGTCTTGTACAATGCACGCGCTACGCCTTTATGGAGTGGTTTGTGACCGCTTCGCCATGCAAAAAAAAACCGTTACACCTCGCTGATTCGTGAAGAATTATCCATTTTGGTTAAACTCCACCGATATGTGCATAAATTCACCCTGTTGTTACACAAAGAAACTTCTCATAATAAAACCCAGAGCAGCCGATTGGCTTCTGAAAAAAATCTGCCGCGGTTAAGGAAACTTCCGAGTTAATCGGAAACCAGATTTTAGGCGTTTTACAGCGCGCCAATCACACGAGCAACATTCACCGATATTATTTCCGTTTAGCTTTATCGCCACCGAAAGGCTTTAGAAGACGAAACCCGAACTCAATTGACCGCCATCTTAGGATTTCTTCCTCGACACTCGACACTATTCACTGGCTATTGGTTTTCTTCTCCTTTTCTCTTAATTATCTTACCCTATCCGCCATTTTAGTACAAAAGCAAAACGACCACTCCTTTCCACCACAATCCCGATCTTTTCTCCAAAGAACTTCGCGCCGCTAACGCAAACGGACTTAATCACCAGCGAACGTATATGCGATACGTTCTCATTTTTTTAGTCGGGAAAATTTTTGAAAACTACACAAAACCTCGATGATCACCGAATTCAGCCACCATATTTTCTTTTTTCCAATTTTTTCGCCAAAACTCAAAACCCAAAACCACTCACAACTTTTTCTTTCCCGTATCTCACCCCCTCATGCCTTGAACTGTCATTCTCCTCTCCTCTATTGATCTCCTCTGAAGTTGGTCGCGGTGGTTCCTGCGATCACAATTTTGACGCGCCGAGGTTGGTGTAATTGGTAGGGTGTTTACACTGCGTCGTGACATTAAAGTGATCGCAAGTTGCGACGACCCAACACCATTAGAACAGACTAAAAAAGTTGTCGCATTTGATCGGTCTCATGCGCACGACTGAGTGCCGGGCAATAGGTGTTATACCCATCGGATCACTGCTTCAGATCCTTGGAGTGGTAAATCCCCAAACGTTTGCCTCCTAAATCCTCCAATTCGTACCGTGAGTTTCCTAGCACACGACGAATCCTGCACTTGAGGAACTTCTTCGCCAGCTTGGCGTTATAATTCTGCGTGGCTGTGGACAAGGAAAAGTTTCTTCGGAATACTTCTTGTCCTACACAAAATTGTGTTTTAGCAGCACGCAGATTATATCGCCTGCTACTGTCCTCATGTGCGACCCTTATTTTCGTCTGCGCCAGCTGTCTCACGATAGGAATTCCCTCGCGAGGTCGAAGCTGTACATTTGACTCTCCCAACGCTCGCAAACGCTTCAGCAGTTCGTAGTCCTTACCGTGCAACATCATGTGATTTCCAAACAAAACCTGATAGGAGAAAATCCAGTGGCTTGATGGAGTGAGCTACGAAGAGCACATCCAATTTTGCTTAGACTCTCATCCCATCGTGTTTGGTCATCAGTGATGAACGCTCGAATTCCGGCCAGGATGGACTGATTGACACGTTCCGAAGCATTCGCTTGCGGTGAGTAGCTCGGGGTGTACAGGTGTTTAACTCCGTATTTGTTCAGCATGGAGTTAAACACATTCGACCTAAATTGAGAGCCATTATCGGAGAGGATCGTCTCTGGTGTTCCAAACGTATGGAAGACCTGCCCCTCCAAGTAGTTGGTGATCTCTTCAGCAGTGATCCGCCCCAAAGGATGTAACAGGGGAAATTTGGTAAAATGATCCAAGACGATCAAGATAGCGATTTTACCCCGTTTGGTACGCGGATATGGTCCAAGTACGTCGATGTAAAGGTGTTGGAATGGCTGATCAGTCTGGAACGGTTCTCCCATAGGCGCTCGTAGAGGTCTGTTCGGGGACTTTGTCTCTTTACAAGTATCGCACTCCAGAACGTAGGTGCGTACTTGTGTAGCCATTCCGGGCCAGTACAAAAATCGCCTGACTCGCTCTAGCGTTTTAGCATAACCACCATGGACCGTGGTGTCTGCCTCGTGCGCCTGAGCAATCGCAGCTGACGTAAGACTCGATGGAATCCACAACTTCCAGGCTCTGTCTTCAGCAATCGGGTCACCGTTGTGAGGCTCTGTGCGCTTATACACGAAACCCTCCCTCACGTATACGTCAGGAAGCCGATCGGCGTTCGCATCGACAGTGGACACTAATTCTTTATATTCATTGCCAGAGAATTCTGGAGAATCCATGTCCACCATCGGTGCCACGTCGATCAGCGCATTTAATCCCTCTTCGTATACACGAGAGAGAGCGTCGGGTACAACGTTCAGGCTCCCTCGTCGGTGCTCGATTGTGAAGTCGTAACCTTGGAGTTTCAAACTCCATCTTGCCAACCGTCCTTGCAGGTCTTTCTGCGACATGAGCCATTTGAGACTTGCGTGGTCCGTAATGACTTTGAACGCAGTCCCTTCTACATAGGCTCGGAATTTTTTCACGCTCAACACAGCTGCATAACACTCGAGTTCGGTTACGCTGTAGTTGCGTTGAGCGGAAGTGAGCTTCTGCGACATATACGCCACTGGAGATTCCGATCCGTCGTCGTTTTCCTGAAAGAGAACGCTACCCACACCTGACTTACTGGCATCGCATTGGATTACGAAAGACCTCTTAAAATCTGGATTGATTAGTAAGGGGGCTTTCGTCAACAAGTCTTTCACTATCAGGAAGGAAGTTTGTGCCTCTGTAGTCCAAGCAAACTGGTTGGACTTCTTTAGAGTGTCTGAGATCGGTGAAACAGTAGCAGCAAAGTTGGGGACGAATCGTCGATACCAGCCTGCCATACCAAGAAAGCGTCGAACTTGACGTGCGGACTTAGGCGAAGGGTAATCGACGATAGCTGAAACTTTTTTGGGATCAGTTTTCAAGCCTCCTTCTCCAACAATGTATCCGAGATATTTCACCTCTCTCAGACAAAACTTGCTCTTGTTGACGTTTATTGTTAGGCCAGCCTTTCGCAAACAATCTGCGACTTCAGCCAATAACATCAGATGTGAATCGAAATCCTCAGAAATTAACAGCAGATCGTCCAAATATACGAATACCTGCTCCTTCAGCTCGGGTGGGATGACTTTGTCCATCAAACGACACATCCTTTGCGGCGCGTTGCATAAACCAAAAGGCATGCGAGTGTAGTGATACAGAGGCCGGCCAGGAATGGTAAAAGCTGTATACTCCCTGGATTTGTTCTCGAGAGGAATCTGCCAAAAGGCGTCTTTGAGGTCAAGGCTAGTAATAAAATTGGCTCGCGGCAAACGGCTTAAGATACCGTCAATGTGTGGTAATGGATAAGCATCCTTCTTCGTCACACTATTGACTTTGCGCGAGTCCAAGCACAACCTGACCTTGCCTGGCTTCCTCACGAGAACCACAGGCGAGCTCCATGCACTCTGACTGGTCTCTATCACACCAAGTGCTCTCATGCGATCAATCTCGTCATATAAGAGTTTTTGGATCGCAGGAGATACAGGATAATGACGTTGCTTGATGGGACTTGCATCACCAACGTCTATACTGTGTTGTTCGACGTTGGTCACACCGAGTCCGTATACTTCGTATGATGGAAATTTGGACTTTACCATTTCCAACCTCTTTACATCTGTGGGCGTTAAATGGTGGGCATCCGGAGCAATCAGTTGCGATGCAGTATCGGGAGCATCGACCGCGCTGATGATGCTAGGAGCTAGCTGGAAGGATCGCCAGAAATCTACCCCCAGGTACAATTTCTGCGACAAGCTCGGCACTACGTATAGGGTAATGGGTTTGGTAATACCACGAAAGGTAATATCGGTCACTACCGTGCCCACAACTTTTTGTGAAGCACCATCAGCGGTCTTCACCTCTTGAACGACCGGTCGATAACTCACCTGTGCATCTTGGAGGCGTTGTAGGGAGTTTGCCCCCAAGCAACTGATGCTCGCCCCACTATCGAGTAGTCCTTTAACGTCCACTCCGTACAAGGATACCTTTGCGTATGGACGTACATCAAACGGCTCAGTTATAATCGTCGATAGAATCGCTTTCTTTTTTTCACGCACCATCCTCCAGAATATACGAAGGCGCGCGATTGATTTTCTGCGACCGGATCCACTCGTTAGTGCTGATACTTGATCAACACTTGCGACTGGAGTAGATGAAAAAAATTCTCTCTCGCGCCTCCATATATTCTTTAAGCCGAAGATGGTATGGCTTGAGAGGATGGTGGGAATGTCGTCTTGGACTTTCCTGATAAATAGGGTCTTCTTCCAGTTGAGAAGCATCTGGCTCCGTACCAGTGCTCTTTCTAGCTAATATTGTGACGTGTGATGTATTCGGGGTCGGAAAAATAGGAGAGGATGATTTTACGCTAACAGGACGGGAGTTAGGATCAGAAAAGGGTGAAGATGAAAGTGTTGTAAAATTGGGAGGGGTTATTAAAGGGGTTTTAACAAAGGGTAAAATGTTTGTATTCTTAGGAGTATCAAGTTGAATTTGGGATTGGGGATCGTCGACATCCTGCTTCGAACCATTTAAACTGGTCGGGCTTGCGGATTGTCCGTCACTGGGCGAGAAGGACCCGAAACCCTTTCGTCCCTCGGTCCGTTTTTTGTTTGGCATCTGGTACACTTCGGCTTGATTACGTCAGCCTTCCCGCAACCGTAGCAGAAGATGTTCCTGGGCGTCTCTTCGCAGTCTCTGTAACCATGGCCCTCCCGTCTGCAGTTCCAACATTTAAGCGGTGTGGTTATGCCAGCTAAGTCGGCGGTATCCTCGACTTCATCGGTAGCAACCAACGGCGGTTCCAGCTCGTGCACCCGAGGCTGTTGCCAGGATGCTACTCGATTTGCCTTCTTCACCTCCTCGTACCGAGATACTAAGGTGCGAAGATGAGCGAGGTCTCGTATGTCATGGAAACAGATTATTTGTTGGACACTGCCCAAGAGATTGCCGCTGACCAGCTCGAAAAATTCGTTGTCAGACATCGGTACTCGCAGCTGGCTACGACATCGGGTCATCTCCTGCTCGAAGATCAGGTATGGTTCATGAGGAGCTTGCCGACGAGTCATCATTTTCTTCCGCACCTCGAAATCTGTGCTACGGTCGCCCCAGTATTGCAGAAATGTTGTTTTAAGCGACTCCCAGGTCGAATCTGGGTTGGTTCGCCTCCATAACCAGTACCACTGGTTTGGCAAATTATCAAGCAACAGGTGGAAGTTCGCGACCAACAGATCCATGCGCCCGCCCAAATCAGACCAAGCCAGAGATTCCGCTCGGAAAATTAGCTCCTCGGCGCGCAACGACTGGCCATCTCCATTGAATCGTAGTCGCCAATGGCGAATAGAACTACCAGCGTTGTAAGGTATCAAATTCGAGCCATTTGGGTCCCGACTGCCCATCTGAGCGTTCGCACGGACCGGTTGTTCCCGAACTTGCTCACGTTGTTGTTGACGGTTTAGCTGAAATAACGGTGGTGGAAATTGGTAGGCGTTTGATGCATTCTGCCCAGGAATAAATGATGGTGGTGGCACGGGATGATACACAGGCGGTGGTTGCGGCGTATTCGGCACAGTGGGCCTTTGTTCCAATTCTTCTCGCAGAACCGAACGAATTAGGTGGACCAAATCGTCCACTCTTAGACTGCTAAGGGCCCCCCCGGTAGTTGTTGTTTCGGGTGTCTGTGCGTCGTGTATCTCCGACCACCTAACCCTGGTTCGCCCATCGGCTCCCAAGACATCCGATGGCCTATTGTCTCGCACTTGCGTGCTACGTTCCTGGATGATTGTCCCATCCGGAGTGTAGAGAGCGTGTCCGCCCGCTGTCTCGGGTGCAAGATCTAAATTTAACCTCGTAGGAGAAATTGCATCGTTTTGAGACCTAGCGCCATCCTCGCGAGTCTGTCTTCTGGTTCTCACGCCGGATCTAGCTACTGCGCCCTCCACACTCCCAGTGGGCCAATAATCCCCCGGACCCAAATGTCCACGGCAGTTCGGACAATTGTGGTTGTTCACAATCCAGAGTTCTAAACAGTCCTTGTGGAACTGGTGACCACACTTGGTAGTCAAACCCTGCTCGGAGACGATGTTCTCACGACACGGCGTGCAGATTACATCTGACTCCCTCGTTGGTGAATGTTCTAGCGGCATGTTTAAAAAAAAAATCTGGTGCGATGAACGTTGATCGGGTAGTAGAACGAGTGTGTGGAAAGAAGCAGATTTCCGTCGAAAGTTCGTGTTTGTCGAGGAAGGAATGCGTCTAATTTAACCCAATGAACCAATTGTACTATATTGAGTAACCGTTTGTATGCCGCAAAATGGAACGAATTAGCGCTTGAAATGGTCGAATGCAGATTGAGAGAAGAAATTCTAATCGACTAAGAAATTTTAAGCGAAGTGTGTATTCCGAACAAACTTGGAACTCGACGAATCAGCGATATTCAAATTGATCGAAATTAATCTTAGTTTGTGTGGTATTTAAATGTCTGGATGACGCTACAGTGTATTAATATTATATGAATAATTGCGGTATATGACTTCAAAAAAAACAAAATGAACCCTCACGTTTTCGCAACCTTTCCCCTCCCCTCAATTTGCAGAGCAAATCGCGAAGCCGATCTTGATCTTCCTCGCTCCATCGGGAAAATCCGGAACGCGTTTAAATTTCAACAACAAAAAAAAATGGGAAAAAGATAACTATCAAAAGAAAATCAAAATAAAGCGCAAATAAAAAAAATCTAAGTTAAAATTTTTCGTCAAAAGACTTATAAAAAAATTTTAAATATTCAAAAAAAACTCTACGTTATTTCACAAAAAAAATATTCTACGTTACAAAGGAACTCTAAAAGGATGGATAAGGAAATAAGGTACTTTTCGAAATTTCAGCGATATTTTCAATCACCAAACTCACCAATGTTTCGCAAGTATTGTTCCCAATGTCTGACGACACGCCCGCCAAGACAGGGCATGCCCAGCTCTCATTGGGTACTTACAAAACAAAGATGGAAAAGCTCAGGAAAACAAAGCCTGTCCAACTTACATATTATCCGTCTCGTATGCAGGCAATGCTTCCCTTTTCTATGGAACCGAATTGGCGCCTAAAGGTTGCCAAAACGGTTCGTCAATAGATCAGTTCCGCATTGCCTCCACACAAGTCGAACGCAATGTTTCGCTGTGGAAAAATCGAATAAGCTTGAGCACTTGAACTGTTGTGGCCGTTCAGGCGAAAATTCTGTCGAAGAACGACGAAGTTTTTAGTTCTTTTGCCCATCAACTTTTTGCACGGAATTTTTCCGAACTCGCGCGTGTTGATGGGCTACGCTTTGTGCTCCTAGCGCAGGTTAGGCTAGCCCCACGTTGGGCGCCATTTGTTGTGTTTGAGGCCTTGGAAGAATTATTTTGACTTGAAAAAGTCAAAATAATTGAAGGGAGAAAGAAGGTTCGGGACAGAAGGGCCAATTCCACCTACGTCCGAATTGGTGGCTGAGTCTTTGCTGGTGCGACGCTCTTGCTGGCGGCCGGGACTAGCTACGGCAGTGTGGGGGGGTACTTGCTCCGACTCAGACCATTAAACCCTTGGCCTATACAACAAAATTTATCAGCGCCGACTTATCCAAGGGAATACAAAAAAATTTGGGATTATTTTCCCAATTGGTCGTGAAAGACCAAGAAGCGGTTGGATTTTTTTTTTTTTTTCTACTTTTTTGTTAAATTCATTCTCGTTTATTCTTTTAGTTCATTCGGTGTATATTTTTAATTTAAGTTGTGTATAAAATTCTATTAGTTCATTCGGTGTATATTTTAATTTAAATTGCGTATAAAATTATTTTAGTATATTCCGTGTATATTTTTAATTTAAGGGGGTTTTGTATAAAGTTTTTATTAGTTCATTCGGTGTATATTTTTATTTTAAGTGGTGTATAAAATTATTTTAGTATATTCCGTGTATATTTTTAATTTAAACTGTGTATAAAATTCTATTAGTATATTCAATAGGGCGTATATAATTTTCCTCCTTTAGTTCATTCCATGTACATTTCATTTTTTTCCAATATGGCGTGTACCTGGCAGCACTTTTTTTCGGTCTTGTACAACGCACGCGCTACGCCTTTATGGAGTGGTTTGTGACCGCTTCGCCATGCAAAAAAAAACCGTTACACCTCGCTGATTCGTGAAGAATTATCCATTTTGGTTAAACTCCACCGATATGTGCATAAATTCACCCGGTTGTTACACAAAGAAACTTCTCATAATAAAACCCAGAGCAGCCGATTGGCTTCTGAAAAAAATCTGCCGCGGTTAAGGAAACTTCCGAGTTAATCGGAAACCAGATTTTAGGCGTTTTACAGCGCGCCAATCACACGAGCAACATTCACCGATATTATTTCCGTTTAGCTTTATCGCCACCGAAAGGCTTTAGAAGACGAAACCCGAACTCAATTGACCGCCATCTTAGGATTTCTTCCTCGACACTCGACACTATTCACTGGCTATTGGTTTTCTTCTCCTTTTCTCTTAATTATCTTACCCTATCCGCCATTTTAGTACAAAAGCAAAACGACCACTCCTTTCCACCACAATCCCGATCTTTTCTCCAAAGAACTTCGCGCCGCTAACGCAAACGGACTTAATCACCAGCGAACGTATATGCGATACGTTCTCATTTTTTTAGTCGGGAAAATTTTTGAAAACTACACAAAACCTCGATGATCACCGAATTCAGCCACCATATTTTCTTTTTTCCAATTTTTTCGCCAAAACTCAAAACCCAAAACCACTCACAACTTTTTCTTTCCCGTATCTCACCCCCTCATGCCCTGAACTGTCATTCTCCTCTCCTCTATTGATCTCCTCTGAAGTTGGTCGCGGTGGTTCCTGTGATCACAATTTTGACGCGCCGAGGTTGGTGTAATTGGTAGGGTGTTTACACTGCGTCGTGACATTAAAGTGATCGCAAGTTGCGACGACCCAACAATGTGTATGACAGTTCACTTGCCGTGCCGATAAAATTCTAGTTTCTTTATCGCGTCATTTAAAATCGAATTAAACTTTATTATGTTATCGTATTTTGTGATAGGAATAAAGTAAATTTGTGCCACGGATAATGCGCGTTGTGAAATATACATAAGTGGTCCGGGTTCTACGATTACGATTACGAGCGGAAGTTGATCTCATCGAGGAACGTTTAAATGCCAAAGATTGGGATAACGCTACCTATTTCGGTGCTCTACTCTGTCAAGCGAACGGTATTCAATTTAGTAGGGCCGCTCTATCGGCCAAGAGTTCCGTTCAAATTAAACTCGAACTGAACGAGAAGCGGGGAAAGCAGCTGAATTTAGCGGCAAAGAAGCGACGAATGTCCAAACAGAAATCAATGGACAGTATTGATTTGCAGAGCAGTGATGCAACTACGCCTGAAATTGACGTGTAATTATCGCCACTACATGTCTACAAGAACTACAAAATCTGACCAGCGGATCCGATTTCAATATTCCGGCTGAACTTCTGCAAAAAGTCGCGTTCGAACACGAAGAATTGGCGAAATGCAAAATGAGCCCGAAATCGGCCAAGTACATTCTTTTGCAGCAAATTCAAAATCTACCGGGATTCGGCGAGGAGGTATTCAGTGGCGTTACAACTAACGAGAGTTCGGTTCGATGTGATCTTTCGGTAGGACCGCAGGCATTAGTTGTCTGTACCGGCGAGGATCGAATGAAGTAACTAATACACATTACGGTTTTTTTTTTGCTTAGTCTAATCCTGTTTACAATTTCAGTATACCGAAAAAAGCACACCCTGGACTTGGACAAAGAAGACAGCGACGACGATGAGCGGTGGGCTGCTTTCATATTTTTTCAATTTTTTTCACTGATAATTCGCGATTTCGGCTTTCAGCTACAATATTATGAACGAAAATGATTTCGAGGGCGAAGAGGATGGAATCTCAGGAATGGACGGCGAGGTCAAAATCACCCCGTTCAACATGAAAGAGGAACTCGAGGAAGGACACTTTGACAAGGAGGGCCACTTTCACTGGGACAAGTCGATGGAAATCAAAGAGAATTGGCTTGATAACGTCGATTGGATTAAGGTAGGGAATGTTTGAGATTTAAACACATTGTTTCGGCAACGTTTAGAGGGAGAAGGCTTTGTTTTGGAATCGTAACCAACAAATCTATTTTCCAGGTCAAGACCAACAAGAACTACATCAGAAAACCAATCGGGACCTGGCCGATTCCAGTGAAAAACTTCAATGAAATTGAAACGTACAAGAAAATCTTCAAACTAATGGAGCCCGGCGAAACCGTCAAGAAGACACTGCAACGTCTGGGCAGCAAAACTCCAAAGCTCTCGTCTATCGAACGATGGCGTCGTAAAAAGGCGGGAAATGTCGATGAGAATGCCGAACTCGTGACGAAATTTATCGAACTGACAAACAATGTCCTGGCGGAAATTAGCAACATGGACATCTATCAGTAAACATACCAACAGATTCAGTTGTAGAAAAAACGGAGATCTTGAAAGGCAGGCACGAGTACAAAGAAAATCCGTAAGAATCGAATAGAATACGATGTAGTGACCAAAGTAATTATGTAATTCGCAGCCTGATCGGAAGAAAACCACAGAAGGATCTGCACGAAATCGAGGACAAAAAGGAATAGTTACAGCGCAAATTGGACATGAGAAAAAATTATTTTCTTGTGTTGATGCGATCGAAAGGAGTTACAGAGTAATTTGGATGATAGTTCGGACGATGAAGAAGCAACCGATGAAAAAATTGCGCTCGACAGTACGATTTAATTATATATTATAATAATTTAAAACGATGAGGTAGGAAGATGATAATTGTATTTTACCAGCAAATAAATTGTATTGCCGCGAAAGATGTCTTTGAAATCTATTCCCTGACATGAAAGCAGCTCATAATTATAGAATGACCGTGATTTAAAAAAGTTTGTGCGATTATCTTTACACTCCACCATTGAGTCGAAAGGTTTCTTCGGCCTATTCGGGAGCAAACAGAAGAAGCCGGACAACATTCACGGAACACATTCACGCTGTGGATCGGTGAGTGTCGCGCAACATTGTACTCGCAAGTTTTTAATAGTTTCTGCTAACCGCGACGGTCGACAGTACCAGCCAGACTGTACCTCGAGCGGTCTAGTACTGCTGCGGCTATTTCGTGTCCTTTTAACTTTGTTGCGTTTTATCTATCAGCAGTATCCTACCTAGAACAGATGAAAGTGGGAAAAAACTAGTAAATGCCCTTTGGCTCTGACAACCGATGCTGCTGTTTCCCAGCGTTTCATTTATCTATTGGGCCCAAGAATTCAGATTCATTCTCGAGCGTCCACTACACATAGAGGAGTAATGTTGGGCTAATTTTTGCAATGGAATATTGCGACTTCAAATGACCTAAAAAAAAAAAAAAAAAAGGTCCTCACTTCCCTATGAAAATAGGCCAATGGGGGGGGGTTTGAACCCCTAAAACCCCCCCCGTGCGCACGGGCCTGACTTCGATGGGTTCTTAAATAACAATTTAACTCACCTTCTGGAGAAGGCGTACTTGTGCTCATTGGATTACATATTTGTTAAAAAGAAAACAAATCATGCTTTAAAGTTACTCGTAATTTAATTAAAAACTTATCGGTAAACACAAATAAACTTAATCATAAAAACAAAATATTCTTCAGCCTTTTTCGTTTATAATTCTAAAAGTATGAAAATTTATAACATTCTTAAATTGCAGTAGAATTCGACACATTTACCTGTACAGCAATCGTAGCGGCACATATAAGTCCTAATCTTATCAGCGGGATTGTCCAGTTTTGAAATTTGGATTCCAATTCCTCGCAACTCTGTCGGTGGAATATTCAATAGCTTTGCTACGGACAAAATGGTATTAGTGATCACATTAAGATCACAAGTAAAATCAGAGAGTGTTGTTGATTTCGTTACGTTATCACAGACCCCATAACCCAGGTATTTCGAAGATTCGACTGGAGCATCCTTAGATCTCACCATATACTTGAGAGTAATACATTTTCCGCATCGTTTTATATCCATTATACGTGTATGCACTTCGGTGCAGAGTTGCCGCAAGAATTTTTCTAGTTCGTCGAATTCGCTGAATCTGATTCCGTAGTTGACTTCTGCGGATACCGACTTTCTAATCTGAATTGTAAATAATCACAACTAAAAATACAAACTATTTCAATCTACTGATCGCAGTACCTGTCCATAAGACAATGGCCGATTATCGATTCCTCAACAAAACTGATATAGGGTTTCGCCGAATTTTTAACCAATTTCTGCTTGAAGTTTAGCGAGCGAAATCTTCTGAAGATCGCCACATGTTTTCAAATCGATTTGTTCTAAGGTATGCGACGTGCTGTATCCGACGCCTGGGTGTGGAAAACTTAAAGAATACCAAATATAATTTTGAATAGATTTTAAATTACCTGGAAGATCTTAAATCGGAATATTTGCCATGTATTCTTCGACATTTTCAAGATTAAGGAAGAATTGTCCATCGGGTTTGGCCTTCTTTGTGGCCATTCACGCTTGTAGTCTAGTAGAAGTATTAGAAAAGAAAACAGTTTGAAGAAGACTTTTTCATTAATATCCTTCAGACTTATATGTTGGGTACACGGTGAAATCTTATAACTTCTAATACGTAGTTCATCCCTCCGATAGCGGGGTAAGTGTTCCTTGTTCGATCATGTCATGCAGGTCAGGATATCTTGAATGTTTCTATACGTATAAGACTGTGTCGGCAACGGTAAGACTCTCAATGCATTTGCTAACATCAGCGCCTTATGAAACTCGCTGCAGCACGAGGTTAAACTTAGCGGCAAACAATTTTAATCTAAATTGGTTTTTCTCCCACGAAGATGCGGTCAAAGAAAGACGGACAGGTTGTCAGCGATGAGTAAACAACTGGATGTTCAGGAGTTTCTAGCCCCAGCATCCAGCCGCGACTGTTCGACCGCACACCACCGGAATTTTTCTTTTAATTCGATCGCGTCCGGACACGTTCTTTAAACTACATATGTAAAATTAAATTTCGCGGCCGGCACTAAATGACATAAATGTCACGTCCCTTACACATGTATGTGTGCATCAGCTGTTTTAAGCTATTGAAGCTGCTTTTTGCTGTCCAATACGCGCCAGTGCTTTTTCGTGCTATGGTTGAATTTGACAGTTCAAATCGTGAAGCTATGCTATGCTACGATAGCTGCTATCGAAGCAGCTATAGCTGAACATTGGACAGACTCCTGGCGACCGAGAGTAATGTGGCAAATCATTTTGACGACAAAATGACTCCACTCGAAGTGTGGAAATTGCTACAAAAATCGTTCGCCGAATCGGGAATAGATCGAGAAGTGTCAGCGTTAATGGAACTGACCGGCGTAAAACTCAGTGATTGTCCATCAATGGACGATTACATCGGCCGCACGCTAGACGCATGGAAGCGTTGCACTGACGCAAAAGTTGAAATCTCGGACCGTGTCGTTGCCTTGATACTGTTGGGTAAACTCGGCCCTGATTATCAACCATTAATCATGGGATTGACGGCCAGCGGGCAAAAAGTGTCAATTGAGACGGTGAAATCGTCGCTGCTAAGCTTAGTGCCGACGATAAACAAACCAACAGAAAAAGCTTTCCTTGGAGGTAAGCCTTCGGTGAACAAAGGACCGAAGAAACAAATCAGGTGTTTCAAATACGATCAGATCGGGCATTACGCAAGACAATGCTCGAGATCGAATAAAGAAGGAGGTGCAGCGAAAGTTGGGGGCAAGGCGAGCAAGTCGAATGAAGCCAAGTTCGCGAAAGCATTCAGTGCTACGTCAGAACCATCAGCGAGTGGCGTATGGTATATTGACTCCGGTGCTTCCCGACATCTCACCCCTTACCGTGAAATACTGATGGACAACACTGCGTCGGATGGAACTGAAATTTCAATCGCGAGCAACGAACGTCTGAAAGGAATTGGCAGCGGAACTGCCTACGTTGATATTGATATATAGTCATACGGAAAGTCTTGCATGTCCCCGGACTCGGCGCAAATTTACTATCAGTGGGAGAAATAATAAAATCCGGTAACAGCATCAAGTTCGGGCCAAATGGTTGTTGCGTGTACAACAAAAACAACAAACTGCTAGTTGAAGCCAGCAAGGAAAATGGCGTCTATAAAATCGAAGCAAAACAGATTCGATGCATGCTGGCAAAGGAAAACAACGGCATCGTTGATTGGCACCGTCGTTTGAGCCATCTAAGCTACAACGGAATGTGCAGACTGAAGGCGGTAGATAACGAGATTTCCTTCAATGGATCGAAAGAAATGCTGAATGGCTGTTTACCTTGTGCGAAGGGTAAACAATCGCGGAATGCGTTTGCCAAAGTAGATGCTGTCATCGATACAAACGGTGTTCTGGACCTGATGCACATAGACGTGTGCGGACCGATGTCGAAATCGCTCGGTGGAGCGCGATATTTCGTGAGCATCAACGATGATTATTCGAGAAAAGTTTTTATCTCTTTCTTAACGGAGATGTCGGCCGTTCCCGAAGTTTTCCGGGCATTTAAGCAGATGGCAGAAACACAGACTGGCCGCAAAATTAAACGTATTCGTTCCGACAATGGAACTGAGTTTGTGAACAATACGATGCTGAAAATTTGCTCAGACGCTGGGATCGTGCATTAAAAAACACCGCCGTACACACCGCAGCTCAACGGAGTGGCCGAACGTATGAATCGGACTCTGGTCGAACGGGCCCGCTGCTTGTTGGCTGATGCGGGGCTCGGAAATGAGTTTTGGGCAGAAGCAATTCACCACGCGAGTTACTTGGTAAATCGGTCAGTGAATCGGACGGTAGGCACGACAACCCCCGAAGAACTTTGGTCTGGAAAGCGACCAAATCTGTCAAACTTGAAAATTTTTGGAAATGTAGTTACAGTTCACGTCCCAAAAGAAAAACGGACTAAATGGGATAAGAAGGCCGCGGAAATGATTTTTGTCGGATACGCAGATCCTGAACTGGGTTTTCGGTGCTTTGACTCAAGCACTGGAAAAATAGTGATAAGCAGAGATGTCAGGTTCTTACCATCTAAGGCGGCACAAATCGACTCTCGTATCACAGTCGATCTGCACGAAGACGGAAGCGGTGGTCAGGACTCAGTTGGGGCTAAGCCTGAAGAAGTCTCGACTATAGAAGAAGGGGTGGAACGTATCCACCCGCCGGAACGAGACGTAAGCACCTTAAATCGTTCGTTCGACGATTTTGAAGATGCAACTTCCGACCCGGATTACGAGCCACCAACATCTTCGCAGGTGGATCCGGAAGTCGAAATCAGAAGGTCGAAACGACTGAAGAAGTCGGTGGAACGGCCTGATTTAGTATCATACTTGGCGTGCGATCGTGAACCAAATGATCCGACCACTATAATTGAGGCGATGGACTGTCACAATTCGGAACAGTGGAAACGCGCAATGTTAGAGGAGCTGTCATCGCTCAAAGAGAACGGAACGTGGGATCTGATGGAACTACCTGCTGACAGGAAGGCGATTCACACCAAATGGATTTATAAAACGAAGCGAGCCGATGATGGTTCAATCATACGGCACAAGGCCCGGTTGGTCGCAAAAGGTTGCGCCCAGAAATACGGTTTTGACTACACGGAGACCTTCTCACCGGTCGTCCGCTACACGTCAATACGTCTATTAATTGCGCTGGCGGCGCAGAGAAAACTCAACATAGACCAGATGGATGCGGTCACTGCATATCTTCAGGGAGATATTGAGGAGGACATTTACATCCGACAGCCTGCTGGGTATGACGACGGTAGTGGCCGAGTCTGCAAGCTGAACAAAGCTCTATACGGTCTTAAGCAGAGTGGAAGACAGTGGAATAAGTGTCTCGACGCGGCACTGAAGTCTTTTGAGCTGATCAAATCGCAGCTGGATCCGTGTGTATACTACACAAGGAACTTGTCGCTAATCGTTGCCATCTATGTGGGCGATTTTTTAATTTTGTGGGAAAATGCTGCAGAGCGCGACAAATTAAAAACTAAACTCATGAATCGTTTTCACATGAAAGACATGGGCCGAGGCACGAAAGTTGTGGGCCTCACAATTTGCTACGACGAAGACGGAACTTCAATCGGCCAAGAGATGTACGCCAAAGAAGTGCTGGCGCGCTTTGGGATGGCCGAGTGTAAGCCAGCTGTCACCCCAACGGACTTGTCGCTGAAATCTTTGGCATTGTTGTCAGATGCGGATTTGATAACAGACGTGCCGTATCAGGAGGCGGTTGGAAGCCTGCTGTTCCTAGTCCAAGGAAGTCGGCCGGATTTAGCCTTCGCAGTCAGCGAAGTCAGTCGCTACAATTCTCGCCATGGAGCGGTACATTGGACGATGGTGAAACGAATCCTCCGGTATTTGGCCGGCACAACGAAGTACAGCATTAAATATCTAGCCAACGGTGGATCGCTGGAAGGTTTTGTGGATTCCGACTGGGCAACGAACATTGACGACAGACGTTCGCGCACGGGATGGATTTTCCGTCTAGGTATGGGTGCGATTTCGTGGCTGTCAAAACGTCAGACGACAGTGGCCCTTTCGTCCACGGAGGCTGAATACATGGCGATGTGCTCAGCCGCACGAGAGGTAGACTGGCTGATCCAATTTATGGACCAGTTTGGAATCAGCGGAGGCGTGCCACTCCACGGAGACAACCAAGGTGCTCTGGAGATCGCGCGCGAGGATGCATTCCGACAGGGTACGAAGCACATCGGAATCCAGTACCACTTCGTTCGAGAACGAGTCCAGATCGGTGCCATAAAGTTGGTCTACGTCCCCACGGAGGAGAACGTGGCGGATGCTTTGACCAAAGGAGTACCATCAGCAAAGTTGCGGTTCTGCGCCGGTGGTATGGGGATATGTGCTCCACCATAATAGTTATCGGTGGATCAAGTTGGGGTGTTGGAAACCATCTATACTCAGTAGGCTTTTTCTACTGCGACCAACCTAAGTTCACATATGCTTGAAATGTCATTTAAATTAATTATTATTCTGTACGTAACTTCAAAAACTCTAGCTGTTTTAGTTTATAAAATATATTGCATTTTCTATTTAAATCCTTTTGTTTCCTTGATCATCTGCCATTAATTACAACAGGTTATGGGCCCAGAATCATCGGAAGCATAAGATTATTAATAAAATAGTGTTAGTTAAATTCGTTCTTAACGGAAATAGTGCGAATTATAAAATGTCAAAAAATATCGATTTTGTAAAACTACGAGGCCGAGAAAATTACCCGGAATGGCGTCGCTCGATGCTGGCATTCTTGCGTACCAAGAAGTTGGCCCGATGCATCGCGGAAAGCGACACCGAGAAGGACACCGATAAACTCGACGAGGCCATGGGATGGTTATACCTGGCGACCGAGAGTAATGTGGCAAATCATTTTGACGACAAAATGACTCCACTCGAAGTGTGGAAATTGCTACAAAAATCGTTCGCCGAATCGGGAATAGATCGAGAAGTGTCAGCGTTAATGGAACTGACCGGCGTAAAACTCAGTGATTGTCCATCAATGGACGATTACATCGGCCGCACGCTAGACGCATGGAAGCGTTGCACTGACGCAAAAGTTGAAATCTCGGACCGTGTCGTTGCCTTGATACTGTTGGGTAAACTCGGCCCTGATTATCAACCATTAATCATGGGATTGACGGCCAGCGGGCAAAAAGTGTCAATCGAGACGGTGAAATCGTCGCTGCTAAGCTTAGTGCCGACGATAAACAAACCAACAGAAAAAGCTTTCCTTGGAGGTAAGCCTTCGGTGAACAAAGGACCGAAGAAACAAATCAGGTGTTTCAAATACGATCAGATCGGGCATTACGCAAGACAATGCTCGAGATCGAATAAAGAAGGAGGTGCAGCGAAAGTTGGGGGCAAGGCGAACAAGTCGAATGAAGCCAAGTTCGCGAAAGCATTCAGTGCTACGTCAGAACCATCAGCGAGTGGCGTATGGTATATTGACTCCGGTGCTTCCCGACATCTCACCCCTTACCGTGAAATACTGATGGACAACACTGCGTCGGATGGAACTGAAATTTCAATCGCGAGCAACGAACGTCTGAAAGGAATTGGCAGCGGAACTGCCTACGTTGATATTGATGGTGTAGATATAGTCATACGGAAAGTCTTGCATGTCCCCGGACTCGGCGCAAATTTACTATCAGTCGGAGAAATAATAAAATCCGGTAACAGCATCAAGTTCGGGCCAAATGGTTGTTGCGTGTACAACAAAAACAACAAACTGCTAGTTGAAGCCAGCAAGGAAAATGGCGTCTATAAAATCGAAGCAAAACAGATTCGATGCATGCTGGCAAAGGAAAACAACGGCATCGTTGATTGGCACCGTCGCTTGAGCCATCTAAGCTACAACGGAATGTGCAGACTGAAGGCGGTAGATAACGAGATTTCCTTCAATGGATCAAAAGAAATGCTGAATGGCTGTTTACCTTGTGCGAAGGGTAAACAATCGCGGAATGCGTTTGCCAAAGTAGATGCTGTCATCGATACAAACGGTGTTCTGGACCTGATGCACATAGACGTGTGCGGACCGATGTCGAAATCGCTCGGTGGAGCGCGATATTTCGTGAGCATCAACGATGATTATTCGAGAAAAGTTTTTATCTCTTTCTTAACGGAGAAGTCGGCCGTTCCCGAAATTTTCCGGGCATTTAAGCTGGGGCTAAGCCTGAAGAAGTCTCGACTATAGAAGAAGGGGTGGAACGTATCCACCCGCCGGAACGAGACGTAAGCACCTTAAATCGTTCGTTCGACGATTTTGAAGATGCAACTTCCGACCCGGATTACGAGCCACCAACATCTTCGCAGGTGGATCCGGAAGTCGAAATCAGAAGGTCGAAACGACTGAAGAAGTCGGTGGAACGGCCTGATTTTGTATCATACTTGGCGTGCGATCGTGAACCAAATGATCCGACCACTATAATTGAGGCGATGGACTGTCACAATTCGGAACAGTGGAAACGCGCAATGTTAGAGGAGCTGTCATCGCTCAAAGAGAACGGAACGTGGGATCTGATGGAACTACCTGCTGACAGGAAGGCGATTCACACCAAATGGATTTATAAAACGAAGCGAGCCGATGATGGTTCAATCATACGGCACAAGGCCCGGTTGGTCGCAAAAGGTTGCGCCCAGAAATACGGTTTTGACTACACGGAGACCTTCTCACCGGTCGTCCGCTACACGTCAATACGTCTATTAATTGCGCTGGCGGCGCAGAGAAAACTCAACATAGACCAGATGGATGCGGTCACTGCATATCTTCAGGGAGATATTGAGGAGGACATTTACATCCAACAGCCTGCTGGGTATGACGACGGTAGTGGCCGAGTCTGCAAGCTGAACAAAGCTCTATACGGTCTTAAGCAGAGTGGAAGACAGTGGAATAAGTGTCTCGACGCGGCACTGAAGTCTTTTGAGCTGATCAAATCGCAGCTGGATCCGTGTGTATACTACACAAGGAACTTGTCGCTAATCGTTGCCATCTATGTGGGCGATTTTTTAATTTTGTGGGAAAATGCTGCAGAGCGCGACAAATTAAAAACTAAACTCATGAATCGTTTTCACATGAAAGACATGGGCCGAGGCACGAAAGTTGTGGGCCTCACAATTTGCTACGACGAAGACGGAATTTCAATCGGCCAAGAGATGTACGCCAAAGAAGTGCTGGCGCGCTTTGGGATGGCCGAGTGTAAGCCAGCTGTCACCCCAACGGACTTGTCGCTGAAATCTTTGGCATTGTTGTCAGATGCGGATTTGATAACAGACGTGCCGTATCAGGAGGCGGTTGGAAGCCTGCTGTTCCTAGTCCAAGGAAGTCGGCCGGATTTAGCCTTCGCAGTCAGCGAAGTCAGTCGCTACAATTCTCGCCATGGAGCGGTACATTGGACGATGGTGAAACGAATCCTCCGGTATTTGGCCGGCACAACGAAGTACAGCATTAAATATCTAGCCAACGGTGGATCGCTGGAAGGTTTTGTGGATTCCGACTGGGCAACGAACATTGACGACAGACGTTCGCGCACGGGATGGATTTTCCGTCTAGGTATGGGTGCGATTTCGTGGCTGTCAAAACGTCAGACGACAGTGGCCCTTTCGTCCACGGAGGCTGAATACATGGCTTTCTATCTAGTGGTGAAGGAAGATAAGCAATATGAAACATGTGCTCCCACCACGATCTACATATTTGTAAATCAAAAAACAGCCGCATCACTCCGAGTGCTACAAATGTCATCCGCGACTTACACGATGAAAATTAAATATGCGAAAAGTTACAGTTCAAGTGCGGTTACAATAAAACGACACAAGTGTAATGTGAAGTGATTCGAAATCATGGTATGTGTCACTACGTTATTAGTGTTTTATATTTGTTATATTGCAGTAAGGTAACTTCGCCCCTGCCTGCACGTTTCATTTTATAACCCCCTTTCTTATTTCCAGCCGATGTCAATCTCCGAGTACGAGCTTTTATCACAACACGCTATCATCGAACAGATAAACGATAAACGAAAATTTGCTATCGAGACATTTGCAGACATGTCTTCGAGATGTCGAGGAGCATTTGTCTCGATACCGTGTATTTTGTCCATAAGCCGTCTCGAAGAATCTCGCAGACAAGTCGAAATGTCTCTGAGAAATCTGCGAGATTCTCGCAGACGCGACCAACTGGGTTGCTGTGCTATGCTTTCGAAGCATGGATGTAGTCGTAACCCCCAGAATACTAAACAAGCCGTGAAGCAGAAAGTTGTGAATGTGTGCTAGCCGACCGGACAGTTGTGTACATCTGTCAGATTTTGGTGCTAAATAATTATTCGCCGGAGCAAAGTGTTCCAATTAGCATTGCTAAAATTCGGTTTCCTACTTAACTAAACATCAAAAGGTGAGTAAATTTGAATACAGTAAGTACAAGTTATACAAATTATGTGCAAAATGTTTATTTTACAGGAATTTTGCGACTAGGAGGAAAGGAAATTCATGTCGATGGACATCACAGAAATTGACCTCGATATGACAACAAACTCGGTAATTTAAAGTAAATTTTTATGATTAGATAAATTGCTTTTAATTTTAGGATAGTGGTCAGAATCATCAGCGCTAAAAGAAACGACGTTGGACAAAAGGATGTTCCGATATCGGCGCCGCTGGTTAAATCGCCAAGTAGTACAAGTAGCTGGTTAAGTGTTGGCGAGGAAAGTGATGTCGATATTGGTGATGATGACGGTGATGCTGCTGCTTCGACCGGAAGGCGGTCACAAACGATGGCCGCACAAGTTGTATGCGGCGCGTTTCTTGATGCTGCCAATTCACTTTTCGACCGGTGTACCACTAACCGATCGGAATCTGATCATGCAACAATTGGCCGCAAAATATCTACCGGAATGGCAACGCAATCTTGTTAGCCGGGCCACTAACGAGGTCGTCCGGCAAAGATCGCTGCTCAACGATGATCCGCAACCGATCGATTCGGCCGGTGCTGCTACTGATACCGCTAATGGTAGCAACGACGAGCCATCGGTAGTCAATTTAATTCCAACCGCCGATCTCGGTAATTGCATTGAATTACATTCGACGATGGTAATGTTATTGACGACATTCCGATCGCTCAATCGCCAGAAGAGAAAGATCTTCTGTTGGCTTTTCGTCAACGAAAGAAATGTGTAGTGGTTCATGGAAACATCCAAAATAAATAAACGAAGACTAAGAATTTGTTATTTGTATTTTCAAGTTATTCCTTTCCAATAAATTAAAGTATGTCTTAAAAAGATGTTGTGTTTTTATTTGGCTAGGGTGTGAGTGGACTAGAGGCACCGGATGGTGCGCTATGATCTCCCCAGAGTGAAGCTTTTACCGCCTCTAGAGTGGAGTACTGTAATCTCTAGAGTGGAGCTGTACTCTCCTCCAGAGTGGAGCGCTGTAATCTCATCCAAAATAGTATGGTTTATATCATACATGTCCAGTGAACGTCATAGATTGCGTTTTGGGCCTATCTATAAACCGAAATCAGGTCTGATTTTGGTATTATTTAAATAAGCCTTCCACGAGGACCTGAAGGGATCGCAATGGGCCCGTATGGCACCTAGTGAGCGCGGTGCCCTTCTAAAATCTAACTTAAATCAGGCCTTACAACTTTTCCTACAGGGATCCAGCACAACATAACAAATTACAGGACAGGCAAAAACATTTAACAAACAAAAACATTTAACAAGCACACGAAAAAGACACGAACACAAAATACGGTAATTGATAAGGTCAACACGGTATCCGACACGAATTCATTGCCCTAATTTTATTTACAATATTTAAAATGTGCATCCCACAACAAAAAATGACAGCCATTGTCATTTTTCAATCAGCCGGACGGTCGACTAATGGCTTTGTGTTGAGCACAAGTTCAACTTCATGGCTTTTATAAGCATTCCGGGGGTTACGATGTAGTAGGATCGGCTGTAACGTAGCCCCCGGAATGCTTATAAAAGCCGTGAAGCTGAACTTGTGCTCAATACATACAAAGCCATTAGCCGTCCGTCCGTCTGATTGAAAAATGACGATAGCTGTCATTTTTTGGTGTTGGATGAAAACACTTCGCGCATTTTGGTTAGATATTTATATATTTTAGAATTCGTATCGTAAACCGCGTTACCGGAAAAAAACATCAATTACCGTATTTTGTGTTCGTGTCTTTTTTGTGTGCTTTTTAAGTTGCCCGAAAAATGTTTTTGCCTGTCCGGTCGTTTGTTCTGCTGAATCTCTGCGGGAAAAGGCCTGATTTAAGTTAGATTTAAGAAGGGCACCGCGCTCACTAGGTGCCTTACGGGCCCATTGCGATCCCTTCAGGTCCTCGTGGAAGGCGTATTTAAATAATACGAAAATCAGACCTGATAGGCCCAAAACGTAAGCTATGACGTTCGCTGGACATGTATGATATAAATCATACCACTTTGGATGAGATCACAGTGCTCCACTCTGGAGGAGATTACAGCTCCACTCTGGAGGAGATTACAGCTCCACTCTGGAGATTACAGCCCTCCACTCTGGAGGCGATTACAGCTTCACTCTGGAGAGATCACAGCGCACCATCCGGTGCCCCTAGTCCACCACACCCTAGCCAAATAAAAACACAACATCTCAAGACATACTTCAATTTATTGGCAAAAAAAAACAATTTTAAGGAATAACTTGAAAATACAAATATACAAATTCGTAGTCTTCGTTAACTTATTTTGGATGTTTTCGTGCAACAGCCCCCTGACCACCGTCGGTCAACATTTTCTCGTCGTCGATATCATTGCCATCGTCGAACGTAAATTCAATGTACTATAGTTACCAAGATCGGCGGTTGGAATTAAGTTGACTACCGGTGGCTCGTCGTTCCTACCACCAGCGGTAGCAGCAGGAGCACCGGACGAATCGATCGGTTCCGGCTCGTCGTTGAGCAGCGATCTTTGCCGGACGATCTCGTTAGCGGCCCGGCTAACAAGATTGTGTTGCCATTCCGATATTTGGCGGCCAATTGTGGCATGATTAGATTCCGATCGGTTAGCGATACACCGGTCGAACGTGAATTGGCAGCATGAAGAAACGCGCCGCGTATAACTTGTGCGGCCATCGCTTGCTACCGTCTTCCGGTCGAAGCAGCAGTAACACCATCATCACCAACATCGACATCACTTTCCTCGCCAACACTTGTACTAGCCGGCGAATTAACCAGCGGCGCCGATATCGGAACATCTTTTCGCAAACCCGAAAAAATACAATTGATTTGTGCCAGGGCCGTCATTAGGTTCTCGTGTGTTATAACCGTGGTGCTGGTATCGGGATCTTCGATCGGATCCACCACGACTGGCTTTGGCGGTTCCTTCGGGATCGGAGTCCTGTGACGGGGTGGGACAGACAGGTTACAAAGAGAGAAAAACGTTGTTTCATTGGCTTTATTCACGAAAAATGATGGTGAAATATTGTCCAACGTCGTTTCTTTTAGCGCTGATGATTCTGGCCACTATCCTAAAATTAAAAGCAATTTATCCATGCACAAAAAATTTACTCTAAATTACCGAGTTTGTTGTCATGCCGAGATCAATTTCTGTGATGTTCATCGCCATGAATTTCCCTTCCTCCTAGTCACAAAATTCCTGTAAAATAAACATTTTGTGCATAATTTGTATAACTTGTACTTACTGTATTCAAATTTACTCACCTTTTGAGGTTTTGGTTGTGTGAGTTGTTTATTTGCGTAAGTGTAAGTGTTTTGGGGGGAGGGCTACAAAATACGTACTGTACCCGGGAAATTTTTTTGGTCCGACGCTGTGGTGAAAACAATTGTCAGAAATGATTGTCATAACCCGTACAAAATTTTTGGGAACAACTGTCAGAAACGAATTAGTCTCACAAATAGGAATTTTATGCAATACAGCCGATCCAGTTATACTAATACATCCATGTTTCGAAGCAGCTATAGCTCGCATCTTGAACACACCCCTGTTTGAGTTCTTGTCATTGATTTGACGAAAATCGTCGCGCCGCGTGTGCGAGAATCTCGCTGATTTCTCGGAGACATTTCGACTTGTCTGCAAAATTCTTCGAGACGGCTTAAGCCTAGTACTGTGCTCCGAGCGAAACGAAATGAACTGTCAAAGTTCATACAAAAAAATGGATTTTTCGTTGACATTTCACCGACGAAATATTTCGTTCGTTTTGCAGTACTGTGTTCGGGGACGGAATGGACATTTGCCGTAGTCACTAATAGATGGCGCTCGTGGCGACTTCGTTTCGTTTTTAATGGTACTGGAGGCTTTTTGACAAGCGAAATAATTGACAACTCAAAATTTTCAATAGTTCGCTGTCAATTCAGTGAGTTTGTGCTCGGGAAATTTTGTGTGAGCAATATTTTGTTGTGTTATGTGCCGGAAAAGTAATTACGTGACATTTTTTTTAATATTTTCAAATTTCGCGCGTGTCTTTATCAATGACATCTAGTAGCGAGCGGTGTAGAATATTTCACTCCGCTTCGAAGGTGACTTTTTCGTTCGTGTTCGTTTCGCTGAACACAGTACTAGGCTTTAATGGTACGGGAGGCTTTTTGGCAAGCGAAATATATGACAACTCAAAATTTTCAATAGTTCGCTGTCAATTCAGTGAGTTTGTGCTCGGGAAATTTTGAGTGAGCAATATTTTGTTGTGTTATGTGCCGGAATAGTAATTACTTGACAATATTTTAATATTTTCAAATTTCGCGCGCTTTTTTATCAATGACATCTAGTAGCGAAGTGTGTAGAATATTTCACTCCACTTCTAAGGTGACTTTTTCGTTCGTGTTCGTTTCGCTGAACACAGTACTAAGCTTTATGGACAAAATACACGGTATCGAGACAAATGCTCCCGACATCTCGAAGACATGTCTGCAAATGTCTCGATAGCAACTTTTTGTTTATCGTAGCGACATCTGTTTGATGATAACTTGTGGTGATAAAAGCTCGTACTCGGAGATTGACATCGGCTGGAAATAAGAAAGGGGTTATAAAATGAAACGTGCAGGCAGGGTTACCTTACTGCAATATAATAAATATAAGACACTAATAACGTGTCACTACACTTCTGTCGTTTTATTGTAACCGCACTTGAACTGTAACTTTTCGCGTACTTAATTTTCATTGTGTAAGTCGCGGACTCGCGGATGACATTTCCAGCGCTCGGAGTGATGCGGCTGTTTTTTGCATTACAAAGAGATCGTGGTGGAAGCACATGCTTTTATTGCTATTTCTTTCTATCTAGTGATGAAGAAAGATAAGCAATATGATCCCTAGGCTCAAACCATCGAGATTATGTCTATTAAGAGACAAGCGACAAACTGGGGATGTAATGAAATCACGAAACCGGAAATGCAAAGAAGGAAAGAGCTCGTAACATGATTGTGCACGTATAAAAGCGAGAAGGAAAACAATGATAATGTCAATGACAGTATTACAGACAACATGGAAAATGAAAATTCAAACTTTTAGGTGTAATTTCCAATTGGGCGCAAATAATTTGAATTTTTATAAATACTTTTTTGGATAAACAATGCGAGGTATTGGTATCTAGAGTCACTGTATAAGAACTAACACAAACATCCACTATCTTGAGTACGGACAATGACCGCTTTTGGTACCTTTTTAGTACTCTTAAACCCTGCGAACTCCAAAGTTCGCAGGTTTCTTAAATGGCATAGTTTTAGTGTGTATACGTGTAGCAGATGGATTTTGATTAACGTTTCACGGAATCGAGATACATATGTCTCATGAAATGTCAACTAAATACAGCGTTTATCCACTTTAGTGGAGATAAAAATGAAAAATCGGACAACTGCAAAAAAATTTCAAATGTACTGGTTTCAAATGAAACACACATTGTCCGTACTCAAGGTAATGGATGTTTGTGTTAGTTCTTATACAG
Source organism: Beris chalybata (assembly GCA_949128065.1). Taxonomy (NCBI): domain Eukaryota; kingdom Metazoa; phylum Arthropoda; class Insecta; order Diptera; family Stratiomyidae; genus Beris; species Beris chalybata. Next base: position 53,251,569 of record OX421895.1, read on the forward strand.
TGACTCTATTGGTATCAAGGTTTTCTTATAACTTCACTCACCTTTAACGTTCACCCGGAAAACAGAGTACAATTAAAATCGTTCAAATGCAACTAATTGCAAGTTGAATTGTCGGAACTGACAGTTTGAATTGTCAGAACTGATAACTGATTTCGAAATTCGAAAATTTAAGAAGGAGCGAGATGGTACGTTTTCATCAGCTATTTCGTTCTATCAAATTGTATATGGAAATGAGCCGATGGGGTATCCATTTATATGTCAGTGCGTCCAATGTAAGTAAGAATAGTAAGTATAAGAAAATGAAAAAAGTTTTTGCACAAAGAACAGATCTACTAACAAGCAGCAAGCCAGCAACTTAACTAGTGCACTAAAATTAGATGAATGTATTTACTAAAGTTCTATCCATTAAAGCCTATAGTCCTATCATCTGTCATACTCTTGTCCTATGACCCAGCAGGCAAAATTATATGAGTGTTCAGACTAGACAACTCATTTTATTTTTTTACAGGCTACCCGGTGTTGAGGACCGTAGGCTTTGAGTGGGACAACTGGGATACCGGGACAGTACCAACTGCCAAAATTTAAAAAGATATGAAAAACTGGACACTGGCAATAAAGGATAGGTTTGAGAGGTTAGCCGCCACGCGATTTAGGACGAGAAACTAAAGAGTAAGGAGTTATTATTTTGTTTAGAATTTGAATTGTATTTGTATGTATTTTATTTTATTATAAATTTAGAGAATAAACCAAGCCACCGAGCTAAATATTAAATGATATACAGCTGCGTTCTATTCTTTAAAAATGACACTACCTAACCTCAAATCCCAACGCCGGGACGCCGCCACAACAATTTTATTCTTCTTTAACTGGAATAATATTTGCCATATACGCCGCCGCCGTATAGTCATGTCGCCGCCAAAGACTAAAACGCCAGCCAAAACCAAGACAGGAGCCCTGCGGAACGCCAACTCAGATTCGAAAGAATCAAAAACGCAAAGTGAAGCTGCATCGCCAGGTAGCTTTTAGGTGATAGTCGCCGCATTGTCGGCTCAATTGGAGACTCAACTTCGGACAGTGCAAGCCGCATTTTCAAATCAAATGGATGAAATGCGCACTGAAATTAAGTCAATGCAGGCCGCCATTAATGTAAATACCGAAGTTGATCCAGTTCGGGGCCATCATCCAGCCATCAAGTTACAACATGCCGAAGTTCCAGTGGAACTTGCCGATGTTCCAGTGGAACTTGCCGATGTTCCAGTGGAACTTGCCAATGTTCCGGTCGAACTTTCCGATGTTCCAGTCGTCAATGCGACATCTGTCAAACTTCCAGCCGTCAACGCCAACGAGAACCGTCGTAAATTACACGATCTTCCTAGGTTTGATGGAAAACCTGAGGAATGGCCTATTTTCTCCAACAGCTACAGGGAAACCACACGAGCATTCGGGTATACCAACTTAGAAAATACCATCAGACTTCAAAAGTGCTTATACGGAGACGCCAAGGAAACGGTTGAGTGTTTATTAATTCATCCCGACAACCACGATGAGGTGATTTCGCAATTGGAATTTCGTTACGGACGCCCGGAACTATTGGTAAAAAGCCAAATAGGAAAGGTATGTAATATTTTGCCTATCAATGAGAATCGTTTGGATTTAATAGTTCCATTTGCCATAAAAGTCAAAAATCTCGCCATATTCTTGGAAAGTAGCAAAAGTGGTCAACATATTTCGAATCCGACTTTGATGGAGGAAATTATAAATAAATTACCTATGAGCAAAAGAATGGAATGGGCGCAGTATGCCATTAATATTAAACCCTTTGCTACTAAAAAAAGATATAAGTTTGTGGCTTGATAACGTAGCCAGATTTGTGAGTATAGTCACTGATTCTTCGTGCTATACGTCAACAAGAGATTCACAAGGTCAACGTCGAAATGACAGCCACTCGAAGCATAATGTTGCGTTACACGTTGCGCCCAATATAAAAGTGTAATATTTGTGGTAATTCTCACCTAATAACCGAGTGCAAAGAATTTGCCAATCTTAAAAACGAGGAACGGTGGAATATAGCAAAGAAAAAACGACTTTGCTTTTCTTGTTTGAAGCCGGGGCATAACACCTATAACTGCCGGAAGGGAAAAATATGTGGCATTCAAGACTGCCGTCGTAAGCATAATCCCTTGCTCCATGAACGCACAGAAAAGCTTGGTCAACCCAACAATCCAAACACTGCTTCATTGGTGGTAAATGCATTTAATGCCGAGTCCACTACTAGCCAAGGCTCAAAGGTGTTGTTTAGAGTGATTCCGGTAAAATTAATTGGCCCAAAAAAGGCACTCAACACGTATGCCTTTTTGGATGAAGGATCGTCTATTAGCATGATAGATGACGAGATCGCAACAGAACTTGGACTCAAGGGTAAGTCAGAATCTCTTACACTCCAGTGGTTCGGGAATCACACAGTGACAGAGCCGTCTGAAGCAGTTGGACCTTGAAATAAGTGGTCTTGAAACAGATTGTCGAAAATACCATTTGAAGAACGTTTGTACGGTTCAGAATATGAACCTGCCAACACAAACTCTGGATATAAGCCAAATAAAAACAGAATATGATGACTGGAAGGAATTACCAATAAGAGATTACGCCAACGTATCACCTAGGATTTTAATTGGGGTCGACAACTGTCACCTAGGGGTGTCAGTTGAAACAGCCAGAACTCCCCAAAAGGGACCTATCGTATCAAAAACAAAACTTGGATGGATGGTGTATGGTCCAATGGCAACTATTAATAGTCCAACCAATTTTCGTATTCTACATAATCATAAAATGGAAGTATTCGGTGGTGATGAAATACAGGAATTACAACACCTTGCGAAAGAATTTTATACGACTGAGAATTTCGGTGTCATAACGACAAAAATATTGGAGTCGAAAGCAGACGAAAGAGCCAGAACTATTATGGAGTCAACAACAAGCCGGATTGGAAGTCGGTTTGAGACTGGATTGCTGTGGAAGAAAGATGAGGTGTCTCTACCAAACAGCCTGCCAATGGCTATACGCCGGCTTGAAAGTATTGAAAAAAAGATGTCAACTGATCCGGAATTCGGCACATTGTATGAAAATAAAATATTGGAATATTTGTCGAAGGGATATGCAAGAAAGTTAACAATGGGGGAGATAAGTACCGAAAATCCGAAAACTTGGTATTTGCCTCATTTTGGAGTCACGAACCCGAACAAACCAGGAAAGTTCAGATTAGTCTTCGATGCTGCAGCTAAGGTTGATAGAAGTATCTTTAAACGATGAATTGCTGTCCGGACCGGATCTCAACCAACCGATGTTGAGGATTCTATTTAAATTTCGTCAATCGCCAATAGCAGTTTGTGGAGACATTATGGACATGTTCCATCAAGTCATCATAAAGAAAACAGATCAGGACTCACAGCGCTTCTTATGGAGACATGGGAACAGAAACAACCCGTTGGAGGTATATTCAATGGTAGCCATGACATTTGGAGCCACTTGTTGACCCTGTATTGCCCAATTCGTAAAAAACAAAAACGCTATGGAATTTGAAAGCCAGTCCCCAAAAGCGGTTAAGGCAATTCTCGAGAAACATTACGTCGATGATTACGTAGATTGTTTCGAAACAGAAGACGAAGCCATTGAAGTTGTCCGAGAAGTAATTGACATCCACAAAAAAGGAGGATTCGAGCTTTGTCGCCTTGTCTCAAATTCAACACGAGTTATGAAAGAACTGCAGGGGCAAAGAACTCAAGAAAGCACAAGTAGCAAAATAAATATAAATGTCGAGAATAAAAGTGAAAGAATCTTGGGTATGTATTGGATAACAGGAAGTGATGAATTTGCGTTCCTCTTTAAGTTCCATCGGGTTCCAGAAGACATATTATATAAAAAAAGACGGCCAACGAAGAGAGAAATGCTTAGTTTGACAATGTCGATATTTGACCCATTTGGGTTGTAACTACACGATATATTCGAAGGTTCTTCTGCAAGCAGTATGGAAATCAGGAATTGGATGGGATGATCCTTTGCCGGACGCAATTTATCCTAATTGGATTCAGTGGCATAAAGGACTTACGACAGCCGAAGAAGTAAAAGTTCCAAGATGTTATTCGAACCACGTGTTCCACGCAGCGGATATACAATTGCATATCTTCGTAGATGCGAGTGAGACAGCATTTGCGGCTGTAGCTTATTGGCGTATCACAACAACAGAAAACAAAATAGAGGTGGCTTTCGTTGCGGCCAAAAGCAGATGTGCACCACAAAAAATGTTGTCTATTCCCCGTCTGGAACTTCAGGCAGCTGTTTTAGACATCCGTTTGAAAAATACCATAGTGGAGTGCCATGACATAAAAATCAATCAAGTACTGTTTTGGAGTGACTCAAAAACTGTTGTATCGTGGGTACAATCGGATCATCGCCGGTTTAAGCCGTTTGTGTCACATCGAATATCTGAAATTTTAGACAGCTCGTCGCCATTAGAGTGGAGGTGGTTGCCGTCAAAACTAAACCCAGCCGATGAAGCAACCAGAGTTACGTTTTATCTGAAATGTGATTTACAGAATCGGTGGATTAACGGACCGACCTTCCTACATCAAGACAGAGGGTTATGGCCACAAATAGATGTACACACAACTACTGCCGAAAGTACTGAAGAGCTGAGATCGAGAGATTTGCATCTAATGCACATTTCCTCAGAAAGGGAACAAATACTGAACATGTCGAGGTTCTCAAACTACGGTCGACTTAAGCGAGCAACAGCATGGATGTTCCGATTCATAGGGAATTGTTCAGCGAAACTTCGAAAAACTGAAAGGACACGATGCAATGAGCTAACTGTACTAGAAATTGACAAAGCCGAACAGTTTTTGTGTAGTAGCGTACAACAAACAGAATTTCAAGACGAGTACGCATCATTATTGAGAAAGAAAGATATTAACGAAAAGAGTATTCTCTTCAATTTGACGCCGTATTTAGATGAATACAAGGTAATGCGAGTTCAAGGCCGAATCGATGCTGCAACGGAAGTTCCAGAGTCAACGCGGAGGCCAATAATATTGCCAAAAGACCATATACTTACGAAGCTTCTAATTGTCTACTACCATAAACGTTTCCATCATCACAATCAACAATTAATCGTTTGTGAAATCAGAGCAAAGTTTTGGATACCGCATTTACGTGTTCTGGTTAAGCGTGCCAAACGTGATTGTTACACTTGCAGGAAGGAAGCAGCAAAACCGCAGGCTCCTATAATGGGACAATTACCAATAGATCGTGTGACACCGTATGTTAGCCCATTTTCCTTCACCGGTCTAGATTACTTTGGACCGTTCCTGGTAACTATTGGACGACGTAAGGAAAAAAGGTGGGTGGCTTTGTTCACATGTTTGACAATACGCGCCATACACTTAGAATTAGCTGCAGATCTATCTACGGACGCCTGTATCATCTGTATTCGGAACTTTATAAACCGGCGCGGCGTGCCACGACGAATAAGAAGCGACAACGGCACCAATTTTGTTGGTGTACAAAAGGAATTGTGCAACGTTCACGATTTTTTGGATCATGATAAAATACAACGTGAATTATCAACGCTTGGAATAGAATGGATTTTCAACTGTCCATCGAATCCTGCTTCCGGAGGATGCTGGGAGCGACTAGTTCAAAGCGTTAAAAAGGTATTGCATCATATATTAAAGGAAGTAGCACCAAGACCAGAAACGTTGTATAGTGTATTGTTGGAAGCGGAGAATATCGTTAATTCTCGGTCATTAACACATATTCCAGTCACTACAGAAGAGGAGGAGCCCTTAACCCCGAATCATTTCCTGTTGGGAAAATTGAATTCATCTCAGACGCCTAGTGACTATATCGAAAATTTGTGTTTGAGAAAACAATGGCGAATAGCACAACAACTCAAGAACCACTTCTGGAGCCGGTGGATCGCGGAATATTTACCGGATTTAATTCGACGGACCAAATGGTTTAAAAAGACTGAACCGATTAAGGTTGGAGATTTGGTCTTGATCTGTGATTCAGATTGCTCGAGGAGTCAGTGGCGCCGAGGACGAATAGATGACATATTTAAAGGAAAGGACCAGATTATACGATCAGCAAATGTCAAAACAACATCTGGTATTCTAGAAGGCCAGTTTCGAAGTTAGCAATTTTAGACGTCGCTGAGGGACGTAGGTGAATCTTTGCAAGCGATTCACGGGCGGCGGGATGTTGAGGACCGTAGGCTTTGAGTGGGACAACTGGGATACCGGGACAGTACCAACTGCCAAAATTTAAAAAGATATGAAAAACTGGACACTGGCAATAAAGGATAGGTTTGAGAGGTTAGCCGCCACGCGATTTAGGACGAGAAACTAAAGAGTAAGGAGTTATTATTTTGTTTAGAATTTGAATTGTATTTGTATGTATTTTATTTTATTATAAATTTAGAGAATAAACCAAGCCACCGAGCTAAATATTAAATGATATACAGCTGCGTTCTATTCTTCAAAAAAGACACTACCTAACCTCAAATCCCAACGCCGGGACGCCGCCACAACACCCGGTTGGTAAAATCTGCGAGAATCTCGATAACTAAAAACTTAGATTATGTAAAAGATTGGACATACCCCAATAAAAAATAGCCAAGTTCTTCTATGCGCATGTCGAAGTAGAAGCTTACGTAACTGATTATTTTAGGGGCAAAAATTTTGGCGGGCTTTTTAAATTTTTTTTGCATGTATTAAATATATTGCATAAACATACAAACCAATCGTATTATACTCTAGATGAGGACGATTTTGGCCGTTAACGAAATTAGCCTTACAAATTCGATCTAACTTTCCTGATTCAAAATTTCAAGACCATACGCCAAGGCGTTTTTGATTTATCATGTTAACGGGTGGGCGAACAGATTTCAAGCGCATTTAGAGATCTTATCCCCAAATAAGCACAAAATAACATATAACTTTTTTTGGTTTGAGGCTTCTGTTGTGTCCTGGGAATATCCCTGTGATATTCCAAGACTGTGTTTTTTTTTTGTTTCTTTGAAAAAAAAACCTGAAAAATGGTTTCGGCGCTCGTAAGAACGCCTCAGGTGAAACCATAAAAAGGGTACAGGCGCTTCAATTAGAGACGCAAGTTACCCTTGAGTATTTTTGCTGAAAAAGGAACAATTTTAATTAGTAGTTTTGTACCTGGAATAAAATCAAAATCGGCTGCTTTAAAATAAACTTTTAATTACTTGTATATTGTTGCGGGCTTAAAAAATTACTGAGACTTAATACTAACATCGAAAAACTTATATACTAAATTATTGCTTATTATGCTAACCGTAATTGGGCCAGTCGTTCAACCCATGGCAAAGTCCGAGAAATCGAGAATTTGTCGATTCAAACAATCGGCAGTTTAAGCGACCCACAAATGGTGCATTTCACTGAAAGTGCAATGCGCTTATTTGTGGGTCGCGATAAATTTGTATTATTTGCAATTTGATCGCGGAAAGAAAAATGTGTATACAAATTACTAAAGAAAAACAAAACAAACAAAGTATCAGCTCGGCCATTCCCAGTACCTGTGGCACGCGACATGTTATGACTCAGCAGTTGGGATTCCCTGAGCTGCGTCATAATGTAGTACCTCGGCCGAGAATTGTAATATGATCTGTTTATGGTCGAGCTGGTAGGTTGTTGTTATTTAGGAATTTAAGTGAATGAAAATAATTTTGATGCGTCAGGGGCGGAACGACTGGTCTGGTTTAAATTAATGATTGCCGAGAGTAAATCCAAACATGGAATTTGTGCTGGGCACAACATTCCTCCCTAACAGATGAGTTTGGATTTACTCTTTGCTTTAAACAGAAAGGAAATTTAACAACAACAGAATATTGCTATTTCTTAGAGCAAACTTAAATAAATGAAAATATAATGCAATAAAGTTTATGAACCTAGATTATTTTTTTTTTTTTTTAATATTTCATTCAAATCAAACTATTTAAAATCCGTAGTGGTGGCTTGGCAACTATCGTCTCGTTCATAAGAGTGCTTAGACTGTTGGATGATAGTGGTATGATTCGTGCGGCGGGACATCTAAAATTGTCAAAATGTTGGATTTGCCGACCATTGGACGTGTGGTACTGGCGAGGTGTATATATATGTTAAGTAGTAGGCAGGGATGTGCGTGAGCTATTGATGTAGTAGTGGTTCCTCGGCTACCGCGGAACGACTGGCCTGGCTTAAATTAATGATTGCCGAGAGTAAATCCAACCATGGAGTTTGTGCTGGGCACAACACTTCGATCTAAACGTTACAAGCTCTTGAGCTGGATCAAACTTATTATACTCTCTTTGTAATCTATGTATATATGTATGTTTTACAGATACATGTTATTTTATTTTATACATATGTACATATTTACCTGGTACGATTCTGTAACTGAAATCTCGGTGAAATACCAAAAATGAGTAGCTGTATCAAATGCGCACTTTTTTGATAGACACCAAATTTCGAATGTCAACAGATTTATTTTTAAAAATAATTCAATCATTTTCTAGTACTAATTTAATGAGAAGGTTATATTGTTATGAACTCAAGGTAGACTAGGCATCGAAAAGCTTTCTTTCGATACAAAGAATTTGTACAGGAATGTATATTTTAAAAAATATTTCTTTTTCAAGTACAGTTGCATGTTCGAAATCTTTCACCTTTGTAACGCTTTTGGATGGGCCCAAATGTAACGTTATTTTGCTACGCCATTGAATCCAAGATCCAAGCCGTTCAGCTTACCATGACAACCAATAAAAATAAACAACAAAATATTCCTACATAATTATTTTACGTGTGTTTTTGACACGCAATATCCCTTGGCATCCTTGGATACCTGGCACTGACACAATAATTTTGGTCTCTATTTTTTCGGGCTTCTACAACGGTGTGTCCTATCCTTATGCTGTAATGTCACTGGCTATTTAGCGGCTATTTCTTAAGTGCAATAAGAGTGCAATAACTGCCGCATCGTGCGACAAGGCGAACAACATTAAAAGAATGAGATACCACTCTTTCCGACGCTAGCGGCATCTAGTAAACGAAATTAAGAACTGAACTGTTAAGGAAAATACCGGTTTTAGCGCGTTTTATAACATAACTTGGCACTTTCCACAATTTATACGTACCGAACTATTAAAAACAAGTCTGTAGCAGGTCAAAAATTCCCTGGTAGAAAGATTTTCCTAGGATTAAGTGCTAGAATGTTGCAAAACACTGCTCGAATGTTGCGAAACACTGGTCGAATGCGCTATGTTAGGGCTATTTTGCGGCTATGTTGCGGCTAGTTTTTGACAGTACTCACTTTATACTACTCGGACTGTCTCTCTCACACCAAAGCCAAAATTGTATGTTACTTCTTCTATCCCTCTCCATTTGGATTTACTAGCCGCTTTAAAGCCGCAAAAATAGCCAGTGTCAAAACTGCATTAGCTACCTGATCAAAGACTAAAAATTATTTTCCACCTCAAAAGAAACGGAGTCAAGTTCCGAGTTAAATAAATACGCGAATAATTTAATATCGGTGTAGAGGGGCCATGCTCCCGACAATGCCCAGCACGCTACTGGCAATACCCAACAGGTTTCACTTTAGAATGTCCCGGCGGGGGGTCGTCTATGCCCAATCTGGGGGAGGGATGGAGCCCTATAGTTATACCATAGGTATAAGGTTTTCACTGTGGGAAATACAAAATACAAACAGTTCGTGGTTTTTTTTCTTAAAGTTTTATTCGCGTTGAAGGTAAAGTAACGATTGCTTATTCTAATCCTTAAGTTCTACATGAAACCTCGGTTTCCGTTCCAATACAGGCAACCGTCATAAAATCTATCTTATCTCTAGGATTTTATTATAACTAGCTTATGACGGGTTAAAAAATGAGTCTTGCAAGAATCTGGGTGCCTGATGGGCCTAGAGATGTGTCCGATGGTTATAGGAATATGACTCTTCCCCCCTTAGATTGAGGCTCCTGACTCAATGATTTAATATATTCAGTTTTTTTTTTCTATTTCAGCACGTATTCAGTTTTTATTTGTTTATGTTTTTATAATATATTAGTAAATTATTGCAGAAATTAGAAGAATTGTGCAATTATGCTTATTATCTTGTACGTTGATCAGTTATAATTCTTTTTGGTGCTCTACGTTAAGTATGTTGAGATCCTCTAAATGTGCCTCCGTCTTGCTAGCAATAAATATTAAGTGTGCTTAAATGAAAGATATATGCTCATATTTTATAATCTTATATTATTAATTGTGATTGAACAATCGGAGAATGTTACAATTGCATTTCTTGGTAAGTACACCTCATCCTCCTTACATGTTTGTGATATTATTACGTTATTTGGTCTTTTGTTATTATAGTTCTTAATTCCTTTCTGTATCTTATCAATACTTACATGTGGGGATATTTTTTTCATAAATTTACAGCTATATTCGCATTTGACTATGTTCGTGATATTTTGCATATGGATAAATTATTCCGTTCACTTTTACAGTTTTTTCGTGATCAATCTCCAAAATATTTTTGTTTAGCACATAAGTGTGAATTTGCAGATAAGTTTGATAAAACAGTTACAGTGGTGATAATTACGAGTTTCATCGTTCCCTGCATCCCTAATAAGTCTATTGTTAAGTCGCGTATGATGTCGTCGTTACCTATATTATATTTCAGAGTTTCGTCCGTATCTAATATTAATTTTCTAATATGATATAATCTAATATAAATTTTGATATTGTTCCCGTTTTAGCTGAGTTAATATTACCCGAGAAAAAATTTGTTTCTCAGTTTTGATATTTTCGCACCCACATGTGCTGGTTTGGGTGTGTGTTTCTATTAGTATTGAGTTTAAATTTAGGATCTAATTTCTTCAGGGTTATATTTTTTATGAATTTTTTGTTAACTTCTATTTCTTCTCGATCTTTGTTCAGTTTGCTAATAATTTCAATTTTCTTGGTTTTGAACCTCTCATGAATTTCTTCATTATCCTCTTCTCCGTGATGTACTGCAAATGGTTTTTTCAGCGTGGTTGAATGTATTGTTGAGTTGTAGATCTTTACTATTGCTATTATTGGATCCAAGTTTGTTTTATTTTCTTTTTCTGTTGCTTCCCATATTCGCGACTTTTCGTTCAATGTATTATGAAAACGTTCTATATCCGAATTTGCCGTATGGTGGTTTGGTGTTGTAAAATGTACTTCAATGTCCTCTCCCATCAGTAATTTTTCGTAGTTTCTGACTTAAATGAGGGTTCATTATCCAATACTAGTTTTTGTGGTTTTCCCATTACCGAAATCATTGTCATAAGTCCATTCTGTATATCTGATTGAAACTTCGTATTGATCTTAACAATCGAAGCTAGTTTACTAAACTTGTCTATCGCTGTGATGTACATGTTATTCCGATTCTTGAACCATATATCTGCATGGATTATCTCTCTTGGTCCTTCTGGTGTGTCTGTTAGTTTGAATGGGGTTTTAACTGGATGGCGATCATATTTTGATTTTAGGCATATTTCGCAGTTATTGATAACTTCTTCGATTCTCTTCTTAATGTTGGGGTAATACACTTTGTGTCTCATCAATTGGTACGTTTTCTCTATCCCATCGTGATGCGTTTTTCTATGGGTTGTAAGGATTTCTTCTACTATCTCTTCATCACTCGCATTTATTAGGTGGGTTCTACTCTTCAAGCATTTAGTACTATTTTTTGTGCCTTCTTTCCATTGCTTGTATTGTTCCTGAAATCTCATAAATATTGGTGTGTCGCTTATATATGGTAAATCCCGACAGTTCCCTTTTGTGGTAAATTGTTTTTAATTATATAATGCATATACTTCTCGTCCGTTATTTCAACTCTGCTTAGTGCATCTGCTACCAAGTTAGTTTTTCCTTCGAGATATTCAATTTTGAAATCGAATTCTTCTAATTTGAGTTTCCATCTCTGAAGCTTCTGGTTAGGTTCTTTAATGTTAGTTAACCAAACCAGTGGTTTATGGTCAGTTTTTATTACAAATTCTCTTCCGTAAATGTAAGGTCTAAAGTATTCGGTTTGTTGTGTTTTAGGCCAAGTCAAAATAGTCGAAGGATGGGTAAAGGTTCGGGACAGAATGGGCCAATTCCTCCTACATCTGAACTGGTGGCTGAAGTAGAACGGAAGCGACACGCTTGCTGGCGGCCGGGACTAGCTACGGCAGTGTGGGGTGGTTCTTGTTCTACCTCAGACCATAAACCCTAGACCTAGACAACAAAAATTTCGTGTCGGCTTTCTCCAGGGTATTTAAAATTGGAATATCTTCCCAATAGGTCGTGAAAGACCAAGAAGCGGTGGAGTTGCGCGACTTCACGATTTGTCAGGGCACTTAGGTGTAAGTAGCGCCCTGTTCTGCCCACCCTACCTCAGCCACGACTGTCCTCAAAACATTTTAGCGTCGTGGCCCCTTTTTGAGGTTCGGGGCGAAGGAGCTAGACGCTCGGGTTCATTTTCAAACAATGGCCTTTAGCCGATAAACATCGTAAAACCAAAAAAATTAAATCTACTCTAAGAGGAAAAAAATTATACGAGCCAAAACAGGAAAGGAATCTGAAAACCGCCTCAACAAAACCAGGTGAACATTATGTAAGTTTAATACCAATTAATATAAAAAATTTACTCACCCCGTTAAATTTGCAGCTTTCTCGATTTTTAATTCTTTTTTTTTTTTTTTTGTTAAATTATTACTTATCTTATTTATTTATTTCGTTCCGTCCTTGTCTACGTCTGTCATTTTAATTCAATAATTTTAATTCAATAATTTTAACTATTTAAATTTTTAATTTCATTTCGTTTTGTTTTTAAATATTTATTAGGTATTCATGCTATTTTTATTTTTGTATTTCCAGGCGATTAAACGATTTGACGACAATGAGGCAGAACGAAGATAATCCTAACTGTTTCGCTAACAGCTGTTCATCGACGCGATTACCGCTGTTACTGACATTTTACCTTTTCTATTTCTATTGTATTTATTCATTTTTTTTTCTAACAACTTTCAACGCGCTTTTCGACCGTCCAATCACTCGAAATCAAATTTTCGGGGATGAAAGACATATCCGATTTTAGGTATTACATGCCGTAGCAGTTGACACGTACTTTTCGTACTTGGCACATTTTAATGGTATAAACTGCATAACACTCACGTTAAAGTTATACGGTTCGCACTTCACACTCCACAAAATTCTCTTTTCTCCCCTCATTTCTTAGACGAAATGCTTAGCGCATATTTTTTTCAGACCACAGAGTGAAAATTGATAGGAATTGCACGGATTTTTTTTTTCCAAGAAATTACGATCCGGAGAGCATTATGCGTAATAGTTTTAGCGACAATTATTTCAAGTGCACAGACGAAGATTTAGAAGCCACGATCGCGAATTTTTTCACCAAGAATCCCCGCTGTCATCCATTTTTCTTTTTCTGCCCAGAACGACGCGCTTTTCTCCCGGTATTTCTTCATGCCAGCACTAGATCGCAATTGCCCAACGCGTTATGATTCTGATTCGATGACAAATTCGCAACCCATCCGGTGCAATTATCATCCATAGTTTTTATCAACTCTCACCCGTTTTGCAATTCCGTTTGGCGGAGCACCCCGCGCGAACGCACTCCACAAACTATCAATCGTGAATTTTCCAACAGTTTTTCCCTCCGTACGACCGAGACATGAAAATTCTCCGAAACAAAAATTTCAAACGATTAACCGAAGACGAAAAAAAAATCTTTTCTCTTGGGGCGGGCGCACCCCAACGACAAGGCGACCGATGAAAATAAAAGAGTTGAAAACGGTCCGCTTTGCAAATCAAAATTTTGCGACCGTCTCAAGAAACTCCATGGAAATTTCGATCGATACGAAAACTCGGAAAAACAACGCGTTGCAATTCACAAATATCGCAATAAATTTCCGTCAATTTCGACGATTCTTTCCAACTTTTCGTTTTTTTTTTCCTTCGGACCTAGTCCAACACAATCTTATGATGAACTGGCTTCTCCAGTGAAGTTTCTTTCCAAATTTGTCATATCCTCGGGGATGGCGGTTAGTCCACAGTCGGAGACTCCGTGTTGGAGTTTCACTCCACTGACTCCGGAAAGAATAACGAACTCCTAATTTTTATATTACTGTTTTTCAAAACATACCAAAAAATTAACTTGGAATCTCAATGGTCAAAAAAATCGAAGAGCATTATAGTGATTTTCAATTAATTTTATAGAAAAAGGGTAATATAATCAAGAATGGCCAAAAGTGTGACCTTATTATCGTCGATTCTTTCGAAAATTTTGTGTACTCGAAGAATTAGTGAAAAAAAAATATGATTTCATTTTTTTGTTTCTATCTCATTATTTTTTGTTAGTTACAGCAGGTACGTTAAGAATTTCCTCAAAACGATATCCGAATACTCTTTGAAAACTCATATCTCTGGTAATTGTTATCCTTGAATAATAAAGTAGGGCTTATTTTAAAGATTGTTATTGTGTTTGTTAGTTAAAAAATTAGATAAAAAATAGATAGTTAGAAATAAATCCTTCAATTTCAATTATTTTTTTCACTTGTTCTTCAAGTACAAAAATTTTCAAAAGAATCATTTGATAAGGTCACAACTTTGGCGATTCTTGATTAAATGACCCATAATAAGATGAAAACAATATGATCCCTTCTTCAGATGACCCTGTTTTTGCTAAGTGCTATCGATGTAGCTAAATTCACACAGAAACGAAATAGCCAAATTAAAAAAAATCTGCCACTGTTATGAAGTATATTTTACTTTATTATTTTAACAATAAAGTAATGTTATCGGTTTAAAAATCTGCCAATAGTCTGAGCGAAACTTTATTATTTTTCGGGTCAAAGTTCGTATTTTTCGATCAAAATCAGTTGTTTCGAGATTATGACTTTTCTTGGAAAATTAATTTTGTTCTAAAAATAAAAATAGTTAAAATAGAAATAATCAATTTCATATCTCATCAGAACTAAAGGATGGCAAAAATTGTGAAAACATATGCAAACCCTAGGAAGTTGAATATCGAAATATTGTGAAATGAGTTTGTAGGCGATTATATTTATAAAAAGTCTGTGGAAGTGAAAAGTGATCAAATATCTCATCAATCCTAAGAGTCGAAGTCGAAGTTTCAAAAAGCATACATGAAAATGACTTTTTTGGCGTTTATATAGGAAACCATAGAAATTAAAAAGGAATTCGATATATCATCAGATTTAATCAATATGTATGCAAGAATCTGTGAAAACATGCAACCTACTTTACAACCCACTTGGGGGTGAAATATCCCAAAATCCTGAAAATAGTTAATAGATAAATATAAAGACAGCATGAGAAAGTAAAAACCCATTCTATTTCCTACCACTTCTAAAAGAAATTACGGAATTCGTGAAAATGTATACAACCCTTTTATACTCTCTTAGGGTTAAAAAAGGCAAAAGCTTAAAAGCTATTATAGTTTATGCGATTATTACGCAAGCCCATGTGAAAGTGAAGAGATATTCGATATCATACCTGGGCTGGGGGATATGGCAGAATTCATGAAAATGTATACCTCCTTGCACCCCCTTAGAGGTAGAATTTAAGAAAATCATGAAAACACTTTCTACATATTTACGAGTATGTATATGAAAAAGCCATAAAATAAAAATGAATTCAATATTTGGGAAGACCTAATAGATATGACGAAAATCGTGAAAATAAATACACGTCGTTTTCCCAGATAATATTTTTCGATATTTAAAATTTTTTTTATCTAAATTATCTACTTTTCTAGTTGATTTACATATACATACCGAGTTTCAACTTTGTAGCAGAAGCCGTTCTATATAGTTGAATGTTGTGATGAATGTTTTCACAGTACATTTCGAATTGAAAATACAAGGTTTTCCGGTAAATACTGTTAAATTTATTTTGTGTGACGTTTCGGACTCGACTGAGTCCTTTATCAAACTGTATTTACCTGAAAACCTTGTATTTTCATTCCGTTCTATATAGTTAGGAAAAATACATCCAGAGGTGAACAACTTTTGATTACAATATCTCACGAACTAATTGCAATTTAAAAATAAAATTCGGTTTCTGTATAAAGTTTGACAAATAAAGTAAATTTTTTAAGGAGGTGATGAAGCATGAAATACAGAAACTACGAGTATAGGGCGAGAAATATCAGCAATCTATGAAAACATTGCCACATTCTCGAAATATTACCGCCGTCCATTAATCGCTGTACTACAGTGGCGAGAAATGAAATGTTTCCAGGTAAAAAAAATCGTTTGCTAGTGCTCCTTTCTAGGAAATTTTGCACAAAGTGGTAAATAGGTATTTTTTTGTTTAGAGGCAAATCTTATCCCTAAAATTAGGTCAGTTAAAATTTGTACGTTAAAGCTATCGGTCGACAATAATTAGAAAACAGAAAAATGGAGAAAAAATGCAAAATGGATGAATTAGTGAAATCCCGAATAATCGCATCCTCCGAGGATAATTTAAGCACTCGCGAGATAGCAGCTAAGGTAGGGTTCAGTCACACCGCTGTACGTAGAATTCTGTTGAGTTTGAAGAAAACTGGTTGTTTGGAGCGTAAGAAAGGTAGTGGAAGGAAAAAAATTACGAGTGCCGCAGAAGATAGGGCTATAAAACGCGCCAGTCTTCGTGATCGTTTTAAAACTGCTGTGGATATTCGAGGGGAACATACTGTCCAAAATCGCCTGAGGAATGCTGGTTTGAAGGCGGCTAAGTCCGCAGAAAATCAATTTTTAACACCGAAAATGCGGAAAAGTAGACTGCAATGGGCCAAAAAATACGAAAATTGGACAGAAATGAATTGGACAAGTGTTATTTTCTCTGACTAGAGCAAATTCAAATTGTTCAGATCAGACGGATTCCAGTAAGTAAGACGAAGATCTGGAGAGCGATATAGCGATGAGTGCATTAGACCAACAGTAAAACTGGAAATATGGTGTGGGGATGCTTATCCTTTTACGGAGTGGAAGAGCTGGCCTTTCTTCAAGGTACAGTGAATGCTGTAGCCTAAAAATAAATGTTTTGATCAACAGTTTACTTCCTTCGATTGAAAATCATTTATCGTTCACCGATGAGTGCATATTTGAAGATGATTCTGCACCATGCCATCGCGCCAAATTGGCAAGTTTATATTTTTTACTAATACTGGCAATGTTCTGAATTGGTTTCATACGAAAAGGTATAATTTTTTTATCTCCTTCCTTCGTAGATTAAGGATTTTATTTCCGAAGCTGCACTTTCAACGCTCGAATGGCCCGGTAATAGCCCCGATCTCAACCGCATCAAGAATCTATGGTCCATTATGAAGGTCAGAATATCAAAAGAAAAACCGATTTTAAAGAAAGAGCTCTTGAAATTGCTCGAAAAAGTTTGGTATGAGGAGATAACCGTTGAAACACTCCAGGATCTGGTGAACTCTATGCCTAGAAGGATAAAGGCGTTCATCAAAAGTAAAGGAAGCACCACGAAATATTGAAATCGACTTATTTCACATTATTATACTACATATCCTATGAAAAATAGAAAAGATATTCAGAAAAATTATATATTGAGGAGTTATTTGCAGTATTTCATGTTACACGATTTCGATAAAATTTGAGTAGAAAGTGAACAATTCATATATTATTATTTAATATTGTAAAGAACGTATTTTATCAACCGATCAAATTTTTTATAATAATTTCGCACTTACAGATAATTTTTTGGGTGGAAACATTTCACTTCTCGCCACTGTAGTTTTGGCAATTAGTCGTCGGACAATTAATTGTTTGAAAAATTGCTCGTGTACAAGCACCTTTACGACTGGGGATTGTTGTGTTCGAGGCCTTGGAAGGACTATTTCGACTTGAAAAAGTCAAAATAGTCGTAAGGAAAAGTAAGGTTCGGGACAGAAGGGCCAATTCCACCTACGTCCGAATTGGTGGCTGAGTTTTAGCTGGTGCGACGCTCTTGCTGGCGGCCGGGACTAGCTACAGCAGTGTGGGGTACTTGCTTAAACTCAGACCATTAAACCCTTGGCCTGTACAACAAAATATTATCAGCGCCGACTTATCCAAGGGAATCGTAAAAATTGGGATTATTTTCCCAACAGGTCGTGAAAGACCAAGAAGCGGTTGGATTGGCGCGGCTTCGCGATTTGTCAGGGCGCTCTGGTGTTATTAGCGCCCTGTTCTGCCCACCCTACCTCAGCCACGACTGTCCTTCAAGCATTTTTCGTCGTGGCCCCTTATTGAGTTTCAGGGACAAGAGCTTAAACGCTCGGGTTCATTCTATTTTCGGTCTTTCTAGCCTTTCAACATTTTATTTTTAAAGGAGAAACAAAAAAAAGGAAAATCATCAAAGAGAACAAAAAAAAAGTCTGGAAAACATACACTATTAATATGACAAAAAAATATAATTCATAATAGAGGAAAGAAAATTAAAATCAATCTCCCCAATTTAATTCCGCCGTTGCTTCATTTGTTTAGTTTCTTTTTTTTTCTTAATTTAAATTTTTTTTATTATTGTTTAATTTATTCTTTTTTTGATTTATATTATGTCTCGTCCTGTCATGTCTGTCATTTCGATATATTTTTAATTTTTTTAAATTTTTCTTTTTTTTTTTGTATAAATTCTATTTATTTTAATTTGTTCATTTAAATTTAGCTCAATTTATTTATGGTTTGATTCATTTTTATCCCTTTTAATTCGTTTGGTTTATTTTTTTAAATTTAGAATTAATTTTTAATATAATTTTATTTTTTTTTTTCTTTTGTTTTGTTGTTATTTTACTTATTTAAATTAATTCCGATTCATTTCTAATTTTTGTTTTCCTGTATTTATTTTGTTGGAGTTTTTATTTAATTAAATTAATTCCGATTCATTTCTAATTTTTGTTTTCCTGTATTTATTTTGTTGGAGTTTTTATTTAATTAAATTAATTCCAATTCATTTCTAATTTTTGTTTTCCTGTATTTATTTTGTTGGAGTTTTTATTTAATTAAATTAATTCCGATTCATTTCTAATTTTTGTTTTCCTGTATTTATTTTGTTGCAGTTTTTATTTAATTAAATTAATTCCGATTCATTTCTAATTTTTGTTTTCCTGTATTTATTTTGTTGCAGTTTTTATTTAATTAAACTAATTTCAATTCGTTTTTAAATTTTGTTTTCTTGCATTCATTTTATTTATTCATTTAAGTTCCATTTCATTCATTCATTTCCCTTTTATATGTTATATTTTGGGTTTAGGCGAATGTGGATCTGTCACATCTATGCTGTTGTTTTACGTAAGGTTTAATGGTTTGCAAAGATCATGTGTCAAAATTTAATAATTTCGTGTGCGGGCACGAAAGCGGCAAGCATATGTTGAATGAAAATGTGCCGTTCGACAATAAATACGCGTGCATGCGAATCATTGTTAAGAACTAAAACCGAAAAAAACTGTTTGCTTGCGACGTGTTTATCGTTTCTGAAGGCCGATTTTCGCGACGGTCCTGTATGCGGCGCACACTGCGGTATTGGTTGTCGATGCGCTCTGATAACTACAACCACTTGCTCTGATAGCTACAAACACTCAATTATGTCGCTTTTGCGTTTTTACACGCACTTTTCAATCGCCTTCAATGCGACAAAATTCACCCGCGGTCCCCAAACCACTTCCACAATTTCGAGCCAAATCTCAAATCCGGGTACGGAACGAAAATCGCACAGCATTTGACCGTCTAATTTTTTCGCAATCGGAGCTTTAGAGGAATGAAACAAAACTAAGAACTGAATCGATCCACAAGTATTTCGGGGCTTTAAATAATATTTGATTCAGGTGCGCACGAAATTTTGACTTTTTCAATCCCGCACTCTACGAATTTTTCTCGCGGTAAATGAAACCCGTAGCGGTCACTGTTGCCACTTCGCGTCACCACACACAGCAACGCAAAATCGTAAACGAAAAATTACCGAAAGCAAAACTTTTAGCACATAATCCACTCGAGTTTCAGTTCTCCGCCGCCGATTTAATTACGCCTCAACTTTCCGCGGCAAACAAAAAAAACCTTTCGTGCGCGTTTTATCCCACTGCTTTTGTTCTTTCCTCGTGCCGTTCTATATCCGGCATCTACCAAGCAGCGGGATTTTTTTTCCAGCCAAGCCGGTTTCCAGTTGATCGTTCCAGTGCTCACAGGGGCGTTCGGTATTTTATCAAATATCGAACGCACTCGTAAGCACCGGAAACATTACTACGTGACACTCAACAGGATTTGAGAGATTTAAGCGTTCCGAAGTTATCGGCTAGTATTCTTGAACGTATGTTTTAAGGCCTTTGTATGGGTCCGAAAGAATAGAACGATTGTGCGCGTTAACGAACTTACGTTAAAATTACAACCATAAGTTCAGATTCTAAATGGAGTGTGGGGTTATTTTATGAACTTTTTGCCTTGCCTCCCCCCTGGAAGAAATTCTATGGGCGCCCTTGCACCTTGGTGTAAATTAGTTATGTCAGTTGTCAAAAAAAGTGAAAAATAACGAAACAGCGAAAAACACTAAAAAGAAATTGTTGAAATTGCTGCTATTAGTGAAAATAAAATAAAATTCGAAGAGATAGTGCTGGGTATCGAAAATTTTCGAGAAACCCTTGAACTAAAATTTTTGTCACAGAAGAAAAGTCGGAGAATCTCCGACTAGCGACATGCGACAAAATTTGTCACAGATTTGTAATCTGATTGGATAACTTATCTGTCACTCATATTGTCACAGAAAATTGTCGCATATGGAAACCCAGCTTTAGTGTTTGTAGTATCGTTTTAATAGATTTTATATGTTCTCTTAGTGAAGCTGAAAAAATCACTATATCATCCATATACACTAAGCATATTTTTCCTACATACATACTTTTGTAGCACATCGTTCATCATCCTTTGAAAGGTTGATGGTGCATTTTTGATTCCGAACGGCATTCTGAGGTACTCGTAATGCCCGTTCTTTGTAGAAAAAGCCGTCTTATGGCGACTGTTCTTGTACATTTCAATTCGGTGAAAACCTTTCGTCAAATCCAGTGTCGTGAAATATGTGCATTTGCCCAATTTGCCTTATATATCGTCCATATTGGGGTAGGGTACTTGTCTGTAATCGTGTTTTCATTTAACTTCCTAAAACCTATTACTATTCTCCAGTTTTTTCGTCCGTCCTTAGAGTCTTTTTTGGGTACGACACACAGTGGTGCATTATAAGGAGAATTGGATTCCTTTATTATACCCTGCTCTAACATTTTTGAAATTTGTTTTTGTACCTCGCTCTCATGGAACTGAGGGTACTTGTATGGTCTTACAAAAATCGGGTTTTCGTTTGTCGTTCTTATTTCATGTTTCACCGTATGCGTGAAGCTTAAATCTTTACCAGTTCCTAAAACGTCGTCGTATTCTGCTTTCATTCTTTCCAGTTCGTCTATTTCTTCTCTATTTAGTTCTTTTTTGAGAATATCTTCCTCTATTTTACCTTCGATACCTAGTTTTATCTCTATGTTATGTATTAGCTTTTCGTACAGATCGTCCTCTTTTTCTTGTTCTAATGACGTGTTTCGTTCCCTCCCAGTTTGATCGTTCCCCGTCGTAAGTCTATTTGTGCTTCTAGTCGTGCTAGGATGTCCATACCATTGATTCCGTTATAGAATTTGTGTACATTCCCCATAAATGAAAGGTTAATTCTTTCTCTACTCCCAGTCCTTTGAAAATTTTTGTTGTTGTAAATCGGTCTATGGTGACCACACCGTTAATTGTACCTAAACGTATGGGTTTTGTAAGAAGTTTTTGTTTTGTTGGATCGCATATATTTTCATTAACTAAACTTGTAGTAGCGCCTGAGTCAATTAGGAACCTTAGGTGTGTGTTTCTACTAGTGATCGGACTCTCACGTCCGATCCTTTCCTTCCTGAATTTTGGGGAAGGAGTGACAAATAAAAATGCCGGTTTTGTGAGAACGTTTCCTTTCTTTATTCAACTTTTATTTCAGCGAGTTTTGGGATCGTTCGGCTTTTATATTTCTCGGCCGATTTAGATGTTTGCGCAGCCTGTTTTTCGATTGTACATCCTTTCATCGAAACTCCGAGAGGACCGACAACGGAAAAGCAGTGTATGGCTTGTGCGGTTTCGTGTTTTTGGATTTTTGGACGGTCCTGGCTTCAGCAAGCTCCTTGAATTCAGAATCCGAATTTCGTGGAACGACCTGAAGTAGGTTTGTCGAATGTGTGTTGTGTTGTTTTTTTCGAACTTGTTGTTCACTGTAAAGTCCGTCCCTCGAAACTCTGGGCCGGTCTTTACAACGAAAAACAGTATGTGTAGTTAGCGAATAATACTCACGTTGAAATCGGTGTTTATGATCAGACAAGCAGAATCTACGAGTTGAAAGGTACTAACTTTTGAGCCGTGGCCCGCCACGACCTTTATAGCCGCCCGAGCTTTTTAATGCCTTTTTCCGGCGGCCCCAACTGCGGCCATGTTCAGGTCATGGGCCATGTTCAGATCATGAGCAGTATTCAGATCTGAACATTCTCCCGTGCGCGAAATGTTGATGTGGCGTTAATAAGTTTATACGAAGGATTGTGACGCTAATAGTGCTGTTTGAATTAATAAATACACATAGTTACATTGAGCGAGGCCTTTTATTCTACATACTGGCGACGAGGATTCGGAGAAACCTACAGTGCGAAAATCAAGTGTTGAAACTATAAGATAAGAAAAAACGCAGACAAAATGGACGCCGAGCAATTTGCAGAATTCTTGAAAGTGCAAAGAGAGCTCGTCACAAATCTAAATGGCTCGAGACCTCCAAGCGGGGATACTAGCAACAATCAAGAGTTGGAAAATATAGTGCGGAGCTTTAAATGTGAAACGTACGACATGAACATTCCGGCGGAAACCTTCGTCGATTGCTTTGAGGCCAGGTGCCGTATGTTCGGTTTGAATAAGAAGCCGGAGGACACCGGATACTTGGACGCAAAAAAGGAACTTTTCCTATCCACACTCAAGCCCGAAACGTTCAAAGAATTGAAGGTGGCTTTCGCTGACTCCAATATAAAATTTGAACAACAGCCGTACGAACAGATCAAGCTGAAATTCATCCGTCTATACCAGACAAAGGTCACGCGGTTCAAAGCGCTCACCAACTTTTGGAACTGTGTGAGAGAAAAGACACAAACGTTCGAGGCTTACGCCAACCGGCTAAAAGAGATAAGCCGGGATTGCGGCTATGACGGTAACCTGCTGGATCGACAGCTGCGGGACCGTTTCGCAACAGGTCTGCAACACAAACGACTTGAAGTGGAGTTAAAACAACGGTGGCCAGATCTTAAAACAATGGACAAAACTGTTGAGCGAGAAGTCACATTCGCAGAAGTACTCACAATCGCGCAGTCGAGGGAAGCAGCCGAGAAAGACATAGACATAGACAGTGATACAGAGACTGTCAAACGCGTAAGTAAAGGCAATAAACGAAACACAAATAAGTGTTCAAACCCCGGGAGTGAAAAGTACAATAAAAGCGTTCGCACACTTAAACGAAATCAATGTAAGCGTTGCGGATACAAAGAAATACATCCACTAAATGAGTGTCGCGCACGTAACCACACATGTGAAGCTTGTGGCAAAATCGGACACTACGGGTCGTGTTGTTTTAACAAAGGCCGCGCGAAAATGGATAATGCCAGGGAAAACAAAAAACAAACAAACCGCGTTAGTGAACAAAGTGACAGTTCGGATAATGACAGTGACAGTGACTTATTCCACATATCTCACGTGCACGGAGGCAAAAAAATAGACATTATAATAAACGCAGTGAAGTGTACGCTAGACTGGGATCCCGGCGCAGCGTTTTCCATAATAAGCACAGAATTCTGGAAGCGAATTGGATCGCCACCATTACGAAAAGGTCCCACACTAAAAGCATATGGCAATTTCAAACTGAAATCAAGAGGAAAAACCGACGTTACAGTAGTGCTAGGGCATAGAAAAAAAACTTTACCCGTTGTAGTGGTAGATAACGCGAAGCCAATGTTGTGGGGTCTACCGTGGTGCGAAGCATTTGAAATGGAATTTCCGGCAGCAGTTTACGCGGTGAATTCTACAGACGGCGGGAAGGAGGCGGATGAATCATTGGAAAGGCTGCTCAACAAAAACGCGACGCTGTTCGAAGATTCGAGCGGGCTAATAAAAAATTTCCAAGTAAACATACACGTAAAGAGTGATGCCGAGCCAGTACACAGTCCAGCCAGACCAGTAAAGTTTGGCATTCAGCGTAATGTGGAACGCGAGATCATCAGACTCGTCACAGATGGCATAATTTCACCAGTCGACCCAAATCAAACACCTGTGGAGTGGGCCACACCAACAGTGAACGTTCCAAAGAAAAATGGAAACATCAGAATTTGCGGTGATTTTAGAACAACGATAAATCCAGTACTGATCGCAGACACACATCCAGTTCCATTGTTTGATCAACTTAGACGACATCTCGCGGGTGGAAAAAAATTTTCGAAGATCGACCTCAAGGACGCATACCTGCAATTTGAAATTGCACCGAATTCGAGGAAATACTTGGTGATTTCGACCCACATGGGTTACTTCAGGTACAATAGATTGCCGTTTGGATTGGCAAACGCCCCGGCGATCTTCCAAAGGTTCTTAGAAACACATTTACAAGGCATTCCACACACAGCAGTCTATTTTGACGATATCGCAGTTACAGGCGCTAGCGACAAGGAACATCTTGACAACTTAGAGAAAATTTTCAAGCGGCTGAAGGAAGCAGGGTTCTCCATTAAACGCAGTAAATGTGTGTTTCTCGCTAAATCTATTAGCTATCTGGGACACAGGATAAGCAAAGCGGGCATAAGTCCATGTGAAGAGAAACTCTGCGCTATTAAAGATGCGGCGACCCCAACTAACAAGACAGAGCTGCGCTCATTCTTGGGACTCGTCAATTTTTACGAGAAGTTCATCCCGAACTTGCACGGAATATGCGCTGACTTGCATGCAGCGACCAGGGATAAGATCAAATGGAAGTGGAATGAACGAGAACAGCGAGCATTCAATAATGTCAAACATGAGTTACTGCAAGTGCCATCACTAGTAGCATTTGATGCATCGAAAAAATTGTTTCTAGCGTGCGACGCATCGGAGAAGGGACAGTTCTTTTTCATAAAGACAAGCAAGGGAACGAGTTACCAATTGCATTCGCGTCACGAAAACTCTCGGAAGCGGAGCAAAAATATTCGGTTATCGACAGGGAAGCGATGGCAATATTTTTTGCAGTTCCAAAATTTGACCAGTACCTCAGAGGGACGCATTTCATACTACAGACGGATCACAAGCCGTTGCAGCATTTGCTAGGAAGGAAACGGAATCTGCCAAAGCTTGTCAACAACAGATTAACACGTTGGGCGCTGTATGTGGGACAGTACAGCTATGACATTGAATACAGAAAAGGGTCTACGAACTCGGTAGCAGACTGCCTTTCGCGACTTCCTAATACAAAGGAACCACCAACGAAGGGGGAAGAGCGAGTGCACTGGATAGCAAATAATCAGCACTACGAGAAACTGAATGACGTTCGATTATTGGAAACCAATATAAAGCGCGCAACGAAAGAAGACAATACGTTGAAACAAGTTCTGTGGCATATAAGAGCAAATTGGAAAACAACTGTGACAACAGAAGTGAAGCCGTATTACGACAAACGAGACGAGATATCGGTAGAAAATAACATACTTATGTGGCAAGGACGAATCATAATCCCGGAGGGACTCCGCCAAAAAGTTCTAGCACAGCTCCACGAGGGGCATCCAGGAATAGTTGCTATGCGAGCGTTAGCACGATACTATGTTTGGTGGACGAAAATCGACGCAGATATCGAAAAATTTGTGAAGAGCTGTCGCAGCTGTCAGGAGAATCGACCGAATTTACCAGATCTTCCTTTGTATTCTTGGGCAGTACCGGAACGTGCCTGGGAACGTTTACATGTGGACTTCGCAGGACCATTCCTAGACAAGTCATGGCTCATTGTCGTGGACGCCTTTTCAAAGTGGGTGGAAGTCAAGCCTGTGAGCAAGATGACGGCCGACAACTTGTGTGACGCCCTGGATGAGATTTTCACCACTTTTGGACTACCAGCTGTTATCGTATCAGACAACGGAGCACAATTCACGTCTGACAGATTCAAGAACTTTTGTGAGGTGCGAGCTATCAAACATATTACGGCGTCTCCATACCATCCAAAAACTAATGGATTGGCAGAAAGATTCGTGAAAACATTCAAGAATAGAATGGCAAATAGCAACATCGATAAAGGAGGACATAAACAGCAACTCCGAAGTTTCTTAGCGTCATATAGAAATACGCCGCACGCAACTACAGGCAAACCGCCAGCAGAAATGATGTTCGGGAGACGTACATCATGTATTTTTGACAACATCAAACCCAACACTAGAGCCGCGCTGCAGTTTAAGAATGTTAAGTACCAACTCCAACATGGTGAAACCAGACTGAGGGAGTTCAAACCAGAACAAATGGTTTTTTGCAAAACAAAATTGGAAGACAAATGGAGCCCGGCAAAGATAGTTGAACGCACCAACAAATATTCGTATATCGTGGAAACACCCGACGGAGCACGTAGGAGAAGACATGCAGAACACATCCGTGACAGAGTTGTGGCGGACACGTCCCATGAAGGCAGCGCCTTAACCCAAAACGTCGAACCGACTACAAACTACAATGGGAAAGTAAGGCACAACGACAACGATAGTATGACCGAAACTGAACAACATCATCAAGATCAAGCAACGACAGTTCCAGTGGCAACACCGGCAGTATTAGAAGGAACGGATGACGATAAAGGGTGCAGCGGTACAGACACCAACCAGCAGGGAACGTCTCCAGAAGTAATTGTACGGCGAAGTGCGAGACAACGTAGAGCACCCCAGCGGTTCGGAATCTCGACCTTAGTGTAGGTGGGGAGGAATGTTGAGAACGCACTCCAACTTCACCACGACGTTTCGCTAATATCCAACTTCACCACGGCGTGTCGATACAACAAGAACGCTGGACAGACAGAGCGTCATGGCGGACATGAAGGATCCGACAACGAAGGATTGTGACGCTAATAGTGCTGTTTGAATTAATAAATACACATAGTTACATTGAGCGAGGCCTTTTATTCTACATATAGATATCGGGATAATTATTTTTTTTTTTTATATATATATATTGTTGTTAATGTAGTGTAATTCATGTCTTAAATTAAATAAATCTAAAGTATAACGATGTAAGGATAGTTCAATTAATTGTTCTTACTGTACTCATTATTCATGGCTTAATTAATGTGATGTGGTGTTACGAGGACGCCTCAGATTAGACCATGTAGGGCGGTTTTTGCGAAACTTCACCCGTACCTTTCCTCCGCCCGGGAGGAACAGAGTGTACGTTTTTCGAGACTTGGTTTTTATGTCCCTCCACGGAATCGAAGACAGTTGTTCGTAAGTCAGGTCCAACATCTCTCCTTGCCTTGTTATCACCGTATACACCTTCCGGTTGACTGGTTCCGGGAAACGTTGGACGGTTAGTTGTAGTTTGTCGGTGTCTTCGCGAGTCAACCTTGTGCCGATATTTCGCCCTGGGGTTGTCGGCAGCTCGCTGATGCTCGGATTGGAGGCTACGTGATCAGGCGATGCCAGTCGTGGCCTTGTTGAAGCATCGACCTTGTTCGATGTTGAGGGTGGGTCGTTAATGTTGTTATGACCTGGAGACGGCGGTAGATCTAGACACAGATCACGTCCTGGAGTTGGTGACAGGTCCAGACAGATATTACGTCCTGGAGTCAGCGGCAAGTCCAGACCTACGTCACGTCCTGGAGTCGGTGGCAAATCGGAGGTTGGTTCATATTGTCCTTCCTCTAGCAATTCTTCTTCTGAAAATAGCTTGGTGGGGAAGAGATCTTCTACCGCATCGTGATTTGCGAATTGCGGGAGTTCTTCCTCAGAGAATAAGTGGTTTGAACTAAACCTTTCCAGATCGTCGTCATTGATTAGTTCCAAGTAATCGAATAAGTTGTACATCTAGAAAAAATCAAAGTGTAATAAAACTTGTAGTAAATATAAAGACAAACGATACTACACCGAACATTGAATTGTGGACAATGACATTCATGCTGAGGGTTAACTTGTCGTCGGTAGCATGCACACCTTGGACAGAGGTCGTTGGATGAGTTTGGATTGCGTCTCGATGGAAACCACCCGAGCGAGCCCATCTCTACCGAGATGCACCTCTGTGATCCTACCAAGATGCCATTTAAATGGCGGTGTGTTGTCCTCCATCACAATGACAACGTCGTCCACCTTGATGTTGTCCTTGCGAGACTTCCATTTATGTCGCTGCTGCAGTTGGTGTAGATAACCTTGTGACCATTGTCGCCAGAATGTTTGGTGCAGTTTCTGGCAATACTTCCATCTTTTGAGGGTTTGGTCTGTGAAATTAATAAGAGACGGTTCGGGTATTGTGAGCAAAAGAGACCCTATCAGAAAGTGTCCCGGGGTTAGGCACAGAGAATCGGGATCAGCACTTAAGGCGCATAGTGGTCGTGAGTTCATGCACACTTCGATCTGCACCAGCACCGTTGTTAGCTCTTCAAATGTTAATGTTGCGCCACCCAAGGTGCGTTTCAAATGGTGCTTTATGGACTTCACCCCAGACTCCCACAAGCCTCCAAAATGTGGCGCTGCAGGAGGGTTGAAATGCCAGTTGATGGCTTCATCGATGAAGGTTTGTGTGGCACTCTCCTTTATGCTTTTGGCCAACTGATCTTTCAGAATGCGGTCACCGCCAACGAAGTTGGTGCCGCAATCTGAGTAAACATCGGAACAAAGTCCGTCGTCCGACGAATCGTCGGAATGCAGCCAAGAAGGCTTCTGAAGTCAGGTCGGACACGACTTCGATGTGAATCGCCTTAGTCGCGAAGCAGACGAAGATGCAGAAGTATCCCTTTGTGACCCGTGTCTTTCTGAGATTTGACTCTTTGATTATCAGTGGTTCAGCAAAATCTATGGTGCAAATTTGAAATGGCCTAGCCATTTGAATTCGAGCTGCAGGTAGGTCACCCATATGTTGTTCCGCGGCTTTAGTGCGAAACCGGATGCACTGGATGCATTGGCGCACCTTGTGTTGAACGGCGTTTCTTATGTTGATGATCCAGTACTCGCACCGTATGGCGTTATTCATTAGTGTGGACCCTCCGTGTAATGTTTTTTCGTGGTAATGTTGAATTACTAGATCACTGTAATGGTGTTTTTTCGGTAATAAGATAGGGTGTTTCGTGCGGTACGGGAGTGCTGAATGCCGCAATCTTCCTCCGACTCGTATGACTCCGTGTTCGTCGATGAACGGGTTGAGACTGCTGACATGGTTTCGACTGGGCAATTGTTTGTTGGCTTGCAGGATCTTTAGCTCTTCTGCAAATGCTTCACTTTGCACCCCTTTGACTAAAGCTGTCCTTGCCGCTTGATATTCATGCACGGACAGGATCCCCGTATTACGCAAACCTTTGTCCCTTTGGTTGCAATTGCGGCAGAATCTGAAGCAGTACGCAGCAACCCTTATCAGCTTTGACAGGGACGAAAAACGTGTCAGTATTGATGGTTGTGCATTTAATGCTTTAGTTGGCCTTGATTCTAAACTTGTTATTGGATTTAGTTGGTTTTTTATATTTGGCCAGTGCTCTGGGCTTTGTTTTAACCATTTTGGTCCATCCCACCATATGGAGTGATTACGCAATTTGCTGGGCGATATTCCTCGTGACGCGACGTCAGCTGGATCATCGTTCGAGGGGACATGTGTCCATTGACTTCCGTGGCCATTCTCCTGGATACTAACTACTTTGTTTGCTACGAAAGTAGTCCATTTCGTTGGATGAATATTTATCCAGGCTAAGGTGATTAGTGAATCCGTCCATGCGAGCCCTTGGACTTCTGTTAATTGTAGATCTACCCTGGCCGTTTTCATCATTTTCGCTAGCAAGTCTGCAGCACACAACTCCAGACGAGGAAGTGTGATTTGTTTAGTGGGTGACATTTTTGTTTTGACCGTGACTAATGTCGTGTGGACGTGGTTGTCTTCATCTCTGACTCGAAGATATAACACCGCCGCGTACGCTCGCGTGGCCGCATCACAGAAGCCGTAGAGTTGAACGTTGCTTGTGTCTTTCACGTTGGTGCGCATCCATCTGGGTACTCGGATTTCTGATAGGTGATGAATTTCAAGATGATACGTTGTCCATTCTAGGAGTAGTTCCGGAGACGGGGTATCGTCCCATTCGCAGCCGGAGATCTACAACTTTTGCATCATGATCTTTGCGCATATGACTGCAGGAGACATCCACCCTAAGGGGTCAAAAAGTTTCGCGATGTGTGATAATATCGTTCTTTTCGTCCAACGTGATGTTGTGTTTTCTGCAGCGCTCATGGATAGTGTGAAGAAATCTTGTTCCGGATTCCACAGAATCCCTAATGCCTTTATGGCGTCCTTTTCTCCGAATCTTACTGGGATGCTTAATTCTCGATCCTGCAGTGGTATGTCTTCGAGCAAGGCTGGATCGTTGCTGGTCTATTTTTGCAGGTGAAAGCCGCCTCCCTTTAGAAGATTTATGATTTCTTGCTGCAGAGTCTTGGTCTCTGTTAAAACATTGCTTCCCGCAAGTAAAGTAAAGGTTTTTTAACGCGACTTGAGACCCTAATGGAAACTTGTGTTGATCATCCATTGCCAATTCTTGTAGTGTTGTGTTGGCCATGTAGGGGGCGACGGCAGTTCCAAAGGTTACGGTGGTGATGTCGTATTCCATCATTTGGTCTTTCGGATTTTTGCGCCACAATATTTTCTGATATTTTTGACTGTGTGGATCAACCTTTATCATGCGGTACATTTTCTCAATGTCCGCGGTAATAGCATGTTTATGAATCTTCCAATTCATTATAGTCGAGAATAACTTCGGTTGTAGCGTAGGGCCGGTAAGCTTTTGTTCGTTCAGATTTTTCCCATTTGAAGTCTTAGCGGATGCGTCGAATACGACGCCGTCGTTGAACTTTCCTTCATGACAGCGTGGTGTGGCAGGAAATAGTAATTGGTTCGAGTCGCAGGGATCTTTTCATTGACACTGTGTGCTGGTACCATTTGATTTGATTCGATGTACTCGGAGATGCATTTGGCGTATAATTTCTTTAACTCGGGGTTCTTGGCGAACTTCCGTTCGAGGCCTAGAAAACTATTTCTAGCCATGTGCTTAGAATTTCCTAATATTGGAGGATTTGGATTGAACGGGATGGTTCTGGTTCCATAAATTTTGGATCTGCCAAGTTGATTCTCTTGAGGTGGGGCCATTCATTGGCTGATTGTGTGTTTGCGGAACACACCTTGGTGATGTTTGGGATGACGTACGCTTGAGCATGTACTACATTTTGTTTCCCGAATTTTGTGATGATTTTTAGGCTCAACGTCTTAGTAGCGGTGCTCACGTTGGTGGCATTGAGACCTGTGATGGTTAGCGACGTGGTCTTTGCCTTCAGTCGCGTCTGTTGGTACGCGGATTGCGACACGAACGTACTTTCTGAACCTGAGTCAATCAGAGCTCTCAAAGTTAATGTGTCTCCATCTGCTGTCTTCACTTCAACTATGGCTGTCGCCAAAAGGGCTTGTTGGTTCAAGCGATTAAAATTGCAGCTTGATGTTGACGGAAGCGGATCTGAAACGCTCAGCTTGGCCGTCTCTTTTGTTGTTTCCGTTGCTAATGCGTTATTACTTGCTTGTTGTTGGGGTTTGCGATCTTCATGCCACGTAGAGTGGTGCCGACCGTTGCATTTGGAACATCTGTGCGTGTTGCTGCAGGTGCTGGTCGAATGCGTGCCTAAACAATTTGAGCAGATATTTTGGGCTCGTACGAATTTTCATTTTTCGGCTACGTTAAGGCCATGGAATTTCTGGCATTTAAATAAAGGGTGGTCGGATTTGCAATGTGGGCAATTAGAAGGTTTGGGCTTCGGTGAACTCGCGAAGTTCTTGGCCTTTCCCGCAGAATTTGGTTTCGCTCGAGATTCGGACAAGACTTCTAGAGTTCTATGCCTGGCTTCGATGAAAGTTTGAAACGCTGCTTTTTAGGTGGTGCAATTTTTGCACTTGGGGAATCTGATCGTTATTGTGAATAAGCGATTTGAACAAGTCGTGGAATACGCGCCATCTCTCGTAATTGCCATCAAACCTTGGAATGTCAATCCTAGGTAGATTGATCATCATTTGCGCCTGTGTATTTTGAGGGTTTGGGTTTTGCGCACCGGAAATTTGAGTTTTGGTCTCGGGATTGCAAACTTGCTTTAGTTTGGTGGCACGATCTCGAAGTTCGCCGATATACGAGAATGCGGCTTCTTCAGTGGCTGAATAAAGTTCTACGTATTTTTCAAATTCATCGTCTGACTCATTCTCTTCTGAAGCTATCATAATGTTTTTGTGTATTGTGACGCATTCAGACCAGATTCGTTCTATGGAGTCAAGACGAGCAGAGATATAGCCAGCAGTGCGCCTTGCTTCTCCTGTCTTTTTGAAGTTGCAGAGCGATTGTCGCACCACTTTGAACAAGGCGTCCTGCTCTTTCATAAGTCCTTCCATGGTTGAGTTCGGATTTTTGTTTTTACTATTTGCACTTGGGTGCAATGACTTACACCGCACTTTCTCTCTATTACAAGTCTATGCGTTGGAGTGGGATTCTAATTTCGTTTTTATTAATTGCACTTGTATGCAATGAAATGCAACGCACCTTCTCTCTATTGCAAGTCTATGCGTTGGAGTGGGATTCTAGTTTCGTTTTTATTATTTGCACTTGTGTGCAATGAAGTGCAACGCACCTTCTCTCTATTGCAAGTCTATGCGTTGGAGTGGGATGCAACGATGTTGCCGGGTTGAGCACGTACTGTGCGAATTCAGTATTGTTAGTTTTGTGAACCTTGCGACAACGGCGCCGGTGGTTTTTGAATCGAATCGATTCCGAAGTTTCAACTTTGCGTTATTTGTTTGTAAAAATTTGATTTAACTTTTTCGTTTCGTGGGTTTGTTTTCAACTCGATTTACCGGGTTAAATCGAGTTGTTTAGTGATTTTTTTTTATTCTTCCAGCCCTTAAAAGATTATGTTGGCATTTATATTGCTTTGATTGCGCTAGAAATGATTGCGTCTTTCAAAACAATATTGCCTAAATGATCCGTGAATTCGACGGGCAAGGCTACACGTGGTGTGTCGATATTTTATATCGTTTGCGATGGCGAAATGTTGAAGTTTCAACAAAATTCCTTTGAAATTTTTATTACTTCTATTTTTTTTAAAAAATTTGGCGATTTTTACGCCATTTTGTGGCTTTGTGTTTCTTGGTGCGATTCGATGCGCGAATCGCTAAAGGTATTGGTGAACCAACACGGCACTGTTGTTGTGCTTCGCGTCGTGGCGTTCAGGTCTGGTTATTATGCGAACAAACCAAGTGTTTTATGGTGTGAGTGCTCAACACAGCATCGCTGCAAACCACGACTAAGTAATTACTTAGTAATTATCTGGTAATATACTAGTAATTTTGCTGGTAAAATGAATAGGCCTTCGGGAAAAAATTACCCTATATGCCTGTTATGTACTTTCGGTCCATCAGCGTACATGGGAACTCCCATCTCTCTCGCTCCCTAACTCTTTGATTACTTTTGTCTCTTTCATTTTTAGTAAATTTACTGGTAGTTTTTAAGTAACTGTCTGGTATAACTACCTGTAATGTCTCCGGATAATTACTAAGAAACTATTTACTAGTAAAGCTACTTAGTAATTAGCTGGAAGTCCTACCAGTAATATCCTGAGAGTATTGGCGATAGACTACTAGTACATTTACTTAGTAATTAGTCGATATATCTATCAGTAATGTACTAAGAATAGTACTAGTAAACTACTAATAGGGTCATTCCTTAGAATCACCAAAAATGACGAAATTTTTGATCTTACTATCGCCGATTATTTTGAAACTTGAAGAACTTGAACTAGTGAAAGAAAAGTATAATTTCAATTTTTTTGTTTCTATCTCATTTTTACTTTATTATTTTTTAATAATTAAGTTTTTTTGTTAATTATAGTATGTTAAAAATTTACCATAAACAGTGTCCGAGTCCCCCCGTCATGTGATATTTTCTATGCTTTTTGTTTCTTAACTATTATCTGGAATTATCCCTTCGCCTCCCATCATACCAGTACATGGTATATAATAATGATCAAGTAATTCTTAAGGAATTCTACCGGGAAACTACGTGAACTATGGCAGATTTTTGCTTGCGCATTGATGGAAGCGATATTAAGTAATTTTAATGGATAACTCCTTAAAGTATACCGAAAGATCTATTTACTTTAACTGTGTATGTGGTTGTGCTCACTCACTTCTCATTTTCAAGAAAAAAAAATTTTTTTTGTCGAAGTTTCGGTAGCTCTGGTTTGCAGGGATCTTCGTTGGTGCTTTCGTGTTGAAAGTTCGCTGCACTGCTAAAGGCTAGCAGCTTGCGGTGGTGTTTTCGCCAGAAAGCGACATTTTTTTGTTTGGGTGTTTGGACTATGCAAAATGCATATTATTGCACCGTGTGGTACAGTGTTTTAATGTCGGTGTTTTTCGTGACTTGAGTGCCGACAAGTGCCGGTTTCAATGTCACCGAACAGGTGTGCAATTTCGTTTGCAAAATTGCAAATTTTGAAATTTTGAAATTTTGAACTTTGGATTTTCCTGAGTGAAAGAAAACCGAATAAAGCAAAAAACGGCTCACAGATCTGGCTCGACGGACCAATAGATCGGACTCTCACGTCCGATTCTTTCCTTCCTGAAATTTGGGGAAGGAGTGACAATTAAAAATTCCGTTTTTGTGAGAACGTTTCCTTTCTTTATTCAACTTTTCTTTCAGCGAGTTTTGGGATCGTTCGGTTTTTTTATTTCTCGGCTGATTTAGATGTTTGCGCAGCCTGTTGTTCGATTGTACATCCTTTCATCGAAACTCCGAGAGAACCGACAACGGAAAAACAGTGTATGGTTTGTGCGGTTTCACAGATCCGGCTCGACGGACCAAATGATCGGACTCTCACGTCCGATCCTTTCCTTCCTGAAATTTGGGGAAGGAGTGACAAATAAAAATGCCGGTTTTGTGAGAACGTTTCCTTTCTTTATTCAACTTTTCTTTCAGAGAGTTTTGGGATCGTTCGGTTTTTTTATTTCTCGGCTGATTTAGATGTTTGCGCAGCCTGTTTTTCGATTGTACATCCTTTCGTCGAAACTCCGAGAGGACCGACAACGGAAAAACAGTGTATGGTTTGGCGATTTTTACGCCATTTTGTGGCTTTGTGTTTCTTGGTGCGATTCGATGCGCGAATCGCTCAAGGTATTGGTGAACCAACACGGAACTGTGTTGTGCTTCGCGTCGTGGGGTTCAGGTCTGGTTATTATGCGACCAAACCAAGTGTTTTATGGTGTGAGTGCTCAACACAGCATCTTCGTTGGTGCTTTCGTGTTGAAAGTTCGCTGCACTGCTAAAGGCTAGCAGCTTGCGGTGGTGTTTTCGCCTGAAAGCGATATTTTTTTTGTTAGGGTGTTTGGACTATGCAAAATGCATATTATTGCACCGTGTGGTACAGTGTTTTAATGTCGGTGTTTTTCGTGACTTGAGTGCCGACAAGTGCCGGTTTCAATGTCACCGAACAGGTGTACAATTTCGTTTGCAAAATTGCAAATTTTGAAATTTTGAATTTTGGATTTTCCTGTGTGAAAGGAAACCGAATAAAGCAAAAAACGGCTCACAGATCCGGCTCGACGGACCAAATGATCGGACTCTCACGTCCGATCCTTTCCTTCCTGAAATTTGGGGAAGGAGTGACAAATAAAAATGCCGGTTTTGTGAGAACGTTTCCTTTCTTTATTCAACTTTTCTTTCAGCGAGTTTTGGGATCGTTCGGTTTTTTTATTTCTCGGCTGATTTAGATGTTTGCGCAGCCTGTTGTTTGATTGTACATCCTTTCATCGAAACTCCGAGAGGACCGACAACGGAAAAACAGTGTATGGTTTGTGCGGTTTCACAGATCCGGCTCGACGGACCAAATGATCGGACTCTCACGTCCGATCCTTTCCTTCCTGAAATTTGGGGAAGGAGTGACAAATAAAAATGCCGGTTTTGTGAGAACGTTTACTTTCTTTATTCAACTTTTCTTTCAGAGAGTTTTGGGATCGTTCGGTTTTTTTATTTCTCGGCTGATTTAGATGTTTGCGCAGCCTGTTGTTCGATTGTACATCCTTTCATCGAAACTCCGAGAGGACCGACAACGGAAAAGCAGTGTATGGCTTGTGCGGTTTCGTGTTTTTAGATTTTTGGACGGTCCTGGCTTCAGCAAGCTCCTTGAATTCAGAATCCCAATTTCGTGGAACGACCTGAAGTAGGTTTGTCGAATGTGTGTTGTGTTGTTTTTTTCGAACTTGTTGTTCACTGTAAAGTCCGTCCCTCGAAACTCTGGGCTGGTCTTTACAACGAAAAACAGTATGTGTAGTTAGCGAATAATACTCACGTTGAAATCGGTGTTTATGATCAGACAAGCAGAATCTACGAGTTGAAAGGTACTAACTTTTGAGCCGTGGCCCGCCACGACCTTTATAGCCGCCCGAGCTTTTTAATGCCTTTTTCCGGCGGCCCCAACTGCGGCCATGTTCAGGTCATCGGCCATGTTCAGCTCATGAGCCGTGTTCAGATCTGAACAACTATCAACTTTTACATATGGTAGGTTTCCTCTGAAGCTAGTAGCTAAAAATTTGCGCCTTCCTCAGTTTGGTTGTGTAAGGATACATTCGATTGGACTGTTCTCATTGAGACGTCCTCAAATATTTGGTTTCTTGCACTTCCCGGATTCTCAATTTGTCTATTATTTTGATTTTGGTTTTGTTCGGGTCTGACATTATTGTCTCGTCTAGTATTGTACTGAATATTATTTGGTCCCTGGTGGTTATTGTTATTCTGAAAATTATTGTTTTGCTGACAGTTGTTATTATTACTCTGGTAACCATTATTAAAGTTATTCCCTTGGTAATTATTATCATTCCGATAGTTATTATTTCGCTGATAGTTGTTATTATTACCGTGATAACCATTATTAACGCTTTTGCCTTGGTAGTTGTCGTTTTGATAATTTTTACGGTTCGTTTTATAATTATTATTACTGTTATTGTTATGAAAGTTATATTTGTTATTCTGGAAATTATTTTGATTTGAATTATTGCCATTTTTATTAGAATTCCTTTAATTGTTAAAATTATTATTTTGGTAATTCGAATTTTCGTTGTTTCTATCGTACATCAAATTTTTCGACACTAAAATATTGTAAGCTTCGACCATGGTCGAAACACTGACACAGTTTTAGACCAAAATTTGATATGTCGTGTGCCCGAAATTTTGAATTTTCTGTTTTGTCGATTTTTAGCCGTATTTTGCACACGCCATATCAAATTTTGGTCTAAAACTGTGATTCCCTATTCTACCTCATCATTGGAACCTAACTGTGTCAAAACATTTCGCCTTCCATTTATTTCCGATATATACTGAAATTTTGTCTCTGATTATTGGACTACACCAGTGTGTTTACCGTGCTCCCGCTCGTGATCCTTTAGTCGTACGAAAAACTGGTGTATAAGAAACTTGTAGGGAATTTAGTCCCCTACAACTTTTCCATGTAAATTTGTCACCTATTTTTAATAAAAATGGTCGAAAACCTTAAAAAACGGGGACAATCTCCTAATTTTTTCCACTTTATGCTTATTATTAGCAATAAATAATTATTTTTCAAAAAAGTTGTTAAGTTGAAAAAGATAGAGAATTTATTTTTCTATAAATTTGGTTTTAACCATTTTTAGCGAGAAATGCAAAATACGGCTACAAATCGACAAAACAGAAATGTCAAAATTTCGGGCACACGCCATATCAAATTTTGGTGTAAAACAGTGGTTCCCTATTCTACTCCATCATTGGAACCTAACCACGTCAAAACATTTCAAGTTTTATATTTTTCTTCTATAATTCCTAGATTTACTGGTCTATGCGTGTATCTCCGAAATTATGCTATGACACGATTGTGTTACACCGAAGGCTGCATATAATGCTTTTGTTAATTGCATCCATGACGCGTCTGGTGAAACCTTCATGCATTCTTCCCTTGCTCGTCCTGTAAGTGTTCTTGCCAGCATTCTTGAAATAAATTGTTTTTGTGGTTCGTCACGAACCATGGCCAATGTTTCTTTACACTCCTCTAACCAGGATTGCAAAGCCGTAGATGAATTCGGTCCACTGTCGTATGTTGTAATTAGTCTCGCTATCTTCATTACGTTTTCAAATGATATAGCTATCGGCTGGTTCTGCTCTTCGTTATGAGCCATCGTTGAATCGCTACTTAATTAGTATGTGTTTACCTTGTGAGTTCGGGTTGTACCTTGCGCGGTTCTATACCCAGTTTGCGTGATTTTCCTTTCCGTCGTTGTGTTGAGTGACTTCACTCCGGTCCGCGTTTGATACGTAAGACACTTTCACCGAATAACTTAAGGGGCAACACCACTGTAACAGCCTAAAAAAAGGTTTTTTTCGACAATTTTTTTTAATGTAAGGAAAGGAAATAGACTAATTATATTTTGGGAAGTTAATAACAATGGCCGCTATTCACAGTCATCATAAAGTTGGCTTTGGGTTAAAGCTGACTTTAGTGTCGTATAATTTATATGACACTAAAGTCAGCTCTAACTTAAAGCCTACTTTATGACGACTGTGAATACCGGCCAATATATTTAAGTATACAGTAAAAAAAAATAATTGAAAAATTTTACAAAATGGCGGCACTACAGCCATTCTCCCGAGGGATGTTAAATTTTAGGGGATTTGCGGCACGCAGTTTAACTTACGTAAATTTGAACCTAGCAAAAAGAAAAAAAACCCACCGAATCTTCATGAGTATAGCTAGAGAAACACGTACGAGAACTTAGAAATATTGATTTTTGTGTGATTGGCGAGTATTTTAATAATTTTCTTCAATTTTATTTACTAATAACTATTTTTTAAATCAACGTATCGAAAATCCCGTACGTGTTTCTCTTCGGAATATAATTTTGAAGATATGGTAAGAAATTGGAATGAAAAGAACAAAAATTGTTTGAGTTATGCTGCGTGCCGATTTCGAAAATCGCGTTTCGAGAAAAACGCGTTCAAAGTCTTGAAATGTGTTACAGACATGAACAAATAATTAATTCTACTTATAAAATTTTTCACCATTAATCTGCAACTACAGGATCATGAAGCTGTCATTCTAAGCGGGAATACTCCGGTTCAATCTTTTTCCTCGATGATTTAATGGTGGAGCGCGCCTATTTTGCCGCATCTGCCAATGCACTCTCAGCTTGCTGGATTCGCTTAACATCAAATTCGACACACAAATTGTAGCATTAGACGCCAATATCCACATCCAGAACTTTTGTAATCCGTAGTATGTTAGTCAGTTCATCATTAAAATTGCATACAGCGATATTCGTTGCTGTATATAAAAATTTTACCTTTTTTTACATGAACTGACGCCATTCTAACGAAATTCTGTGCGAAAATACAACCAATGGAACGCAAAAACTTTCTTGCGATATCTATTAGTGTTATCCAGAAGTTAGAAACCAACAGTTAAATCATTAGGCAGTATCTTCTCAGATGGATACCTGATGCGACACAGGTATTCGTTTCGAGGCAGCCCGACTCGCTCATTAAAGAGCTCGAAATTCTGGGATAGAATTCATTTTCATGTTTTAAAATTTTTCCCCCATATTCTCCAAGGTTCAAACAATTTTTTAAGCAAAGAAAAAAAATTTTTTTTTCCCAAAATGTTACAGTCGTGTAGCCCCTTAAGGAAAAATAGTTCACTTTACTGCACTTGCTATTGAACACCTTTCAACTGATTAATATACACTTTAAATAATTAGGAACTTTGTTCGAAAATGCGGCAGTTATATGTATAAGGTTTTCACTGTGGGAAATACAAAATACAAACAGTTCGTGGTTTTCTTCTTAAAGTTTTATTCGCGTTGAAGGTAAAGTAACGATTGCTTATTCTAATCCTTAAGTTCTACATGAAAGGGACCGTTCACATACTACGTCACAGAAAAAGGGGTAGGGGGTGATTGCAAAAATGTGACAAAGTGCGACATAGGGGAAGGGGGGCATCTGAAAGATGTGACGTAACAAAATCAGAACGGAATTTTTCAAATTAATATCATAATAATTTACTGGCAACCCTGCAATATACCATATATTTATATGTAACAAAATTTCAATCATGAGTCACGACAAACCAATATTCTTTTGTTTTATCCTTTTGCAGGTAACTGAACCCTGAAGTAGCTATTTGCGTTAAATTCTCTAATATAGTCTACTATCTATGGAAAAAGGTTACAAAAAAAGGCATAAAAACTGCAATGTTGTTGTTATTTTGTATGTAAATTTTCTAACCTGCTCTGATCTAGATAAGTGCGCAAAAAAACTCACCTATTATTTATGATTTTTTTTTTTTTCATTTATTTTAAATAAGATGAATATTAGCTCTACTTCGTGTGTTTATTTTTGAAACATACTAAACCTTGTGACGTCACAGCGGAGGGGGGAGGATGACATTTTGCGACAAAGTGTGACAACGGGGGAGGGGGGCTCCAAAATAGTCAAAATTTGCGTGACGTAGTATGTGTACGGCCCCAAACCTCGGTTTCCGTTCCAATACAGGCAACCGTCATAGAATCTATCTTTCCGTCATAAAATCTATCTTATCTCTAGGGTTTTATTATAACTATCTTATGACGGGTTAAAAAATGAGTCTCGCAAGAATCGGGGTGCCAGATGGGCCTAGGGATGTGTCCGATGGTTAAAGGAATATGACTCTCATTAGATTAAGCAACACTACACTTATGTGGGTAACAACTTGGATGAAAGATAAGTGGCCTGGAATTAAATTCAGGATAATATCAGCCAATCAAGGCAACTTATCACTGAAAGTAAATTCTTTGAAAACGCATTCCGAAATTATGTCTGCTCTGAAGAATCAGAAAGACCCGAAGATCGTGGGCCATTCATACACCCCGGAATCACTTAGGAAACCGTCCAATATTTTAATAGGTATTAGTGGAGAATTTTCTCCAACAGAAATAGTTGATGATATTACTCAAATCCAAGGGTTGGGTGAACTGACGTCTAATCATCTGTCAACTCCATGCTACGTGTTAAATGTGGGGCAGGCAAACTTTATGTTACCCTCACTGAACCCCTCTTTCTTTTAAGGTTAGAATTGGAAAATGAAGGAAGGACAGGGACACCTGGCTCAATCGAGGATACGCGCGACTTATGAGCAACCGGAGTTGAGGAGGCGAGTGTGCTTAGATGTGGGCGTTCTGGCGCAGGTTTTATCTGGGGGAAAATGAAATTGTATTTTTAAATTAATATTGTTTAACGTCTAATGGAGGCGATACCGTTTCGAAAGTGGTTCCAGTTCCTTGTAAGGCATAATATGTGTACCTCTACGTCTTCCGTCGTGAATGGATAGAGCCATGAAGCCGGAAGCGCATCCTGCTGGGAAGAGGGGAAAGTTTTGGAAAAGTCGCGGACGATTTCCTGCTCCATCCTCCGACTTTATAGTTCTAGCCAAAAACGCGGATCACTGAATGACTTCTTTTTAACGTTGATACAGCGGCCAATTTAAACCCCTACATGATCAGCTACCGTAAGTGAATTCCGGTAGCTGATGGGGTGAATCACGAACCACAGTTTGGACGAGGATCTGCGAGTTAACAGCAAAACTAGCCAAACGAACCGAAGGTTGGTTTCCGCGGGACTTCTGGTGGTCGATCTCGGAGTGGAATGACGATTAATATTAATCGAAAACAGGCAAGAAAACTAGAACCAGCTTCCGGAGAACGTCACATGACATGTTTATTCCTTGATCTGTCAGACAGTCTGTCAGACAGCGAAGTCAGCCATTGCCAGCCGTTTCACGGCGAAAGGAACGAAGTACGAAGTAGGAGAAATATGAAATACGAGGAAATGAAACACGAAATTAGCCGAGGCTTCGATGCGTATTTAAGGTGCGCGCACGATTTGCGCGGGGCTTTTTGGTGTGGTTGAACTAAGGCTTGGCGGTTAGTGGCAGTTACTCGA
Organism: Beris chalybata; assembly: GCA_949128065.1. Classification (NCBI taxonomy): domain Eukaryota; kingdom Metazoa; phylum Arthropoda; class Insecta; order Diptera; family Stratiomyidae; genus Beris; species Beris chalybata. The sequence goes on from OX421895.1 coordinate 53,293,937, forward strand.
TATCTAGATATATTCCGGAAGTTATATTGCGGTGGAAGAAAATTTGAGGAGTTGGTGACCAAAGAACAACGGATTTGGAGGAAAAATCATTGGATTGTTGGCGAGAAGAGTATTTTTCGAGGTTCGAACGGTGAAATCGGGGTGCGCGTCGAAACAAAAGTAGGAGAAATAAACCGAGGTATTGTACTTTTCCCCATCAATAATAGGTTCGCATTTTCATCATCGAAGTAAAAGACCTCCGGAGGACGAAAACGTTCCCAGTGGAATAAAACCTTTCGAAACAGCGAGTTCCCTTCCGTTTTTATTATTTCCATTCATTCCGAGTGAATTACATTTTGTTGTGAATTTTATGAAGTGCGTTTTCTTTACTTAGGAGGAGGTTTCCTAATCTCCCTTAAAGATTATGTGGCGCCCATATTATTATTATTTTATTTATTTAAAGTCGAGAGTAGTCCCCGAAACCTCCCTTACTTCGACTGAGCGTAGTCGGCGCAGGTGAAGTTGGTGTCCAGAGGATAGGAAGGACAGTAGCCTTCAAACGGGAGTTCCCGGTTCAAGACTAAGAGCAACCTTATTTTTTTTGTGGTGATCCCTATCCGTTCGACCATAAAAATTACACGGAACAGAACAGGTAATAAGGGGAAAAGGTTGTACCTACTCTAAAGTTATTCCAAATAAACTTATCAACGTCAGACGATCTGAAAAAAATATTAAAAATTAGATATATCTGGCACCAGAAGGCTTCTTGGGAGCGGCCCAAAAAGAGTTATATAACTCAATGTTATAATTGCCAAAGATTTGGCCATGTTTCGGCCAACTGTGGCCACAAGGCCAGACGTGTTGCTTGTCTAAACGATCATGCCTCGAAGGACTGCCCGAGAAAGGAGGCCCCCTATGCGTCAAGATCTTCCGCTTCCACAATGCGTATCGTGACTGATCACCCAGCTAACTTTATAAATTGCCCGACTAGACTTAAATATGCTGAAATAATGCTCGAATCTAGGAGGCCTTCCAGCCAACAGTAGAAACAAGATTCGGCCCAGGGCTCTGATCCAAGGCCAGCCCTGAGGCCTAACCGAGTTGTCAATGGACTATCGTTCGCTGAGGTGTCCAGGTCCCAAATAGAGGACTCTCTAGACAGCACTGAGTTGAGCTGGTTGGATCAACAAGCTTCACGATACTTAGGGTCAAAGGTTAGGGAGATTTGCGATCGCATTAAAACCTTTAAAAAAAAATTTCAGTCTATAGACGAACCGGATCGGCCTCAGGCCTTGCTTTCATTCCTCTTCTCCACATTATCTAAAGCCTCGTTTTCACGGTGATAGTTTTTGCGATAGTTGCTGTCATGATAATTACTATCGTCATAACTAACACCATGTAAACTTCTCGATAATTACTTTCGCGCTGTCATGATAGCACTATCGCACTATCATGCTTGACGAGATAGTTGATAGAACTATCGCAATAATTTTATCTTGACATTGACATTTGACGTTAAAAAACTAATATTTAATTTCAAAACATATAAATATTTAATAATTTCGATATTGTGACGTGGTGGTAGTTGCAGGAAAATATAATTTTGATTTTGTGTGAAGTGATTTTGAGTGTACGTGATTTTGTGTGTACATGATAGACAAGTGACATGTCTAATTTCACTATCGCATATCACGCCGTGTAAACAGCAGACTGTCACACTATCATACTATCGTGTTATACTTTCGTGAAAACGGGGCTTTAGACATCATGTTCAGACTAAATTGTCTAAATCTGAATATTAACTCGATCGCTGGCATCAGCACCCTCTTCTCATTGTTAGATCGTTATTCCCCGAGCCACCTTGGCCAGAAGACCAGTACTATCTATCGCCTCTTAAGATTCTGGAGGAATATTCCTTTCCAGACAACGACGAATCAAACCACACTCCTGACTTCTATTTATCCCCTCCTTCCCCGGGCTATAGAGGCTGAAAGCCCATTCGGTCCAATAGTTGGACAATGACGTGAGCATGGCCTTTCCGCTAAAGAAAAAAATTAACGCCAAATAATTGAATATGCTAAAACTTATTATGGTAGTTTAGTGTCTGATCCACCTACTAAGGCAGCCAAAAACAAAGAAAAAACTGTAAATACTGTAAATAAATAAATGTAGTTAGGTCAATGTCTGATCAAATCTACGGAGACTGTAAAATAAAAATAATAAGAAAATATAAATATATAACTATAATATTTAGCACGGAACAAAACTTTAAACTTCAATATCCACTTTTTAAATAGGTACATAAATGTAAATAGACTAGTTTAGTTTAGAAAGATCTTTATTAAAGTAAATACAAGCTTATCTCAAAAATGGACTGAATTAACATTGTTAAGGTGAATGAAAAGATGGTAATGAAAAAATTATTTGACCTAGTCGGTATCCTTATAGCGATATGGCTTTATTTAACATTACTGTAAATAAATAAATGTAAATATGTCAATCGTCTGATCAAATCGACGAAGGCTGTAAAATAAAAACAAAATGAAAAAAATTTAAATTAATAATTTTAATATTAAGTGCGGAATAAAACCTTAAACTTCAATGTCCGCTTTGTAAATATTTACACAAATGCAAATAGTTTTTAAGATCTTTATTAAGTACAAACTTATCTCAAAAATGGACTGAATTAACATTGTTAAGGTAAATATAAATCAAAATATAATCAGCCCAAGCCGTTATCCTTATAGCGATATGGTTTTATTCAACAACAAGGTGATGCTTACTCTTGAGTCAACCTGTAATTAAAATGTAAATAAATTATAACATAAATACACTATGTAAATATGAGACTATCACAATTCATTTGTTAAACCCTTTGGAGGTCTATGAGCGAATGGCTAGTAGTCAAATAATGTAAAAATTAGTCTAAGTATCACAACTCATTTGTTAAACACTTTGGAGGTCTATAGACAAAAGGCTAGAATCTATAAGCCAAATACTATTTCTATTATTATCACTAAATGTATAGGCAAAAGGCTAGAATTTAAAGCCAAATACTATTTCTATTATTACACTAAATGTAAATATTTTGATATGTGCACAATTATATTAAGTTGCACATTTTTAGGCTTCCCATTCGTTTGTCAAGAAGGTGTTGGGTCCTGGAATATCCCTGTGATATTCCAGACATTTTATTTGAATAATCGTAGAACCTGAAAATTGTTCCGGCGCTCGTAAGAACGCCTCAGGTGGAACTGTAAAGAAGGTACAAGCGCCTCAATGAGAGACGCAAGTTACCCTTGAGTTTTTTGCTGAAAAAGAAGAAATGGTTGTCGAATTTTATACTCACTGGATTTATAATATAATTTAATTTAGATAATTAAAGAATTTGATCGAAGACTTAAGAATACTTTATTTTTTGGACAGCGTTTAGTCTTAGTTTAAAATTGACTCAGACTTAATACTAATATCGAAAAAGCTTATACCATATAATACATTATTGCTAAACATACCAAAAGTAAATGGGCCAGTCGTTCAACCCATGGCGAAGTACGCGGAGTCGAGATTTTGCCGATGCGATCAGTCAGCAGTTTTAGTGACCCACAAATGGTGCAATCCGCTGAAAGTGTAATGCGCTTATTTGTGGGTCGCGATAAATTTGTATTATTTGCAATTTGATCGCGGAAATAAAAATGTGTATACATATTACTAAAGAAAACCAAAACAAACAAAGTATCAGCTCGGCCATTCCCAGTACCTGTGGCACGCGACATGACTCAACATGACTCAGCAGTTGGGATTCCCTCAGCTGTGTCGTCACAATGTAGTACCTCGGCCGAGAATTGTAATCTGATCTGTTTATGGTCGAGCTGGTAGGTTGTTGTTATTTAGGAATTTATATGAATGAAAATAATTTTGATGCGTCAGGGGCGGAACGACTGGTCTGGCTTAAATTAATGATTGCCGAGAGTAGATCCAAACATGGAATTTGTGCTGGGCACAACATCCCTCCCTATCCGAAATCAATCCCCAGAAGAGCACAGACTCAACTCTGGGTACCAGTTCCCTTCAGTTCTTGCATTTCATCTATCTTTTCATCCGAACAAACTTACTCGGATTAAAGGTGAAAAGGTCCAATAAACGGAAAGGCGTGGATTGCACCAAAAAATCCGCCCTAGATACGTTAATGCAGGACATCGACGACGATGTTTTCATCGAGTTCCCCTGTTCCCTAGCCAAATCCGGTAAGATTGTAGTGCAAATGGACACGGGGGCCGATACAAGTCTTTTACGGCAATCGGCGATGAAGAACATTCGAAAGTTGGATAAACGCGAAAGAAGGCAATTAAGTGGAGTATTTGGTGGTTTAGGTAGAACCTTAGGCACCATCCTAATAGGAATTCACCCTAAACTGAATTTGAGGGCGAAATGGCACTTGATAGACGATAAAAACGAAATTCCAGCAGATGGAATTTTAGGTCGGAATATCTTAGGGAACCGATCCATAATCGAAACCAGTGCCAAAACCTTAACACTCCTTAGTGGTGGACATGAAGCAGCAGAAACATTTCCGCTAAAGAGACTGGCGCAATTGGATAACCATTGCAGACTTCTCTGTATTCAAGCTCGTACACAGAAAGCTACGCAGCCCAGAGTACCAGTCCTAAAGCGTGATGTATTAGAAAAATCTCAGGAAATCAGTTCGGGTATTCAGATCGAAGACACTTTCGCAAAAGTGAAACCAATTAAGGTACCGATACCCACTTTAAACTTCACTCCTGATGACTCCCTAAATGCTGATCTTGTTCCAGTCTTCCAAAATTTAAAGCATACGAAAACTAAGAACTCGACGGGCAACACTAGTCCCAAACAGTGCGTAAAGCATGAAGTCGAGATTAACAAACATACCAATACCCCTCCGCTCGGTATTTCACTAAAAAGTATGTCACTCTGGAATCCTTCACTCGTTGCAGTGCCCAGAAAACGGCCGATGGGAAAGGGAATGGTGAATACAGACAAATTAGATGAAACCACCACAAAGCCCTCAATTCCACTGCCCGGAATCACACTTATTCCGGACCAGTTAGGTCACTATCGCTATTTTGGTACCCTTAACCAAGCCAGCGGCTATCACCATGATCTTGTAGAACCGGTAGATAAGCTCAGAACTTAATTCAGCACTGGTGCAGATCATTTCCAAGAATAATCGAATGTCATTCGATTGTATATTATTTTTTATTTTTATTTTTAGGTAAACATAATTTTCACACAACAGTCCAAGTTAAGTCACAGAACTACTATACATTTAACTATCACACATAAATCTAAATAATAAGTTAAATCACATACCATTTACATTTAACTACTACACATAAATATAACTAAAGTGAAATTACATGACTACCATAATACATTTAACTTACACAAACTTAAAAAAAAAAGTTAAATCACATTGGTACTACATTTAGCTACTACACACATATCTAATAAAGTTTAATTACAAAAACACCACTATGTAACTTAATTAATACACTGAAATCACATGGAAAAACCTAACAGCCCATAAAATTATTAAAAAAAAAAACACACTTCTTTAATAAAGAAAAATACTGTATTATAAATAATAAAGTAATATCAGTATATTAAATTACATAATGCTTTTAAATAAAGAAGACATTGTTAAATAAATAGAGAGTATCCAATAAATAAAAATGAATTATTAATTATAAATATCACTAAAACTTCAAAGTAGACCAAATTATAAAGGGTTTTCCAATAGGGACTTGACAACTTTGAATTCAATTTGTGAACGCACCCTTTCACTAATCATCAAACTGTCACTGTCAATTTATTCAGTAAACTTAACATTTTTATCATGGTAAAGTACACGAAGGAACAACGTCTGCAAATTATAAAAATTTACTACAGAAATTCGGAGTCGGTGACCGCTACTTTAAGAGCGTTAACTCCGATTTTCGGTCGTAATTCTCGCCCTAGTAGACAGGCAGTAACAAGTTTAGTGCAAAAATTTGAGTCTACATATTCGTTGTGTGATGTTGCCGTGCCAGTGAGACAACGGGTTGATCGAAGTGTCAAAAATATCGCTGCCGTTGAAACGTCCGTAGCAAATGATCCAAATCAGTCAATTCCACGGCGTTCTCGAGAGTTGGGCATCGCCCAGACCACGTTATGGCGAATTTTGCGTAAGGATCTTGGTTTACACCCATACAAGATCAAGCTGACTCAAGAATTGAAGCCGATGGACCATTTGAAGCGACGTACGTTCTCCGATTGGGCTCTGGAAAAGATGCGCCAAGATGATCAATTTCATCTCAAAATCATCTTCAGTGACGAAGCTCATTTTTGGCTCAGTGGGTTCGTCAATAAGCAAAATATGCGTTATTGGTCTGGTGAAAATCCACATGTGCTTCATGAAAGACCACTTCATCCACAAAAAATAACTGTTTGGTGCGGTTTGCATGCCGGCGGCGTCATAGGGCCATATTTTTTTGTCGACGATAATGATCGTCACGTTACTGTGAATGGTAATCGTTATCGCGCCATGATTACCGATTATTTTTGGCCCGAATTGGAAGATATGGACTTGGACAACATGTGGTTTCAACAGGACGGTGCCACAAGCCACACAGCACACGTTCCAATCGATTTATTGAAGAGTAAGTTTGATGAGCGTGTTATCTCAAGAAATGGACCATTCGATTGGCCGCCTCGTTCGTGCGATTTAACGCCTCTGGACTTTTTTCTTTGGGGCCACGTCAAGTCGTTGGTCTATGCCAACAAGCCGACGACGTTGGAAGAGCTCAAAGCCAACATTGAACACGAAATAGCAGCCGTTTCGGCCGAAATGTGTGGCCGAGTCATCGGAAATTGGGTCCAACGAATCGACGGCTGCAAACGTGCCCGCGGTGGCCATATGAACGAAGTCGAGTTCCATTCATAAATGTTTTGATTGTACTTCAACCCGATAATAAAGTTTTTGAAATATCTCAAATGGTTTGCATTTTATTTTGAAAAAAAGTTGTCAAGTCCTTATTGGAAAACCCTTTATAACAATACGATTTTTAACAATATAATATTTCCTTTTTGCCATCATTAAGATTTTTTTTTTTATAAACACAAACTCACAAATAAGGTAATATTAAATAAAATTATCATTCATTCATTATCGCGCAATTTTTATTAAAGAAAAACAAATTACATGTGTAATTATTGCCGAAAAACAATGAGATACATTTCTCTATCGTTAAAGTAACAAATAAATATATATTGATGTTGAAAATTTAAAAGCACTGTAATAGTTTAAAGTAAAAGTTAAGCAATTTGTTTTAAGAAAAAAAAAATATAATAATAATAATCCAATTAATTTAAAAATATCAATATAGTATATTTGAGTAATAGTTATTAGTAGATTGGCTTAATTTGGCGTCGTATGACAACAACACCAAGAACAATGGGACGATGCTCTAATACATCTAATACAATCAACGGAATTACTTCTTTGAGATGGTGGAGACTATTTTATGAGGGGAGAGACGCCTTTCGGGTTCGCCATACATTACAAAGTAAATAAGAAGATCAACATTTAGGTGAAGCTCAACGGGAAATCTTGAAGCGCTGTCGACTGGAAATTGAATTGATAATGAAAGATTTCGAATGTTTTGTTCGGGGAATCCGTCAAAATTAATTAGATCCTCACTCAGCTACGTTTATTTGCAGTAGCGAAAACATCATCCAGAGATAAATGTCTCGAAAAAAAAAACATACTACATACTACACGAAGACACTGCAACTTCCGTCAACGACTACAAGAAGACACTGCAACTTCCGTCAACGACTACAAGAAGATACTGCAACTTCCGTCAACGACTACACGAGGTTACACAGTCCACCTCCGCCACGACCACACGAGGTAACAACAGCCTCCGAAAAAACACGAAGCCACTGCTGTTTCCAGTCCGGTGTCATCCTTCGCAGCTTCTCATGCGACTTTAAAGCAACTTCCGATAAACTGAAACTGATGCTTACGATGCGGTGTCACTGCTACCAACTTCCGATATGAGACGCCGTTGCAGGAGAACACTGCGACCAAGCCACAGGCATCCCGAACATCAATGCGTACAATCATCTCGCAACCCGTGGTTACATCACGACCTGTATTTAGCAGTGAAAGTATTCATCGAGAACTCGACTCTCCCCCATGTACCAGCGCACCCAAACTAGCCAAACCATCAGAACCATCAGAACAGCAGTTTAACCAATGTTGTGTCCTTGGAATATCCCTGTGGTATTCCGGACAGTTTATTTATATGTAGAATCTGAAAATTGGTTCCGGCACTCGTAAGAACGCCTCAAGTGGAACTGTAAAAAAGGTACAAGCGCCTCAATGAGAGACGCAAGTTACCCTTGAGTTTTTTTTAGCTGGAAAGGGAAAAATTGTAATTAGTTTCGATGCTTACTGGATTTCTATGAATCAAAGTTTCTAAAAAATAAAAAAAATACTTTATTGTCGTGTACTGGACAGCGTCTCTTCTTCTAGTTTAAAATTGACTGAGACCTAATACTAACATCGAAAAAGCTTATATACTAAATTATTGCTAAACATACCAAAAGTAAATGGGCCAGTCGTTCAACCCATGGCGAAGTACGCGGAGTCGAGATTTTGCCGATGCGATCAGTCAGCAGTTTTAGTGACCCACAAATGGTGCAATCCGCTGAAAGTGTAATGCGCTTATTTGTGGGTCGCGATAAATTTGCATTATTTGCAATTTGATCGCGGAAATAAAAATGTGTATACATATTACTAAAGAAAAACAAAACAAACAAAGTATCAGCTCGGCCATTCCCAGTACCTGTGGCACGCGACATGACTCAACATGACTCAGCAGTTGGGATTCCCTCAGCTATGTCGTCACAATGTAGTACCTCGGCCGAGAATTGTAATCTGATCTGTTTATGGTCGAGCTGGTAGGTTGTTGTTATTTAGGAATTTAAATGAATGAAAATAATTTTGATGCGTCAGGGGCGGAACGACTGGCCGGGCTTAAATTGATGATTGCCGAGAGTAAATCCAAACATCGAATTTGTGCTGGGCACAACAAAGGCGAATTGCTTTAATTTTGTCAGATGAAACTCCCAAAAATTAGCTTAATTTCAGTCAGTTTAGGTTAAGTATTAAAAAAAGGTGAAGTGACAAGGCAACAAGCCATACGAGCGAGTGGCAAAAATAACTGTTGTAAATTATGCCCACATGCAGCCACTTGAAAGTAAAACACGTAAAAGATTCTTTATAAATTCGCTTTTACATCTGTTATGTTTTACACAACTTGTCACGTCGGAATACAGGAAAGAACTGAACTAGAAAGACACTAGCCGACGAATGCTTTTTCTTCTCAACAATATCGATTCGTTCATCTCTTTGTGACATACTCAATACTCATATTAATAGTTCTATACATATCCAACACACCTCCTCGAAAGATATATTTAAAAAACAAGTAAACTATTAAAATTTCATGACATAAAATATTTTTTTTTTTTGATAGTAGGACCCATTTCATCTCGCAGAATCTGGAATGTGGCAGCAGGCAACGGCTTGGTTAACATATCTGCTAATTGATTATGTGTGAAAATATACACGATAATAATTAATTGATTTTCAACAGCAGGCAACGGCTTGGTTAACATATCTGCTAATTGATTATGTGTGAAAATATACACGATAATAATTAATTGATTTTCAACTTGCTCCCTTGGAATGATGTTTGGACCTTTTGTGTATATGTTATGATATCAATATGTTTGGACCTTGATTATCTTCAAATAGTTTTATTGGCTCCCTTATTTCAAATTTTATACCTTTCACCAACGATTTTAACCATAAAGCTTCTTTAGCAGCTTCAAATAATGCCATATACTCTGCTTCGGTGGATGAAGCTGCTAATGAATTTTGCTTCTTTGTGTTCCAGCAAATCAGACTTGAATCGAACATTTTAAGTAAATAGCCTGTAGTACTCTTCCTATCGCTTTCACTTCATACCCAACAAAAATATCTTTGAAATTTGGGTTCCTAACATAAGTTAATTTCAAATTCATAGTACCCTTTAGATACCTCAAAACTCTTTCAAGATATTGCCATAGCTCTTTATTATTTTTATTGGTATATCTACTCAAGATATTCACTGCTATACTCAAGTCTGGTCTTGTACATAACATAATGTACATCAAACAGCCAATCAGGCTACGACATGGAGCGTCACAGTCTTCATCCGAATTTAAAGCATCATAATTTAGCTTACTTGGAAGTGGAGTACTAACTGGCTTGCATTCATCCATTTTAAATTTTTTTTAAAACATTATTAATGTATGCAGACTGACTAAGATCTATCTGATTATCAAGCCTGTCTATTTTTATCCCAATAAAATATCTAATTTCTAATAAATCAGTCATTCTAAATTTATTCTTCAAGTAGAGCTTGAACTTAGACATGGTTTCAATATTCTCAGTTGCTATTACCAAATCATCCACATATAATAATACATATAAAGGGTTTTCCAATAAGGACTTGACAACTTTGAATTCAATTTGTGAACGCACCCTTTCACTAATCATCAAACTGTCACTGTCAATTTATTCAGTAAACTTAACATTTTTATCATGGTAAAGTACACGAAGGAACAACGTCTGCAAATTAAATTATATTATTTTGAAAAAAAGTTGTCAAGTCCTTATTGGAAAACCCTTTATATTCTTAAGAATATCTCCTTTATCAAGAATATATATACAACGATCTACAGCAGAATCTATAAAACCTATTCCCTTCAAAGTTGCCTCAAATACCTCAAACCAGCATCGAGCTGCTTGTTTAAGTCCATAAATGGCTTTGTTTAGCTTGTAGACTTTATCACCTTTACATGATAATCCTTGAGGAACCGTCATGTAAATCTCTTCCTTCAATACACCGTTTAGAAAGGCTGTTTTAACATCCACATGCTGAACTTTTAAATTAAATTGGTTGGAAAGAGATAGAATAAATCGGAAACTAGCAAGGGCGCCCATAGAAATTCTTCCAGGGGGGGGGGGGGGATGGTCAAGGCAAACATTTTATAAAATAACCCCACACTCCATTTAGAATTTGAACTTATGGTTGAAATTTTAACGTAAGTTCGTTAACGGGCACAATCATTCTACTCCTTCAGGTTCATACAAAGGCCTTAAAACATGCGTTCAAGAATAGTAGCCGTTAACTTTGGAACGCTTAAATGGCTCAAATCCCATACTCGTAAAGGTGCTTGTACACGAGCAATTTTTCAAACAATTAATTGTCCAACGACTATTGCCAAAATTAGTGGAGCGATTAATGGATGGCGGCAATATTTCGACAATGTGGCAATGTTTTCATAGATTGCTGATATTTCTCGCCCTAAACTCGTAGTTTTAGTATTTTCAAAAAAAAATTATGTCTTCCACTTCCATGCTTCATCACCTCCTTAAAAAAATTTACTTTATTTGTCAAACTTTATACAGAAACCGAATTTTATTTTTAAATTGCAATTGGTTCGTGAGATATTGTAATCAAAAACTGTTCACCCCCACCTCTGGAGGTGTTTTTCCTAACTATATAGAACGGCTTCTGCTACAAAGTTGAAACTCGGTATGAATATGAAAATCAACTAGAAAAGTAGATAGCTTAGATTAAACATTTTTTAAATATCCATTAGTGTTTGGAAGGAGGTCGAAAAATATTATCAGGGAAAATGAAATGCACATATTTTCACAATTTTCGTCATATCTATTAGGTCCTCCCAAATATTGAATTCATTTTTATTCTACGGCTTTTCCATTTACATGCTCGTAAATATGTAGAGTGTTTTCATGATTTTCTTAAATTCTACCTCTACCTCTTCTAGGAGGTATACTTTTTCATGAATTCTGCCATATCCCCCAACCCTGTCTGATATGATATCGAATATATCTTCTTGCGTAATAATCGCCTGAAACTATCATAGTTTTTAAGTTTTTGCCTTTTTTAACCCTAAGAGGGTATAAAAGGTTTGAACACGTTTTCACGAATTCCGTAATTTCTTTTAGAAGTCGTAAGAAATTGAATTGGTTTTTACTTTCTTGTGCTGTCTTTATATTTACCTATTAACCATTTACAGGGTTTTTGGATATTCCACCCAGAGTGGGTGTAAGTAGGTTGCATATGTTTTCACAGATTCTTACATATTGCTTAAATCTGATGATATATCGAATTCCTTTTTAATTTCTAAGCGCCAAAAAGTCAATTTAATGTATGCTTTTTAAAGCTTCGACTTCAACTTCTTAGGATTGATGAGATATTTGATCACTTTTCACTTCCATAGACTTTTTATATAATCGCCTACAAACTCATTTCACAATTTTTCAATATTCAACTTCCAAGGGTTCGCATATGTTTTCATAATTTTTGCCATCCTTTAGTACTCATGAGATATGAAATTGGTTGTTTCTATTTTAACTATTCTTATTTTTAGAACAAAATTAATTTTCCGATTTTGATCGCTCCCGAACTTTGACCCGAAAAATAATAAAGTTTAGCACAGAATATTGGCAGATTTTTAAATCGATAACATTACTTTATTGTTAAGATAATAAAGTAAACTGTTATGGCAGATCCAAACCTCACTGTTGGGGGTGTCAGATTTTTTTTTAATTTGGCTATTTCGTTTGATAAAGTTCTATGTGAATTTAGCTACATACTTAGCAAAAAAAAGGATAAAATAAAATAAAACATAAAAATATATTAGAAAAAACATATTGTGAGATAGGTATTTCAGGATAAATGACAAAATCGTTATCATTGAAAAAAAATGTCAAGGATAGTTTTGCGACAACCTCATTCTTTAAAATAAACCCTATTTTATTATTCCAGGATAGAAATTAGAAATTACCAGAGATATGAATTTTCAAAGAGGACTCGTACACCATTTTCGCAAAAACTAACAAAAAAAATCTGCCAACAGTCTGGGCGCAACTTTATTATTTTTCCGGCAGAAGTTCAGAACGTGTTTTATTCGGGGATGCGGCATATGTTACTATGTGACTGAAAACCTAGCAAAAAGTTCGGGAAGCGGTTAGAATAGAGAGTAACATATGAATTATATAATTGGGCCATATTCCGGGATGCGGTCTAGAGGTTGAAAAAGACAAAACTTAAAAATAGGTGATTATTAAACAAGCCCGTGGAAGTGAAAAGATATTTGATATCTGATCAGACCTGAGAGATATGGTGGAATTTATGAAAAAGTATACAACCGCTTTACACCCCCTTAGGGGTCGAATTTCAAAAAATCTTGAAAACGCTTTCTAGGAATTCATATGAAGAATCCGTAGAATAAAAATGAATTCAATATTTGGAAAGACCTAGTAAATATGACGAAAATCGTGAAAATATATGCATTATATTTTTACTGATAATTTTTTTTGGCCCCCCCCCCCTTCTGAACCCCAATGAATATTCAAATTTTTATACTCTAGATGAAAATATAGAGTATTATAATTTTAATCCAGCCCGAAAAGTTTGTAACGCATAGAACCGAGCCTCGGACGAAAAAAGTTATATATTATTTTGTGTTTATTTTTGGCCAAAACCCCCAAATCCGTTTGCTGTCCGTCCGTCCGTTAGCACGATAACTCAAGAACGCGTTGACCTAGGAAGTTGAAATTTTGTCACAACTTGTAAAATGGAAAAAGTTAGGCTAAGTTCGTTAATGGGCGATATCCTTCCACTCCTTCGGGTACCTCCCATACAAGAGTCCTTAAAACACGTTTTCACAATTATTGCTCGAATGCTTCAAGTTAAGGACTTGAAATTTTGCATACTTAAGGTTAACAATGTTTGAATCGAAAGTTCTGAATATGATGCAAATCGAATAAGTCCTTCGTGTATCAGCCTAGAAAAGTCCTTCAAAAATGTATGCTTGTTACTGAATCCACTATAACTCCAAAACGAGTTAAAGCAGGAATTTAAAATTTTACTGGAATTAGTTTTATACTAAAACCAAGACGGAGTTCATTAATTAGCTCCATTTGTTGATTCCTTCGGGTAGCTGCCATACAAAAGTCCTTAATAAACATGTTCACCAATATTGAACGATAACTTTAGAACGCTTTAAGTTACGACTTTGAAATTGTATACACATTCAGTGGCGTGGCGTCCACGGAAGCAAGGGAAGCATTGCTTCCCTTACACTTTGCTGAAAAATAGTATATCTAAAATACGTTTTTCTTAACCATTTTTCCTTCAAGCCAATCTAATTTTATTTCAATACAGTCATTGTTAGCTTTAAGTTTACAACCATTAATGTAGAGACACAAGCCTAATCACAAACTATTACTACTAATGTACATGTAATCAAATGGTTCACGCGCAGAAAAATCGTAAAAAAAAATTTTACTTCATACATTTTCACAGTCTAAATAAAAGTTCGTAAGAAACTACACGCGAAAATCGCACATAGCCGATTTGGCAGCACCACGGCAAGCGAACAAAAACTCAGAAAAACACCCCGCGGAAAAGCAATGCATGTATGAGCGTTGAAGTCATTTCGCAGTAAACTCACTGCAAAGTCTCACACACGCTGCATGGTAGTATAGCTCGGTGGAAGCAATGCAGATTATGCATCTCTGCACAATCTGCACGGGTCGTACTTCGTACAACACATTCTGGCTGCAGCGGAGAAGCTTGCAGCGAGCAGAGATATGATCAGAAATTGGTGCTACCAGAGTAGGATAGGAATTGAATTCTGATTGAAGTTTTGAATTGAATTGTGGTAAATAGTTCAATTGTACATATTTAATTTAGTTTTTAGATCACAGGAACCACTTATGGTATGTTAGGATGCTGAAACTCGGAACTTATATAAAAGTATGATGGTGGACCTGTCTGCAGAATTTACGATAAGGTTTGTGACGTGTGGGAGTAGAGGGAAAGCAATGTCTTCGGAGTGCTTGAAAGATGAGGTTGACACATTCTAAAATTCGTATCTTCTGAATGGTTGATGTCAGAAGATTGAAACTTGTAGTTGTTTTAAGAAATAATAGGTAGCAGATTAATCAAGAGCTAAATTTTTTGAATCAGAAGGTGGTGAGTAGGGGTTGGGGTAAACAACTTCGGATATGAATATCTTTCGAATCAATCAGGAAGGTATAATTTAGTTTGTGTATATAGGATATGCGGAGAAGCTCATTGAATATAAAACTGAGAAGTACACCACAAAAGTGGGGCCATTTTTAAAATATTTCATTTTCCTATTTCAAAAACCGTACCATATGTATATGATCTTAGAAATTTTACAGGAGTTAGGTCCAGTACAATTCTAACTGGGAAAACAAATTCTGGAGGAACTAGTGAAGGGGCTGATGGTGGGAGGGCGTGGAAAGGAAATAACATCAATTTTTATTTTTGAAAAACTACAAACCATAGAAAGGTAAAAAAATTACTACATAGAGCTAATAAAGAGGTATCCTAGAAAAAATTAATTGGTGGTGATTTTTTATATCTCAAAAACGGCTTATGAAGAAGAAAGTTGGAGCTTAGTACGTAGTATGTATATGAAGTAATTAAAGAAAAAAAATTTATTTTTATTAGCATAGAGGTTGACTAAAACAATTGTCCATGAAAAGGGATTTTTCCACATTTCCATGATTTCGTTATATATTTATATTGGACATGCCGAAATAAATTTTACTTTTGCGAGCACCTAGAAATATTTTTTTCTGATTTTTCGATATCCAGCCCCTCAGGGTGTGTAAAAAGGTTGTGTACATTTTCAAGAATTTTTATATATTGGGTCTAACGAGATATTTAATTCACTTTTATTTCTATTATTATATTGAATCGAAGAAAACTCTGATACAAGCATTTTTAACGAATTCTGAAACACTTTTAGGGTGAATGAGATCAATTTTTGATTATTTTATTATTATGATTTATTTCTATTGACTCTTCTATTCCAAAAAATACGTAAAAAATAAAAAAAAATCTGCCAATATGTAGGTACTATGATCGAAACTTTATAATTTTTTTGATAGAAGTCCGGAAAGCGTTTAATGATGAGCTAGGTGTAGGTGACTGCGACTGACAACCTAAACACCAAAGTGCTAAATAGCCTCCTAGATCCCTGCTGTGTGCTAATGGAGGAGGTTCAATCAATATGCAGTAAATTGATAGGTAGAATAATAATAAAAAATTGTGGATATTAACCAATTGCTTCCCCTTGTTGAATTATCACGCCACGCCGCTGTACACATTCATTTTATAATAGACGCAGCTGAAACTATTAATATGAAAAATATCCCATGAGTCCTTCATGTAGTTGCCATACAAAAATTCTGTAAAATGTCCTAACTTACTTTATGGAACTCACTATAAATCAAAAAATCGAGTAGCCACTATACAATAGTTTCTACCTGTAAGTAGGTCATGTAATAATTGCTTGTGAGCTCCTCATTCTTTTGATATATTTCCAACTAAAATATGAATCGGAGTTCAGTATTTCATCTAGAGTATCATACGATTGGCTTGCAGCCGATCGTGACTGCGTTATGTTTTTTATTAGATTTACTTTTCTAGTTGATTTACATATACGTACCGAGTTTCAACTTTCTAGCATAAGCTGTTCAAAAGTTAGGAAAAACACTCTCCACCCCGTACCATACTACCCCTAAAAAAAACATGTGTGTGCAGTGCACACGCGGTAGAAGTGAAACCTTCGGAAAACTAAACAGTGAGAGAATGAGACGGATGTAGTATCAGGAGTGGGATAGTTATAGGGTTTATTTATTATAGTATTAGTAGCAAGTTTAAAAATTATTGCACATTTTATTATTATTATTATTCAGTCTCCAATTTCAATAAATGACACGAGTGGCTTATGATAACTTAAGTATGAAATAAATGGTTTGGTTTGAATTTGATCAATATATTTTTGAAATACAGCGGCAATTACTGTTTTCGATCTTGTTGTCGATTCAGTGCAACTGCTGGACATTTTTAAATTCTATTTGATGTTGAGAAACTCAATCAAAGGGATCGCCGCATCCAATGCAAAATTCACATTAAAGTCTCCACTCAGAATCATCGGAATTTCGTCGTAATCTTTTTTAAGAATCCGCTATATTTCTGGTGTGTACTTTTGCAAATTCTCGTAGATGAATTCAATAATTGTATTTATTGATTGGTTGGGAGAAATGTAGATTGCCACAATTATAACTGATTTATTATGGTCCAATCTGCTTTCACAAGCACATATTTCTTCCACTTTAGAACGCTGAACAGACAATGATTGCATTTGTTGTGATTTGAGATCTATGTATTTGTGGAATAACAACGCGGGCTCCGTCATTTATATTATGGTAGATTGCCACGCCATTTTCCATTTTCCATTTTTCATTTTCTTTTTTCCATTTTTCATATTCGATTTTCGATTTTCGATTTTCCATTTTCCATATTCCATTTTCGATTTTCGATTTTCGATTTTTGATTTTCCATTCTCCATTTTCGATTTTTGTTTGTCTCTTTTTACTGCCGCTTTTTTTCGATTCATTGTTTCCTGTCGCTTTTTCGTTTCATCTCTCTGTTTAATCGAGTTTCAAATCACAACATGGCTAAAGAAGTTTTCACTTAAAAAAATTATTTTTCCACCATACCACTACAATAGCTCTATCTAAACACCAAGTTTCAGCTTTCTATCATTATAGGTTCATAAGATATAAACATTGGAACTTTATTCCTATCCCCTTCACTTCAATGCTCCCCTACCCCCCACAAAAAATTTTACTTTGGATAACCTTTTTTTATTAAGGTTTATACTCAAACCAAATTTTCTTTTTGTGGTGCAATTGGTTTGTGAGATATCGTAATCTAAAGTTTTTCACCCCCACCCCCGTACGCCTTTACCCCACCAAATTTTGGTTCTATCTACTCTCCTAGTATAACTACAGATATTTGTTAAGTTTTAATTACTTGCCATTAACGGTTTAGGAGATATGGATTTTAGAATGTGGCGATTTCCACTTTTTTGCGTTTCGGACGCATTATTTCCCCTCCACTCCCACACCCCTTCACCACAAGTTTCAGCCTCCTACCATAAGCGGTTGCTGAGATCTAGAAACCAAAATTTTTCGTCTAAAACGCTTCCCCCACCTTCCCCCTCACACCCTCACCCCTCAAAAAAATTTGACTTCAAGGGGTCTATCATGTCTATTCATAAAAAAAATTTAATAGCTCATAGGGCTTGGGAACTTTAATTCCTCAAATGAATTTGTGTACGGCCTACGGCACACAGACGGACTGAAATTTTTTATTGCTTTTTTGGTGTTTGTTAGTAATAAAACGTGTGAAAAAAAAAATTTCAGAGTAGCAAATTTTTTTTAAAAATAAGTCGATAACAATACTTTATTATTAAAATAATAAAGTGAAATTAGATAGAAACAAAAAATTGAGTTTCAATTCTTTTACTTTATTATTTATAATACAGTAATGTTATCGATTTTTAAAAAAAAAAAATTTGCTGCCCTCAAAATTTTTTTTTCCACGTTTCATGCCTAGTAGACACGAAAAAAGCAATAAAAATTTTCACTCCGTCTGTCCGCCGTACGCCAACCGCCCCAAAATCCTTTGAAGGCTCGTAGCTCCCAAACCAGTGGAGCTATTAAATTAAGTTTTTTTCTATGAATAGACTGGGAAGAATCCTTGAATTGACATTATTTTCTGGGGAGGGGATGTGAAGAAGAAGGTGGTGAAAGCATTTTAGACGAAAAATTTTGGTTTCTAGATCTCAGCAACCGCTTATGGTAGGAGGCTGAAACTTGAAATTTCTATAGAACTTTGATAGTGGACCCATTTGCAAAAAAATTGATGATATGTTTGAAGGGGTGTGGGAGTGGAGGGGGAAACAATGCGTCCGAAACGCAAAAAAGTCGAGATCGACACATTCTAAAATCTATATCTCCTACACCGTTAATGGCAAGCAATTAAAACTTAACAAATATCTGTAGTTATACCAGGAGAACAGATTGAAACAAAGTTTTTTGGTGGGGGTAGTGGCGTACGGGGGTGGGGGGTGAAAAACTTGAGATTACGATATCTCACAAACCAATTGCACAAGGAAAACCAAATTCGGTTTGAGTATAAAGCTTGATAAACAAAGATTGCTCAAAGTAAAATCTTTGAAGGGGGCAGGGGAGCATGGAAGTGGAGGGGGTAAGAATTTTTCAAAAATAACACGTTTCATATCTCAATAACAGTGTAAAGCGGATGCTTCAAATTTTGACCAGAAGTAGGTCTAATAGAACCCTAGTAGTGAAAAAATTAGTAGAATAAAAATGAATTCAATATTTCGAAAGACCTAGTAGATATGACGAAAATCGTGAAAATATGTGCATTTTATATTAACTGATATTTTTTTGGGCCCCCCTCCCTGTTGTAATTAATGGCAGATGATCAAGGAAACAAAAGGATTTAAATAGAAAATGCAATATATTTTATAAACTAAAACAGCTAGAGTTTTTGAAGTTACGTACAGAATAATAATTAATTTAAATGACATTTCAAGCATATGTGAACTTAGGTTGGTCGCAGTAGAAAAAGCCTACTGAGGTGGTTTCCAACACCCCAACTTGATCCACCGATAACTATTATGGTGAAGCACATATCCCCATACCACCGGCGCAGAACCGCAACTTTGCTGATGGTACTCCTTTGGTCAAAGCATCCGCCACGTTCTCCTCCGTGGGGACGTAGACCAGCTTTATGGCACCGATCTGGACTCGTTCTCGAACGAAGTGGTACTGGATTCCGATGTGCTTCGTACCCTGTCGGAATGCATCCTCTCGCGCGATCTCCAGAGCACCTTGGTTGTCTCCGTGGAGTGGCACGCCTCCGCTGATTCCAAACTGGTCCATAAATTGGATCAGCCAGTCCACCTCTCGTGCGGCTGAACACATCGCCATGTATTCAGCCTCCGTGGACGAAAGGGCCACTGTCGTCTGACGTTTTGGCAGCCACGAAATCACACCCATACCTAGACGGAAAATCCATCCCGTGCGCGAACGTCTGTCGTCAATGTTCGTTGCCCAGTCGGAATCCACAAAACCTTCCAGCGATCCACCGTTGGCTAGATATTTAATGCTGTACTTCGTTGTGCCGGCCAAATACCGGAGGATTCGTTTCACCATCGTCCAATGTACCGTTCCATGGCGAGAATTGTAGCGACTGACTTCGCTGACTGCGAAGGCTAAATCCGGCCGACTTCCTTGGACTAGGAACAGCAGGCTTCCAACCGCCTCCTGATACGGCACGTCTGTTATCAAATCCGCATCTGACAACAATGCCAAAGATTTCAGCTACAAGTCCGTTGGGGTGACAGCTGGCTTACACTCGGCCATCCCAAAGCGCGCCAGCACTTCTTTGGCGTACATCTCTTGGCCGATCGAAATTCCGTCTTCGTCGTAGCAAATTGTGAGGCCCACAACTTTCGTGGCTCGGCCCATGTCTTTCATGTGAAAACGATTCATGAGTTTAGTTTTTAATTTGTCGCGCTCTGCAGCATTTTCCCACAAAATTAAAAAATCGTCCACATAGATGGCAACGATTAGCGACAAGTTCCTTGTGTAGTATACACACGGATCCAGCTGCGATTTGATCAGCTCAAAAGACTTCAGTGCCGCGTCGAGACACTTATTCCACTGTCTTCCACTCTGCTTAAGACCGTATAGTGCTTTGTTCAGCTTGCAGACTCGGCCACTACCGTCGTCATACCCAGCAGGCTGTCGGATGTAAATGTCCTCCTCAATATCTCCCTGAAGATATGCAGTGACCGCATCCATCTGGTCTATGTTGAGTTTTCTCTGCGCCGCCAGCGCAATTAATAGACGTATTGACGTGTAGCGGACGACCGGTGAGAAGGTCTCCGTGTAGTCAAAACCGTATTTCTGGGCGCAACCTTTTGCGACCAACCGGGCCTTGTGCCGTATGATTGAACCATCATCGGCTCGCTTCGTTTTATAAATCCATTTGGTGTGAATCGCCTTCCTGTCAGCAGGTAGTTCCGTCAGATCCCACGTTCCGTTCTCTTTGAGCGATGACAGCTCCTCTAACATTGCGCGTTTCCACTGTTCCGAATTGTGACAGTCCATCGCCTCAATTATAGTGGCCGGATCATTTGGTTCACGATCGCACGCCAAGTATGATACAAAATCAGGCCGTTCCACCGACTTCTTCAGTCGTTTCGACCTTCTGATTTCGACTTCCGGATCCACCTGCGAAGATGTTGGTGGCTCGTAATCCGGGTCGGAAGTTGCATCTTCAAAATCGTCGAACGAACGATTTAAGGTGCTTACGTCTCGTTCCGGCGGGTGGATACGTTCTACCCCTTCTTCTATAGTCGAGACTTCTTTAGGCTTAGCCCCAACTGAGTCCTGACCACCGCTTCCGTCTTCATGCAGATCGACTGTGATACGAGAGTCGATTTGTGCCGCCTTAGATGGTAAGAACCTGACATCTCTGCTTAGCACTATTTTTCCAGTGCTTGAGTCAAAGCACCGAAAACCCAGTTCAGGATCTGCGTATCCGACAAAAATCATTTCCGCGGCCTTCTTATCCCATTTAGTCCGTTTTTCTTTTGGGACGTGAACTGTAACTACACTTCCAAAAATTTTCAAGTTTGACAGATTTGGTCGCTTTCCAGACCAAAGTTCTTCGGGGGTTGTCGTGCCTACCGTCCGATTCACTGACCGACTTACCAAGTAACTCGCGTGGTGAATTGCTTCTGCCCAAAACTCATTTCCGAGCCCCGCATCAGCCAACAAGCAGCGGGCCCGTTCGACCAGAGTCCGATTCATACGTTCGGCCACTCCGTTGAGCTGCGGTGTGTACGGCGTGTTTTTTCATGCACGATCCCAGCGTCTGTGCAAATTTTCAGCATCGTATTGTTCACAAACTCAGTTCCATTGTCGGAACGAATACGTTTAATTTTGCGGCCAGTCTGTGTTTCTGCCATCTGCTTAAATGCCCGGAAAACTTCGGGAACGGCCGACTTCTCCGTTAAGAAAGAGATAAAAACTTTTCTCGAATAATCATCGATGATGCTCACGAAATATCGCGCTCCACCGAGCGATTTCGACATCGGTCCGCACACGTCCATGTGCATCAGGTCCAGAACACCGTTTGTATCGATGACAGCATCTACTTTGGCAAATGCATTCCGCGATTGTTTACCCTTCGCACAAGGTAAACAGCCATTCAGCATTTCTTTCGATCCATTGAAGGAAATCTCGTTATCTACCGCCTTCAGTCTGCACATTCCGTTGTAGCTTAGATGGCCCAAACGACGGTGCCAATCAACGATGTCGTTGTTTCCCTTTGCCAGCATGCAACGAATCTGTTTTGCTTCGATTTTATAGACGCCATTTTCCTTGCTGGCTTCAACTAGCAATTTGTTTTTTTTTTTGTTGTACACGCAACAACCATTTGGCCCGAACTTGATGCTGTTACCGGATTTTATTATTTCTCCGACTGATAGTAAATTTGCGCCGAGTCCGGGGACATGCAAGACTTTCCGTATGACTATATCTACACCATCAATATCAACGTAGGCAGTTCCGCTGCCAATTCCTTTCAGACGTTCGTTGCTCGCGATTGAAATTTCAGTTCCATCCGACGCAGTGTAGTCAATCAGTATTTCACGGTAAGGGGTGAGGTGACGGGAAGCACCGGAGTCAATGTACCATACGCCACTCGATGATGGTTCTGACGTAGCACTGAATGCATTCGCGAACTTGGCTTCATTCGACTTGTTCGCCTTGCCCCCAACTTTCGCTGCACCTCCTTCTTTATTCGATCTCGAGCATTGTCTTGCGTAATGCCCGATCTGATCGCATTTGAAACACCTGATTTGTTTCTTCGGTCCTTTGTTCACCGAAGGCTTACTTCCAAGGAAAGCTTTTTCTGTTGGTTTGTTTATCGTCGGCACTAAGCTTAGCAGCGACGATTTCACCGTCTCGATTGACACTTCTTGCCCGCTGGCCGTCAATCCCATGATAAATGGTTGATAATCAGGGCCGAGTTTACCCAACAGTATCAAGGCAACGACACGGTCCGAGATTTCAACTTTTGCGTCAGTGCAACGCTTCCATGCGTCTAGCGTGCGGCCGATGTAATCGTCCATTGATGGACAATCACTTAGTTTTACGCCGGTCAGTTCCATTAACGCTGACACTTCTCGATCTATTCCCGATTCGGCGAACGATTTTTGTAGCAATTTCCACACTTCGAGTGGAGTCATTTTGTCGTCAAAATGATTTGCCACATTACTCTCGGTCGCCAGGTATAACCATCCCATGGCCTCGTCGAGTTTATCGGTGTCCTTCTCGGTGTCGCTTTCCGCGATGCATCGGGCCAACTTCTTGGTACGCAAGAATGCCAGCATCGAGCGACGCCATTCCGGGTAATTTTCTCGGCCTCGTAGTTTTACAAAATCGATATTTTTTGACATTTTATAATTCGCACTATTTCCGTTAAGAACGAATTTAACTAACACTATTTTATTAATAATCTTATGCTTCCGATGATTCTGGGCCCATAACCTGTTGTAATTAATGGCAGATGATCAAGGAAACAAAAGGATTTAAATAGAAAATGCAATATATTTTATAAACTAAAACAGCTAGAGTTTTTGAAGTTACGTACAGAATAATAATTAATTTAAATGACATTTCAAGCATATGTGAACTTAGGTTGGTCGCAGTAGAAAAAGCCTACTGAGTATAGGTGGTTTCCAACACTCCCTTCTGAACGCCAATGAATGTTTAAATTTTTTTTTATCAAAATTACTTTTCTAGTTGATTTACGTATACGTACCGAGTTTCAACTTCCTAGCACAAGCCGCTCTAAAGCTAGGAAAAACACCCCGCACCACCGTACCATACTACCCCTAAAAAAAATTTATTTTTCCACCATGCCACTACTATAGTTCTATCTAAATACCAAGTTTCAGCTTCCTATCATTATAGATTCTTAAGATATAAGCATCGAAACTTTTTCTTTCTCACCCTTCCCCACCCTCACCCTCTACACTCACACCCCCAAACTTTTTTTCCCTACTAGGGTTCTATTAGGCTTACTTTTGGTAAAAATTTGAAGCATCCATCTTACACTGTTATTGAGATATGAAACGTGTTATTTTTAAAAAATTCTTATCCCCTGCACTTACGTACTCCCCCGCCCCCTTTAAAGATTTTTCTTTGAGCAATCTTTGTTTATCAAGCTTTATATCCAAACCGAATTTTATTTTTTTGGTGCCATTGGTTTGGGAGATATCCTCATGTTAAGTTTTTCAACTCCCACCCCCGTGCGCCACTACCCCCACCAAAAAATTTTGTTTCAATCTACTCTCCTTGTATAACTACAGATATTTGTTAAGTTTTAATTGCTTGCCATTAATGGTTTAAGAGATATGGATTTTAGAATGTGTCGATCTCGACTTTTTTGCGTTTCGGACGCATTGCTTCCCCCTCCACTCCCACACCCCTTCACCCATATCATCAATTTTCTTGCAAATGGGTCCACTATCAAAGCTAAAGTCGAGGTATGAAAGATGTGTACAATAATTGTACAGTGAATGAATAGTAAAAGTAGATGCAACATATGTTAGCTTGGTATACAAAAGTATGATTTTTCTCAAGTTTTAGCGATGGTCAAATTCAGGGGGGCGGGGGCAAGTGCCCCTTTTTGCCCTCCCTGTGAATTTAGGAGGGGCAAGTGCCCCTTCTTGCCCCCCCCCTTGTGGGAGCCCATGGAAACTAGTGATTCTTGCCACTGGCGCAAAAGTTTCATCATAATCGATTAAATATTCCTGTGTAAAACCACGCGCAACAAGTCGTGCTTTATATTTAATCGGATGGCCATTCTCATCATGCTTTATTGTAAAAACCCATCTACAATCAATTATATTCTTGTTTTCCGGTCTCTGTACAAGAGTCCATGTTTCATTATAGAAATGAGAGTCTAATTCTTCTTTGATGGATTCTTCCCAGTATGCTCTATCATTTCTATTCTTTATTTCATCAAATGAATTGGGAATACTACTACAAAAAGTATGTGCATTCATTAAGCAACTGTTCAAGAACCTATAAGATTTATATGGTCTATCCTGCAACCTATCACTTCGTCTGATTTCTGTGTTTTCATCGTTCAATTGCAAAATAGGCAATTGATCACCAACTATCAAAGCTGGATCGGCATTCTCAGATGTTGTTGTTTCACAAGGCTGTTTATCCAATATAAGTGTATCAGATTTCTCTTCCCTACTTTCATTCAGGATATTAGACTGTTTAATGTCCCACAATTTAAAACCATTTGGCTCATATCCGACAAGTATACTTTTCAGTGACTTTTCGTCAAATTTCCTTTTTCTAATTTTATTATGTATGTATACTGTCGAGCCAAATATCTTTAAAAATTTTAAAATAGGCTTTCTATTATGCCACATTTCATATGGAGTTTTCTTGTCTTGTAACGCTTTGCTTGGGGTTCTATATATCAAGAAAGTTGCTGTTAAAACAGCTTCACCCCAAAAACTTTTGTGTAATTTTGCCCCATTAACCATCGCTCGGGCTTTTTCTGTTATAGTTCTAATCATGCGTTCAGACACACCATTTAATTGCGGAGTATGTGGAACAGTTAAATGATAGCTGATGCCTTTTTTAACACAATATTCACGCATCTCATTTGACAAGTATTCTCTTCGGTTATCAATATATAAATTAACAACTTTTAAGTTAAAATGGGACTCACTTTTTTAAATAAAATCTCTAAATATAGAAAATACTTCAGACTTATAAGTTATCAGATAGGACACACAATAGTGTGTATACTGATCTACAAAAACTACATAGTAATTCTTTCCATCAATTGTGGAAGGCGATATGGGACCACAGACATCTGAGTGAACCATGAATAAAGGTCTTTTAATATATTCTTTATTCTTAAATTTCTTAAACGGGAGTCTTGATTGTTTCCCATTTATACAGGCCTCACATAATTCATCCTTTATCTGCACATTCTTTAGAAGTTCAATATCTTCAAACATGTCATTCCGTACTATTTCTAAAAATTTACCTTTACTAATATGTCCCATCCTCTCATGCCACGAATTGATAGTCTTTATTATTATTTATTTTTCTTTCGGTTACAAATGCTGTGGAGGTAATTTTAAAATCAATAATTGGTATATTGTACTTACTTATGCAATTAATAATCAGTTGACGACCATTCTTGGATACCTTTATACCACTTGAATTGAATTCAATGGTCATTCCTGCGTCCTGCATCTTTTTAACCGAGAGTAAATTATGAGGAATTTCCTCACAAAACAGGCCATTTTCCAAATTAATATTATCGTCATGATTACTGTGGAGTCTGATTACTCCTTTTGCCGTGGCATTTATATATACTCCACATTTTGCTACCGAAAACTCAATCGGTGGTTCCAGATTGATATAATCATTATATAGGTTTCTATCATTTATTATATGATCCGTGGCTCCTGAATCAAGAATAAAAGATACAATGCCTTTTCTTTCAACATTCATCCTTTGATCCAACATAAAAACAAAACTCCTATCTGACTGAGTTGTTGTCACTTGGGCCTGCTTCGCAGGTTCATTACTTTTGGTACTTTTCTTGAAATGAAAACAGTAGGTGTGAAACTTTATCCATCTCCTCGATTTTAGCACCTGATGCTACCAACTCAGCAATTAAAGGTGCGTTTCCATCTCCGCCGCGGCGCCGACTAGATTCTCAATACATAAAAAACTAGGTCTGCGACGCGCCGAGGCTATCGTCGAGAGTTGAATGTCTGTGAACTTAGCATATCATGTCCCAGCATATCACAAAAAAAATGGAGTTCTCTTGGCATGCACAATAGTTCCATAGTTCCTGATACTTTTTAGCAATAGTTCTGGCGTTTAAAACCGAAAAAAGGACTATTCAAAAAATGATATGCTAACTTCCCTTAGCATATCATTTTCCGTCAATTCAAAAATCAAAGACAAATTACAACAAAGGAACATTAGTTACAGAGTTCCTGTTACTTTTAAGCAATAGTTCTGTTCATTTAAGCCCAAAAAAGGACATTCGAAAAAATGATATTCTAACTTTTCTAAGACTTGGAAAATTTTTCCCTAGCCAGCATATCAAGAAAAAAGACCAGTTCTGAGCAGGTGGAGAATTGTTTTAGTGATCCTGGTACTTTTCGAAAATAGTTCTGTCCTTTTTAGCCCGAAAAAGGACAATTGAAAGAAACATACAACAATGATATGCTAAGTTCACACCCGAACTTTTTTCCCTGCCCAGCATATCACAAAAAATTACCAGTTCTGAGTAGGTGGAGAATAGTTCTAGCGATCCTAGTACTTTTCCAAAATAGTTCTGTCCTTTTTAGCCCGAAAAAGGACAATTGAAAGAAACACACCACGATGATATGCTAAGTTCACACCCGAACTTTTTTCCCTGCCCAG
The DNA here is from genome assembly GCA_949128065.1 of Beris chalybata. Lineage (NCBI taxonomy): Eukaryota > Metazoa > Arthropoda > Insecta > Diptera > Stratiomyidae > Beris > Beris chalybata. The sequence continues at coordinate 53,321,496 of OX421895.1, forward strand.
CATATCACAAAAAAAGACCAGTTCTGAGTAGGTGGAGAATAGTTCTAGCGATCTTGATACTTTTCCAAAATAGTTCTGTCCTTTTTAGCCCGAAAAAGGACAATTGAAAGAAACACACCACGATGATATGCTAAGTTCACACCCGAACTTTTTTCCCTGCCCAGCATATCACAAAAAAAGACCAGTCCTGAGTAGGTGGAGAATAGTTCTAGCGACCCTAGTACTTTTCCAAAATAGTTCTGTCCTTTTTAGCCCGAAAAAGGACAATTGAAAGAAACACACCACGATGATATGCTAAGTTCACACCTGAACTTTTTTCCCTGCCCAGCATATCACAAAAAAAGACCAGTTCTGAGTAGGTGGAGAATAGTTCAAGCGATCCTAGTACTTTTCCAAAATAGTTCTGTCCTTTTTAGAACGAAAAAGGACAATTGAAAGAAACACACCTAGATGATATGCTAAGTTCACACCCGAACTTTTTTCCCTGCCCAGCATATCACAAAAAAATACCAGTTCTGAGTAAGTGGAGAATAGTTCTAGCGATCCTAGTACTTTTCCAAAATAGTTCTGTCCTTTTTAGCCCGAAAAAGGACAATTGAAAGAAACACACCACGATGATATGCTAAGTTCACTCCCGAACTTTTTTCCCTGCCCAGCATATCACAAAAAAAGACCAGTTCTGAGTAGGTGGAGAATAGTTCTAGCGATCCTGATACTTTTCGAAAATAGTTCTGCCCTTTTTAGCCCGAAAAAGGACAATTGAAAGAAACACACCACGAAGATATGCTAAGTTCACACCCGAACTTTTTTCCCTGCCCAGCATATCACAAAAAAAGACCAGTTCTGAGTAGGTGGAGAATAGTTCTAGCTATCTTGATACTTTTCCAAAATAGTTCTGTCCTTTTTAGCCCGAAAAAGGACAATTGAAAGAAACACACCACGATGATATGCTAAGTTCACACCCGAACTTTTTTCCCTGCCCAGCATATCACAAAAAAAGACCAGTTCTGAGTAGGTGGAGAATAGTTCTAGCGATCTTGATACTTTTCCAAAATAGTTCTGTCCTTTTTAGCCCGAAAAAGGACAATTGAAAGAAACACACCACGATGAAGACCAGTTTTGTGTAGGTGGAGAATAGTTCTAGCGATCCTGATACTTTTCGAAAATAGTTCTGTCCCTTTTAGCCCGAAAAAGGACAATTGAAAGAAACACACCACGATGATATGCTAAGTTCACACCCGAACTTTTTTCCCTGCCCAGCATATCACAAAAAAAGACCAGTTCTGAGTAGGTGGAGAATAGTTCTAGCGATCCTGATACTTTTCGAAAATAGTTCTGTCCTTTTTAGCCCGAAAAAGGACAATTGAAAGAAACACACCACGATGATATGCTAAGTTCACACCCGAACTTTTTTCCCTGCCCAGCATATCACAAAAAAAGACCAGTTCTGAGTAGGTGGAGAATAGTTCTAGCGATCCTAGTACTTTTCCAAAATAGTTCTGTCCTTTTTAGCCCGAAAAAGGACAATTGAAAGAAACACACCACGATGATATGCTAAGCTCACACCCGAACTTTTTTCCCTGCCCAGCATATCACAAAAAAAGACCAGTTCTGAGTAGGTGGAGAATAGTTCTAGCTATCTTGATACTTTTCCAAAATAGTTCTGTCCTTTTTAGCCCGAAAAAGGACAATTGAAAGAAACACACCACGATGATATGCTAAGTTCACACCGGAATTTTTTTCCCTGCCCAGCATATCACAAAAAAAGACCAGTTCTGAGTAGGTGGAGAATAGTTCTGGCGATCCTGATACTTTTCGAAAATAGTTCTGTCCTTTTTAGCCCGAAAAAGGACAATTGAAAGAAACGCACCACGATGATATGCTAAGTTCACACCCGAACTTTTTTCCCTGCCCAGCATATCAACAAAAACACCAGTTCCAGCGATCTTGATACTTTTCCAAAATAGTTCTGTCCTTTTTAGCCCGAAAAAGGACAATTGAAAGAAACACACCACGATGATATGCTAAGTTCACACCCGAACTTTTTTCCCTGCCCAGCATATCACAAAAAAAGACCAGTTCTGAGTAGGTGGAGAATAGTTCTAGCGATCCTGATACTTTTCGAAAATAGTTCTGTCCTTTTTAGCCCGAAAAAGGACAATTGAAAGAAACACACCACGATGATATGCTAAGTTCACACCCGAACTTTTTTCCCTGCCCAGCATATCACAAAAAAAGACCAGTTCTGAGTAGGTGGAGAATAGTTCTGGCGATCCTGATACTTTTCGAAAATAGTTCTGTCCTTTTTAGCCCGAAAAAGGACAATTGAAAGAAACACACCACTATGATATGCTAAGTTCACACCCGAACTTTTTTCCCTGCCCAGCATATCACTAAAAAAGACCAGTTCTAGCGATGTTGATACTTTTCCAAACTAGTTCTGTCCTTTTTAGCCCGAAAAAGGACAATTGAAAGAAACACACCACCATGATATGCTAAGTTCACACCCGAACTTTTTTCCCTGCCCAGCATATCACAAAAAAAGACCAGTTAATAGTTCTAGCGATCCTAGTACTTTTCCAAAATAGTTCTGTCCTTTTTAGCCCGAAAAAGGACAATTGAAAGAAACACACCACGATGATATGCTAAGTTCACACCCGAACTTTTTTCCCTGCCTAGCATATCACAAAAAAAGACCAGTTCTGAGTAGGTGGAGAATAGTTCTAGCGATCCTGATACTTTTCGAAAATAAATCTGTCCTTTTTAGCCCGAAAAAGGACAATTGAAAGAAACACACCACGATGATATGCTTAGTTCACACCCGAACTTTTTTCCCTGCCCAGCATATCACTAAAAAAGACCAGTTCTAGCGATGTTGATACTTCTCCAAAATAGTTCTGTCCTTTTTAGCCCGAAAAAGGACAATTGAAAGAAACACACCACGATGATATGCTAAGTTCACAGCCGAACTTTTTTCCCTGCCCAGCATATCACAAAAAAAGACCAGTTCTGAGTAGGTGGAGAATAGTTCTAGCGATCCTAGTACTTTTCCAAAATAGTTCTGTCCTTTTTAGCCCGAAAAAGGACAATTGAAAGAAACACACCACGATGATATGCTAAGTTCACACCCGAACTTTTTTCCCTGCCCAGCATATCACAAAAAAAGACCAGTTCTGAGTAAATGGAGAATAGTTCTAGCGATCCTAGTACTTTTCCAAAATAGTTCTGTCCTTCTTAGCCCGAAAAAGGACAATTGAAAGAAACACACCACGATGATATGCTAAGTTCACACCCGAACTTTTTTCCCTGCCCAGCATATCACAAAAAAGACCAGTTCTGAGTAGGTGGAGAATAGTTCTAGTGATCCTAGTACTTTTCCAAAATAGTTCTGTCCTTCTTAGCCCGAAAAAGGACAATTGAAAGAAACACACCACGATGATATGCTAAGTTCACACCCGAACTTTTTTTCCTGCCCAGCATATCACAAAAAAAGACCAGTTCTGAGTAGGTGGAGAATAGTTCTAGCGACCCTGATACTTTTCGAAAATAAATCTGTCCTTTTTAGCCCGAAAAAGGGCAATTGAAAGAAACACACCACGATAATATGCTAAGTTCACACCCGAACTTTTTTCCCTGCCCAGCATATCACAAAAAAAGACCAGTTCTGAGTAGGTGGAGAATAGTTCTAGCGATCCTAGTACTTTTCCAAAATAGTTCTGTCCTTTTAAGCCCGAAAAAGGACAATTGAAAGAAACACACCACGATGATATGCTAAGTTCACTCCCGAACTTTTTTCCCTGAGCAGCATATCAAAACAAAAGACCAGTTCTGAGTAGGTGGAGAATAGTTCTAGCGATCCTAGTACTTTTCCAAAATAGTTCTGTCCTTTTTAGCCCGAAAAAGGACAATTGAAAGAAACACACTACGATGATATGCTAAGTTCACACCCGAACTTTTTTCCCTGCCCAGCATATCACAAAAAAAGACCAGTTCTGAGTAGGTGGAGAATAGTTCTAGCGATCCTAGTACTTTTCGAAAATAGTTCTGTCCTTTTTAGCCCGAAAAAGGACAATTGAAAGAAACACACCACGATGATATGCTAAGTTCACACCCGAACTTTTTTCCCTGCCCAGCATATCACAAAAAAAGACCAGTTCTGAGTAGGTGGAGAATAGTTCTAGCGATCTTGATACTTTTCCAAAATAGTTCTGTCCTTTTTAGCCCGAAAAAGGACAATTGAAAGAAACACACCACGATGAAGACCTGTTTTGAGTAGGTGGAGAATAGTTCTAGCGATCCTGATACTTTTCGAAAATAGTTCTGTCCTTTTTAGCCCGAAAAAGGACAATTGAAAGAAACACACCACCATGATATGCTAAGTTCACACCCGAACTTTTTTCCCTGCCCAGCATATCACAAAAAAAGACCAGTTCTGAGTAGGTGGAGAATAGTTCTAGCGATCTTGATACTTTTCCAAAATAGTTCTGTCCTTTTAGCCCGAAAAAGGACAATTGAAAGAAACACACCACGATGATATGCTAAGTTCACACCCGAACTTTTTTCCCTGCCCAGCATATCACAAAAAAAGACCAGTTCTGAGTAGGTGGAGAATAGTTCTAGCGATCCTGATACTTTTCGAAAATAAATCTGTCCTTTTTAGCCCGAAAAAGGACAATTGAAAGAAACACACCACGATGATATGCTAAGTTCACACCCGAACTTTTTTCCCTGCCCAGCATATCACAAAAAAAGACCAGTTCTGAGTAGGTGGAGAATAGTTCTAGCGATCCTGATACTTTTCGAAAATAGTTCTGTCCTTTTTAGCCCGAAAAAAAACAATTGAAAGAAACACACCACGATGATATGCTAAGTTCACACCCGAACTTTTTTCCCTGCCCAGCATATCACAAAAAAAGACCAGTTCTGAGTAGGTGGAGAATAGTTCTAGCGATCCTAGTACTTTTCCAAAATAGTTCTGTCCTTTTTAGCCCGAAAAAGGACAATTGAAAGAAACACACCACGATGATATGCTAAGTTCACACCCGAACTTTTTTTCCTGCTCAGCATATCACAAAAAAAGACCAGTTCTGAGTAGGTGGAGAATAGTTCTAGCGATCCTGATACTTTTCGAAAATAAATCTGTCCTTTTTAGCCCGAAAAAGGACAATTGAAAGAAACACACCACGATGATATGCTAAGTTCACACCCGAACTTTTTTCCCTGCCCAGCATATCACAAAAAAAGACCAGTTCTAGCGATCTTGATACTTTTCCAAAATAGTTCTGTCCTTTTTAGCCCGAAAAAGGACAATTGAAAGAAACACACCACGATGATGTGCTAAGTTCACACCCGAACTTTTTTCCCTGCCCAGCATATCACAAAAAAAGACCAGTTCTGAGTAGGTGGAGAATAGTTCTAGCGATCCTAGTACTTTTCCAAAATAGTTCTGTCCTTTTTAGCCCGAAAAAGGACAATTGAAAGAAACACACCACGATGATATGCTAAGTTCACACCCGAACTTTTTTCCCTGCCAAGCATTTCACAAAAAAAGACCAGTTCTGAGTAGGTGGAGAATAGTTCTAGCGATCCTAGTACTTTTCGAAAATAGTTCTGTCCTTTTTAGCCCGAAAAAGGACAATTGAAAGAAACACACCACGATGATATGCTAACTTCACACCCGAACTTTTTTCCCTGAGCAGCATATCAAAACAAAATACCAGTTCTGAGTAGGTGGAGAATAGTTCTAGCGATCCTAGTACTTTTCCAAAATAGTTCTGTCCTTTTTAGCCCGAAAAAGGACAATTGAAAGAAATACACCACGATGATATGCTAAGTTCACTCCCGAACTTTTTTCCCTGAGCAGCATATCAAAACAAGAGACCAGTTCTGAGTAGATGGAAAATAGTTCTAGCGATCCTAGTACTTTTCCAAAACAGTTCTGTACTTTTTAGCCCGAAAAAGGACAATTGAAAGAAACACACCACGATGATATGCTAAGTTCACACCCGAACTTTTTTCCCTGCCCAGCATATCACAAAAAAAGACCAGTTCTGAGTAGGTGGAGAATAGTTCTAGCGATCTTGATACTTTTCCAAAATAGTTCTGTCCTTTTTAGCCCGAAAAAGGACAATTGAAAGAAACACACCACGATAATATGCTAACTTCACACCCGAACTTTTTTCCCTGCCCAGCATATCACAAAAAAAGACCAGTTCTAGCGATCTTGATACTTTTCCAAAATAGTTCTGTCCTTTTTAGCCCGAAAAAGGACAATTGAAAGAAACACACCACGATGATATGCTAAGTTCACACCCGAACTTTTTTCCCTGCCCAGCATATCACAAAAAAAGACCAGTTCTGAGTAGGTGGAGAATAGTTCTAGCGATCCTGGTACTTTTCCAAAATAGTTCTGTCCTTTTTAGCCCGAAAAAGGACAATTGAAAGAAACACACCACGATGATATGCTAAGTTCACACCCGAACTTTTTTCCCTGCACAGCATATCACAAAAAAAGACCAGTTCTGAGTAGGTGGAGAATAGTTCTAGCGATCCTAGTACTTTTCGAAAATAGTTCTGTCCTTTTTAGCCCGAAAAAGGACAATTGAAAGAAACACACCACGATGATATGCTAACTTCACACCCGAACTTTTTTCCCTGCCCAGCATATCAAAACAAAATACCAGTTCTGAGTAGGTGGAGAATAGTTCTAGCGATCCTAGTACTTTTCGAAAATAGTTCTGTCCTTTTTAGCCCGAAAAAGGACAATTGAAAGAAACACACCACGATGATATGCTAAGTTCACTCCCGAACTTTTTTCCCTGAGCAGCATATCAAAACAAAAGACCAGTTCTGAGTAGATGGAGAATAGTTCTAGCGATCCTAGTACTTTTCCAAAATAGTTCTGTCCTCTTTAGCCCGAAAAAGGACAATTGAAAGAAACACACCATGATGATATGCTAAGTTCACACCCGAACTTTTTTCCCTGCCCAGCATATCACAAAAAAAGACCAGTTCTGAGTAGGTGGAGAATAGTTCTAGCGATCCTAGCACTTTTCGAAAATAGTTCTGTCCTTTTTAGCCCGAAAAAGAACAATTGAAAGAAACACACCACGATGATATGCTAAGTTCACACCCGAACTTTTTTCCCTGCCCAGCATATCACAAAAAAAGACCAGTTCTGAGTAGGTGGAGAATAGTTCTAGCGATCCTAGTACTTTTCCAAAATAGTTCTGTACTCTTTAGCCCGAAAAAGGACAATTGAAAGAAACACACCATGATGATATGCTAAGTTCACACCCGAACTTTTTTCCCTGCCCAGCATATCACAAAAAAAGACCAGTTCTGAGTAGGTGGAGAATAGTTCTAGCGATCCTAGCACTTTTCGAAAATAGTTCTGTCCTTTTTAGCCCGAAAAAGAACAATTGAAAGAAACACACCATGATGATATGCTAAGTTCACACCCGAACTTTTTTCCCTAAGTTTACAATCAACTTTTTTGCCCAGCATATCAATAAAAAAGGCCAGTTCTGAGCAATTGATGAATAGTTAGTTTTTGGAAATGGTTCTATCGTTTTTAGTCCGAAAAATGACAATTGATAAAAAAATACACCACGATGATATGGTGACAGCCAAAATAATTTTTTTTCCTGACTGTACTTTAAAGTTTAGTCAGTAACGCGTGTGGAAAGTTTTTTGAACCTTTAGAGCTTTGGATTTGGGTCTTCTATGCAGTGATGCTCCCCTACTACGATTGTAGTAGATCTACTACTTTTTTCACGGTAAACATTTTTGCTACGAAAAGGTTCAAGGTCAATTCAACTACCTTTTCTTGCTCTGTACTGACTCGCAAAATAATAATATGGAACATATTCATCCTTTTGTAATACCTTTGCAAATAAACAATTATCACAATCGCCACTCCCACTCTTACCTTACAGTTGTTTAGAAATAAGGAGGTTTTTAAGGTGGCGATTACATAAAAAAAACCCCTAGAAATAAAAACCAATTTGCTGACAAAACCATAGAAATATCGCAGAATTTGTGAAAACATACGCAACACCTTCAAATCACCTCAGTGGTTAAATTTTAAGAAGTCTTGAAATCAGATCTTTGGCGATTACATAAAAACCAATTTTACCTTTCATCAGACCGAAAGATACCGAAAGTTGTTAAATCGTATTTACTTGGCGTTGAATATCCAAAAATCTTGAAATAAATTTTTAGGCTATAGCTATAGCATTGCATACGAACGAACGAATTTTCCAATACGATTTTTCGTTTTTCCACCTATTGTGAAATCTTTAGTTATTAAAAAATTGGTTATGATCGTAAATAAAAACATTTTCAAGAATGTAATGAAAGAAAATATCCAGGACTTTGTACTTTTAATTGATAATAAGAGGAAAAATGAATCCGTCGGACGACTAAAAATATTCGTACTACTTTTTAGTGCTATCAATGAAAATCAAAGTCCCTAAAAATTTCATCTTATGATATTCTTAAAAATGTTATGATTAACGATTTCAACTAGTTTTCTAATAACTGAAGATTTGACAACAGGCGCAGAAAAACGAAAATTCGTTTGGTCGTGTGCAATCTGTACAGCACCTTAGTTCGTAGAAGAAAATCTAATTTAATATCTGATCTAACAGATATGTCTCTGAGTGGCTTAGTTTCTAACTCCGCCATAGCCGGTCGCAAGCCCAGGTTGAGATAAGGAGGAGCGAGTGAACACATCCTGAATGGCCAGGAACACCAGTGCGTCTCAGGAAGTAGGTCTAAAAATTGGTGTAGTTGGACTCGCGGCATAGCTGTGAGAACTCCAGCACACCATAACCGAAAGTTGTTCACACGTCTATGTACCATAGACCTGGTCCTCCAGGTTGGGGGTTGGGCGATGGGTTAACACCCCATCCCCGGAAAAAAACCTATTGTTCCGAAAGCAGGACTACAGCCTCGGAAAAGATTGGATCAACGGCAACGACTCTGGCAACGCATTAAGGACTACTCTTTTGGATCTTGGAACGTTCGCTCCCTTTACAGAACAGGTGCACTGCGAGAGCTTCTTCAAGAAGTTTCAGGATACTACATCAACATTCTGGCGGTCCAAGAAACGAGATGGCTTGGATGTGAGGTTAATGACTTGCGGACACACACAATACTAACCAGTGGAAAAGCTTCGGGAAGCAGGGAATTTGGAGTAGCTTTCGTGGTAGATATAAAATTTAAGAACTTAATCACCGACTTCAAACCCGTAAACGAAAGACTGTGTGCGATCCGCATAAAAACAAAATTTTTCAATGTATGGCTGGTAAACTGTCACGCTCCAACAGAGGAAAAGGATGATGCAGTGAAGGACATTTTTTACAACACCCTAGAACAAACATTTGACTCTTTACCATCTAACGACATAAAGATACTTCTAGGAGACTTCAACGCTGAAGTTGGGCAAGAGGAGACACATAGAGGAACCACAGGAAGGCACAGTCTCCATAACACCACCAATGACAATGGACAACGTCTAATCGACTTCGCTACCAGCAAAAACTTAGTTGTAAGCTCAACATGCTTCCCCCATCGCAACATTCATAAAAGAACGTGGTCATCTCCGGATGGTCGCACTTTCAATCAAATTGACCACATTCTGATCGAGAGAAGGGCTGCGACCAGCATTCTAGACGTAAGATCTTTTCGCGGAGCAAACTGCGACTCCGACCACTATCTCGTAAAAGTGAAATATCGATGTCGAGTGGCATTATGCGGGTACTCCAAAAAGGGCAGGACACCCAAATTTGACATCGATAAACTAAAGGACGAGACTGTCGCGTCAGCCTATAAGTCAGCGCTACAAAATCACTTTGAAACATCACGAACTGACGAAGTGACAACCATCGACCAAGAGTGGACACAGTTGAGAGATGGAATCAGAACGACAGCAGAAAAGATCATTGGATTAAAATCCCAGCAGAAACATAATGACTGGTTCGATGATGAGTGTAGTGACGCAATAACGAAAAAGAATGAAGCTTACAAGGCGTACATTGAAAGACCGACGAGAGCCAAAAAAGAAGGATACGACGAGCTTAGGCGATTATCAAACAAAATCTGCAGACGAAAGAAACGAAAACACAACAATGACATAATTATAAACCTAAATACTGACATGAAGTCACATAATCTACGATCCGCATATACTGCCGTCAAACAAATAAGACAAGGCTATAAGCCACGAACAAACCTCTGTAAAGACAAGGATGGAAATATCCTTAGTGACGCGGAACAAATTAAACAAAGATGGGTTGAATACTTTAAAAAGCTGCTGAACCCTAACAGAGTGACGACCACCGACCCAATTATAACATCAAGTGCACCATCGGATGAGCAGACATCAACTACGGTACCCACTATCGGAGAAGTGGAAGCAGCCCTGCGCGACCAAAAAATACATAGATCACCCGGAGTTGATGCAATACCAGCAGAGCTCCTAAAGGGAGGCGGTCCATACCTCGCCAACCTCCTACACAAAATCGTGACAAAAATTTGGATGGAAGAAAAAATACCCGACGACTGGCGCCAAAGCATTATATGTCCAATCTACAAGAAAGGAGATAAATTGCGATGTGAAAATTACAGAGGCATATCATTGTTGTGTACGTCCTACAAAATACTGACGAAAGTAATTCATAATCGATTAAAGCCTTATACAGAAAGTATTATCGGCGAATACCAAGGTGGTTTCAGAACCGGACGATCTACTATTGACCAGATATTCTCAGTCAAACAAGTGCTAGAAAAATGCTGGGAGTATAACATTGACGTGCACCAGATCTTCGTGGACTTCAAACAGGCATACGATAGTATAGATCGTAATGTACTATATAAAATAATGCTCGACTTTGGAATCCCATCAAAACTCGTCCGATTAACAAAAATGACCATGACTGACACTGAATCCCAAGTAAGGATACAAAACGAGCTAACCCAAAGCTTCCGAACAGAATCCGGCCTGAAGCAGGGAGATGGACTCGCTCCCATGCTCTTCAACCTTGCCCTGGAATATGTCATCAGAAAGGTACCCGTTGATACCAGAAGTACCCTACTAATCAAGTCCACTCAACTAGTGGTGTACGCGGATGACGTAAACATCATGGCCAGATCTGTTCCAGACGCAAAGGAAGTCTTCCACTGTCTAGACTCAGCAGCAAAGGATGTCGGGCTAAGGTTCAATGAGAATAAGACCAAGTTCATGACCCAAACAAGAAGAAACGCGCCAACTAGACAAAATATGACCTTGGGGGACTACAATCTGGAGAATGTGGATCATTTCTCATACTTGGGATCACACCTTGTAAGAGACGGCAACGAACGGGACGAAGTAAATCAACGGATCACACTAGCAAATAAGGCATATTTCTCGGTTCTCCCGATTTTAAAATCGAAAAAAGTGCACAGGCTGAGCAAACTTCGCATATACAAGACCATAATAAGACCTGTGCTACTATATGCAAGTGAAACGTGGACTCTCACCCAAGCGTCTGAAAAATCAATAGACGCTTTTGAACGACGAATTCTTCGAAGAATTTTGGGACCAGTAAGAGAAGGCACTGAATGGCGTATTCGGTACAACAACGAGTTGTATAACATCTATGACGACCCAGCCGCATCGACTCTTATAAAATTCCGTAAGCTGCAATGGGCAGGTCATGTGGAGCGAATGGATGACGGAAGAATTTCCAAGCGCACATTGAAAGGTAGAGCCCATGGCAAGCGACCGGTGGGAAAACCGCGAAAAAGATACGTGGATTCAGTTGACGCAGATTGCAAATCGCTTCTTAGATGCACAAACTGGAGGACGCGGGCGCTGAACCGAGATGACTTCAGACAATGTATCCTGCAGGCCCTGGCCCGATTTGGGCTGTCGCGCCATTGATGATGATGATGGCTTAGTTTCTAGAGCCCTTGCCTTCGGTGCACCTGTTCCAGGTTTGAATCTGCTTGGCGACAAGTAATTTTTGAAAATGGGATTGGGTGCCGGACTACCAGTTCACTCCACTGTAAATGAGAACCTGAGCTAAGATCGGGGTAATAATCACGGACGAGCGTGTAGCTGATCACTTCACCTCCTGGTGTTCCGTTGGTCACGCAATGAAGTAACTTTAGCATTACTTCAAGGTCTAGGCCCGATTTGGGTTGTTGCGCCATTAATTATTATTATTAACATATATGTCTGGTATAACGAAATTCGAGAGAGGACCTTCTCAGGATTTTAAAAGCAAAAAAATAACACACGTTTCCTTGGCTCTTCAATAAAAATTTCGTTGAAGTTAAATCGTTATATAATATCTAGTCAAACTTTGGGGATATGGCGGAATTCACAACAATGTTTACAGCTGATTTACATTCCATTAGTCATTTATTAGAGAGCCACAACAAATAGATTTAATTAATTCGTTTTTTCCTTATTATGACTACCGTTTTATAGTTTGTAATGTAGTCAACAGATAACTTAATGTCTTAAAAACTGTATTATGTTAGCATAGCAAAGGGATGAGTAAATTAGTCAAATAAGTTCAAAGAAAACGTAATTCATTTAATATTTTAAAAAACCTAGAGATATGATGAAATTCATAAAAATATGTGCACCCATTTTCACTGACATATTTTCTCCCACTTCCATATGCCAATAAAAATGTGAATTTTAAGTATAGAATGGGAGGACGGATTGAGAAGAGCTTAAAACGAAAATATTAGACATATTTGAAAATAAAAATTAGTTTAAAATTTGATATTTTTTTTTTTTTTCTTTTTTTTTCTAAACGTACTTATCTAATTGCTCTTAGTTATTCCAAGTTTGAGCTATTCACTATTCTCGATATAAAAAGATATTATTTTATTTCATTTTCTTTGAAAAAAATACAAAATAAATTTTTTGGAAAAAAATTCAATATATCAAAAAATTTCTTTTCTTTAAATGACAACAAAAATATTTTTTTATTGGTAATACATAAATCACATAATAAAATAAAATGGTACACATGCAAAAGGCCAATGACCATCTACAAAGTATATGTATGTAAGTATCCACATTTTATGACCATACAATAACATCATTGTATTTAAATCTACGAGATCAATTAAACAACTCTCTCGTTTACAATCCTTAAGATAAGCATTAAATTATTATAAAATAAGGTTGTAAAGAAAATCGATTCGTTTGTTTGCTTGTAATTGTAAATATATAAAAAAACATTTTAAAAAATGTAAAAAAAAAGGTGTCGGGTTCAACAAAAAAGTATGATATTCACAGAGTCGGCTTTCTTTCGATTGAATATTTTCACTTACGCTAAACAAATTTGTGATATTTTCATTTTTCAAAGAAACTCGACAATAGCTCGGAGAAATATCAACCCCCCCCCCCCCCCCTAAAAATCTTCCACATTAAAAGCAACCAAAAAGTAAACTTTGCAAATCATCTTTTTCGCCACGACGGGATCGGATCATTTCGTCCTAAGCAGTAGGAAGAATCTGTCGATCTCAACCGACTATAAAAGATAACCGACGTCTAAGGTTACCACTCAGTTTCCGATGCTTAGTGTTTCTCTCCAATACTTCAATCGTCAGTTAAAGTGTGTGCTGCAAAGACTCATCAGGAGGACCTCAAACGAGAAGAACGCTGTGACTACAGGCGGTGCTAGTGGCATTGGCCACGAAGTTTGTAAGCGTTTGCTGGAAAACGATATTAAAGTAAAGTCCAGTGATCGGTGATCCTATCAAAAGTTTTAAATTTTCCTGTGTCTATCTCCACCAATGTTTAGAATCTTGCTATTATTGATATTCAAGAATATGTCGATTCTCTTGCGACATTGAGAGCTGGTCATCTGATCATCCCGGGATCGGATAAATATCACCTCCCCCCCCCCCCCCCAAATTTTCCACATTAAAAGTTACCAAAAAGTAAACTTTGCACATCATCTTTTTGCCACGACGAGCGATTGTCGAGTTTCTTTGAAAAATTAAAATATCACAAATTTGTATAGCGTAAGTGGAAATATTCAATCGAAAGAAAACCGACTCTGTGAATATCATACCTTTTTGTTGAACCCGACACCTTTTTTTTACATTTTTTAAAATGTTTTTTTATATTTATATATCACTTCTTTTTGTCAACGATTTTACTACAATGACAATGAACAGTTAGTTCAAAGACTTTATGGTAACAATCAACTGGAAAAAATTTAAAATAAGAATGGGAAACAAATGATCAAAATTTCCCATCCACTTCTTACATATACGAAATTTGTATGAATATCATAGATTTCAGCGTAAACTGGAAATTCGGCAAAATTAACACACGGTATAATTTGAACACCATCAGTTGCTTTGCAAATTTTCAAAAAATTATAGTAAATTTCTTCAGTGCTTGGTACTGGGACTTGTGTGAGCATTAGCTGCGGTGGTTGTTCCTTAAAGAAAGACCGATTTTTTTTTTTAGATCTTGGAAATGAAGTTTATTAAAATTAATGCAAGCCTCGTTCATAGCCATAGTTGCAACTACTTTTGAATTGAATTGAATTTATTTTAGTATCCATGAGCGTAGCTCGTGCGGATAATATTCAATTCAATGTTCAACTACTCCATCTCCTTTTTTCTTCAATCCATCAACACCCAGGCTGTTTCTTTGCTTCTCAATTCGTTTCAACTCGTCCTTCGACATTCTTGCCTGTTCCTCAATACTAGGATATGCTCGGACGCATATTTGATTAGCCTTAAAGAATTTCATTAAAAATAACACTTCTCCAAAAACTGTGACTTTATGACTTACATCGATAAAGTAGGTTTTCAATAAATCAATCCAATAAGTTTCGTCCTTCGTGAGGAACATTTCCAGGAATTTTTTCGTATTCAAACGACCTACAAACTGAAGAAACTTAATAGAACCGCGTTCCTCGATTCGTAAAATTAATCAACTCACATCTTCCTGATTTCGTCCATAGAGAACATCGCCAATTATTAAAAATGCAACAGTATCATGAGGACTGCTTTCCAAACTGCTCAACGGTTCTAAAATCTCCTTTTCTATGATGTAATGCATGCTGTGCATATCTAATTTCTCTTCCTCTGCAAAAAAACACGGTGAAATTTAGTCAAATGAAAATCCAGACGCAATTAAATCGTGAACAAACTTTTCGCAAAATTGCAAGAATTGCCTTCAATTTAGCTAGGACCTCATCGAGTTTATTAACTGGAACATTCTCGAACATCAAGCACAGCAACGAACTTAAATTTTCAATTATGCTGTGGGATACCTAAATAAAATCCGATAAACAATTCAGTTAAGATTGAAAATTCTCTTTCAAGCGGACTGACGGATTTATCCGTTAGGTACCTCAATAGAAGGTTGCATGCAATCAATTTTGAATGATCTTCCGCACAGTCTGGTCCTCGATAGCCGACATAAACAAGCCCACAATCTTCTTCGTCCGACGGATACACAATCTACTCGGATCGATATGTTGATCACATCATTGGATTAATATGCAAATGCATACAAACCTTTAAATCCTGCGACTTTTCGATTGGATCAACTGGTGTTTGCCACGGTTTCGTAAACGAGCTCAATTTAGGCTGGAGAAAAGAAATATTTTTGAAAAATCACATACATATTTTTTGACAGTCGTTTACCTTTGATAAGATTTTATCTTCTCTTGGTTTCAAGGCCGCGAATACATCCTTAGCTGCTACATGGCCTGTTATTATAGTAGTGAGATTTTCTGGTCTATAGAATGCTACGTGATAGTTTCGAACCTAAATATGGGTTTGCTTTAGCATAGCTTAACTATTTATCAGTTGTAAAATGTTCACCTTCTGATTGCTTGTACTTGTTCGCAAATTATGCATAATACCACCAGTTTCCGCACTATATCCAGAATTACTTGTAGGTTTGGTATTGACTGTGGTCGTAGTCCGTGGACTGAGAGTATCTACTCGAAGCCGTCGTCCCGTAGCCGGTATGGCACTGTGTGTTGGTGGCGAACGTGTCAGCCCCTAAGAATATCCGCGGTGACGAACGTGTCAGCCCCTAAGAATATCCGCGGTGACGAACGTGTCAGCCCCTAAGAATATCCGCGGTGACCTTTTATGGGGATCGTGACCGGGTCCGCTACCTTTTATGTTCGGGATGTAGGAGCCACGTCCGCGGGATGGAGGTCCACCATGCCCGCGTGATAGTCCTCGAACCGGTGGCGGTGTCGATTGTGTTTATGTTGTCGTTGTTGCTGTCGACGGTTCCGTACTCGTGGTGGCCAGCGTCGAAGACTCAGCGGGCGGTGGATGTTGTGATCAAAGACTATCCATAAGAAGACAGGACACTACGCAGTATCTTTCTTATAAAAATTTGGCCTTGGTTTCTTTATTTAATTAGGTGAGGGAAGTAGATAGAAATAGCATGATGCATGATTAAAAAAGAGACAAAAAGTGATAACGAAATGCATTCACCAACTCATTGACATCCTAACAGAACGCCTATAATAAAACTCCATCGAATCATGTGCAGACACAGCTCAGCTGTGCTTGTATGATTTCATTTCTCATATTGTTCCTATAGATTCCTATGCTGGAACACATGAGACTAGAACAGCGTTCTGTTACGTGCACTTTGCAAGACTACGCACACAGATGCAAATGTGTACTCATTCATTTTTGCATCTTTGCGTACTTTTTCGTTCGCACGGGAATTTGAATAGGAATATGGAATTGGAACTGTTCAATCGGATTTCTTTTTTCCGCTTATGGAATGATTATTTGTTTTTTTTTACACAAAAATGCATGTGTAGTAAGTGTCCAGTCTTGTTATGGATGGTTGAGATGGAGCTGAAACATATCCATTATATATTATTTCTGGTTATTACCTATAGATTTAAAAAAAAATTTTTAATTCGAAAATGTGAGAAAAAAAAGGATACTATGTTATTTGTTATTTTTTAATTGCTACATGGATGTTGTGACGACAGCCAGTCTATTTGTCTCACGAATCTTATACGTGAATTGTTCGTTTTACAATTTATCAATTTTCTTCTTTCCTTTTTTTTTTTGGCGTCGTCCTAATCCTAATTGCACTGCATATCCTGTATTTCATCAGAACTTTCAATAGAAAGTGATTGTCAGGTTCACCCCAAGCACTTGCTATGTTCTTTTACTGGGCACAGCTCACATGGACACGGCGTCTTTATCTGGCTGCGTGGGTACATGAGAGTTTCTCATACGATTTCAGATGTGTATGCGTGAAAAGCTCGGATAAGTTTTTTAAGTCAGTTGAATGAATCATTGAATGATTTTCAATAAATTGAATGAATTGAAAAAGTGCCACTTTCCAAATATTCCCGCCAGAGGCATTGCGGTACTTAGTCAGACACAACTGGAGCCAGCTGACTCGACATGACAGTATGTGATTAGGCCGCAAAAGTTAACTCGAACCGTGATCGTTTCTTAGTGAATTGTTTTCTTCCACGAAAGTCTCCAGTGAAGAAGGAAAAAAAATCGAGTAATAGCGAGAGCGAAGAAAAGTACCGCGGCCGGCTTCTGTCAAACGAACGCGTCCAAATTGAAATTGAAAGTTTTCCGCTCGTTTTTGTGTGTTTAAGGTTTGACCGAAAGCGTGGAGGTTGATATGGAAGCCGCTCCGCTACCATCACATCAGGGTCGCCACCTTTGGACCTCCACGTGGTGGTGGACCGCCAATGCGAGTTTCGCTGACCTGCCGTTCATTCACAACGTAAGCTTAAAGGGTTCGCTTAAATTATTTAAGTACTAATTCACTTTCTTCCCTTCCCAAAATAAAGCGTATATAATTCATAACCTTTTTATTCGTTGTAAGTTTTTTTTTACCATGAGTGTCCGAATATCTAGATGACTTTCTATGGGTACTGTTCCTACCGGAATCCTTATCATACATGCAATTCCTCTTTTTTCCTTTCCACAAATCCGTCAGTCTACCTACCTATCATCTAACATCTTTATTTTCCCTCTAACATTTATGACTCAGTAGAAAGAGCCAGGTAAAGAAGGCAATAAAATTCGAAAAGGGAAAATCATTTGAATTTTCCCCAGTAGGATTAAGGTCAGCATCTGGCAGCCAGATTCGTTCTTTCCACTGAGTCGGGTCCAGGTATTTTATAGTCCCAATAAACTTCTTCATCTTTCGTCCAAAAACCTACCTTTCTTTCTTCCGTAGACAAGAAGAGTTTACCAGTTCTCAACTGTCCACCGAAGAACTCGGATAACTTTAAATAAAGATATTCATATTAAAAAGTACCTCCATTTTTACTCAAAATTACCTTCTCACAGTAAGTTCTAAGAAGAAAGTTCGGTAACGTATCACCAATTTTAATTTGGTGATAGGTTACGACAGGTACATTCGATCCTTTAAGGGTGAACTTGTTTTACAGAAATTGGTAAAGACTTTTTGTCCCGTATGTGTATTTGAGGTGTGCCACTCTGCCACTACCACTGCGAATCATTAATATGAATATGTTTTTTATATAGAGAAAACCTTCAGTGATATGATTAAAGCATATTAAAACAGAAGATCATGTAACTTTTTAAATAGGGACAAAGTTAAGATTTCACTAGATTCTCTAAAACCAAATACATGTGATTAAATTAGTCTTGATAATCACTTGCACTCCAAATTAAGATTCTCCCTTAACAACAATAAGTTCCGATTAGAGGGTACTTTCGCCTTTCTTTTAAAATTAAAAAATTTCTTGAGCTGAATGGGAAGTACAAGCTAATTTTCTAAGAAATAAAATAGGTAGGTACAGTAGAGTCTCGCTAATCCGGATCAATTAAAACCACCCCCAATCCGGATTATGCGGGAATTCGGATTACCAAAGGTATATGCAAATTATTAAAGATAAACATTTACAAACGCTTATTCATTTATTACAACAAATAAAATATATAGTATCTCCAAAAAACAAAAACAATACTTTCAAGATAAACGTTAGAAATAAGTAAAAAGTAATGAAATATACATAAACTCAAAATTTAGTGAACGGAAAAACGCTCACAAGCCAAAGTTGGCTTGGTTCCACAGAGTACCAATACTTATTGCCATATGAAATATGTACATACATACATACATACAAAACGATGCATATGAAGTGTCTATGAGAATATTCGGGAATTTCCCGTCCTACACTTGTTTGATTTCACTGTATTGTTGATCATTGCTTTATTTAACATGCAATCCGGATTAGCGAAACTGTGGTCGATCCGGATTACAAGGAACATAATGGAAATTTTTAAATTTTTCATCCCATCCGGACTACCGAAGGATCCGGATTAGGCCGTATCCGGATTAGTGAGACTCTACTGTATATTGACATAAAATTGATTCTTAATTAAGATAGTAGAAAAATTCAATTTTATTAAATTTGAGATGAAGGGTCCATGTCCCGATTCAGAATAATTATGATGATAAAATAAGCTTTACACAGTTAATTAAGTCTTATATGGATCACTCTGCGTTACTGCATATCGCGTATACAATTAAATGTGGATATATAATCGTCCTTGGATTAGCTGAATAACGTTTTTTGACCAGACCATCATACTTAAACCAAAACTCACCTGCTAATGCATACGCGACATAGTGTTTCTGCTTTAAACTATAATCAACGACACCGATTAGCTGGTAATTTTTTCCACCAACCTTTACGATTTTCTTTATTAAACCCAATCTATAAGCAATGATACTCTCTCTTTTTGAATAACTGGGATCAGTCACAACCGCTGTATCAATTAAAAGATGCGGCCCATATTCTGAAAAAGCCATGGTTTTATTTTTGCACTTAAAGCATGTCCTTTCTAGCACTATACAATCATCGATTGCTTCTTGCATTAAATGTAGACCACCGCAAAGTATTGTGTCAATGTTCACATTTAGCAATTCATAGTTTTTAGTGTTAGAGTATCCGCAAGCACAGTCCACCCTTTGACATTGACTGGGTTGTTTTTCAAAAAGAAACTGAGCCAAGTGAGCTGCATTGCATTCAGCAACTAGGCCTTTTATATTTTGCTGATAGATAGTGATAATATCTCGAAACATTGAAGTGTTTAATAAAATGTTGGCCCTTTGAGCATAATTGCCTTGAGTAATTTTTTTGTTAACACTAACATTTTGTGCCAGATAAATAAGTGGACAATGGGATGAAAATACGTTTTCGCGATATGTCCTGTTCGCTGAAATTCCGCTGACAACAACTTGGAAAATAGAATTAAATGCACAGGTTTGGGTTATATTCAATTTGCCATCGGTTGTAAGCACGGGTTCCGATATACTCCCGTTTAAAAGAACTGGTATGAGACCAACCTTTGCATCTTTGATATAATCCCACTCAGGGCAATCATCTAAACATGTTGGATTGGTTCGCTTTCGTTTTGGGTGACTATCGCTACCGTTTCCATCTTTCATGTTTTAATGCAAGCCTCTCCATTCTTCGTGAACTATCCATTCGTTGTCAGCTGGAATATTGTCGTCTATTCTAAATTGATCACCTTCGTAGTCACTGCAACCAGAGCTATTTATCGGATCCCGCATAAGTCCGGAACTGTCGTTTGGGGTGGTACATGCCTTTTCCGGGGATAGATGCGACTTGCTCGAATTCTCGTCTTCAACATTGGGAAGAACGTCCGATTCCTTGCTGCACTCCTTAATTTTATCATTGATTCGATCAAGATGTTGGAACACGAACCTGTCTATCCTCATCGGAATTTCGCCTTTAAATTCACGCTTCTTCAAATCGGCAAATTCCGATTCGACAGCAGCGGAGCTGGCGGTAACCGAGCCTTTTTTGAAAATTGGTACCATAATGGCTATCCATAGTGGCAAGTATGGGAGTAAATATCTTTTGAGTCTTTTCGCAAAGTCTACATTGAACAACGCGTTAATCATATCACCGTCAGATGACTGATCAGCAATAGTCAGTGCTGCGTTGTACAAACGGTCACTCCATAATTTCCAGCCTCCTTTGTCGACTTCATTTTCTGTATGGCATTCTTCAGTATTGAATTTGCATTCTCCGTCGATTTCTTCATCAGTCTCAATCTCATCATCATCGCTGCTTTCGGATTGTATTCCTCTTATCTTTTCGTTCAAAAATCGCAGTCGTTCCACAGATGGTAGGGTCTCTTCCTTTGTATTTGATCCTATACACTTGCTAAGCGATACTACGAGAACTGATTTGATAAAGTATGACAAGTCATCTAGGTTGAAAATTTGATTGGCTTTTCCGATACATCTTTTATAAAATCGTCTTACTAAGTACTTATCTTTTCCTTTCAGACTTGGCCAACGCGTGACCATATTCAATAGATGACATATGTCCAATCTCATGAGAGTAGATGGAAGGAAATTTGATTTACTGACAACAGCATTGAAACACTTTTGCAAGTAGTCATTAAAACTGGTGCATTGGCCAAATATAACGGAAACTGCAATCAGCAATGACCAACCAAAATCTGTAACCACGATTGGTGGAATAGGAGCGTTTGCAGCGAGTATTAGGCGCAAAAAATGAGCGACAATAAGAGATCTCTGATCGGCTGAAACCATTTGAAATGTGTGAATACTACCTTCCTTTGTTACAAGTACGCACTGGTAAAGAAAAATGTGCGGCTCATGAGATTTACCACGTTTCGCAATACCACAACACAGCATCAATGGCAAATATTGCATTGGGATCTTTACGGCAGCTCGATACGTAAATCTGCATTTGTTCGGGACGCCAATAAATACAATTGAATTTAAGCAATGCCACGTGGTGTATGCACCCAACGAACTTGCCGTGCTCAGCGCTTTTAGCTAAATTGAAGGCAGGATTTGAAAATTTTAAGCCATATATATCCAAAAGCCGCTGTTCTTTTGCCTTTCTAATTACTTCGTTGCTGGGTAAGGTTGGGGGATTTTTGCCTCAAAATGTCTTTGTACGACTTGCTTCGTTTCGTCGCCAAGTCACTGCATCTTTACCTCCAGTGATTAAATAATCAGCGACTTGGACACGACGTAGACCTCTTAATTGCCGTCGTTTTCTCCCAGAATGTGCTTCGGGTTTAATGCCATCGATATGACATTTAATCACAACATCAACGTCTTTCGGTGGTTCCTTTAATAAGGTGCCACAGATAGCCGCGCCACATTCTTGGCAAACTCCAACGAATTTCAAAAAATATTTTCCGACCGCACTTCTGGAAACAGTATTATTTTTGGAGACAAATACACAATCTATCTGGTGCTGCACCCACATTGCTTCAGCAAACAGATCTGCCCATCCCTCTCGCAATTTGTGATAAATGCGATTAGCAGTATATTTTCTCCTGCGGTCGGATAACGTGCCACTTTTCTGAGGATATTATTATATTTATTGTAATAGAAGTTCCAGTGGTATCAAAATTTTTGCTGTGATTTGAGATTGTGCTATTAGACGTTGTCAAATCTTCATGAGCTTGAATATTAAATATTTTAAGAACTATATCTTGAAACCCATTCCGATTGTTGTTAATAATAGTATGTACATGTTTTGCCGTGATTGTCGAACCCTTATTTGCCATTAACTCCACGATAGTTTCATAAACTTCGTGTGAAGGTGGATGACCATGGCCATTTTCGTCAATGGTCCGACAATTTGGTTCGGATAAAATTTGCTGTAAAGCATTTTTATCGTACATAGCTACAAATGTAAAAGAAGATAGAGCCAACTGAGAAACTAAGAAAATGGATAAAACTTTAATCCAGAAAACTTGAATCCTGAAGGAGAGGAGAGATTGTCATATTAAAAAAAAATATCTTTGTCGCTGAAGATAACGTATCACTTCAGGTGGCAATTTATCTACAAAATGCCCCTGTTGTCTGTGCTGTTTTGTTACACTTCCAGAAATTCGAAATATCTGCACTATACGTACCCACTACTTGGTTCTTCCTTCATTCACAAAAACTTAAGTAAATCTCGAAAACTACTTTCACAATTGTAAAAACAAATTTGTTTTGAAATACATATAAATCAACCACGCAACTTGATCGGTTTCGAGTAATGGAAACAGCAACGACCGAATACCTAGTTGCATATACCTTATATCTATCGAATATTCTCGTATTCACCAGAAAAGCATTGAAGCAGCGTTGTTCCCTTTTCGGAAATTGTAGTACTTGATCTTGATTGAAAACGCAGTAGATTTGATATTTCTATGGTCTTGGCAGCAAAAAGGTTTTATTTCTAGGGGCTTTTCATGTAATCGCCACCTTAAAAACCTCCTTATTTCTAACAGTAAGGTAAGAGTGGCTGTGGCGATGGTGATAATTGTTTATTTGCAAAGGTATTACAAAAGGATGAATATGTTCCATATTATTATTTTGCGAGTCGGTACAGAGCAAGAAAAGGTAGTTGAATTGACCTTGAACCTTTTCGTAGCAAAAATTTTTACAGTGAAAAAAGTAGTAGATCTACTACAATCGTAGTAGGGAAACATCGCTGCATAGAAGATCAAAATCCAAAGCTCTAAAGCTTCAAAAAACTTTCCACACGCATTACTGACCAAACTTTCAAGTACAGTCAGGGAAAAAATTATTTTGGCTGTCACCATATCATCGTGGTGTGTTTTTTTATCAATTATCATTTTTCGGACTAAAAACGATAGAACCATTTCCAAAAAGTACCAGGATCACTAGAACTATTCATCACCTGCTCAGAACTGGCCCTTGCAGTTTCCGTTATATATGGCCAATGCACCAGTTTTAATGACTACTTGCAAAAGTGTTTCAATGCTGTTGTCAGTAAATCAAATTTCCTTCCATCTACTTTCATGAGATTGGACATATGCCATCTATTGAATATGGTCACGCGTTGGCCAAGTCTGAAAGGAAAAGATAAGTACTTAGTAAGACGATTTTATAAAAGATGTATCGGAAAAGCCAATCAAATTTTCGACCTAGATGACTTGTCATACTTCATCGAATCAGTTCTCGTAGTATCCCTTAGCAAGTGTATAGGATCAAATACAAAGGAAGAGACCCTACCATCTGTGGAACGACTGCGATTTTTGAACGAAAAGATAAGAGGAATACAATCCGAAAGCAGCGATGATGATGAGATTGAGACTGATGAAGAAATCGACGGAGAATGCAAATTCAATACTGAAGAATGCCATACAGAAAATGAAGTCGACAAAGGAGGCTGGAAATTATGGAGTGACCGTTTGTACAACGCAGCACTGACTATTGCTGATCAGTCATCTGACGGTGATATGATTAACGCGTTGTTCAATGTAGACTTTGCGAAAAGACTCAAAAGATATTTACTCCCATACTTGCCACTATGGATAGCCATTATGGTACCAATTTTCAAAAAAGGCTCGGTTACCGCCAGCTCCGCTGCTGTCGAATCGGAATTTGCCGATTTGAAGAAGCGTGAATTTAAAGGCGAAATTCCGATGAGGATAGACAGGTTCGTGTTCCAACATCTTGATCGAATCAATGATAAAATTAAGGAGTGCAGCAAGGAATCGGACGTTCTTCCCAATGTTGAAGACGAGAATTCGAGCAAGTCGCATCTATCCCCGGAAAAGGCATGTACCACCCCAAACGACAGTTCCGGACTTATGCGGGATCCGATAAATAGCTCTGGTTGCAGTGACTACGAAGGTGATCAATTTAGAATAGACGACAATATTCCAGCTGACAACGGATGGATAGTTCAAGAAGAATGGAGAGGCTTGCATAAAAACATGAAAGATGGAAACGGTAGCGATAGTCACCCAAAACGAAAGCGAACCAATCCAACATGTTTAGATGATTGCCCTGAGTAGGATTATATCAAAGATGCAAAGGTTGGTCTCATACCAGTTCTTTTAAACGGGAGTATATCGGAACCCGTGCTTACAACCGATGGCAAATTGAATATAACCCAAACCTGTGCATTTGATTCTATTTTCTAAGTTGTTGTGAGCGGGATTTCAGCGAACAGGACATATCGCGAAAACGTATTTTCATCCCATTGTCCACTTATTAATCTGGCACAAAATGTTAGTGTTAACAAAAAAATTACTCAAGGCAATTATGCTCAAAGGGCCAACATTTTATTAAACACTTCAATGTTTCGAGATATTATCACTATCTATCAGCAAAATATAAAAGGCCTAGTTGCTGAATGCAATGCAGCTCACTTGGCTCAGTTTCTTTTTGAAAAACAACCCAGTCAATGTCAAAGGGTGGACTGTGCTTGCGGATACTCTAACACTAAAAACTATGAATTGCTAAATGTGAACATTGACACAATACTTTGCGGTGGTCTACATTTAATGCAAGAAGCAATCGATGATTGTATAGTGCTAGAAAGGACATGCTTTAAGTGCAAAAATAAAACCATGGCTTTTTCAGAATATGGGCCGCATCTTTTAATTGATACAGCGGTTGTGACTGATCCCAGTTATTCAAAAAGAGAGAGTATCATTGCTTATAGATTGGGTTTAATAAAGAAAATCGTAAAGGTTGGTGGAAAAAATTACCAGCTAATCGGTGTCGTTGATTATAGTTTAAAGCAGAAACACTATGTCGCGTATGCATTAGCAGGTGAGTTTTGGTTTAAGTATGATGGTCTGGTCAAAAAACGTTATTCAGCTAATCCAAGGACGATTATATATCCACATTTAATTGTATACGCGATATGCAGTAACGCAGAGTGATCCATATAAGACTTAATTAACTGTGTAAAGCTTATTTTATCATCATAATTATTCTGAATCGGGACATGGACCCTTCATCTCAAATTTAATAAAATTGAATTTTTCTACTATCTTAATTAAGAATCAATTTTATGTCAATATACAGTAGAGTCTCACTAATCCGGATACGGCCTAATCCGGATCCTTCGGTAGTCCGGATGGGATGAAAAATTTAAAAATTTCCATTATGTTCCTTGTAATCCGGATCGACCACAGTTTCGCTAATCCGGATTGCATGTTAAATAAAGCAATGATCAACAATACAGTGAAATCAAACAAGTGTAGGACGGGAAATTCCCGAATATTCTCATAGACACTTCATATGCATCGTTTTGTATGTATGTATGTATGTACATATTTCATATGGCAATAAGTATTGGTACTCTGTGGAACCAAGCCAACTTTGGCTTGTGAGCGTTTTTCCGTTCACTAAATTTTGAGTTTATGTATATTTCATTACTTTTTACTTATTTCTAACGTTTATCTTGAAAGTATTGTTTTTGTTTTTTGGAGATACTATATATTTTATTTGTTGTAATAAATGAATAAGCGTTTGTAAATGTTTATCTTTAATAATTTGCATATACCTTTGGTAATCCGAATTCCCGCATAATCCGGATGGGGGGTGGTTTTAATTGATCCGGATTAGCGAGACTCTACTGTACCTACC
Source organism: Beris chalybata (assembly GCA_949128065.1). Classification (NCBI taxonomy): domain Eukaryota; kingdom Metazoa; phylum Arthropoda; class Insecta; order Diptera; family Stratiomyidae; genus Beris; species Beris chalybata. The sequence continues at coordinate 53,347,939 of OX421895.1, forward strand.
TATTTTATTTCTTAGAAAATTAGCTTGTACTTCCCATTCAGCTCAAGAAATTTTTTAATTTTAAAAGAAAGGCGAAAGTACCCTCTAATCGGAACTTATTGTTGTTAAGGGAGAATCTTAATTTGGAGTGCAAGTGATTATCAAGACTAATTTAATCACATGTATTTGGTTTTAGAGAATCTAGTGAAATCTTAACTTTGTCCGTATTTGAAAAGTTACATGATCTTCTGTTTTAATATGCTTTAATCATATCACTGAAGGTTTTCTCTATATAAAAAACATATTCATATAAACGATTCGCAGTGGTAGTGGCAGAGTGGCACACCTCAAATACACATACGGGACAAAAAGTCTTTACCAATTTCTGTAAAACAAGTTCACCCTTAAAGGATCGAATGTACCTGTCGTAACCTATCACCAAATTAAAATTGGTGATACGTTACCGAACTTTCTTCTCAGAACTTACTGTGAGAAGGTAATTTTGAGTAAAAATAGAGGTATTTTTTAATATAAATATCTTTATTTAAAGTTATCCGAGTTCTTCGGTGGACAGTTGAGAACTGGTAAACTCTTCTTGTCTACGGAAGAAAGAAAGGTAGGTTTTTGGACGAAAGATGAAGAAGTTTATTGGGACTATAAAATACCTGACCCGACTCAGTGGAAAGAACGAATCTGGCTGCCAGATGCTGACCTTAATCCTACTGGGGAAAATTCCTTTTCGAATTTTATTGCCTTCTTTACCTGGCTCTTTCTACTGAGTCATAAATGTTAGAGGGAAAATAAAGATGTTAGATGATAGGTAGGTAGACTGACGGATTTGTGGAAAGGAAAAAAGAGGAATTGCATGTATGATAAGGATTCCGGTAGGAACAGTACCCATAGAAAGTCATCTAGATATTCGGACACTCATGGTAAAAAAAAAATTGCAACGAATAAAAAGGTTATGAATTATATATTATTTCTGGTTATTACCTATAGATTTAAAAAAAAAAGTTTTAATTCGAAAATGTGAGAAAAAAAAGGATACTATGTTATTTGTTATTTTTTAATTGCTACATGGATGTTGTGACGACAGCCAGTCTATTTGTCTCACGAATCTTATACGTGAATTGTTCGTTTTACAATTTATCAATTTTCTTTTTTCCTTTTTTTTTTTGGCGTCGTCCTAATCCTAATTGCACTGCATACCCTGTATTTCATCAGAACTTTCAATAGAAAGTGATTGTCAGGTTCACCCCAAGCACTTGCTATGTTCTTTAACTGGGCACAACTCACATGAACACGACGTCTTTATCTGGCTGCGTGGGTACATGAGAGTTTCTCATACGATTTCAGATGTGTATGCGTGAAAAGCTCGGATGAGTTTTTTAAGTCAGTTGAATGAATTTCAATGGATTTGAATGAATTGAAAAAGTGCCACTTTCCAAATATTCCCGCCAGAGGCATTGCGGTACTTAGTCAGACACAACTGGAGCCAGCTGACTCGACATGACAGTATGTGATTAGGCCGCAAAAGTTAACTCGAACCGTGATCGTTTCTTAGTGAATTGTTTCTGTTTTTTGTGTTTTATCGTTGATTGGCGGCCACGAAAGTCTCCCGTGAAGAAGGAAAAAAAACCGAGTAATAGCGAGAGCGAAGAAAAGTACTGCGGCCGGCTTCTGTCAAACGAACGCGTCCGAATTGAAATTGAAAGCTTTCCGCTCGTTTTTGTGTGTTTAAGCTTTGACCGAAAGCGTGGAGGTTGATATGGAAGGCGCTCCGCTACCATCACATCAGGGTCGCCACCTTTGGACCTCCACGTGGTGGTGGACCGCCAATGCGAGTTTCGCTGACCTGCCGTTCATTCACAACGTAAGCTTAAAGGGTTCGCTTAAATTATTTAAGTACTAATTCACTTTCTTCCCTTCCCAAAATAAAGCGTACGGTGGATATGTTTCAGCTCCATCACAACCATCCATAACAAGACTGGACACTTACTACACATGCATTTTTGTGTAAAAAAAACAAATAATCATTCCATAAGCGGAAAAAAGAAATCCGATTGAACAGTTCCAATTCCATATTCCTATTCAAATTCCCGTGCGAACGAAAAAGTACGCAAAGATGCAAAATGAATGAGTACACATTTGCATCTGTGTGCGTAGTCTTGCAAAATGCACGTAACAGAACGCTGTTCTAGTCTCATGTGTTCCAGCATAGGAATCTATAGGAACAATATGAGAAATGAAATCATACAAGCACAGCTGAGCTGTGTCTGCACATGATTCGATGGAGTTTTATTATAGGCGTTCTGTTAGGATGTCAATGAGTTGGTGAATGCATTTCGTTATCACTTTTTGTCTCTTTTTTAATCATGCATCATGCTATTTCTATCTACCTCCCTCACCTAATTAAATAAAGAAACCAAGGCCAAATTTTTATAAGAAAGATACTGCGTAGTGTCCTGTCTTCTTATGGATAGTCTTTGATCACAACATCCACCGCCCGCTGAGTCTTCGACGCTGGCCACCACGAGTACGGAACCGTCGACAGCAACAACGACAACATAAACACAATCGACACCACCACCGGTTCGAGGACTATCACGCGGGCATGGTGGACCTCCATCCCGCGGACGTGGCTCCTACATCCCGAACATAAAAGGTAGCGGACCCGGTCACGATCCCCATAAAAGGTCACCGCGGATATTCTTAGGGGCTGACACGTTCGTCACCGCGGATACTCTTAGGGGCTGACACGTTCGCCACCAACACACAGTGCCATACCGGCTACGGGACGACGGCTTCGAGTAGATACTCTCAGTCCACGGACTACGACCACAGTCAATACCAAACCTACAAGTAATTCTGGATATAGTGCGGAAACTGGTGGTATTATGCATAATTTGCGAACAAGTACAAGCAATCAGAAGGTGAACATTTTACAACTGATAAATAGTTAAGCTATGCTAAAGCAAACCCATATTTAGGTTCGAAACTATCACGTAGCATTCTATAGACCAGAAAATCTCACTACTATAATAACAGGCCATGTAGCAGCTAAGGATGTATTCGCGGCCTTGAAACCAAGAGAAGATAAAATCTTATCAAAGGTAAACGACTGTCAAAAAATATGTATGTGATTTTTCAAAAATATTTCTTTTCTCCAGCCTAAATTGAGCTCGTTTACGAAACCGTGGCAAACACCAGTTGATCCAATCGAAAAGTCGCAGGATTTAAAGGTTTGTATGCATTTGCACATTAATCCAATGATGTGATCAACATATCGATCCAAGTAGATTGTGTATCCGTCGGACGAAGAAGATTGCGGGCTTGTTTATGTCGGCTATCGATGACCAGACTGTGCGGAAGATCATTCAAAATTGATTGCATGCAACCTTCTATTGAGGTACCTAACGGATACATCCGTCAGTCCGCTTGAAAGAGAATTTGTGGAAATTGAAGATACTCTTGCTAGTAAGGTAAAACTAACAATTAACTTTCTGTTGTTTTCGAGATGATCTTAACTGAATTGTTTATCGGATTTTATTCAGGTATCCCACAGCATAATTGAAAATTTAAGTTCGTTGCTGTGCTTGATGTTCGAGAATGTTCCAGTTAATAATGGTCCTAGCTAAATTGAAGGCAATTCTTGCAATATTGCGAAAAATTTTGTTCACGATTTAATTGCGTCCGGATTTTCATTTGACTAAATTTCACCGTGTTTTTTTGCAGAGGAAGAGAAATTAGATATGCACAGCATGCATTACATCATAGAAAAAGAGATTTTAGAATCGTTGAGCAGTTTGGAAAGCAGTCCTCATGATACTGTTGCATTTTTAATAATTGGCGATGTTCTCTATGGACGAAATCAGGAAGATGTGAGTTGATTAATTTTACGAATCGAGGAACGCGGTTCTATTAAGTTTCTTCAGTTTGTAGGTCGTTTGAATACGAAAAAATTCCTGGAAATGTTCCTCACGAAGGACGAAACTTATTGGATTGATTTATTGAAAACCTACTTTATCGATGTAAGTCATAAAGTCACAGTTTTTGGAGAAGTGTTATTTTTAATGAAATTCTTTAAGGCTAATCAAATATGCGTCCGAGCATATCCTAGTATTGAGGAACAGGCAAGAATGTCGAAGGACGAGTTGGAACGAATTGAGAAGCAAAGAAACAGCCTGGGTGTTGATGGATTGAAGAAAAAAGGAGATGGAGTAGTTGAACATTGAATTGAATATTATCCGCACGAGCTACGCTCATGGATACTAAAATAAATTCAATTCAATTCAAAAGTAGTTGCAACTATGGCTATGAACGAGGCTTGCATTAATTTTAATAAACTTCATTTCCAAGATTTAAAAAAAAAAATCGATCTTTCTTTAAGGAACAACCACCGCAGCTAATGCTCACACAAGTCCCAGTACCAAGCACTGAAGAAATTTACTATAATTTTTTGAAAATTTGCAAAGCAACTGATGGTGTTCAAATTATACCGTGTGTTAATTTTGCCGAATTTCCAGTTTACGCTGAAATCTATGATATTCATACAAATTTCGTATATGTAAGAAGTGGATGGGAAATTTTGATCATTTGTTTCCCATTCTTATTTTAAATTTTTTCCAGTTGATTGTTACCATAAAGTCTTTGAACTAACTGTTCATTGTCATTGTAGTAAAATCGTTGACAAAAAGAAGTGATATATATATATAAAAAAACATTTTAAAAAATGTAAAAAAAAGGTGTCGGGTTCAACAAAAAGGTATGATATTCACAGAGTCGGTTTTCTTTCGATTGAATATTTCCACTTACGCTATACAAATTTGTGATATTTTAATTTTTCAAAGAAACTCGACAATCGCTCGTCGTGGCAAAAAGATGATGTGCAAAGTTTACTTTTTGGTAACTTTTAATGTGGAAAATTTGGGGGGGGGGGAGGTGATATTTATCCGATCCCGGGATGATCAGATGACCAGCTCTCAATGTCGCAAGAGAATCGACATATTCTTGAATATCAATAATAGCAAGATTCTAAACATTGGTGGAGATAGACACAGGAAAATTTAAAACTTTTGATAGGATCACCGATCACTGGACTTTACTTTAATATCGTTTTCCAGCAAACGCTTACAAACTTCGTGGCCAATGCCACTAGCACCGCCTGTAGTCACAGCGTTCTTCTCGTTTGAGGTCCTCCTGATGAGTCTTTGCAGCACACACTTTAACTGACGATTGAAGTATTGGAGAGAAACACTAAGCATCGGAAACTGAGTGGTAACCTTAGACGTCGGTTATCTTTTATAGTCGGTTGAGATCGACAGATTCTTCCTACTGCTTAGGACGAAATGATCCGATCCCGTCGTGGCGAAAAAGATGATTTGCAAAGTTTACTTTTTGGTTGCTTTTAATGTGGAAGATTTTTGGGGGGGGGGGGGGGGGGGTTGATATTTCTCCGAGCTATTGTCGAGTTTCTTTGAAAAATGAAAATATCACAAATTTGTTTAGCGTAAGTGAAAATATTCAATCGAAAGAAAGCCGACTCTGTGAATATCATACTTTTTTGTTGAACCCGACACCTTTTTTTTACATTTTTTAAAATGTTTTTTTATATATTTACAATTACAAGCAAACAAACGAATCGATTTTCTTTACAACCTTATTTTATAATAATTTAATGCTTATCTTAAGGATTGTAGACGAGAGAGTTGTTTAATTGAGGAGAATTGTAAACGAGAGAGTTGTTTAATTGATCTCGTAGATTTAAATACAATGATGTTATTGTATGGTCATAAAATGTGGATACTTACATACATATACTTTGTAGATGGTCATTGGCCTTTTGCATGTGTACCATTTTATTTTATTATGTGATTTATGTATTACCAATAAAAAAATATTTTTGTTGTCATTTAAAGAAAAGAAATTTTTTGATATTTTGAATTTTTTTCCAAAAAATTTATTTTGTATTTTTTTCAAAGAAAATGACGTAAAATAATATCTTTTTATATCGAGAATAGTGAATAGCTCAAACTTGGAATAACTAAGAGCTATTAGATAAGTACGTTTAGAAAAAAAAGGAAAAAAAAAAAATATCAAATTTTAAACTAATTTTTATTTTCAAATATGTCTAATATTTTCGTTTTAAGCTCTTCTCAATCCGTCCTCCCATTCTATACTTAAAATTCACATTTTTATTGGCATATGGAAGTGGGAGAAAATATGTCAGTGAAAATGGGTGCACATATTTTTATGAATTTCATCATATCTCTAGGTTTTTTAAAATATTAAATGAATTACGTTTTCTTTGAACTTATTTGACTAATTTACTCATCCCTTTGCTATGCTAACATAATACAGTTTTTAAGACATTAAGTTATCTGTTGACTACATTACAAACTATAAAACGGTAGTCATAATAAGGAAAAAACGAATTAATTAAATCTATTTGTTGTGGCTCTCTAATAAATGACTAATGGGATGTAAATCAGCTGTAAACATTGTTGTGAATTCCGCCATATCCCCAAAGTTTGACTAGATATTGTATAACGATTTAACTTCAACGAAATTTTTATTGAAGAGCAAGGAAACGTGTGTTATTTTTTTGCTTTTAAAATCCTGAGAAGGTCCTCTCTCGAATTTCGTTATACCAGACATATATGTTAATAATAATAATTAATGGCGCAACAACCCAAATCGGGCCTAGACCTTGAAGTAATGCTAAAGTTACTTCATTGCGTGACCAACGGAACACTAGGAGGTGAAGTGATCAGCTACACGCTCGTCCGTGATTATTACCCCGATCTTAGCTCAGGTTCTCATTTACAGTGGAGTGAACTGGTAGTCCGGCACCCAATCCCATTTTCAAAAATTACTTGTCGCCAAGCAGATTCAAACCTGGAACAGGTGCACCGAAGGCAAGGGCTCTAGAAACTAAGTCATCATCATCATCAATGGCGCGACAGCCCAAATCGGGCCAGGGCCTGCAGGATACATTGTCTGAAGTCATCTCGGTTCAGCGCCCGCGTCCTCCAGTTTGTGCATCTAAGAAGCGATTTGCAATCTGCGTCAACTGAATCCTCGTATCTTTTTCGCGGTTTTCCCACCGGTCGCTTGCCATGGGCTCTACCTTTCAATGTGCGCTTGGAAATTCTTCCGTCATCCATTCGCTCCACATGACCTGCCCATTGCAGCTTACGGAATTTTATAAGAGTCGATGCGGCTGGGTCGTCATAGATGTTATACAACTCGTTGTTGTACCGAATACGCCATTCAGTGCCTTCTCTTACTGGTCCCAAAATTCTTCGAAGAATTCGTCGTTCAAAAGTGTCTATTGATTTTTCAGACGCTTGGGTGAGAGTCCACGTGTACTCTGTGGAACCAAGCCAACTTTGGCTTGTGAGCGTTTTTCCGTTCACTAAATTTTGAGTTTATGTATATTTCATTACTTTTTACTTATTTCTAACGTTTATCTTGAAAGTATTGTTTTTGTTTTTTGGAGATACTATATATTTTATTTGTTGTAATAAATGAATAAGCGTTTGTAAATGTTTATCTTTAATAATTTGCATATACCTTTGGTAATCCGAATTCCCGCATAATCCGGATTGGGGGTGGTTTTAATTGATCCGGATTAGCGAGACTCTACTGTACCTACCTATTTTATTTCTTAGAAAATTAGCTTGTACTTCCCATTCAGCTCAAGAAATTTTTTAATTTTAAATGAAAGGCGAAAGTACCCTCTAATCGGAACTTATTGTTGTTAAGGGAGAATCTTAATTTGGAGTGCAAGTGATTATCAAGACTAATTTAATCACATGTATTTGGTTTTAGAGAATCTAGTGAAATCTTAACTTTGTCCGTATTTGAAAAGTTACATGATCTTCTGTTTTAATATGCTTTAATCATATCACTGAAGGTTTTCTCTATATAAAAAACATATTCATATAAACGATTCGCAGTGGTAGTGGCAGAGTGGCACACCTCAATTTCTGTAAAACAAGTTCACCCTTAAAGGATCGAATGTACCTGTCGTAACCTATCACCAAATTAAAATTGGTGATACGTTACCGAACTTTCTTCTCAGAACTTACTGTGAGAAGGTAATTTTGAGTAAAAATAGAGGTATTTTTTAATATAAATATCTTTATTTAAAGTTATCCGAGTTCTTCGGTGGACAGTTGAGAACTGGTAAACTCTTCTTGTCTACGGAAGAAAGAAAGGTAGGTTTTTGGACGAAAGATGAAGAAGTTTATTGGGACTATAAAATACCTGACCCGACTCAGTGGAAAGAACGAATCTGGCTGCCAGATGCTGACCTTAATCCTACTGGGGAAAATTCCTTTTCGAATTTTATTGCCTTCTTTACCTGGCTCTTTCTACTGAGTCATAAATGTTAGAGGGAAAATAAAGATGTTAGATGATAGGTAGGTAGACTGACGGATTTGTGGAAAGGAAAAAAGAGGAATTGGATGTATGATAAGGATTCCGGTAGGAACAGTACCCATAGAAAGTCATCTAGATATTCGGACACTCATGGTAAAAAAAAAATTGCAACGAATAAAAAGGTTATGAATTATATATTATTTCTGGTTATTACCTATAGATTTAAAAAAAAAAGTTTTAATTCGAAAATGTGAGAAAAAAAAGGATACTATGTTATTTGTTATTTTTTAATTGCTACATGGATGTTGTGACGACAGCCAGTCTATTTGTCTCACGAATCTTATACGTGAATTGTTCGTTTTACAATTTATCAATTTTCTTTTTTCCTTTTTTTTTTTGGCGTCGTCCTAATCCTAATTGCACTGCATACCCTGTATTTCATCAGAACTTTCAATAGAAAGTGATTGTCAGGTTCACCCCAAGCACTTGCTATGTTCTTTAACTGGGCACAACTCACATGAACACGACGTCTTTATCTGGCTGCGTGGGTACATGAGAGTTTCTCATACGATTTCAGATGTGTATGCGTGAAAAGCTCGGATGAGTTTTTTAAGTCAGTTGAATGAATTTCAATGGATTTGAATGAATTGAAAAAGTGCCACTTTCCAAATATTCCCGCCAGAGGCATTGCGGTACTTAGTCAGACACAACTGGAGCCAGCTGACTCGACATGACAGTATGTGATTAGGCCGCAAAAGTTAACTCGAACCGTGATCGTTTCTTAGTGAATTGTTTCTGTTTTTTGTGTTTTATCGTTGATTGGCGGCCACGAAAGTCTCCCGTGAAGAAGGAAAAAAAACCGAGTAATAGCGAGAGCGAAGAAAAGTACTGCGGCCGGCTTCTGTCAAACGAACGCGTCCGAATTGAAATTGAAAGCTTTCCGCTCGTTTTTGTGTGTTTAAGCTTTGACCGAAAGCGTGGAGGTTGATATGGAAGGCGCTCCGCTACCATCACATCAGGGTCGCCACCTTTGGACCTCCACGTGGTGGTGGACCGCCAATGCGAGTTTCGCTGACCTGCCGTTCATTCACAACGTAAGCTTAAAGGGTTCGCTTAAATTATTTAAGTACTAATTCACTTTCTTCCCTTCCCAAAATAAAGCGTACGGTGGATATGTTTCAGCTCCATCACAACCATCCATAACAAGACTGGACACTTACTACACATGCATTTTTGTGTAAAAAAAACAAATAATCATTCCATAAGCGGAAAAAAGAAATCCGATTGAACAGTTCCAATTCCATATTCCTATTCAAATTCCCGTGCGAACGAAAAAGTACGCAAAGATGCAAAATGAATGAGTACACATTTGCATCTGTGTGCGTAGTCTTGCAAAATGCACGTAACAGAACGCTGTTCTAGTCTCATGTGTTCCAGCATAGGAATCTATAGGAACAATATGAGAAATGAAATCATACAAGCACAGCTGAGCTGTGTCTGCACATGATTCGATGGAGTTTTATTATAGGCGTTCTGTTAGGATGTCAATGAGTTGGTGAATGCATTTCGTTATCACTTTTTGTCTCTTTTTTAATCATGCATCATGCTATTTCTATCTACCTCCCTCACCTAATTAAATAAAGAAACCAAGGCCAAATTTTTATAAGAAAGATACTGCGTAGTGTCCTGTCTTCTTATGGATAGTCTTTGATCACAACATCCACCGCCCGCTGAGTCTTCGACGCTGGCCACCACGAGTACGGAACCGTCGACAGCAACAACGACAACATAAACACAATCGACACCACCACCGGTTCGAGGACTATCACGCGGGCATGGTGGACCTCCATCCCGCGGACGTGGCTCCTACATCCCGAACATAAAAGGTAGCGGACCCGGTCACGATCCCCATAAAAGGTCACCGCGGATATTCTTAGGGGCTGACACGTTCGTCACCGCGGATACTCTCAGGGGCTGACACGTTCGCCACCAACACACAGTGCCATACCGGCTACGGGACGACGGCTTCGAGTAGATACTCTCAGTCCACGGACTACGACCACAGTCAATACCAAACCTACAAGTAATTCTGGATATAGTGCGGAAACTGGTGGTATTATGCATAATTTGCGAACAAGTACAAGCAATCAGAAGGTGAACATTTTACAACTGATAAATAGTTAAGCTATGCTAAAGCAAACCCATATTTAGGTTCGAAACTATCACGTAGCATTCTATAGACCAGAAAATCTCACTACTATAATAACAGGCCATGTAGCAGCTAAGGATGTATTCGCGGCCTTGAAACCAAGAGAAGATAAAATCTTATCAAAGGTAAACGACTGTCAAAAAATATGTATGTGATTTTTCAAAAATATTTCTTTTCTCCAGCCTAAATTGAGCTCGTTTACGAAACCGTGGCAAACACCAGTTGATCCAATCGAAAAGTCGCAGAATTTAAAGGTTTGTATGCATTTGCACATTAATCCAATGATGTGATCAACATATCGATCCAAGTAGATTGTGTATCCGTCGGACGAAGAAGATTGCGGGCTTGTTTATGTCGGCTATCGATGACCAGACTGTGCGGAAGATCATTCAAAATTGATTGCATGCAACCTTCTATTGAGGTACCTAACGGATACATCCGTCAGTCCGCTTGAAAGAGAATTTGTGGAAATTGAAGATACTCTTGCTAGTAAGGTAAAACTAACAATTAACTTTCTGTTGTTTTCGAGATGATCTTAACTGAATTGTTTATCGGATTTTATTCAGGTATCCCACAGCATAATTGAAAATTTAAGTTCGTTGCTGTGCTTGATGTTCGAGAATGTTCCAGTTAATAATGGTCCTAGCTAAATTGAAGGCAATTCTTGCAATATTGCGAAAAATTTTGTTCACGATTTAATTGCGTCCGGATTTTCATTTGACTAAATTTCACCGTGTTTTTTTGCAGAGGAAGAGAAATTAGATATGCACAGCATGCATTACATCATAGAAAAAGAGATTTTAGAATCGTTGAGCAGTTTGGAAAGCAGTCCTCATGATACTGTTGCATTTTTAATAATTGGCGATGTTCTCTATGGACGAAATCAGGAAGATGTGAGTTGATTAATTTTACGAATCGAGGAACGCGGTTCTATTAAGTTTCTTCAGTTTGTAGGTCGTTTGAATACGAAAAAATTCCTGGAAATGTTCCTCACGAAGGACGAAACTTATTGGATTGATTTATTGAAAACCTACTTTATCGATGTAAGTCATAAAGTCACAGTTTTTGGAGAAGTGTTATTTTTAATGAAATTCTTTAAGGCTAATCAAATATGCGTCCGAGCATATCCTAGTATTGAGGAACAGGCAAGAATGTCGAAGGACGAGTTGGAACGAATTGAGAAGCAAAGAAACAGCCTGGGTGTTGATGGATTGAAGAAAAAAGGAGATGGAGTAGTTGAACATTGAATTGAATATTATCCGCACGAGCTACGCTCATGGATACTAAAATAAATTCAATTCAATTCAAAAGTAGTTGCAACTATGGCTATGAACGAGGCTTGCATTAATTTTAATAAACTTCATTTCCAAGATTTAAAAAAAAAAATCGGTCTTTCTTTAAGGAACAACCACCGCAGCTAATGCTCACACAAGTCCCAGTACCAAGCACTGAAGAAATTTACTATAATTTTTTGAAAATTTGCAAAGCAACTGATGGTGTTCAAATTATACCGTGTGTTAATTTTGCCGAATTTCCAGTTTACGCTGAAATCTATGATATTCATACAAATTTCGTATATGTAAGAAGTGGATGGGAAATTTTGATCATTTGTTTCCCATTCTTATTTTAAATTTTTTCCAGTTGATTGTTACCATAAAGTCTTTGAACTAACTGTTCATTGTCATTGTAGTAAAATCGTTGACAAAAAGAAGTGATATATATATATAAAAAAACATTTTAAAAAATGTAAAAAAAAGGTGTCGGGTTCAACAAAAAGGTATGATATTCACAGAGTCGGTTTTCTTTCGATTGAATATTTCCACTTACGCTATACAAATTTGTGATATTTTAATTTTTCAAAGAAACTCGACAATCGCTCGTCGTGGCAAAAAGATAATGTGCAAAGTTTACTTTTTGGTAACTTTTAATGTGGAAAATTTGGGGGGGGGGGAGGTGATATTTATCCGATCCCGGGATGATCAGATGATCAGCTCTCAATGTCGCAAGAGAATCGACATTTTCTTGAATATCAATAATAGCAAGATTCTAAACATTGGTGGAGATAGACACAGGAAAATTTAAAACTTTTGATAGGATCACCGATCACTGAACTTTACTTTAATATCGTTTTCCAGCAAACGCTTACAAACTTCGTGGCCAATGCCACTAGCGCCGCCTGTAGTCACAGCGTTCTTCTCGTTTGAGGTCCTCCTGATGAGTCTTTGCAGCACACACTTTAACTGACGATTGAAGTATTGGAGAGAAACACTAAGCATCGGAAACTGAGTGGTAACCTTAGACGTCGGTTATCTTTTATAGTCGGTTGAGATCGACAGATTCTTCCTACTGCTTAGGACGAAATGATCTGATCCCGTCGTGGCGAAAAAGATGATTTGCAAAGTTTACTTTTTGGTTGCTTTTAATGTGGAAGATTTTTGGGGGGGGGGGGGGGGGGTTGATATTTCTCCGAGCTATTGTCGAGTTTCTTTGAAAAATGAAAATATCACAAATTTGTTTAGCGTAAGTGAAAATATTCAATCGAAAGAAAGCCGACTCTGTGAATATCATACTTTTTTGTTGAACCCGACACCTTTTTTTTACATTTTTTAAAATGTTTTTTTATATATTTACAATTACAAGCAAACAAACGAATCGATTTTCTTTACAACCTTATTTTATAATAATTTAATGCTTATCTTAAGGATTGTAGACGAGAGAGTTGTTTAATTGAGGAGAATTGTAAACGAGAGAGTTGTTTAATTGATCTCGTAGATTTAAATACAATGATGTTATTGTATGGTCATAAAATGTGGATACTTACATACATATACTTTGTAGATGGTCATTGGCCTTTTGCATGTGTACCATTTTATTTTATTATGTGATTTATGTATTACCAATAAAAAAATATTTTTGTTGTCATTTAAAGAAAAGAAATTTTTTGATATTTTGAATTTTTTTCCAAAAAATTTATTTTGTATTTTTTTCAAAGAAAATGACGTAAAATAATATCTTTTTATATCGAGAATAGTGAATAGCTCAAACTTGGAATAACTAAGAGCTATTAGATAAGTACGTTTAGAAAAAAAAGGAAAAAAAAAAAAATATCAAATTTTAAACTAATTTTTATTTTCAAATATGTCTAATATTTTCGTTTTAAGCTCTTCTCAATCCGTCCTCCCATTCTATACTTAAAATTCACATTTTTATTGGCATATGGAAGTGGGAGAAAATATGTCAGTGAAAATGGGTGCACATATTTTTATGAATTTCATCATATCTCTAGGTTTTTTAAAATATTAAATGAATTACGTTTTCTTTGAACTTATTTGACTAATTTACTCATCCCTTTGCTATGCTAACATAATACAGTTTTTAAGACATTAAGTTATCTGTTGACTACATTACAAACTATAAAACGGTAGTCATAATAAGGAAAAAACGAATTAATTAAATCTATTTGTTGTGGCTCTCTAATAAATGACTAATGGGATGTAAATCAGCTGTAAACATTGTTGTGAATTCCGCCATATCCCCAAAGTTTGACTAGATATTATATAACGATTTAACTTCAACGAAATTTTTATTGAAGAGCCAAGGAAACGTGTGTTATTTTTTTGCTTTTAAAATCCTGAGAAGGTCCTCTCTCGAATTTCGTTATACCAGACATATATGTTAATAATAATAATTAATGGCGCAACAACCCAAATCGGGCCTAGACCTTGAAGTAATGCTAAAGTTACTTCATTGCGTGACCAACGGAACACTAGGAGGTGAAGTGATCAGCTACACGCTCGTCCGTGATTATTACCCCGATCTTAGCTCAGGTTCTCATTTACAGTGGAGTGAACTGGTAGTCCGGCACCCAATCCCATTTTCAAAAATTACTTGTCGCCAAGCAGATTCAAACCTGGAACAGGTGCACCGAAGGCAAGGGCTCTAGAAACTAAGCCATCATCATCATCAATGGCGCGACAGCCCAAATCGGGCCAGGGCCTGCAGGATACATTGTCTGAAGTCATCTCGGTTCAGCGCCCGCGTCCTCCAGTTTGTGCATCTAAGAAGCGATTTGCAATCTGCGTCAACTGAATCCTCGTATCTTTTTCGCGGTTTTCCCACCGGTCGCTTGCCATGGGCTCTACCTTTCAATGTGCGCTTGGAAATTCTTCCGTCATCCATTCGCTCCACATGACCTGCCCATTGCAGCTTACGGAATTTTATAAGAGTCGATGCGGCTGGGTCGTCATAGATGTTATACAACTCGTTGTTGTACCGAATACGCCATTCAGTGCCTTCTCTTACTGGTCCCAAAATTCTTCGAAGAATTCGTCGTTCAAAAGCGTCTATTGATTTTTCAGACGCTTGGGTGAGAGTCCACGTTTCACTTGCATATAGTAGCACAGGTCTTATTATGGTCTTGTATATGCGAAGTTTGCTCAGCCTGTGCACTTTTTTCGATTTTAAAATCGGGAGAACCGAGAAATATGCCTTATTTGCTAGTGTGATCCGTTGATTTACTTCGTCCCGTTCGTTGCCGTCTCTTACAAGGTGTGATCCCAAGTATGAGAAATGATCCACATTCTCCAGATTGTAGTCCCCCAAGGTCATATTTTGTCTAGTTGGCGCGTTTCTTCTTGTTTGGGTCATGAACTTGGTCTTATTCTCATTGACCCTTAGCCCGACATCCTTTGCTGCTGAGTCTAGACAGTGGAAGACTTTCTTTGCGTCTGGAACAGATCTGGCCATGATGTTTACGTCATCCGCGTACACCACTAGTTGAGTGGACTTGATTAGTAGGGTACTTCTGGTATCAACGGGTACCTTTCTGATGACATATTCCAGGGCAAGGTTGAAGAGCATGGGAGCGAGTCCATCTCCCTGCTTCAGGCCGGATTCTGTTCGGAAGCTTTGGGTTAGCTCGTTTTGTATCCTTACTTGGGATTCAGTGTCAGTCATGGTCATTTTTGTTAATCGGACGAGTTTTGATGGGATTCCAAAGTCGAGCATTATTTTATATAGTACATTACGATCTATACTATCGTATGCCTGTTTGAAGTCCACGAAGATCTGGTGCACGTCAATGTTATACTCCCAGCATTTTTCTAGCACTTGTTTGACTGAGAATATCTGGTCAATAGTAGATCGTCCGGTTCTGAAACCACCTTGGTATTCGCCGATAATACTTTCTGTATAAGGCTTTAATCGATTATGAATTACTTTCGTCAGTATTTTGTAGGACGTACACAACAATGATATGCCTCTGTAATTTTCACATCGCAATTTATCTCCTTTCTTGTAGATTGGACATATAATGCTTTGGCGCCAGTCGTCGGGTATTTTTTCTTCCATCCAAATTTTTGTCACGATTTTGTGTAGGAGGTTGGCGAGGTATGGACCGCCTCCCTTTAGGAGCTCTGCTGGTATTGCATCAACTCCGGGTGATCTATGTGTTTTTTGGTCGCGCAGGGCTGCTTCCACTTCTCCGATAGTGGGTACCGTAGTTGATGTCTGCTCATCCGATGGTGCACTTGATGTTATAATTGGGTCGGTGGTCGTCACTCTGTTAGGGTTCAGCAGCTTTTTAAAGTATTCAACCCATCTTTGTTTAATTTGTTCTGCGTCACTAAGGATATTTCCTTCCTTGTCTTTACAGAGGTTTGTTCGTGGCTTATAGCCTTGTCTTATTTGTTTGACGGCAGTATATGCGGATCGTAGATTATGTGACTTCATGTCAGTATTTAGGTTTATAATTATGTCATTGTTGTGTTTTCGTTTCTTTCGTCTGCAGATTTTGTTTGATAATCGCCTAAGCTCGTCGTATCCTTCTTTTTTGGCTCTCGTCGGTCTTTCAATGTACGCCTTGTAAGCTTCATTCTTTTTCGTTATTGCGTCACTACACTCATCATCGAACCAGTCATTATGTTTCTGCTGGGATTTTAATCCAATGATCTTTTCTGCTGTCGTTCTGATTCCATCTCTCAACTGTGTCCACTCTTGGTCGATGGTTGTCACTTCGTCAGTTCGTGATGTTTCAAAGTGATTTTGTAGCGCTGACTTATAGGCTGACGCGACAGTCTCGTCCTTTAGTTTATCGATGTCAAATTTGGGTGTCCTGCCCTTTTTGGAGTACCCGCATAATGCCACTCGACATCGATATTTCACTTTTACGAGATAGTGGTCGGAGTCGCAGTTTGCTCCGCGAAAAGATCTTACGTCTAGAATGCTGGTCGCAGCCCTTCTCTCGATCAGAATGTGGTCAATTTGATTGAAAGTGCGACCATCCGGAGATGACCACGTTCTTTTATGAATGTTGCGATGGGGGAAGCATGTTGAGCTTACAACTAAGTTTTTGCTGGTAGCGAAGTCGATTAGACGTTGTCCATTGTCATTGGTGGTGTTATGGAGACTGTGCCTTCCTGTGGTTCCTCTATGTGTCTCCTCTTGCCCAACTTCAGCGTTGAAGTCTCCTAGAAGTATCTTTATGTCGTTAGATGGTAAAGAGTCAAATGTTTGTTCTAGGGTGTTGTAAAAAATGTCCTTCACTGCATCATCCTTTTCCTCTGTTGGAGCGTGACAGTTTACCAGCCATACATTGAAAAATTTTGTTTTTATGCGGATCGCACACAGTCTTTCGTTTACGGGTTTGAAGTCGGTGATTAAGTTCTTAAATTTTATATCTACCACGAAAGCTACTCCAAATTCCCTGCTTCCCGAAGCTTTTCCACTGGTTAGTATTGTGTGTGTCCGCAAGTCATTAACCTCACATCCAAGCCATCTCGTTTCTTGGACCGCCAGAATGTTGATGTTGTATCCTGAAACTTCTTGAAGAAGCTCTCGCAGTGCACCTGTTCTGTAAAGGGAGCGAACGTTCCAAGATCCAAAAGAGTAGTCCTTAATGCGTTGCCAGAGTCGTTGCCGTTGATCCAATCTTTTACGAGGCTGTAGTCCTGCTTTCGGAACAATAGGTTTTTTTCCGGGGATGGGTTGTTAACCCATCGCCCAACCCCCAACCTGGAGGACCAGGTCTATGGTACATAGACGTGTGAACAACTTTCGGTTATGGTGTGCTGGAGTTCTCACAGCTATGCCGCGAGTCCAACTACACCAATTTTTAGACCTACTTCCTGAGACGCACTGGTGTTCCTGGCCATTCAGGATGTGTTCACTCGCTCCTCCTTATCTCAACCTGGGCTTGCGACCGGCTATGGCGGAGTTAGAAACTAAGCCACTCAGAGACATATCTGTTAGATCAGATATTAAATTAGATTTTCTTCTACGAACTAAGGTGCTGTACAGATTGCACACGACCAAACGAATTTTCGTTTTTCTGCGCCTGTTGTCAAATCTTCAGTTATTAGAAAACTAGTTGAAATCGTTAATCATAACATTTTTAAGAATATCATAAGATGAAATTTTTAGGGACTTTGATTTTCATTGATAACACTAAAAAGTAGTACGAATATTTTTAGTCGTCCGACGGATTCATTTTTCCTCTTATTATCAATTAAAAGTACAAAGTCCTGGATATTTTCTTTCATTACATTCTTGAAAATGTTTTTATTTACGATCATAACCAATTTTTTAATAACTAAAGATTTCACAATAGGTGGAAAAACGAAAAATCGTATTGGAAAATTCGTTCGTTCGTATGCAATGCTATAGCTATAGCCTAAAAATTTATTTCAAGATTTTTGGATATTCAACGCCAAGTAAATACGATTTAACAACTTTCGGTATCTTTCGGTCTGATGAAATGTAAAATTGGTTTTTATGTAATCGCCAAAGATCTGATTTCAAGACTTCTTAAAATTTAACCACTGAGGTGATTTGAAGGTGTTGCGTATGTTTTCACAAATTCTGCGATATTTCTATGGTTTTGTCAGCAAATTGGTTTTTATTTCTAGGGGTTTTTTTTATGTAATCGCCACCTTAAAAACCTCCTTATTTCTAAACAACTGTAAGGTAAGAGTGGGAGTGGCGATTGTGATAATTGTTTATTTGCAAAGGTATTACAAAAGGATGAATATGTTCCATATTATTATTTTGCGAGTCAGTACAGAGCAAGAAAAGGTAGTTGAATTGACCTTGAACCTTTTCGTAGCAAAAATGTTTACCGTGAAAAAAGTAGTAGATCTACTACAATCGTAGTAGGGGAGCATCACTGCATAGAAGACCCAAATCCAAAGCTCTAAAGGTTCAAAAAACTTTCCACACGCGTTACTGACTAAACTTTAAAGTACAGTCAGGAAAAAAAATTATTTTGGCTGTCACCATATCATCGTGGTGTATTTTTTTATCAATTGTCATTTTTCGGACTAAAAACGATAGAACCATTTCCAAAAACTAACTATTCATCACCTGCTCAGAACTGGCCTTTTTTATTGATATGCTGGGCAAAAAAGTTGGTTGTAAACTTAGGGAAAAAAGTTCGGGTGTGAACTTAGCATATCATCATGGTGTGTTTCTTTCAATTGTTCTTTTTCGGGCTAAAAAGGACAGAACTATTTTCGAAAAGTGCTAGGATCGCTAGAACTATTCTCCACCTACTCAGAACTGGTCTTTTTTTGTGATATGCTGGGCAGGGAAAAAAGTTCGGGTGTGAACTTAGCATATCATCATGGTGTGTTTCTTTCAATTGTCCTTTTTCGGGCTAAAGAGGACAGAACTATTTTGGAAAAGTACTAGGATCGCTAGAACTATTCTCCACCTACTCAGAACTGGTCTTTTTTTGTGATATGCTGGGCAGGGAAAAAAGTTCGGGTGTGAACTTAGCATATCATCGTGGTGTGTTTCTTTCAATTGTTCTTTTTCGGGCTAAAAAGGACAGAACTATTTTCGAAAAGTACTAGGATCGCTAGAACTATTCTCCATCTACTCAGAACTGGTCTTCTGTTTTGATATGCTGGGCAGGGAAAAAAGTTCGGGTGTGAACTTAGCATATCATCGTGGTGTGTTTCTTTCAATTGTTCTTTTTCGGGCTAAAAAGGACAGAACTATTTTCGAAAAGTGCTAGGATCGCTAGAACTATTCTCCACCTACTCAGAACTGGTCTTTTTTTGTGATATGCTGGGCAGGGAAAAAAGTTCGGGTGTGAACTTAGCATATCATCATGGTGTGTTTCTTTCAATTGTCCTTTTTCGGGCTAAAGAGGACAGAACTATTTTGGAAAAGTACTAGGATCGCTAGAACTATTCTCCACCTACTCAGAACTGGTCTTTTTTTGTGATATGCTGGGCAGGGAAAAAAGTTCGGGTGTGAACTTAGCATATCATCATGGTGTGTTTCTTTCAATTGTCCTTTTTCGGGCTAAAGAGGACAGAACTATTTTGGAAAAGTACTAGGATCGCTAGAACTATTCTCCACCTACTCAGAACTGGTCTTTTTTTGTGATATGCTGGGCAGGGAAAAAAGTTCGGGTGTGAACTTAGCATATCATCATGGTGTGTTTCTTTCAATTGTCCTTTTTCGGGCTAAAGAGGACAGAACTATTTTGGAAAAGTACTAGGATCGCTAGAACTATTCTCCACCTACTCAGAACTGGTCTTTTTTTGTGATATGCTGGGCAGGGAAAAAAGTTCGGGTGTGAACTTAGCATATCATCATGGTGTGTTTCTTTCAATTGTTCTTTTTCGGGCTAAAAAGGACAGAACTATTTTCGAAAAGTGCTAGGATCGCTAGAACTATTCTCCACCTACTCAGAACTGGTCTTTTTTTGTGATATGCTGGGCAGGGAAAAAAGTTCGGGTGTGAACTTAGCATATCATCATGGTGTGTTTCTTTCAATTGTCCTTTTTCGGGCTAAAGAGGACAGAACTATTTTGGAAAAGTGCTAGGATCGCTAGAACTATTCTCCACCTACTCAGAACTGGTCTTTTTTTGTGATATGCTGGGCAGGGAAAAAAGTTCGGGTGTGAACTTAGCATATCATCATGGTGTGTTTCTTTCAATTGTCCTTTTTCGGGCTAAAGGGGACAGAACTATTTTGGAAAAGTACTAGGATCGCTAGAACTATTCTCCATCTACTCAGAACTGGTCTTTTGTTTTGATATGCTGGGCAGGGAAAAAAGTTCGGGTGTGAACTTAGCATATCATCGTGGTGTGTTTCTTTCAATTGTTCTTTTTCGGGCTAAAAAGGACAGAACTATTTTCGAAAAGTACTAGGATCGCTAGAACTATTCTCCACCTACTCA
Source organism: Beris chalybata (assembly GCA_949128065.1). NCBI lineage: Eukaryota > Metazoa > Arthropoda > Insecta > Diptera > Stratiomyidae > Beris > Beris chalybata. The sequence goes on from OX421895.1 coordinate 53,368,702, forward strand.
GAACTGGTCTTTTTTTGTGATATGCTGGGCAGGGAAAAAAGTTCGGGTGTGAACTTAGCATATCATCATGGTGTGTTTCTTTCAATTGTCCTTTTTCGGGCTAAAGAGGACAGAACTATTTTGGAAAAGTACTAGGATCGCTAGAACTATTCTCCATCTACTCAGAACTGGTCTTTTGTTTTGATATGCTGCTCAGGGAAAAAAGTTCGGGAGTGAACTTAGCATATCATCGTGGTGTGTTTCTTTCAATTGTCCTTTTTCGGGCTAAAAAGGACAGAACTATTTTCGAAAAGTACTAGGATCGCTAGAACTATTCTCCACCTACTCAGAACTGGTATTTTGTTTTGATATGCTGGGCAGGGAAAAAAGTTCGGGTGTGAAGTTAGCATATCATCGTGGTGTGTTTCTTTCAATTGTCCTTTTTCGGGCTAAAAAGGACAGAACTATTTTCGAAAAGTACTAGGATCGCTAGAACTACTCTCCACCTACTCAGAACTGGTCTTTTTTTGTGATATGCTGGGCAGGGAAAAAAGTTCGGGTGTAAACTTAGCATATCATCGTGGTGTGTTTCTTTCAATTGTCCTTTTTCGGGCTAAAATGGACAGAACTATTTTGGAAAAGTACCAGGATCGCTAGAACTATTCTCCACCTACTCAGAACTGGTCTTTTTTTGTGATATGCTGGTCAGGGAAAAAAGTTCGGGTGTGAACTTAGCATATCATCGTGGTGTGTTTCTTTCAATTGTCCTTTTTCGGGCTAAAAAGGACAGAACTATTTTGGAAAAGTATCAAGATCGCTAGAACTATTCTCCACCTACTCAGAACTGGTCTTTTTTTTGATATGCTGGGCAGGGAAAAAAGTTCGGGTGTGAACTTAGCATATCATCGTGGTGTGTTTCTTTCAATTGTCCTTTTTCGGGCTAAAAAGTACAGAACTGTTTTGGAAAAGTACTAGGATCGCTAGAACTATTATCCATCTACTCAGAACTGGTCTCTTGTTTTGATATGCTGCTCAGGGAAAAAAGTTCGGGAGTGAACTTAGCATATCATCGTGGTGTATTTCTTTCAATTGTCCTTTTTCGGGCTAAAAAGGACAGAACTATTTTGGAAAAGTACTAGGATCGCTAGAACTATTCTCCACCTACTCAGAACTGGTATTTTGTTTTGATATGCTGGGCAGGGAAAAAAGTTCGGGTGTGAAGTTAGCATATCATCGTGGTGTGTTTCTTTCAATTGTCCTTTTTCGGGCTAAAAAGGACAGAACTATTTTGGAAAAGTACTAGGATCGCTAGAACTATTCTCCACCTACTCAGAACTGGTCTTTTTTTGTGATATGCTGGGCAGGGAAAAAAGTTCGGGTGTGAACTTAGCACATCATCGTGGTGTGTTTCTTTCAATTGTCCTTTTTCGGGCTAAAAAGGACAGAACTATTTTGGAAAAGTATCAAGATCGCTAGAACTGGTCTTTTTTTGTGATATGCTGGGCAGGGAAAAAAGTTCGGGTGTGAACTTAGCATATCATCGTGGTGTGTTTCTTTCAATTGTCCTTTTTCGGGCTAAAAAGGACAGAACTATTTTGGAAAAGTATCAAGATCGCTAGAACTATTCTCCACCTACTCAGAACTGGTCTTTTTTTGTGATATGCTGGGCAGGGAAAAAAGTTCGGGTGTGAACTTAGCATATCATCGTGGTGTGTTTCTTTCAATTGTCCTTTTTCGGGCTAAAAAGGACAGATTTATTTTCGAAAAGTATCAGGATCGCTAGAACTATTCTCCACCTACTCAGAACTGGTCTTTTTTTGTGATATGCTGAGCAGGAAAAAAAGTTCGGGTGTGAACTTAGCATATCATCGTGGTGTGTTTCTTTCAATTGTCCTTTTTCGGGCTAAAAAGGACAGATTTATTTTCGAAAAGTATCAGGATCGCTAGAACTATTCTCCACCTACTCAGAACTGGTCTTTTTTTGTGATATGCTGGGCAGGGAAAAAAGTTCGGGTGTGAACTTAGCATATCATCGTGGTGTGTTTCTTTCAATTGTCCTTTTTCGGGCTAAAAGGACAGAACTATTTTGGAAAAGTATCAAGATCGCTAGAAATATTCTCCACCTACTCAGAACTGGTCTTTTTTTGTGATATGCTGGGCAGGGAAAAAAGTTCGGGTGTGAAGTTAGCATATCATGGTGGTGTGTTTCTTTCAATTGTCCTTTTTCGGGCTAAAAAGGACAGAACTATTTTCGAAAAGTATCAGGATCGCTAGAACTATTCTCCACCTACTCAAAACTGGTCTTCATCGTGGTGTGTTTCTTTCAATTGTCCTTTTTCGGGCTAAAAAGGACAGAACTATTTTGGAAAAGTACTAGGATCGCTAGAACTATTCTCCACCTACTCAGAACTGGTCTTTTTTTGTGATATGCTGGGCAGGGAAAAAAGTTCGGGTGTGAACTTAGCATATCATCGTGGTGTGTTTCTTTCAATTGTCCTTTTTCGGGCTAAAAAGGACAGAACTATTATCGAAAAGTATCAAGATCGCTAGAACTGGTCTTTTTTTGTGATATGCTGGGCAGGGAAAAAAGTTCGGGTGTGAAGTTAGCATATCATCGTGTTGTGTTTCTTTCAATTGTCCTTTTTCGGGCTAAGAAGGACAGAACTGTTTTGGAAAAGTACTAGGATCGCTAGAACTATTCTCCATCTACTCAGAACTGGTCTTTTGTTTTGATATGCTGCTCAGGGAAAAAAGTTCGGGAGTGAACTTAGCATATCATCGATGTGTATTTCTTTCAATTGTCCTTTTTCGGGCTAAAAAGGACAGAACTATTTTGGAAAAGTACTAGGATCGCTAGAACTATTCTCCACCTACTCAGAACTGGTATTTTGTTTTGATATGCTGGGCAGGGAAAAAAGTTCGGGTGTGAAGTTAGCATATCATCGTGGTGTGTTTCTTTCAATTGTCCTTTTTCGGGCTAAAAAGGACAGAACTATTTTCGAAAAGTACTAGGATCGCTAGAACTATTCTCCACCTACTCAGAACTGGTCTTTTTTTGTGATATGCTGGGCAGGGAAAAAAGTTCGGGTGTGAACTTAGCATATCATCGGGGTGTGTTTCTTTCAATTGTCCTTTTTCGGGCTAAAAAGGACAGAACTATTTTGGAAAAGTACTAGGATCGCTAGAACTATTCTCCACCTACTCAGAACTGGTCTTTTTTTGTGATATGCTGGGCAGGGAAAAAAGTTCGGGTGTGAACTTAGCATATCATCGTGGTGTGTTTCTTTCAATTGTCCTTTTTCGGGCTAAAAAGGACAGAACTATTTTGGAAAAGTACTAGGATCGCTAGAACTATTCTCCACCTACTCAGAACTGGTCTTTTGTTTTGATATGCTGCTCAGGGAAAAAAGTTCGGGAGTGAACTTAGCATATCATCGTGGTGTGTTTCTTTCAATTGTCCTTTTTCGGGCTTAAAAGGACAGAACTATTTTGGAAAAGTACTAGGATCGCTAGAACTATTCTCCACCTACTCAGAACTGGTCTTTTTTTGTGATATGCTGGGCAGGGAAAAAAGTTCGGGTGTGAACTTAGCATATCATCGTGGTGTGTTTCTTTCAATTGTCCTTTTTCGGGCTGAAAAGGACAGATTTATTTTCGAAAAGTATCAGGGTCGCTAGAACTATTCTCCACCTACTCAGAACTGGTCTTTTTTTGTGATATGCTGGGCAGGAAAAAAAGTTCGGATGTGAAATTAGCATATCATCGTGGTGTGTTTCTTTCAATTGTCCTTTTTCGGGCTAAGAAGGACAGAACTATTTTGGAAAAGTACTAGGATCGCTAGAACTATTCTCCACCTACTCAGAACTGGTCTTTTTTGTGATATGCTGGGCAGGGAAAAAAGTTCGGGTGTGAACTTAGCATATCATCGTGGTGTGTTTCTTTCAATTGTCCTTTTTCGGGCTAAGAAGGACAGAACTATTTTGGAAAAGTACTAGGATCGCTAGAACTATTCTCCACCTACTCAGAACTGGTCTTTTTTTGTGATATGCTGGGCAGGGAAAAAAGTTCGGGTGTGAACTTAGCATATCATCGTGGTGTGTTTCTTTCAATTGTCCTTTTTCGGGCTAAAAAGGACAGAACTATTTTGGAAAAGTACTAGGATCGCTAGAACTATTCTCCACCTACTCAGAACTGGTCTTTTTTTGTGATATGCTGGGCAGGGAAAAAAGTTCGGCTGTGAACTTAGCATATCATCGTGGTGTGTTTCTTTCAATTGTCCTTTTTCGGGCTAAAAAGGACAGAACTATTTTGGAAAAGTATCAACATCGCTAGAACTGGTTTTTTTTAGTGATATGCTGGGCAGTGAAAAAAGTTCGGGTGTGAACTAAGCATATCATCGTGGTGTGTTTCTTTCAATTGTCCTTTTTCGGGCTAAAAAGGACAGATTTATTTTCGAAAAGTATCAGGATCGCTAGAACTATTCTCCACCTACTCAGAACTGGTCTTTTTTTGTGATATGCTAGGCAGGGAAAAAAGTTCGGGTGTGAACTTAGCATATCATCGTGGTGTGTTTCTTTCAATTGTCCTTTTTCGGGCTAAAAAGGACAGAACTATTTTGGAAAAGTACTAGGATCGCTAGAACTATTAACTGGTCTTTTTTTGTGATATGCTGGGCAGGGAAAAAAGTTCGGGTGTGAACTTAGCATATCATCGTGGTGTGTTTCTTTCAATTGTCCTTTTTCGGGCTAAAAAGGACAGAACTATTTTGGAAAAGTATCAACATCGCTAGAACTGGTCTTTTTTAGTGATATGCTGGGCAGGGAAAAAAGTTCGGGTGTGAACTTAGCATATCATGGTGGTGTGTTTCTTTCAATTGTCCTTTTTCGGGCTAAAAAGGACAGAACTATTTTCGAAAAGTATCAGGATCGCTAGAACTATTCTCCACCTACTCAGAACTGGTCTTTTTTTGTGATATGCTGGGCAGGGAAAAAAGTTCGGGTGTGAACTTAGCATATCATCGTGGTGTGTTTCTTTCAATTGTCCTTTTTCGGGCTAAAAAGGACAGAACTATTTTGGAAAAGTATCAAGATCGCTAGAACTGGTGTTTTTTTGTGATATGCTGGGCAGGGAAAAAAGTTCGGGTGTGAACTTAGCATATCATCGTGGTGCGTTTCTTTCAATTGTCCTTTTTCGGGCTAAAAAGGACAGAACTATTTTCGAAAAGTGCTAGGATCGCTAGAACTATTCTCCACCTACTCAGAACTGGTCTTTTTTTGTGATATGCTGGGCAGGGAAAAAATTTCGGGTGTGAACTTAGCATATCATCGTGGTGTGTTTCTTTCAATTGTCCTTTTTCGGGCTAAAAAGGACAGAAATATTTTGGAAAAGTATCAAAATCGCTTGAACTATTCTCCACCTACTCAGAACTGGTCTTTTTTGTGATATGCTGGGCAGGGAAAAAGGTTTGGGTGTGAGCTTAGCATATCATCGTGGTGTGTTTCTTTCAATTGTCCTTTTTCGGGCTAAAAAGGACAGAACTATTTTCGAAAAGTACTAGGATCGCTAGAACTATTCTCCACCTACTCAGAACTGGTCTTTTTTTGTGATATGCTGGGCAGGGAAAAAATTTCGGGTGTGAACTTAGCATATCATCGTGGTGTGTTTCTTTCAATTGTCCTTTTTCGGGCTAAAAAGGACTGAAATATTTTGGAAAAGTATCAAAATCGCTAGAACTATTCTCCACCTACTCAGAACTGGTCTTTTTTTGTGATATGCTGGGCAGGGAAAAAGGTTTGGGTGTGAGCTTAGCATATCATCGTGGTGTGTTTCTTTCAATTGTCCTTTTTCGGGCTAAAAAGGACAGAACTATTTTCGAAAAGTACTAGGATCGCTAGAACTATTCTCCACCTACTCAGAACTGGTATTTTGTTTTGATATGCTGGGCAGGGAAAAAAGTTCGGGTGTGAAGTTAGCATATCATCGTGGTGTGTTTCTTTCAATTGTCTTTTTTCGGGCTAAAAAGGACAGAACTATTTTGGAAAGTATCAATATCGCTAGAACTATTCTCCACCTACTCAGAACTGGTCTTTTTTTGTGATATGCTGGGCAGGGAAAAAAGTTTGGGTGTGAGCTTAGCATATCATCGTGGTGTGTTTCTTTCAATTGTCCTTTTTCGGGCTAAAGAGGACAGAACTATTTTGGAAAAGTACTAGGATCGCTAGAACTATTCTCCACCTACTTAGAACTGGTCTTTTTTTGTGATATGCTGGGCAGGGAAAAAAGTTCGGGTGTGAACTTAGCATATCATCGTGGTGTGTTTCTTTCAATTGTCCTTTTTCGGGCTAAAAAGGACAGAAATATTTTCGAAAAGTATCAGGATCGCTAGAACTATTCTCCACCTACTCAGAACTGGTCTTTTTTTGTGATATGCTGGGCAGGGAAAAAATTTCGGGTGTGAACTTAGCATATCATCGTGGTGTGTTTCTTTCAATTGTCCTTTTTCGGGCTAAAAAGGACAGAAATATTTTGGAAAAGTATCAAAATCGCTTGAACTATTCTCCACCTACTCAGAACTGGTCTTTTTTGTGATATGCTGGGCAGGGAAAAAGGTTTGGGTGTGAGCTTAGCATATCATCGTGGTGTGTTTCTTTCAATTGTCCTTTTTCGGGCTAAAAAGGACAGAACTATTTTCGAAAAGTACTAGGATCGCTAGAACTATTCTCCACCTACTCAGAACTGGTATTTTGTTTTGATATGCTGGGCAGGGAAAAAAGTTCGGGTGTGAAGTTAGCATATCATCGTGGTGTGTTTCTTTCAATTGTCCTTTTTCGGGCTAAAAAGGACAGAACTATTTTGGAAAGTATCAATATCGCTAGAACTATTCTCCACCTACTCAGAACTGGTCTTTTCTTGTGATATGCTGGGCAGGGAAAAAAGTTTGGGTGTGAGCTTAGCATATCATCGTGGTGTGTTTCTTTCAATTGTCCTTTTTCGGGCTAAAGAGGACAGAACTATTTTGGAAAAGTACTAGGATCGCTAGAACTATTCTCCACCTACTTAGAACTGGTCTTTTTTTGTGATATGCTGGGCAGGGAAAAAAGTTCGGGTGTGAACTTAGCATATCATCGTGGTGTGTTTCTTTCAATTGTCCTTTTTCGGGCTAAAAAGGACAGAACTATTTTCGAAAAGTACTAGGATCGCTAGAACTATTCTCCACCTACTCAGAACTGGTATTTTGTTTTGATATGCTGGGCAGGGAAAAAAGTTCGGGTGTGAAGTTAGCATATCATCGTGGTGTGTTTCTTTCAATTGTCCTTTTTCGGGCTAAAAAGGACAGAACTATTTTGGAAAGTATCAATATCGCTAGAACTATTCTCCACCTACTCAGAACTGGTCTTTTTTTGTGATATGCTGGGCAGGGAAAAAAGTTCGGGTGTGAAGCTAGCATATCATCGTGGTGTGTTTCTTTCAATTGTCCTTTTTCGGGCTAAAAAGGACAGAACTATTTTCGAAAAGTACTAGGATCGCTAGAACTATTCTCTACCTACTCAGAACTGGTCTTTTTTTGTGATATGCTGGGCAGGGAAAAAAGGTCGAGTGTGAACTTAGCATATCATCGAGGTGTGTTTCTTTCAATTGTCCTTTTTCGGGCTAAAAAGGACAGAACTGTTTTGGAAAAGTATCAAGATCGCTAGAACTATTCTCCACCTACTCAGAACTGGTCTTTTTTTGTGATATGCTGGGCAGGGAAAAAAGTTCTGGTGTGAACTCTGCATATCATCGTGGTGTGTTTCTTTCAATTGTCCTTTTTCGGGCTAAAAAGGACAGAAATATTTTAGAAAAGTATCAAGATCGCTAGAACTATTCTCCACCTTCTCAGAACAGGCCTTTTTTTGTGATATGCTGGGCAGGAAAAAAAGTTCGGGTGTGAACTGTGCATATCATCGTGGTGTGTTTCTTTCAATTGTCCTCTTTCGGACTAAAAAGGACAGAACTATTTTGGAAAAGTATCAAGATCGCTAGAACTATTCTCCACCTACTCAGAACTGGTCTTTTTTTGTGATATGCTGAGCAGGGAAAAAGGTTTGGGTGTGAGCTTAGCATATCATCGTGGTGTGTTTCTTTCAATTGTCCTTTTTCGGGCTAAAAAGGACAGAACTATTTTCGAAAAGTATCAGGATCGCTAGAAGTATTCTCCACCTACTCAGATCTGGTCTTTTTTTGTGATATGCTGGGCAGGGAAAAAAGTTCGGGTGTGAACTTAGCATATCATCGTGGTGTGTTTCTTTCAATTGTCCTTTTTCGGGCTAAAAAGGACAGAATTATTTTGGAAAGTATCAATATCGCTAGAACTATTCTCCACCTACTCAGATCTGGTCTTTTTTTGAGATATGCTGGGCAGGGAAAAAAGTTCGGATGTGAAGTTAGCATATCATCGTGGTGCGTTTCTTTCAATTGTCCTTTTTCGGGCTAAAAAGGACAGAACTATTTTGGAAAAGTATCAAGATCGCTAGAACTATTCTCCACCTACTCAGAACTAGTCTTTTTTTGTGATATGCTGGGCAGTGAAAAAAGTTAGGGTGTGAACTTAGCATATCATCGTGGTGTGTTTCTTTCAATTGTCCTTTTTCGGGCTAAAAAGGACAGAACTATTTTGGAAAGTATCAATATCGCTAGAACTATTCTCCACCTACTCAGAACTGGTCTTTTTTTGTGATATGTTGTTCAGGGAAAAAAGTTCGGATGTGAAGTTAGCATATCATCGTGGTGCGTTTCTTTCAATTGTCCTTTTTCGGGCTAAAAAGGACAGAACTATTTTGGAAAAGTATCAAGATCGCTAGAACTATTCTCCACCTACTCAGAACTAGTCTTTTTTTGTGATATGCTGGGCAGGGAAAAAAGTTAGGGTGTGAACTTAGCATATCATCGTGGTGTGTTTCTTTCAATTGTCCTTTTTCGGGCTAAAAAGGACAGAACTATTTTCGAAAAGTATCAGGATCGCTAGAAGTATTCTCCATCTACTCAGATCTTTTTTTTTGTGATATGCTAGGCAGGGAAAAAAGTTCGGGTGTGAACTTAGCATATCATCGTGGTGTGTTTCTTTCAATTGTCCTTTTTCGGGCTAAAAAGGACAGAACTATTTTGGAAAAGTATCAAGATCGCTAGAACTATTCTCCACCTACTCAGAACTGGTCTTTTTTTGTGATATGCTGGGCAGGGAAAAAAGTTCGGGTGTGAAGTTAGCATATCATCGTGGTGTGTTTCTTTCAATTGTCCTTTTTCGGGCTAAAAAGGACAGAACTATTTTGGAAAATTACTAGGATCGCTAGAACTATTCTCCACCTACTCAGAACTGCTCTTTTTTTGTGATATGCTGTACAGGGAAAAAAGTTCGGGTGTGAACTTAGCATATCATCGTGGTGTGTTTCTTTCAATTGTCCTTTTTCGGGCTAAAAAGGACAGAACTATTTTGGAAAAGTATCAAGATCGCTAGAACTATTCTCCACCTACTCAGAACTGGTCATTTTTTGTGATATGCTGGGCAGGGAAAAAAGTTCGGGTGTGAACTTAGCATATCATCGTGGTGTGTTTCTTTCAATTGTCCTTTTTCGGGCTAAAAAGGACAGAACTATTTTCGAAAAGTACCAGGATCACTAAAAAAATTCTCCACCTGCTCAGAACTGGTCTTTTTTCTTGATATGCTGGTTAGGGAAAAATTTTCCAAGCCTTAGAAAAGTTAGAATATCATTTTTTCGAATGTCCTTTTTTGGGCTTAAATGAACAGAACTATATCTTAAAAGTAACATTAACTCTGTAACTAATGTTCCTTTGATGTAATTTGTTTTTGATTTTTGAATTGACGGAAAATGATATGATAAGGGAAGTTAGCATATCATTTTTTGAATAGTCCTTTTTTCGGCTTTAAACGCCAGAACTATTGCTAAAAAGTATCAGGAACTATGGAACTATTGTGCATGCCAAGAGAACTCCATTTTTTTTGTGATATGCTGGGACATGATATGCTAAGTTCACAGACATAATGAAGAGCATGTACTGCTTCTTGATACAATTGTAATGCAGCGTTTTCTTTTTATGCAGCCTTTTGATCTTGCGAGATGACGAAAGTTGAATTTATAGTATGACGATTATGCATTTGTATGTGCATTTACCGATTCGTATGATAAGATCAAGTTTTGCGTAATTTTTTGCTATCAAGACTGGCATTGGATCAAGTTCGAGGCGGTACAAATGTATGTCTGAGAGATATTATCAGTTTTGCTTATGCTTCGATTTTTGCGCGTTTATTTTTTGCTACATCATTAAGATTGGCATTGAGTCAAGTTCAAGGTGATACAAGTGTATATCTGAGCGGGCTATTAGCAATTTTGCTTATGCTTTAATTTTCGTGCGATTATTTTTGTTTTGATTGAGTTGATTCATATTTTTGTTCAATAATACTGCGTAATATTGCGAAATAGCGTCTGAAAACTACAAAGTATTCAACGAAACAAGTTCTTTCGCATTTTTGTGACTCATGTGTAAGAAGATGCAACAGTTTAGTTGATATTATTGCAAAATAGTGCCTGAAAACTTCAAAAGTATTGAATGAAACAGGATTTTTTCGCATTTTTACGGATAACGCGTCAATTTTCGCGCGTTTTATTTTTTTGTTGAAGAAGATGCAACACTTTATCTGCTATTATTGCGAAATTGTGTCTGAATACTTCAAAAGTATTGCATGAAACAGGGTTTTTCGCATTTTTATTATTTTTTGTAGAAGAAGATGCAACACTTTATCTGCTATTATTGCGAAATGGTGACTGAAAACTTCAAAATTATTGAATGAAACAGATTTTTCGCATGTTTTGTGACTCATGCGGCAATTTTCGCGCAGTTTATTGTTTTTAAGGTAGATGATGTAACAGTTTAGTTGATATTATTGCAAAATTGTTAATGAAAACTTCAAAAGTATTGAATGAAACACAATTTTTTCGCTTTTTTCAGCTCTTGCATCATTTTTCGTACGCTTTATTATTTTTGTAGGAGCCGATGCAACACTTTAGTTGCTATTATTGTGAAATACAGCCAAGGGCGCCCATAGAACTTTTTCCAGGGGGGGCAAGCCAAAAGTTTTATTAAATAACGCCCCACTTCATTTAGAATCTGAACTTATGGTTGAAATTTTTAAATTAAGTTCGTTAACGGGCATAATCGTTCTACTCCTTCAGGTCCAAACAGAGGCCTTAAAACATGCGTTCAAGAATATGATAACTTCGGAACGCTCAAATCGCTCAAATCCCAGTCATGAAGGTGCTTGTACACGAGCAATTTTTAAAACAATTAATTGTCCGACGAATATTGCCAAAACTAGTGGAGCGATTAATGGAGCAATACAGGGCAATATCATGCTAGTTGCGGCAGTATTTCCACAATGTGGCAATGTTTTTATAGATTGCTGATATTTCTCGCCCTATACTCGTAGTTTCTGTATTTGCGAAAAAATGTTATCCCTTCCACTTCCATGCTTCATCACCTCCTTAAAAAATTTTACTTTATTTGTCAAACTTTATACAAAAAAATATTGTAATCAAAAGTTGTTAACCCCCCCCCCCCCCCTCTCTTGAGGTATACTTTTCCAGTAATTCTGCCATATCGCCCAGCCCTGATATGATATCGACTTTTTTCTTCACTTTCATGGGCTTGCGTAATAATCGCATAAAACTAGCCTTAAACACGTTTTCACGAATTCCTTAATTTCTATTAGAAGTGGTAAGAAGTTGAATTGGTTTTTACTTTCTCGTGCTGTCTTTTTATTTATCTATTAACTCTTTTCAGGATTTTTGAATATTACACCCCAAGTGAGTGTAAGTAGGTTGCATATGTTTTCACAGATTCTTACATATTGCTTAAATCTGATGATATATTAAATTCCTTTTTAATTCCTTTGGTTTCCTATATAAGTGCCAAAAAGTCAATTTCAGTGTTTTTAGATATTCAATCCTAAGGGATGTAAGAGGGTTGTATCTTTTTTAAAGCTTCGACGTATTTCTTAATATTGATGAGATATTTGATCGCTTTTCACTTCCACAGACTTTTTATATAATCGCCTACAAACCCATTTCACAATTTTTCGATATTCAAGTTCCTAGGGTTTGCATATGTTTTCACAATTTTTGCCATCCATTAGTTCTGATCAGATATGAAATTCGTTATTTCTATTTTAACTACCTATGTATTTTTATTTTTAAAATAAAATCAATTTTCCAAGAAGAGTCATAATCTCGAAGCAATTGATGATATACTCCGATTTTGATCGCTCCCGAACTTCGACCTGAAAAATAATTAAGTTTCACCCAGACTATTGGCAAATTTTTAAATCGATAACATTACTTTATTGTTAAAATAATAAAGTAATATATATTTGATATCAGTGGCAGAACCAGGATCTTACTGTTGGGTTGTCAGAATTTTTTTTTAATTTGTCTATTTCATTTGATAAAGTTCTGTCTGAATTTAGCTACATAGCTGCCCTTAGCAAAAAAAGGGTCACCTGAAGAAGGGGTCATATTGTTTTCATCTAATTATGGGTTATTCCATCAAGAATCGCCAAAGTTGTGACCTTACCATTTCGGATTCTTTTCAAAATTTTGTACTTGAAGAATAAGTGAAAAAAATAATTGAAATTCAAGGTTTGGTTTCTCATTTTTTAACTAACAAAAACAATAACAATCTTTAAATAAGCCCGACTTTATTATTCAAGGATAAAAATTACCAGAGATATGAACTTTCAAAGAGGATTCGGACATCGTTTTTGGGAAATTTTTAACATACTATAACTAACAAAAAAAATGAGATAGAAGCCATAAAATTGAAATCAAATTTTTTTCACGAATTCTTCGAGTACACAAAATTTCAAAAGAATCGGCTATAATAAGGTCACACTTTTGGTGATTCTTGATTAAAAAAAATCGTTATCATTGAAAAAAATTTTAGTTCTTAAAGTACAAAAACGTTAGAAAAAAGTAACGAAAAATCTTGTAAAACATAGGCTTGGTCGTTCGAAATACACTGCGGTCTGCTATGTTGTGCCAGATTCTTCTTGAGTACGCGGTCTTGGTCAATACCGAAAAAGGGCTAATTATCTAATTCTAAAGCTAGATTTGATATTCGTTTTAGTATCATTACTAAGAACTAAAGTCGAGGCATGAAAGATGTGTACAATAATGGTAATGGTAAAATAGTTGCAACAAAGTTTGGTATATAAAATATTTGATTTTTCTCAACTTTAAGTGATGGTCAAACCCAGGGGGGGGGGGGCAAGTGCCCCTTCTTGCCCCTACCTGTGGGCGCCCATGAATACAGCCTGAAAACTTCAAAAGTATTGAATGAAAACGGTTTTTTTGCATTTTTGCAGCTCTTGCATCATTTTTCGCGCGTTTTCCTATTTTTTGTAGGAGCCGATGCAACACTTTAGTTCCCAGCAAACCAATAAAACGGAAAGTTCTGATAGCCGCGAAAAGTTCCGAGATATTTCTGACATAGGAGAACATGAGACAGACGTTTCCGATGGATTTCGTACGGAAAATTGAAAGATCATTCCATGACGAAAACAATAAGAATTTCATGGAATTATGAGTCAGAATTCCAGAAGAACTTTTCGGCATCCAAATATATCATGGCAAATTTTTAAATTCCAAAATCCTTGTGCAAAGAAGAACATAATTAAAACAAATTTTAAATAAAAAACATTCGCTGCCTTGTCCGGTCCGACCTAAAAAATACAAGATCAGTAGAGTTTTCGCACAATCGGTTATGATTACTGAAAATTTTACAGACTCTGTTTTTTTACGTCAAACCTGATAAAAATTATCAATTTAAATTTTAGTACGCTTTCGTAAGGGGAAAAAAAGCTTTGGGAAATGCTCCGGACATTTCTCAAAGATTTCGGTAAGAAAAATCCCACGGAACAGCGTCAACCTCGCCATATGGAAATCTGACGGCAATCGCATGGATTTCTTGCCTGGAATTCCGACTCTATTAGGAATTTTCCATCGGAACTCGGACGGATTTCTGTGTTTTTGGTCTGCTGGGTTGCTTAATTTTCGCGCGTTTTAATATTTTTGTAGGAGCCGATGCAACCAACACTTTAGTTGATATTATTGTGAAATACAGCCTGAAAACTTCAAAAGTATTGAATGAAACACGATTTTTTCGCATTTTTACGGTTAATGCGTCAATTTTTGAGCGTTTTATTATTTTTGTACGAGACGATGCAACACTTTAGTCGATATTATTGTGAAATAATGCCTGAAAACTTCAAAAGTAGTAAATTAAATAGGATTTATTCGCATTTTTACGGGTCATGCGTTAATTTTCGCGCGTTTTATTATTTTTTGATTGAGGTGCTGCACCTTTTTATCCGAAATTGTTGCGAAATAGTGACTGAAAACTTCAAAAGCAGTAAATAAAATAGGATTTTTTTCGCATTTTTTACGGCTTATGCGTCAATTTTTGCCCGTTTTATTATTTTTTGAGGGGAAAGATGTACTTTTGCTGATATTATTGCTTAATATTATGAATGAAACACGATTTTTTACATTTTTTGCAGCTCTTGCATCATTTTTCACCCATGTTATTATTTTTTGATTGAGGTGCTGCACCTTGTTATCCGAAATTGTTGCGAAATAGTGACTGAAAACTTCAAAAGTAGTAAATAAAATAGGATTTTTTTCGCATTTTTACGGCTCATGCGTCAATTTTCGCGCGTTTTATTATTTTTTGTAGAAAAAGATGCCACACCTTATCTGATATTATTGCGAAATTGTGTCTGAAAACTTCAAAAGTAGTAAATGAAATAGGATTTTTTCGCATTTTTACGGCTCATGCGTTAATTTTCGAGCGTTTTATTATTTTCTGGTTGAGGAAATGCATCACTTTAGTAAAAATTATTTCTTAATGTTGTGAAATCGTAGCTGAAAACTTCAAAAAGTATTGAACGAAACGATATTTTTGCCTGAAAACTTCAAAAGTATTGATTGAAACATATATTACTACATCAGATAATTGCACTTGCCAAATTAATTATGGGCTGACAATTACATTCTACAATGTTGCAGTATAAACATTCGAAATATCCTGTCATTTCATATGTATATTCCTATACTAAATTAATTATAGAATAGCAAGCACCGTGATAAGAGTATCCGTAATGTTTCACGTTTTCTTGTATATTCTTGAAGCAGTTCGCTGCAGCTGCCAAATTAATTAATTATAGTATGCTGGAATATCATTCTACAATGTTGCATCTATTAAGATTTGAATTATTTTCCACAGAAACAAATTTTTAGCAAGTTTATTTCATAAATGATTACACTTATCGAATTAATTATAGAATGCCAGGTACCTTTCTACAATGTTGCACCTATTAAGACTCGAACTATCCTCGCGAAAATAGCTTATCATCAAGGTCACTTCATTTGTGTACTCCTGGAACAAATTATTACACATACCAAATTAATTATGGAACGCATATTAGGATTCGAATTATCTTCGCCGAAGCAATTCATATCTTCTTGCAAGAAGTTATTACACCTATCAAATTAATTATAGATTGCCAAGTACCATGATAATGGTAACCACATTGTTGCATCTATTAAGATTCGAATTATCTTCGCCGTAGCAAATTGTCATCGATTTTTCTCATATATTCTTGAAGCAAATCATTGCACCTGCCATATTCATCATGGTACATCCAAGTACCTACACCTTACCCATAATAACAACAATAATCACAAAACAAAACAACCGACAACAAACAAGCTGTGAAGTTGTTTTAAGTACTTCATATAAAAGGGATCATAGCGCAGTATGACCCTGAACCTGGCTTATAAACGCAAAAGGCTACAGACGAAGATGATCGCATTTAACAGTAGCCATAGCAATAGTATCTACTAAGAATATGTATTTTCTGCACACACATAGTTGCTAGTGTGCAGTAGAGGAATGTAAAAGCTCATACAGCCTTGTTGAATAGTGCAATATTTTCTGTAATTAATGTGGTAGATGTAATGGCTGGTTATGCAGACTCCCTTATAGATTGTTTGGAAGGGGTATTGTGAAATTGTATAAAAGTGGCAACTTAAGATACGGTAGAGTATAATCCCACGGACTTTTAACCGTACTGGAGCAAGTTCAGCTTTATGAGGTAAGACTATTTATTTGATAACCAAGGTCCAACCCAACCCCAACCTTCTAATAAATAAAATTTTTTCAAGATTTCAGTGGTAATTAAAAATTATACGGCCACTTACCGATATATGCATCTAGGGGAAAAATCCATGAGGAGATTTTTATAGAGGGTAAGACTTTTTCCTATTTGATACTCGGCCTTCTAATAAAGAAAAAATTTTCAGTTTACAGGGACGTAGAGACTACTAGCTGGATTAAGAAGGCTATACAGGATATTATTGAGTACGCTGTTCAAGACCTTCAACCGAAGAATCAGGTCGGGTATACTTTTTACGGCGTCGACTTTAAGGAGCGAGAGCCTGCATGGATGAATTTTAGAGATGCTGCTTCAATTAAAATAGATGATATTTGGGGATTACTATCAAAAATTTTCCAAAGCAATTCATCAGGTCTAAGTACGGATACATTCTGCCTAGGAGCAACATCGGTACGGCTGCCGACCGGTACTGGCCGTACAAGAAAATACAGTTCTTTTGCCGAGGAGTGTGCAGCTAGAAGGGGTGTTTAATGATTTAGTTGATGCTTCAGTCGACTGGAGTTTATGCTCGAGAATTTCGAATTTATTTTCAATAGAAGTACTTATTACTTAATTCGGTGATATTGACAATGTTGAGTTGATGAGTTTTAAAGCTTGATTTAAGAAAAACTATAATTTCCAAGTTTAGATCACAATTTATTTGCCAACACGTCTGCTTCGTACGACTGCCTTTTTAAGAGAGAATGATTAAGCAAAAAAAGATGATTCTTGTCTGAACTCGAGAGGGAACGGTTCCGTAAAAGGTGGTAAAGACTTATTGAGCTGAATTCCGTCTCGAGTTCAGGCATCACAATTATTAGACAAGTTTTCGAATTCAAAATATAACAAAACAATAAACTTAATAATTCAAATATAAATTGTATAAACTAAACATTCCGGCCGGCGTTGAGGAACCTCAAGACATTGGTAAAATACAAATTTTAGTAACTGGTCATTTTAAATGACCTGTCTTCGTCTTTAGCGTCACGACTCTGACTAGCCCGTCTTCTCCAGGATGAGTTACGACGATTCGGCCTAGTAGCCATTTATTGGGTGGAAGCCTTTCTTCTTTAATGACGACGAGGTCACCTAGCTGCGGAATTCGCTGTTGATGCTGCCATTTCGTACGTTGCTGAAGTGTCCGTAGGTACTCTGTGTGCCATCGCTTCCAGAAAGATTGCACGGATTGTTGAATTTGTTGCCACTTGTCTAGTCTCAAGGGATTAATATTTTCCAAAGAAGGATGAGGTATTGCTGTGAGTGCATGCCCAACAAGGAAATGCCCAGGAGTTAGTGCTTCCAGGATGGCATCATTGATAGAGCACAGCGGTCTAGAGTTTAAGATCGCTTTGATCTGCGCGAGTAAGGTTGACATCTCCTCAAACGTGAGAGTGCTGCTGCCTGCAACTCTGGTTAGGTGAAACTTTACGGATTTCACGCCTGCTTCCCGCAATCCGCCAAAGTGTGGGGCGGAAGGTGGGCTTAAATGCCATGAGATTGAGTTCTGCGATAAAAATTTAGAAACAATATCATTATGAGTTTCCTTTGAAACTAATGCATGCAGTTCAGATAATATTCACTTGGCTCCAATAAAATTCGTACCATTATCCGAATACATATCTGAACAAATACCTCTCCTGGCGATGAAACGTTTTAGCGCTGCGATGAATGAGTCTGTATTAAGACTGGTGACGGATTCCAAGTGAATGGCTTTAGTGCTCATGCATACAAAGATAGCAATGTAACCTTTGTATACAGAGCCTCCTCTACTTTAATTTAGACGCAAGGAGCGTAATCTACCCCAACATGCAAAAATGATCGATGAGGTTGAACCCGTGAATGTGGCAAATTTCCCATTAGTTGATGAGAAGTTTGCTTTTTTTGCCGAAAGCAAATGATGCATTTATGAATAATTTGCTTTACAATGTTTTTGCACCGCAAAATCCATACCGTAGTCGTCGTAGTATATTTACAAGTCATGAAGGTCCTGCATGCAAGTATTTCAGATGCATATCTCTGATTAGCATTGTTGTGATGATGTGATCAGGAAGGATAACTGGATGTTTCGTATCCTGTGAAACTAATGCATTTTCAATGCGGCCACCAACGCGTAATACACCGACTTCGTCAATGAAAGGATTGAGTGATCGTAGTTTACTTGTTTTGTTGATTTCTTAATTGTTTGTTAGGCAGCTTATTTCTGCCGCAAAATGCGTTTGTTGAATCCATTTGAAACAGAAAGTTCTCGCTGCTAGATATTCTTCAGTTTGAAGATATGACGATTTTCTTTGAGTAGGTGTCAGCCGTAGATTTGTGATAAAACGTAAACAAAATGCTATCACTCGCACTAGTTTTGAAAACGAAGAGCACCTTGGCAAGATTTGTTCAAGGAACTCGTCTGATAATTTAACGTGATGAATTCGAATGTTGGTACATTTTTCTTCACTGTTGATGTCAATTTTATAGATATGGAGATTGGTACTGGTAGGCCATTGATAAGATTCATTAGATAACCAGATGGGTCCATGCCACCACAGACTAAAGTTCGGTAGATTTGATGCAAATATGCCTCGGGTTGCACAGTCGGCAGGATTGTCACCAGATTTGACGTAATTCCAGCAACTTCTAGGTAAAGTTTCCAATATTTCAGAGGTTCTATTCGCCACGAAGGTTTTCCATCGACGTGGATGACAAGATATTCCTCTTTTGTAACTGGCATCTGTGGCAGAAGATTAACTGCAAACGTGAAATAATCTTCGTTTGGACACCATTTTAATCCAAGAACCTTGTTAGAGTCTTATTCCTTATTTAGGCTCTAACCGTTGAAATTATAATTTAAAACTGCAGAGCTGTTGTCGGTTAAATGGTTCTCGTACAAGTGACCGAGACTCAATTTATTTGGTTGAATGTTGAACATAAAATGAATACAATACCGTTACTAAATGTGAAACATTATGTACCTGGTATTCCGATATAATATAAATATACAGTGTGCGTCAAAAATCAAAGAAGGTACAGGTCGTGATAAAAGTACGTACAAATGACAATTCAAATTATTGTTTTAATTCATTGTGATGATTTGAGTATTATATTGTAGGGTGCACTACAGTACCCCCTTTCTAGTGAAGCGGTTATGATTTTGATAATAAACAAAAAAAAAAAAAATTAAATAAATATAAAATAAAAGAAAGAACTAAAGTTAAAAAAAAAAAATGATAATAATAAAAAAATAATGTTGTTTATTTTATACATAGCGTATCTACAGGTTGACTAGCGAACCTTACTTTCTTATTTTCTTCGCGGTTGCGCTTGTCTTCTTTAATAGTATTTTCTGTGGCTATTCCGAATGTGGGTTTCAATCGGTCGATCGAAATGGATTTGTTACGACCGTTGATATTTAAAACAAAATGTTTTCGGAATCTTCTAATTATCGGGAAAGGTCCTTCATAGGGTGGATTCAAGGGTGGTTTGACTTTGTCAACCCTAACGAATGCGTGGGTGCAAGTGTCTAGTGACTTCGGTATAAAGTCTTTGGAGTTGCTGCAAGAACGTGGTTCTGTTGCTTTGATATCTCTCATATGGCTACGTAGCCTTTCTACAAAGTTTTCTGTTAAGTTTCATGAATTGGAATTTTCGAAAAATTCGCCGGGGATTCTAAGAGCTTGCCCATATACCATTTCGGATGGGGAGCATTTTAGGTCCTCTTTGACGGCTACTCTTAACCCAAGCATCACCATTGGTAGCTCGTTGCTCCAGTGCATGGTGTTACGCCTTGCCATGAGTGATGCCTTGATTTGTCTGTGGAGACGTTCTGCCATCCCATTAGACTGTGGGTGGTACGCGGTGGTTCTTATTTTGTTTGTGCCAATTAGGTTTGATAACTCGCGGAATAGTTTCGATTCGAATTGCGAACCTCGATCGGTTGTGAGTGTTAAAGGTACACCGAACCGTGAAATGTAATGCGTTACAAAAGTTTTCGCGACTGTTTCAGCTGACATGTTTGGTATAGGGATTGCTTCGGGCCAACGAGTGAAACGATCAATAATTGTTAAGATGTAGGAGTTTCCATCCGATGGGGGAAGCGGACCAACTAGATCCATATGGATATGGTCAAATCTACCAGCAGGTGTTTCAAATCTCCCGGGTGTTGATTTCGTGTGTCTATTTACTTTACTTTTTTGGCATGAAATGCATGATTGAGTCCACGCTTTAATGTCTTTGGACATATTCGTCCAAAAATATCGAGCTGAGATTAGCTTCCTTGTGGCTTTTGTTCCTGGGTGCGACAGAGAATGAAGCTTGTGAAAAACGTGTTGTCTAAGTGCCTGCGGGACAAATGGTCGAGGCTTTCCGGTACTCGTTTCGCATCAGAGTTTGTCGTCAGATAATGGAGTAGAAACTTGTTCCATTTTTACTTGAGAATCTTGTCGTTTCGGATCTTTAAGCCATCTCTGCAAGTCGGTTTCAGATGATTGGTGCTTGACGAAGGTGGTGTGATCCAAATGAAAATTTATCGAAGAAATATCCGTACCTATCCTCGAAAGGCAATCGGCTACGATATTATCCTTTCCTTTAACATGACAAATAGCCGTTGTAAATTGAGCAATATATTCGAGATGGCGTGTTTGTCTAGGACTTCTATCGTTTTTTGAGTTGATAGCATATACTAATGGCTTATGATCTGAGTACACAACGAATGACCTTCCTTCTACGAAGTATTTGAAATGTTTTATAGCTAGGAATATAGCTAGGAGCTCACGATCAAAGGTCGAATAGTTCTTTTCTGCGGGTGAAAGCTTCCGAGAGAAAAATGCTAAAGGCTGGCATTGTTTGTTGTGATACTGTTGTAGTACAGCACCGACGGCGTGGTCAGAGGCATCTGTCGTTATGTTAAACTCCGCACCCTCGACAGGGTGAACGAGTAAAACAGCTTTGCACAGCGCGTCTTTGATATTTTGAAAAGATGTCTCGCATTCATCAGGCCAGGAAAATGTTGGTTTTTCTTTGGATTTGATTTGGCTTTGTAATGTAGTGATGTGCGAGTATATTGGTGCAAGAAATTCGGCCAAGTGTGGAACAAAACGATGGTAATAATTAACCATTCCAATGAACCTTTGTGTTTGTTTGATGGATTTAGGTAACGGATAGTCTTGTATGGCTTTAGCTCTATCTGCTGCCGGAGTGATTCCATCTTTGGAAATGGTGTGGCTAAGAAAATCAAGTTTTGTCGCTCCAAAAATACATTTATTTGGTTTTATTGTTAAACCGAATTTTGATAACCTTTCGAAAAGGAGTGTTAAATGATTTTTGTGCTCAGTGATATCTTTACTGGCTATCAAAATATCGTCAATGTAGACGAAAACGAAATCGAGTCCGAGCACGACTTCGTTCATAAAACGCTGAAAAGTCTGGCCGGCGTTGCGTAATCCGAAACTCATTCTTGGAAACTCAAATAGTCCAAAAGGAGTCGTGATCGCGGTTTTGTGAACGTCCTCTACTGCAACTGGAATTTGGTGATATGCCCTAAACAAGTCAATTTTGGAGAAAATAGCACATCCTGCAAGCTTCATTGTGAAATCTTGCATATGAGGTATTGGGTAACGATCGGGTACTGTGACGGCATTTAGTCTGCGGTAATCACCACATGGGCGTAACTCGTCACTACCTCTTTTGGCCACTAGATGCAGCGGCGAAGATACTGGGGAAGAGGATGGTCTGCAAATTCCCATGTTCGCCATATGCTGAAATGCCAACTTGGCGGCTTTGTATTTAGCTGGCTCAAGTCGGCGAGGTTTGGAGTATGGTAAATGGCCTTCTGTTAATATATGGTGAACTACGCTATGTTTTGTGGATAGCGTAAAATCTGGTGATGCGGTTAACGAAGGATACTTGCGAAGTAGTTCACCGAATGGGTTGTCTATTGAATAGTTTGTTGGAGTTGGGGTATTTGTATTAGAAGACTTCGCGTTTATGTGCAAAGTTGTTTTGCTATCTACTAGGCGTTTCCCTTTAAGGTCAACGTTTAATGCGAATTTTTCCAGGAAATCCGCGCCAATAATGGGTTGGTTTACTTGGGCTATGATAAAAACGTGTAGGAATGTTCGCCTAAGACCTAAATCTACTTTCATCAGTCGTGTTCCGAATGTATTTATGGTTGTCCCGTTCGCGGCGAACAGGCACAAGTCGGAGTTATTGCTTGTAGTATTGATACAGAATTTTCGTGGAACTACAGAACGATCGGCACCTGTGTCAATCAGAAAATTTAAATTGCTATTTTGGTCTTTGACGAATAGGCGGCGACTTTTTAACCACACCCCACTATTGGCCGCTTGAATAGTGGGATTATTTAGTTTGTTGAATCGGATGTTGATGGGGTAGATTTTCTAAATTTGCATGGCGTTATACATTTTTTTGCGTCACTTGCATATTTGAAGTGGTACCAACAAAGAGATCCGTTTGGATTATATTTGCTTCCCCTTGACCTGGATCTATTGTTAGACGAACTAGTCGAACTTCTACCTCTTGTGGGCGACCTTGAAGTTCTAAGGTTGCATTTGTTTGTAATTAATTGTTTCAACTCTTGAATTTCTCGCTCCAATTTTTCTATTTTTTCAAAATTGGAGTTATTTGAGTGCTTTTCTGGTCGTGTGTTAATAGCCGATACGAAATTATCGTTATTTTTCATCGCCTCCCAAATCTTGTCAGCTGTGTCGAGAATACACTGCATATCGTTGCTCATTTGGGGAATCAGCGCAATATTGATTAAGTTGGGTAATCTCGATACCCAAAGTTTTTTTACTAGGTCTTCCCCAACTGTCCCTGAATTTCCTGCCAATAATTTCATTGTGCGGTAGAATTCGGATGGTTTTTTATCACCCATTTCTTCCACTGATATTAATTTTTTAATTCGTGACTCAATGCTGAGTGAGTGACGATCTATAATTGTTTTTTTTAGAGATGTGTACATATTGTCCTTTGGCGGATTCTCAAGTATGTCAGTAAGCGATTCGGCAACGTCTTGTGGCAAAGCTGACACGACGTAGTTGTATTTAGAAACATCGCTACTTATTCTGCTTATTACAAACTGTGGTTCCACTTGAATGAACCATGTTGTAAGGCTATTAGGCCAGAAAGTGGGTAAGCGAACGTGCATTGGGCTCAATACCTTCCCATCTTCATCTTCACTTCCGATGATATGAGATTAATTATTTAAAATTTAATTTGAAACCTTAGAAGGAACACTACCGATAACCAGAAAATTCGCCCTCTTTTTTTTAAAACAAAGAGAAAAAAGAAAAAGAAACAGTAAAAACTGTAAGCGTGTTGCACCGTTGTACTTGATCGACAAAAGAAAAAAGAGAAAAAAAAACCGTACGAACGGAATATCAACCGTTCTGTATAGTCCACTGTGTTCGCTATTGTATAAAATAAACCGTTATAAGGGAATTGAATCGGTGGTTATGACGAACCGTTTTAAATACGTGCGATAATTTTATTTTCGCTGAACGCACTTGTATTTCTTGAAAAATCACGAGGAAAACTTTTGAAAAAATTTTAATTCGAAAATTTTTATATTTTCGAATAATATGCGTATTAATCACTTTTTAAGAAAATGTACCCAATTTGGTATGGCAAATTATGCGTTAATTTTATTTTTCGCTGAACGCGCTTTTATATGAAAAAAAAAACTTAACACAAAAATTTTTATATTTCCGAATAATATTTGTATCACTCTTTAGAATTTTCATTTGCAACGTACCGTGATACTTGTATGGCAATAATGTTTTTTTCGATATATGCACTGTCTGTATAATATTATATCAAAATTTTAGGTACTTACATGATTTTTTACGTTACAGTTGAGATATGGTTGAGATGTACATATATTATTTTATAAAGTTGATGCTGCTTCGGATGTTTGGTGTTTTGGACGTCGTTTGTTCGGCCACGGTGAGCTTTTGCGTGATTGCCGTGCGATACTTGAAAAACGGCAGGCGGCTATTGTTCGTGAAATTCTTTATGATCGGTCGCCGAAAAATTTTACGATGCGACCTTGTTGCGGTGAAATTTATTGATGTTCGATCGGCGAGAAAATTTTTTGCGATGCGAGAAAATTTTGCGATGTGAAGAAATGTATTTGTTGATGGTCCAGCGCTGTCGAATCCTATGATTCGTTTCTACTTTTCCCTGCTTCTGCTTTCTTATCAGCTGAGGCTGTTGAAAATTGGATCCTGAGGTTGTCCGCGGCCTCGCTGATTTTTTTTTATCAAAATGCTCGTTCCGTGACGGGAAATAAATTTGGTATCAGTTTTTTTCCTTGACTTGTATTGCAAGTACTGAACTTTTATATGTTGTATTTGGAAAAAAAAATTACCGTGCATGAGCGGTGATGTCTTCCAAAATCGTTAAGCTCTGCGTGTTTCGATGTTCGGGGGTCACCACTGTTAGAGTCTTATTCCTTATTTAGGCTCTAATCGTTGAAATTATAATTTAAAACTGCAGAGCTGTTGTCGGTTAAATGGTTCTCGTACAAGTGACCGAGACTCAATTTATTTGGTTGAATGTTGAACATAAAATGAATACAATACCGTTACTAAATGTGAAACATTATGTACCTGGTATTCCGATATAATATAAATATACAGTGTGCGTCAAAAATCAAAGAAGGTACAGGTCGTGATAAAAGTACGTACAAATGACAATTCAAATTATTGTTTTAATTCATTGTGATGATTTGAGTATTATATTGTAGGGTGCACTACAACCTTAACAGTGTCTGAACTATCAGTTATTTCTATCTGGTTTGGTTCGATTGATTCCGATGTAATTTGACTCAAGAATGCTTCAAAATTAGATGTCCATTTGCGTAGAATAAAGCCCCTTGGCTTGAATATAGCCTCCAGTTCGTTATGTATGATGATGGCATTAGAATTGTTGTCAGCTCCGGACAATAAATCATCTACATAAAAATCTTGTTTTATGATTCTGGAAGCTATCGGAAATTGCGTTTTGAAATCGTCTGCTGCTTGATGCAGGCTCCTTATCGCTAGGTATGGTGCTGAGGCTGTACCATACGTAACAGCATTCAACCGGAAGTGTTGAATTGACTGGTTTTGATTTTCCCTCCAAAGAATTCTTTGGAAGTCGCGATCTCTGCGGTCAACTTGTATCTGACGATACATTTTCTCTACGTCTGCGCATATCGCAATTTGATGTGTTCGGAAGTTTAGTAAGATTGCTGAAAGTGTTTGTTGAATAGTAGGACCAACCATAAGTTTGTCATTTAGTGACGTGCCTGATTTTGTTTTAGATGATCCATTAAAAACTACACGTAGTTTTGTGGTCGTGCTAGAATTCTTTATGACTGCGTGGTGTGGAAGATAATAGCAGTCATTGTCAGGAACGTCAATTTCCTTAAGTGGAACTTGCTCCATGTGTGATAAGGATAAGTACTCACGTATGAACTTAAAGTAATCCTTCCGTAGATTTTCATTGTGTTGTAGGCGACGTTCTAGTGATGTAAAACATTCTACGGCAGTTGCAAGAGAATTTCCCAATTCTGGCACCCCTTCCTTGAATTGTAACCTGACGGTATATCTACCATTACTGTCGATATGGTGGTTAGATTTATAATGATTTTCGCACTGAATCTCTTCTTCAGTTAATTTGTTGACTTATTCGGGAATCTCTTCTAACTCCCAGAATTTGCGTAGACATCGATCTATATCAACATCCATGTGACAATTTAGTAATGATGGATTCGATTGATAACCGACAGATTCGTTATCCTGCAACATCCCGTCTAATACCCAGCCGAATATCGTATTTTGTGCAATTGGAGTGCCCTGTTTGCCATGTATTTGACCATTCGCAAGAATATTGAAAAATTTATCTGCACCTAACAGCATATCAATTTGATGAGGTTTGTTGAATGAAGGATCTGCTAATTCCAATGATTCTATGTTGCTCCAATCACTTATGTTGATTTCATGTGATGGCAGGATTGATGTAAGTTTGTTTAAAATGAACACGCTAACCATGATTGTTTTTGATAGATTGAATCGTGAATGGATTCAAGGGCGCCCACAGGTAGGGGCAAGAAGGGGCACTTGTCCCTCCCCCCTGGATTTGACCATCACTTAAAGTTGAGACAAATCATATTTTAAATACCAAACTTTGTTGCAACTATTTTACCATTACCATTATTGTACACATCTTTCATGCCTCGACTTTAGTTCTTAGTAATGACACTAAAATGAATATCAAATCAAGCTATAGAATTAAATAATTAGTCCTTTTTCGGAATTGACCAAGGCCGCGTACTGAAGAAGAATCAGATCTGGCACAACATAGCAGACCGCAGTGTAAATACACCAAATCGAACGACCAAGCGTATGTTTTACAAGATTTTTCGTTACTTTTTTGTAACGTTTTTGTACTTTAAGAACTAATTTTTTTTTCAATGATAACGATTTTGTCATTTATCCTTAAATATCTCCAAACACTTTTTTTTTTATATTTTGTAGGTTATACTGTTTTTCAAAACATATCAAAAAATTAAATTGGAATGGCAATGGTCAAAAAAATCCAAGAGCATTATAGTGATTCTCAATTATTTTATTGAAAAAGGGTAATTTAATCAAGAATCACCTGAAGTGTGACCTTATCATCGCCGATTCTTTAGAAATTTTGTGTACTCGAAGAATTCGTGAAAAAATTTGACTTAAATTTTTTGGTTTCTATCTCATTTTTTTTGTTAATTATAGTATGTTAAAAATTTCCCAAAAACGATGTCCGAATCCTCTTTGAAAGTTCATATCTCTGGTAATTTTTATCCTTGAATAATAAAGTCGGGCTTATTTAAAGATTGTTATTGTTTTCGTTAGTTAAAAAATGAGATAGAAACCAAACCTTGAATTTCAATAATTTTTTTCACTTATTCTGCAAGTACCTACATTTTGAAAAGAATCAGAAATGGCAAAGTCACAACTTTGGCTCTTCTTGATGGAATGACCCATAATAAGATGAAAACAATATGGCCCCTTCTTCAGATGACCCTATTTTTGCTAAGTGCAGCTATGTAGCTAAATTCACACTGAACTTTATCAAATGAAATAGACAAATTAAAAAAAATTCTTACACCCCCAACAGCAATATATATTTTACTTTATTATTTTAACAATAAAGTAATGTTATCGATTTAAAAATTTGCCAATAGTTTGGGAGAAACTTTGTTATTTTTCAGGTCAAAATTCGGGAGCGATCAAAATCGGAGTATATCATCAATTGCTTCGAGATATGACTGTTCTTGGAAAATTGATTCTATTTTAAAAATAAAAATACATAGGTAGTTAAAATAGAAATAACGAATTTCATATCTCATCAGAACTAAGGGATGGCAAAAATTATGAAAACATATGCAAACCCTAGGAACTTGAATATCGAAAAATTGTGAAATGGGTTTGTAGGCGATTATATAAAAAGTCTGTGGAAGTGAAAAGCTATCAAATATCTCATCAACATTAAGAGTAAAGATTTTTATTGCCGCAACTACTGAGCATGATATTGCTCTGTATTGCTCCACTTGTTTTGGCAATATTTGTCGGACAATTAATTGTTTTAAAAATTGCTCGTGTACAAGCACCTTCATGACTGGTATTTGAGCGATTGAAGCGTTCCGAAGCTATCAGCTAATATTCTTGAACGCATGTTTTAAGGCCTTTGTTTGGACCCGAAGGAGTAGAACGATTATGACCGTTAACGAACTTAATTTAAAAATTTCAACCATAAGTTCAGATTCTAAATGGAATGGGGCGTTATTTTATAAAACTTTTGCCTTGCCCCCCCCCCCCCCCCCTGGAAGAAGTTCTGTGGGCGCCCTTGAATGGATTTGTAGTTTAGTCTGTCCTCTTGTGGTGCCAACACCTTTGGACCGCAAACCGTTCACTGTGTGTCTTGCGTGTTGTCTTCTTAACCCCAGACGTAGCACACATGCTTCTGATACAAAGGATGCTTGGGAAGCTGAATCTAGTAATGCACAACATGGTTGTAAGTTCCCTGACGAATCTCTGACATTCACTAGAGCAGTTGGTAGTAGAGCATGCGTATGTGACTGAAGTGTAGATAATGTGTTTATCGCTAATTGCGGAATTATAGATTTGTTTGAAGTTTGACTGTTCTCTGTGATTTGTGTACTGTGACTGGTTGTGGGTGGTTGATAGTTAGATGAATGATTAGTTCCTGTGGTGGAAACAATTGCACGAATAATATTTTCTTGAAGATTGGTATGAAGAGTTTAATGATGTCTCCGTCCACAGATGCGACAGGAACTTTTCAAATAACATTTGTCTGCTTATGATTTATTTTGAGACAGTTAAGACACATTTTTTTTTGGATTACAAAGGTTTTACGTTCAGTAGGGTTCATTGCATTGTATTCTGAGCATTGATAGAGATTATGAGTTTCAGAACATTTGGGACATGTTTGAGATGATGAATGATATAAACGAAGCAGTGATGCTCCCTTGCTTGAGTTCGTATGAAGTTTCTTGTTTAAATCTGTACTACAGATTTCTAATGCGTCACACCGCTTGCTTAGAAAATTTAAAAACTCTGTTTCTGATGGGTAATTTATGCTCGACGACTCGCTTGCCCACATTTGTGTCGTTTCTGGGTCGAGTTTGGTTAGTAATATGTGTATAAGCCATGGATCTCGGTTACTAGCCTCCGAATCCAGTGCTTTCAAACCTCTAATGATTTTATCACTTGTGTCACAACGAAGGCGAAGATTTATGGCCGAAGGTTGTGATACTGACGTTTGATTGAGAAATGTTTTTATGTAGGATGTTACCATTTGTTTCCTTTTATCAAATCTATCTGTTAACTGGTCCCAGGCTACACTATAATTAGCTTCAGTAACGGTAAAGTGTTTTATAATGGAGGCTGCTTCATTTTTTAGCAGGCCTTTTAAATAGTGAAATTTATGAATTGGAGACATGGACGTATTGCTATGGACGGATGCAATGTAGAGATCTTTGAACGATGGCCAATCTTTATAATCTCCCGAAAATTGTGGAATATTAATTCGAGGAAGACGCACACCTTCACTTTGAGAATTCGTCGATCTGTCTAGAAAATTTTCCATAAAACTCTGTTGTTGAGTTGCGAAACGATTCATGGTACTATTTAAATCATGCGTATTATTATTTTGAGTTAGTAAATTAATTGAACTTAACGCGCGACGTAATACCGATTTTAAGTTCAAATACTCACATTCAACTTCAATAAATTGCGAAACTTGTCCACACTATCGATAATTTATCATCACATTCCTTAAATTCATAATATGCTTCGTCTAATTTGTCTAACCGAATTGCAATTTCTTCACTAACCGTAGTATCGGTAATATTATCGGACTACGTTTTTAATCGAGTTATTGTTCCCTTTGTTCGCTCGCGTTGATTGATAAGGGCTATAACCTCACTCATGATGACGGTATCGAAATATTGTTAATCGCAATTTAATTGACCGAATATTATAACTACTTGTCCGCTTAAACTCAAACTCAAACAATATTTATTTATAATATTTCAAAATGCATTAACAGAACAATAATGTTTTAGAGATTAGACTTATCATCTTAACAGCTAAGTTGTGAAATTTATAGCACTTGGGCAATGTGGAAAAGAAATAATTGAATGTGTATTATAATTTGCCAAGGAAAAGTAAAGAGCAAAAACCTTGCCTGTTAAACTTAAGCTACTTAAAACTAACTTAGAACTAAAGGATTACCAAGTAATTTACATGGATACCGGGCTATAATTATGTGTGACAAACTGCAGGATATAGTGAGAAAAGGAAGATGCAATGTAAAGCATGATCTAGAGGAACGATGCAACCAGCGGGTTACGTATATATTGGCATCGCTTTAAAAAGGACTCAAGTCTTTTGTCGGCCAGTGTTTTTATGTTATGTACGTTAGCTATCTTATGTAGGCGTTTAGTAGAGAAGTCGTAGGGTAAATTCAACAGTATTTTTAGGCATTTATTCTGGGTGACTTGCAATGTTTTTTGATGAGCAGCGGAACTATGACGCCATATAGGAGCGCCATACGATATTATAGGTTGAATGACCTGCTTAAAAATTAGGAGTTTATTATGTACCGAAAGCTTGGAATTTCTGTTAATTAGGGGGTAAAGAGCATGAATGCTTTTCGAGACCTTGGAGCACGTCATTTCAACATGGTCTTTGTAGATAAGCTTTTTGTCAAGGATCACGCCAAGATATTTTATAGAGTCACTCCAGTCGATGGTTTGTCCGATGAAATTGATAGGATGATTTGGAAGATTACTACGTTTCCTTTTTTTGGTGAAGAAAATTGCTTGAGTTTTTGTTGGGTTAATTTTGATTTTCCAACGATTGTAATATTGATATAGGCGATCGAGTTGACTTTCTAGCTCCCGTGTGATAGTATTGGGGCAATTCGACCGTGAATAGATACAGGTATCATCTGCGAAAATAGCTGTTTCACATTTGTCTCCGGTAGGGACGTCAGCAGTATATATATTATATAAGGTGGGACTAAGACATGAGCCTTGGGGCACACCAGCAGGAATTGAATATTTCGTGGATATTTGGGATTTAAGTTTAACACTGAATGACCTGTTACTCAGAAATGATTTTATGATTTTGGTTAAGTATAGAGGGAAAGATAGCTTGATTAATTTTGCTAGGAGCCCATCGTGCCAGACCGAATCGAAAGCTTTTTCAATATCAAGTACTATCATTCCGACTGATTCCTTTGATGTATGGTATACCTTTATATTTTTCCTGTTTTCGGATTGTTATCCGGCTGTCGACGGACCAAAATGCTTAATGATTTAGTTGATGCTTCAGGCGACTGGAGCTTATGTTCGAGAAATTCGAATTTATATTCAATAGAAGTACTTATTACTTAATTCGGTGGTATTGACGATGTTGAGTTGATGAGTTTTAAAGCTTGATTTAAGAAAAACTATAATTTCCAAATTTAGATCACAATTTATTTGCCAACACGTCTGCTTCGTACGACTGCCTTTGTAAGAGAGAATGATAAAG
Organism: Beris chalybata; assembly: GCA_949128065.1. NCBI lineage: Eukaryota > Metazoa > Arthropoda > Insecta > Diptera > Stratiomyidae > Beris > Beris chalybata. Next base: position 53,400,040 of record OX421895.1, read on the forward strand.
CAAATGTGATTTTTGAGGGTCCTATAAGCGGCTGAATCGTGTACACCATAAGGGGCATTTCAATGTAATAGTCTCGATTACAGCGGCCTTTTGTTGCGGTTATTTTTGTAGCCTTTGTAATCAGCCTTATGATCACAAAAACAGGCATCGTTGTGAAAAAACATGCCCCTGCTGTCAACAGTCACCGGTATGTTCAAGTAATATTAAAACAAATTTTGCAAAGATCGTAACCGCGAGTTTAGAGGACCAGAGTGCTACGAAAAACATCAAGCTGCTGGATCATTGGATAGGGGTAGTGTCTGTGAGAAAGTGAAAAAGTGCCTTGAGTGTCTCAAAACTTTTAACATACGTAAAACACATATATGTAGGGAAATTTTTTGTAAAGTTTGTAAAATCAACGTGACTCAGGGGCACGCCTGTTTCATTCAACCCGATAACCGGAAACTGCTGAGCAAAAATATTCTTTATGTTTTCTATGATCTCGAAACACGTCAGGAAAAAATTTGGGGGTGAGAAAACAATAGAAGACCGATCTCGATTGGCGAAATAAAATTACACGAACCTAATTTATGTGTGTTCCAACAAAGATGTATACAGTGCATTGACAAGAAACTAGAAATGTGCCGAAAATGTGGTTTAAAAGAACATGTGCTAAAAGTAAAGCCAGTAGAAATTTTTTTGGAGTATTTACTGAATCACAAGCGTTCGATCATCAGTTCATAGGTAACCTTAAATTTCTTGATTCTCTAAATTATTTCCCTATGGCTCTATCACAGCTACCGAAGGCTTTCAGCTTACCGTCGAGTTTAAAAAGGGCTATTTTCCGCATCTATTCAATACGTGACGAGCCCCTACATGATGATCCAACAGATACGCTAAATCATCGATATGAAAGAACTGCTTAAAAAACTGATCGTTTGCGTGCTCTTGGATATGAAGTAGTTGAAATGTGGGCCTGTGACTTCGATAAACGACTTAGTATCGATAAAAAGATGATGAATTATTTAACCTATCATCCGCTGTTGAATAGTTCACCCCTAAAACCGAGAGATGCCTTTTATGGTGAACGAACTGGGAATACCCATAGTTACTATAAGTGTAAACCCGGAGAAAAAATTAAATATCTAGACGTGTGTTCCCTTTACCCATGGGTATGCAAAAATGGTGAAGTCCCTATTGGCACCCAACGCTATATGTTGGAGATGATAACTGCTCCAAACTTGATTTAAAGAAGATAGAGGGGATAATTAAGTGTAAAATACTGGCACCAGAAGAATTACTACACCCCGTGCTGCCTCTTAAGCAGAATAGCAAACTGATGTTTTCACTTTGCCGAAATTGTAGTGAAAATAATGATCAAGATGAGTTTTGTCCCCTCTCTAATGAGGAAAGAGCATTGATAGGGACTTGGGTGATAGATGAGGTGACGAAGGCTATGGAAAAGGTTTATAGGTTGCTTGAAATATATGAGATATGATGCTATGATGTGAGGCAGTACGATAAATTAGCAGCTACTGATGGATTGTTCACAGATATGATGAACAAGTTTATTAAAATGAAACAGCAGGCTTCAGGCTGGCCGAGTATATGTTCATCTCAAGAGGTAAAAGAAAAGTATATTGAGGATTTTCGGTCTATCGAGAACATCAAGCAAGAGTTCGATGAAATTGTAGGCAACCCTGGTGTAGGGATATGTTATCCTACATTAAAACATTCATAAAAAGTTGATCTTTTACTTTTGTTTAAAAGATAATTAATTATCTATTTTTATTTCAATAAGATTTATTAAAAACAATTATTTTAATATTCAAGAAATAGCAACATATTTTTATAACGTTAATAATTAATTCATTTATTATATAACTAATGTTATTCAATTCACAATTCTGGTTGAACTGAATTTTCTCTCACTATCTATTATTTTTATAAGTTTCCTGGCTACTTACATAAAAATAAAAATGACAGTAACGAAATTCAACAAAGTACCACTCACGCCACACTGGTTTAAGATCTCTAGCTAAATTGATATTAAACTCGTTCTGGGGAAAATTTGGACAGAGGGAAAACCTGCCAAAAACAAGCATAATAAATCAGCCCTCAAAGTTATATGAATTGCTTACCAACCCCTCTATCGAGGTTTGCCACTTGCTGCCCATTAACGAAGAAACTCTAGTGGTCAACTGGGAGTATAAGGAAGAAGTGGCTCAGTGTCTACCTACTGTTAATGTATGTATAGCGGCCTACACAACGGCACAAGCCCGTCTGAAACTGTACCAATATTTAGAAGAACTAGGAGATCGCGTTTAATACATAGCTAGAGAGGGAGAATACGAGCCGCCAACTGGAGAGTTTATAGGAGATATGACAGATGAATTAGAGCCTTATTGTGTCGGTAGCTATATAACTGAGTTTGTGAGCGGAGGACCAAAGAACTATGCATATAAACTTTTTAGCACGAGAGAAAATGCTGAAAAGATAGTTTGCAAGGTTAAGGGTCTTTGCTTAAACTACGAGGCCTCGAAACTGGTAAATTTTGAAACAATAAAGAACATGGTTTTGTTTCAAGAGGAAAACCAATATATTCTACTGCACACGCAACATTTTAGACGTACAGAGGACCATTCGGTTATAACCAAATCAGAAATAAAGAAGTACAGACCCCTATCCGAAAAGAGACGATTTCTAGAAGACAACAGCTCTGTTCCCTATGGCTATAAGAGAAAGAAGCTTTTATAGAGTTAATATGTAATTCTAAATAAGATTTAGTACCTGTAATTAGTTTTTATTACACTTTTATATTACTTTCATTTAAACTTTATAACAGCTGAATTGATATTGATTTAATTTTTTTGCACAATTTTTAGACATTAAAAAAAAAGAAATAGGAAAAAATCTGTAGTTAAATCGTGATAACTGTAAACGATTTCTATGTGCATGGTATAAGGTCTAACATGTGAAGCATTTAATTTATAAGATAATAACGAATATAATAAGGTTCTTAGGCTAAACAAATATTGTAAGTTTATAAATAAGTTTTGTATTATAGCACAGCATTGCATTATATTAAAACAACTTGTATTATACAGACATGTATAAATAGACATATTTTGAAAAAACTAAGAACCTGTTTCATTCAATACTTTTGAATTTTCAGGCATTATTTCACAATAATATTGACTAAAGTGTTGCATCATCTCCTACAAAAATAATAAAACGCGCGAAAATTAACGCATGAACCGAAAAAACTAAAAAAACCGGTTTCATTCAATACTTTTGAAGTTTTCAGTCTGTATTCCACAATAATAGCAACTAAAGTGTTGCATCGTCTCCTACAAAAATAATAAAACGCGCGAAAATTGACTTATAAGTCACTAAAATGCGAAAAAAGACCTGTTTCATTCAATACTTTTGAGGTTTTGAACTACAATTTCGTAATTAGTTGCTTATACTGTCTGTGATAGTACTTTTTTGGCTTCTAAAAAAATAAAAACCGGTTTCATTTAATACTTTTTGAAGTTTTCAACTACAATTTCATAACATAAGGCAATAATATTGGCTAAAAAGATGCGACACATTAATCAAAAACTAATAAATACACAAAAGTTGTCACATGAACTGGAAAAATACACGTAAAAGTTACTGCAACTCATTACATAATCTAAAAATAGCCGTTTAAACTGTCTGTGATAGTTCTTTTTGGCTACTAAGAACGTAAAAACCTGTTTCATTCAATACTTTATGAAGTTTTCAACTACAATTTCATAATATTACGCATTAATATCAGCAAAAGTACTGCATATTTTCCTTAAAAAATAATAAAACGAGTGAAAATTGTCACATGAGTCATAAAAATGCGAAAAAAACTTGTTTCATTGAATACTTTTTGTAGTTTTCAGACGCAATTTCGCAGTATTACGCAGTATTATTGGACAAAAAGATGAATCAACTCAATCAAAACAAAAATAATCGCACGAAAATTAAAGCATAAGCAAAATTGCTAATAACCCGCTCAGATATACACTTGTATCACCTCGAACTTGACCCAATGCCAATCTTAATGATGTAGCAAAAAATAAACGCGCAAAAATCGAAGCATAAGCAGAACTGATAATATCTCTCAGATATACACTTGTACCGCCTCGAACTTAACCCAATGCCAGTCTTGATAGCAAAAAATTACACAAAACTTGATCTTATCATAGTAGTCTGGGTGGCTTAGTGGCTAGAGCACTTGCCTTCGGTGCACCGGGTACCAGGTTCGAATCTGCTTGGCGACAAGTACTTTTCGAAAACGGGATTGGGTGCCGGACTACCAGTTCACTCAGCTGAAAAATGAGTACCTGAATTAAAATCGGGGTAATAATCACGGACGAGCGTGTAGCTGACCACTTCACCTCCTAGTGTTCCGTTGGTCTCGCAATGAAGTAACTCTAGCATTACTTCAAGGCCTAGGCCCGATTTGGGCTGTTGCGCCATTGATTATTATTATTATTATTTGATCTTATCATACAAGTGCATAATCGTCATACTATAAATTCAGCTCGTACAAAATAAATAATAAACAACCTTCGTCATCTCGCAAGATCAAAAGGTTGCATAAAAAGAAAACGCTGCATTATAATTGTATCAAGTAGCCGTACATGCTCTTCATTCTTCTTGAATGTAAACATCTGTCTATTCCACCCCTTTTACATAGATATAAACGTATACTCCATGCTAATTAGAGTACTCGGTCTCACTGACATCATCACAGCCCAGCCCATTTAGTGTAAGCTAAATAGAGTTCCAGACTCAAAGTTCCTTGGTCTTATGGTCAACTACCTACAGTAATGGCTGTGAGCTTGACCTACAGTATAAGGTCATTAGCCCCGCCAAAGGGCATTAGCTACAAGGTCATTAGCCCCCCCCCCCACCCAAGGTCACTAGCCCCCACCAGAGGGCATTAGCTCCAATGTCATTAGCCCCCACCCAAGGTCACTAGCCCCCGCTAAAGGTCATTGACCTATGGCAACACTGGTGACGTCACGACAGGCTGGCTGTCTGGCTCAAGTGTCGCCCAACCTACTAAGAAGTGTTTGGTATACAATGTATTCATCAAATTCTATAATCTCTAATGATGCCTCGGTTCTCTGAGTCTGTGTTATTTCGGGTATGTTTCCATCTGGTTCCAACGTAAAGGTCCTTTCGAAGTATCGCGCAAACTTATCTCCAATTCTACTTGGCTCCGTAATTAGTTCTCCTGATTGGACGTCACGAATTGTTGGAGGAATTGAAATTTTGGTGTAAACATTCTTTCGAATATAACCGTAAAACGCCTTATTGCCACTTTTGACTATATTTGTTTCGAACTCCATTCTGGCTCGCCTTCTACAAATACTAACTACACTATTTTGGTACATGTAACTTTTATAATCCTCTATTGATCCAGTTTGCCTATATTTCCTCCATAATTTAGCTTTCATGGATATTTCAGTAATTAATGTCCTACTCATCCAGGGCTTATTATTATTTCTCCTTTCTTTTGTATTCGGGGTATACTGCTTTGTTTCATCCAAGACTATTTGCTTAAAAAGCCTCCATTGCTCCTCGATTGGTTTATTATAATTAGTAGCTGGCAAGTTAGGGGAGAGTGCGTTTGATATAGCTTCAAAATTTGTTTTAAAATAATTAAGAAGCGGTTGGAAACTACTGATTCGTTTCTGCATTAATTGAAATTGTTACGATGTGGTCGCTTTTTCCTATTGGTGGACGGTAATCCAATTCAGACACTAGATAAGCATCATTACAAAAAACTAGATCAAGTAGTGATGGTTTATTGCCCTGACGGAATCGTGTTGGCTCTTGAACAAATTGCGTTAAGTTGCTTCCTAGAAACATTTGTTCAAACTCTTTTGCTGAACTAATACCAGGATTGAAATTAGTAATAGGCTATGTAATGTCAGGATAGTTATAATCACCGATTAAAATTATTGGCTTCTTGCTGTTAGAAATTGTCTTAATAGCTTCGTGTAGTAGTAAATTTTCTTCTTTCAGAAACGTATTAGTTCTATAAACACAACCACAAATAAATTCAAATGAGCCTATACGAACATCATACCAGAGAGAGTCCACCTTAAAGCTTAGTACTGTGTTCAGCGAAACGAACACGAACGAAAAAGTAACCTTCGAAGTAGAGTGAAATATTCTATACACTTCGCTACTAGATGTCATTGATAGAAAAACGCGCGAAATTTGAAAATATTAAAATAATGTCAAGTAATTACTATTCCGGCACATAACACAACAAAATATTGCTCACACAAAATTTCCCGAGCACAAACTCACTGAATTGACAGCGAACTATTGAAAATATTGAGTTGTCAATTATTTTGCTTGTCAAAAAGCCTCCGGTACCATTAAAAACGAAACAAAATCGCCACCAGCGCCATCTATTAGTGACTACGGCAAATGTCCATTCCGTCCCCGAACACAGTACTGCAAAACGAACGAAATATTTCGTCGGTGAAATGTCAACGAAAATTCCATTTTTTTTTAATTTCATTTTTTTTAGTTCATTTCGTTTCGCTCGGAGCACAGTACTAGGCTTTAGTGGTAAACAGTAATCGCTAATTTTCGTGAATGAAATTGGGTGATCTAGTATTGACCCTCGCGATCTTTCCTGCATAAAGTATATCCAGGAATATTGATGATTGAATCAGTAATTTTGTCGCTCAGCCAGGTCTCGCTAATCGCTATTATAGTTGGTTTTGTTTTTTGTATTTCAAGTAGTAATAAATCAAATTTGGCGGTAATTGATGCAACGTTGGTATATAATATTGGTAAATTTATTAACGCGGCACTATTATTCAGTTTTTTGTAACGATTTTCGGCAGCCCTCTAACATAGCGGATAGTTAGGTTTTTTCGCCCGATTGCATTCGATCTGATAATTCGGTTCGCAATTTATTTAGAGTCTCGCATTGCATTGAAGTGAGATCAGCCTTAATTGATATTGTAGCATCAACATTCTTTTTATTCCTTAGAAGCTCACGATTATGGTGTGATGAAGACAAAATCAGTTTAATGGGACGAGGTTTATTTGTATTATTTCCAGTTTTTCCTAGCCGTATCACTTTAAAATTGTTGTGCCCTTGGAATATCCCTGGGATATTCCGGACAGTTTATTTAAATGTAGAACCTGAAAATTGGTTCTGGCGCTCGTAAGAACGCCTCAGGTGGAACCGTGCAAAAGGTACAAGCGCCTCAAGGAGAGACGTAAATTACCTTTGAGAATTTTTGCTGAAAAAAAAGAACAGATTAATTATTATCTTTGTACCTGGACGGATTAAATGAGAAATAAAAAAATCGGCTGCTTTAAGCTGCAAACTTGTGTATTCGTAGATTATCGTTTGGAGTTTAAAAGTTACTGAGACCTTAATGCTAACATCGAAAATCTTTTATACTAAATTATTGCTAAGCATACATAATGTGCCAGTCGTTCAACTTAAAGCTAGCGATTTTTTCGCTTACCAATTAATCGGCAATTTTTGGTCAACCCACAAATAGTGCAAAGACTTTGAGTGCAGTGCGCCCATATTAACAGTGCGCCCATATTGAGTCGCAAACATTGCAGAAAAATTATCATTGAACATTGCATGCAGAAACAAAACAATGACCCAGCCATTATCGTTACCTTTGGCCAGTAACACATATTCCGCCGTGTCATTTGTAAACAAAGGATGAGGGATCCCCTGTAATTCGAATAGCTCGGCGTCACAGTATTACGGCCAGGTCGGGTATTGACTTACCCTGATATAGCTGAGTCACTATTATGCTCGCGCAATGGCCATGGGATCTTAGACGACTAGCATGTGTCTTATTTCGCGTGAGGAAAACCAAATAGATGTTTGCTCGATTTCTGATCGGGGCCTGGGCACAACATCCTTCCCCATCCTCTGAGTTTGGTTTTACTCTCGCGCATATGACATCTATACTAAAAATACTATAGCTTGTATTACACTGTATGACCACGCTGTCAAGTTGCAGTAATATGCAATGCGAAGTAGGCGAATACAAATAAATTTCACGAGCTTTGTTTGTATTCGCCTACTTCGCATTGCATATTACTGCAATTTGACCACTTGGTCAAACAGTGTAATACAAGCTTAACTAACTAATTTGAGTGAAATATTATCTATATGGAATATTATAACTTTTGTATGAACTATTGTATATTATAATTTTTTTAATGAAATGTCATATGTTATAATTTTGCATCAAGTATTATATTATATAACTTTAATGAAATATTATAAGTATGTTATAAAATATAGCGGGCAAATGGATTGTAGTTATGGTGCGTCTAGACGCAGGCAAAAGTTGGACCACTATTTTTAAGCGTCGGTGTTCGGGGTGCTTATGGTTTACTAGATTTCAACTCCGGTAGCGGAATCTCGTAGTTTAGCTGTTGGTTGACGGGTGTGACAAAACTCGATGCGTTCCTATGCGCTGCGATGTTAATATTTTAATTCCTCTGGGTCCTGGTATTTGTTAGTGGTGTAGGAGGTGGGCTTCGGCGCAGGGAGACGTTGGCGTGAGTCTGACCCGCTGCTGATCTTCCATTTGTTGAGTGCGTAAGTTTTGCGGTTTGTGTCCGTTTGTACCACAATAATTTTGCTGCACCAATTAACAGCAGAACGAACGTTCCTGAGCCTACCGATGCCATGGAGTACCGATGGATGTTTAGTTCGTGATCGTATTCGTTGACCTTCCTGGAGACTTAAGTAGCTTGCAGCTCTTGGCGTAGAGATTCTAAGGATCGTTGACCTTCGGATAGAGATCTGGTAATGCCTTGGTGATTTCCTACTTTAAGTGGCAGAATGTTGGGTTTAGTGCTTATGGTGGTGGTGTTGGTAAAACGCAAGGCAGCTTTCATTGTCGCTGTTAATCGGGAGTAGTCGATCTGTGGCTGGTTGTACTCTGTGAAAGTGTAGAGTGTCCGTTCGTAGGGCAGCTGAATCTCCTTATTTCCTACATTGCAGGGTTTTAATAGTTTAAAAACACCGACTCCCGTCAGGTTGGCCGTTAACCGCTGCTCGGGGCAATTGATGGTTAAAACAAGCGTATTTTTTAATTGACATAACCACTGGTTGCTGGCTACCATTTTGGTCAACGTACCTTCAGTTGCGGGAACCGCTTGATGTCTGCAGTTGGCGTCGATTGTCTTAGAATGCTGCAACAGTTCCACCAGACAATCGGTGTGGCGTTGTACGCCACCGTTTTGCATTTGACGTAGTCCTGTTCTGAAAGTGTTGCGAACTTCTCCTGGGACTTTGCCTCCGCAATGTAATCTCTTTGGTCCTGTAGCAATAAATCCCAATGCGGGTTTAAGACTGTCGTCAGATAGTATACACGTAAAATCGAAAATATGGTCGCTTCCGGAAGTGGAATTGCGATTTTAACCACCCACGAATATCCATCCGGTAGTACCGTCAACCGAGCTGCTTGGTGTAACGAAATATATTCCGGAAGAACGGTTTAGCCTTGTCCGAAAGGAGCACTTCATTTAAAACATTCGTTATGTCAGTGGTATCGAGTAGAAACGGATGCAACCTGGCGATGTATAGGTCGTTTAGTATCGATAGCTCCGTTGATTGCTGTCCTTGCACCTCCAATAGGTTAGAGTTGATCATTGCAAGTAACGCGTATGATTCCGTTTTCAACTTCAAAATAAAGATGTCCCTATTTGTAGTGGACGTTAATTTGTCGTATGATGTCTCCAACTCTCGCAAACTTCCTGCGATCTGGCTGATGTCGGAGTTAAGATCCGCTACGGGCTTACTGAGCCTGTTAAAATTCGACTGCATTACAGTTATTTGGTATTTAACTATCTCGAAGATTTTCGCGTCATGTTTGTTTAGTGTGTTTAGTTGGTTGTATATTTCGTGGGCGTCTTCGTTGTCCATTGTCCCGAACGCCCATTTCGAGAATTTGCCATCAAAATCTAGAGCCCTTTTGGATCTCTGATGTCCCATGATGTGGCGAATGTGATTATTTGTTTGGCGTGGGTTTGATGTTATCGCCTTCATTTCCTTAATCATCTGCTGACAATTAACTCGAAAACTGCTGATGACGTTGTTATCGGCTGAGATGTTACAGAGTCTGCTAACGTGTTGGTCATATTGATCAGCAAGATCCAGAAAGGTCGTGTAATCTGTCGGCGAAAATATGGTGTAAGTGGTCCATATGTCCATGTAGAACACGGCGTCCTCAGTTTTCTCGAACACGACTGGGGTATTTTCCAAACGAGTGTTGACGAATGGTGGTTGTCCCTACTCTGCGAGCGTGGAAGGCATAACTATTGCCGCCAAACTCATAACTACAACCATATATATATATTCATCCTTAGTGGAGTGATTTATCTAAATTTTTTTTTCTTACTTTTACTTTTTCTAATTATTTGCTTTTACTGTTATTCTTATTTTCCTAATTATTTGCTTTTACTGTTACTCTTGTTTTTCTAATTATTTAATGACTTATATATTTAACTAAGGTGTAATTTAACTAGCTTTCGTCTTTTATGTGCGTAACATTTTTTTTCTTTTATCCAAGTGTAGATTTATTAAATATTTTTTTTTTGTTTTTGCGACTTGTCTTTCTGTCAATCTTCTTCTGCGACTCGTCTTTCTGTCAATCTTCTTCTGCGACTCGTCTTTCTGTCAATCTTCTTCTGCGACTCGTCTTTCTGAAAAGAAACAAAACAAAAAATAACAATTGGATGAGCGACTCTTCCATGGTACAATTTAATACGATTATTGTTAACTTTTCGTTTCTTATTTCCGGTTTTGATGGTAGTAGTGACAGACCCCTTAATTGCTATTACTTCATAAGAACCTATCCAAATGGGTGAAAACTTGTTTTTCCTATAGGGGTTTCTTAAAAGAATCTTTTGGCCTATTTGTACCTCTAACGGTTGTGTTTTCACGTCGTAAATCCGCTTGGAAACTCCTTTAGCTTGATCTAGGTTTTTTCTGGCCAGTTCGTGAGCCTTTTGGATCTGGTACTTTAGCTGGTCGGGGAATCCCGAAATCTGGTTTGGTGGTCTCGGAGATCTCTTAAGATTCGTAGGCATTTCAAATGTGAAACCGTACAAACAATTCAGGGGAGTCATCCTAGTGAAGATGTGTTGTGTATTATTATGTACGTGCATCGCTTGCCCCAATCATTGATCCCAGTTTTTTTCATCTAATCCAACCATACTCCTTAAATACTCCACTAATGGACGGTGACTACGTTCCAGGGAGCCGTTTGCCTGTGGATGGTACGCCGTTATGTGCATCTTCTTGATGCTGAGCAGCTTGCAAGTCTCTGAAAATAACTTGGATGTAAAATTCGTGCCGTTGTCGGTAACTAAAATTTTAGGCAATCGGAATCTGATTATTATCTCGTCGTAAAAAGCTTTAGCGACGGTCATGGCTTCCGCGTCCGGGATGGGGGTGCAGGCCATGTATTTGGTTAAATCGTCCTGGAATGTTAGGATGTACCGATTCCCGGAATACGTGACAGGTAGTGGTATAAATTTTGTCGAATGGATATTTTGGCGTATCCGTTAAAACCATTGGCATCCTTGTTTGTCTGGAGCTCTTATTTTTCTGGCATTCTGGGCAATTCTTTATGAAACTTTCGATGTCTTTCCGCATGCCCGTCCAGCGGAATTGCTGCCTTATTCGCCAAAATGTTTTTTTTTGTACCCTGGTGTCTCCCAAGGGCGGAATTGTGAAAATCCCTTAGTATTGTTTGAATTTCCTTTGGGTCTGTCAGAATTTCGAAGCTTTCTTTCATTTGGTTAGCAGGAGTGGTGTTCGCAGTACTTTCATTGAGATTTGCGATAACGACTTCAGGGGTTGACTCGGCATCAAGCGCACGGGTTTTGCTTCTGGTTTGAATAGCCGCAATGTGGTCGTCCGAAATCGGCATTCTGCTAAGGGCGTCTGCATTCACATTGTATTTCCCGGGCTTGTATTCAATCTTATAGTCATACTCCGACAACTTTTGATGAAAACGCATAAGACGGGAGGTAGGATCCTTAACATTGAATACGCCCTTCAATGGTCTATGGTCACTATACACTGTGAATGGACGTACCAAGAGATAAGAGCGCAATGGCCAATAACTCCTTTTCGATAGTCGAATAGTTTTTCTCGGCTGCATTCAAGGTCCGACTAGCATAAGCAATCGGTCTATCTTCACCTACCTTGCCTTGGGACAAAACTGCACCTAGCGCCACGTTGCTTGCATCCGTTATTAATATAAACGGCGTCGTGAAATCTGGGTAAATTAATAATGGAGGTGAAGCTATTGCATTTTTCAATGCTTCAAAAGCGTTTTAGCATTCCGGGGTCCAGACAAACGGGGTATCCTTTTTTAAAAGCTTTGTTATCGGTGCTGCTATCGCGGATAAGTCCTTAATAAATTTTCTATAATAATTTACGAACCCCAGGAATGATTGGACTTCTTTAACGTTTTTGGGGACAGGGTAGTCGTCGACGCAGCAAGTTTTCGCTGGGTCCGGCATGCCGCCCTCTGCTGAGCACTTGTGGCCGAGATAGACTACTTCGCAACACAGGAACTGACATTTCTCCGAGTTCAACTTAAGGTTGTGTGTCCTTAATTGTGAAAAAACTCGTGCTAGTTTTTCGTTGTGGTTAGCTAGATTTTTTGCGTAGACCACTATATCGTCCAGGTACACAAAACAGTCCAGCCCATGAAGCCCCGTCAGAATGTGGTCATGATTCTCTGGAAAGTTGCTGGAGCTCCGGTTAGACCAAAAGGCATCCTGTTAAACTCGTAGTGACCAAGATCAGTGCTGAACGCAGTCTTTGGCTTATCAGTTGGATCTATTAAGACCTGGTGATAGCCACGGGTAAGATTAAGGGTGGAGAAGTAACGGCAATGGCCCAACTGGTCCAGAATATCCTCTATTCTGGGCAGTGGAAACGCATCCTTTATGGTGACTTCGTTCAATTTACGAAAATCGACCACCACTCGCCATTTCTTCTTCCCATCGGCACCTGCCTTCTTGGGTACAACCAAAAGTGGAGAGTTCCAGGGTGACTTGCTGAGCGATACGATGTCGTCTAAAAGCATCTTAGCAACTTGATCGTTGATCTCTGCCTTGTGTATTTGGGGTAAACGATACTGTTTTTGATTAATGGCCGGCTGGTCCACTTTTGTGGGTATAGCATGAGTGAGAACGTCTGTGTGAACGGCTCTCCTTCGAAATGGAAAAGGTCCGCATACCGAACGCATATAGTCTCTATTGCGTTCTTTTCTTCGTGGTTTAAATCTTTTTCGGTTTTTAAAGTTTTCAATAACTTGGCCACCTTCTCGGAGTCTGGCGCAGCAGTTATTAGATTCACATATACTGGCTCGAGTTGAAAAAATTTGGCACGAAATCCCCGAATAAATAATCCCGTGTTGTGGTATTTAGAATAGGGACATTAACCATGTGCTGACTTACGCTGGCCAGCGTATTCCCTATGTATATGCCGGAATCGATTTCTTGTGCCTCTACAAGAATTTTGCCCTTTTTAACAGGGACCCATAACTGTTGTACAGTCCGCGTGTGTGCCGGCAGTATCGACGACCGTTCGGGCTCTTGCTAAATCCTTCCTACCGCCCTTGTCGTCAAAAAAGGTTAGCGTTTTGGCTTTGGCGTCTATTATCGATCGATTCCAGAGTATATCCCGTCCGATAATTCCGTCCACCGGGATTTCATGCCCCTCGTTCATCACTTGCCACTTCGGTTTGAAATTCAGAGCCGGGTGGATTTTAAAACGTACTGAGCCCAATGTTGAACTTATGCCCCCAAATACTCCACCTAACTGCCTCGTATCTCCCATGTCGAGGGGGATGTTTTTTAAGCGTACCAGCGACGTTCGTTTGATTAAGCTAGTGTCCGCCCCTGTATCCACTAAAACAATGATCTTACCCGATCTCGCTAGAGTGCACGGAAACTCTATATAAACATCGTCATTGGCTGTTTTTCGTAAAAGGTAAAGAGTTCACTGTTTGTTGAGGGCCTCGACCTATTTCGCTGCCTGTTGAAATTTGCTGTGCATTGTGGCCCACAGACATTTTACAGGCATATTAAAAAAACTTCTTCGAAGATGACTGCGTCCGGCAACTGAGTAGTGGTTGAACGAAGTGTATAAAGAACTACACGTCATCTCAGCCTGCATCGGTATCTTATGAAAATGAAACAATAAAAATGTCCATATTACTTTCAAAAAATAACTTAGTTTGAATTTTAATTCGGAGTTCCTCCTAGTATTATCCCTAAGATCCAACGCAGTCAGGATTTTCCCGTCAACGGCTTATTTTTCTTTGCTTTCCTAATGGTTACCCCAGATTGACTAATGTTTAAAACTACCTCTCCAACGGATTTATCCATCGTCGTCTCGGGTGGTTTTTCCTCTTGATTTTCCCCGTGCGAGAGGTTTTCCGTTCCATCACATCTCAACGTCTGGGGGGTACTTTCTTGGCTCCCTACAGCGTTGCTTAATTTGGAAGAGTTGATTAATGGGGCGCAGTGGAGCTGTTGAGACTGGTCCTTGTCCGTTTCCCGGATGTTTAAGCAAATAGTTTTTCTTGCTGTAACAAGTGTGTTCTACATGCCCAAACCTGGCGCACCAATCGCATTTAAGTCTCCGTCCCTGTTCAGGTTTGATTTCTTGGATAGCAAACACCTTAGCTCTAGGGCAACTTGACTTATCATGCCCATACCCCTCGCACGTATTACAGGAGGGTGTATTTTTCCTTTGCTGACATTCTGCATACGTGTGATTTCCTTTTCCACAGAATCCGCATGCCATTGTTGCTTGCTCGCAATTCATACGCTGGGCTCCTTTCGGATTGGGGTTCCCATTTCCCGGTCCCGGAAACGCATTGATTGGCATAGGAGGTTGGCAGGGCCATTGTTGGAATTGTGGGAATGGCTGGGGCACTGGTTGGAAATTTGGCAATTGGTTTAAATTGCTTGGTGGGGTATACATGGGTTGTGTTTGAGCCTGTAAGGGGTTGAATAATTGTGTCATTTCGACTGGGAGCGCGGATGCGTTTAGGTAGTTAATTTGGGTTGCGGGCAGAGTTGTGAAACTCCGTCCAATTAACTGGTTGTAGTGGGAACCCAACTTCAAAGAGGTTCTTAAAGCAACCTCCGTAAGTTTGTCCAGAGAGTCGTCCGTGCTTGTCAGCAAGCTCTGACGCAAGGCTGGATCTATTAAACCCAGTTTGAACGAGTTGATCAGCGTTTTCTTGAATTCAGACATTAATGCTACCGAATCTGTGGGGATGTACTCGGAATTCACTATCTCCTGGGAAACTGCCATCAACTGGGCCAATCGCCTCGAGAACGTTTTGACATCCTCACTGGGTCCCTGGTGTGCTGTTTTAATTTCCAGCAGGACGCTGTCCAATGTTCTGGTGGTAAGCTAGGTGTTCTTTATTAATGACTTAAATTCGTCGAGAGTTTTCAGATTTTTCCCCCTAATAAGGTCGAATGCATCCCCCGATAGGCGTGTAGTGATGAGAGATTAGAATATCAGAGATAAGAATATCATCCTTCTCACCCAGACATTTAAACGCCAAATCGCATGAATTAAAGAACTCATGGATTCTTCCAGAAAGATCGGGTGATTGTGTCCCACTAAACACCGGTACTAGTCGTGACACAGTCTTCCCTATCACTTCGTATACTGGCATTTTAACCGTGTAAGATGTTGGCTGGTTGCACAATTTAGAATCTGCTTTGGGCCCTGATTTTTGGATTTCTAAGTTTAAACTGGATTGTTGCTCCCTATTATTTATTATCAATGTCTCTAGCTCCCTAATTTTATCCTCCAAAACTCTAGTTCCTAATTCCTTAAACTTCTCTGTTTGTTCTAAAATCCCTACCTTGTCCTCCAATAACTCTATTGTGACCTGTTGGTGCGCCACTCTCTTGTTCAGTTTTTGCTCCCTTTCTATAACGCTGCGTAGTTCCGATTTCCCTTGTCCGTAGTATGGGCGACAATTTTCTTCCAATCCACCTCAGCCAAAGCCTTATGAGCTACAGATTTAGTGTCGGCTTTCGACAAACTAATTTTTTCTGTAATTCTATTCTTTGATTCCTTATCTGTGGTCAGGGTCAGCACCCTGTACAGTTCAGCTCGTTCGCGGCGCTGCCGTACCTTTTTTCCGCCTCGGGAGCGTTTCTTCGAAGATTTAATTACGGCTGACGATGGTTGTGTGAGTTTTGGTTGATTATTCAGTCTTGCCCTGTATTCTTCTATGGTAATGGGCCTTGGTCCCCAGGTCGAACTTTTTACGAGCTCTTCCTGCAATTTACATCTCTGGTTTACCTTCGAAGAGCTCATACCTTAACGGAAACATAATTGATAATGTTACTTAATGTTCTTTTTTCTTTTTTATTATTGAAATCAATAAAAATTGTTACTAGCAGGTAATGATAGGCTCAGCAATTTCTTCAGAGAAAAAGAAAGAAATTATACGAAATACGACAATACGACAATACGAGTTACTAGCAGTTAATGCTAGGCTCAGCAATTTTTTCAGAGAAAATTACACGGAATATGACAAATACGAAGAGAACAAAAACAACCATGCGTCTTCTATAACTTTTATCTGTAAACCGTAAACAGTTGAGAATGGTCAGCATAGTTGCCTTCCAAGCTGTTTGGACTTCCCAAACATAATTTTTAAATGTTTGAATTTCCCATACCGAAAATAAATGAATTACAAATACTTTCAGCCCGTACTGTCCACCCAAATTCACCTCGCCGAAAATTGGTCCAGGACAACGGGAACGAAAGCCTCATCGGGCTATTTAAGCCGCGCGCGACGCCGGCTCGATCTCTTTGACAATATTTCCGTTGAGGTTCACGACCGTAGGCCGAATTTGCTCTGCGTGAAGGAAGCTCAACTGAAATTCAAAGTAGCATTCAACGCGTACATTATTTCCGTTGTAACCTCTCGAGTAGGCCGAATTTGCGCTGCTTGAGTTGTTCCAACGCAAACATTTAATTATCCGGTAAATTCCTAGGCATGCCGACTGCGCAGCCTTTAAATTACTCTACATTATGTTATTTGATAATTTAGTTAATTTGTATTTTAGTAGTAGCAATAGTTTTTAAGAAGGATTGACATTAATATAACAATTTTATCCAATTCTACAAATTCGGAGTTTTTATTTCAAAAAAAGAAAATTTATGACTTACAGCATAAAACATCAAGGTAAATTCACAAGCAGTTGGGAAAACAGATTCTTAAATTGCGAATCTTCCTAATCTTCTTCCTCGCAATAAAAGAAAATGTTGTTCCCTGTGGAAAAGAAATGAAGAACCGGTTGGTTAGTGTAAATACTAACAAACAAAAAAAAATTTTTTTTTTTTCTTCCAAATCTTCTTTTGTAGTTTCGACTATTAGCAATAATTGGTAATAGTTAAATACCGGCTGCGCCAATGTTGTGCCCTTGAAATATCCCTGTGATATTCCGGACAGTTTATTTAAATGTAGAACCTGAAAATTGGTTCCGGCGCTCGGCGCTC
The DNA here is from genome assembly GCA_949128065.1 of Beris chalybata. Lineage (NCBI taxonomy): Eukaryota > Metazoa > Arthropoda > Insecta > Diptera > Stratiomyidae > Beris > Beris chalybata. The sequence goes on from OX421895.1 coordinate 53,417,624, forward strand.
GTAAGAACCGTGAAAAAGGTACAAGCGCCTCAATGAGAGACGCAAATTACCTTTGAGAATTTTTGCTGAAAAAAAGAACAGATTAATTATTATCTTTGTACTTGGACGGATTAAATGAGAAATAAAACATACTGCAATTACGATCGGCTGCAAGCCAATCGTATAATACTCTAGATGATACTGAACTCCGATTTATATTGTAGTTGGGGCTAAGGCAGAATTACGTATGTGCATGTTGTATGTCCTTTCTTAAGGACCTCCATTCGGTTGCTACTTGAAACTTAAAGACAATATCATCAATTTTTAATATTATTTCTTGAACTGGGTGAATTTTGAAGATATTTTAACAGGATTTTTGTATGGCAGCCACTGGAAGGACTAATAGGATTTTCTTCATAATCATACATTTAGCTCCAAATACTAAAAAATTAACACGTACTAAATTTCCAAGTCGTAGTTTAAACCCTTATGAAGTTATCAGCCAATATTCTTGAACACGTGTTTTAAGGACATTTTGTATGGCAGCTACCAGAAGAAGTGAGACGATTTTGCCCGTTAACGAACTTAGCCTTACAAATTCAACCAAACACTCAGATTCAAAATTTCAAGATCCTAGGTCAAGGCGTTCTCGAGTTATCGTGTTCACGGACAGACAGACGGACGGACGAACGTCAAGCCGATTTGAGGTTTTTGGCCACAAATAAACAAAAAATAATATATATAACTTTTTTTTGTCCGAGGCTTGGTTCTATGCGTTACATAATTTTCGGCTGGATCAAACTTATAATACTCTATATGATTCCATCTAGAGTATAAAAATCGGCTGCTTTAAAGAAAAACTTGTGTACTCGTAGATTGTCGTTTGGAGTTTAAAAATTACTGAGACCTTAGTGCTAACATCGAAAATCTTTTATACTAAATTATTGCTAAACATACATAATGTGCCAGTCGTTCAACTTAAAGCTAGCGATTTTTTCGCTTACCAATTAATCGGCAATTTTTTGTCGACCCACAAATAATGCAAAGACCTTGAGTGCAGTGCGCCCATTTGTGAGTCGCAAACATTGCAGAAAAATTGTCATTGCACATTGCATGCAGAAACAAAACAATGACCCAGCCATTATCGTTACCTTTGGCCAGTAACACATATTCCGCCGTGTCATTTGTAAACATAGAATGAGACATCCCCTGTAATTCGAATAGCTCGGCGTCACAGTATTACGGCCAGGTCGGGTATTAACTTACCCTGATATAGCTGATATATAGGATCTTAGACGAGGAGGAGGCCATAGGATCTTAGACGACTAGCATGTGTCTTATTTCGCGTGAGGAAAACCAAATAGATGTTTGCTCGATTTCTGGTCGGGGCCTGGGCACAACAAAATCTACCTGTGCATTTCCTGTAGCTGGGGTACATTTGTTTACAATTGTTTGACACTCGATTGTGTCATGCTGGATCCGATCAGCTGTAGTAGGTGAGCTACTCTCCGCAATACCATAAATAGTAATAATATTTTCGCGTTGCCTTCTTTCGTGAACTTCCAAAATGAGCTCTTTTGTTTCATGCATGCTTTGACGATTTTTCATTTCATTGTTACCAGCTCTAAATGGACGGCCTTTGTGTTAAAGCATACGAATAGTGCGGCGTAGCCCTTTGTGGGAGGTCTCGCACGAATGCGACTCGCATTACTGTAGTGCACTTGCACGGTGTTCAATCCAGTACAAGAAATGAGCAACGAACTATAAACAGATTGAACACCGTACTCCATTTTTGATTTGTACATGGAGTTAGCCACACCTACCTATATTAAATAAGTCACAACCTGTGCAGTCCGAGCGACATACATGTACGTGTGAATGTGGGACATCTGTTTCACATTCACGAGTCCAACTCGGTGTTGTTTTAAAGAGGAGAAATATGATAATGCAAGTGGGTGATCGTTATGTAATTTATTTGGGTCGCCGCTTGCATTCTTTCTTGTGTCATAGAATATGCAATGAATTATGATCTAGATCGGGCATGCATAGTCATTCATGTCATATGTTTGCGATCTGGGTCATAATTTATTGACATTGTTTATTTTGGTAAGGAATTAGTATTTAAGCATAGCTTTGATGAATAAATGACACAGTCGATAATTGTATCTTAAACTACAAACAACGTCTTTTAATTATCATTGGTTACGAAGTCACTCTGATTTAGCTGAGTCGTGCTTAATTGCATTCTCGCTTTATCAGTGTTTCCTAGTAAAGTAATTCAAACAAATGGTTACTCTAGTCATCAGCGAGCTTGACCGATCACTCCCAGAAGAATTAAAAAGATAATAGGAGTGATCTTTTACATGGCGATCCTGCCAACATAAGAACCAGAACAAGCTACGAAGGAACTAAGGAATGACCCGGCAAAAGGACTAAAACCAAGAAATATGAAGGAAGACAAATTAGCGAACCTGCTAACCAGAAGAAATATCTTAAAACGACGATATTAGTCATCATAAAGAAATGCTACATACATAAGAAGATTACAATTAAAAAAACTGGGCTTAATTTCCTTTTAAACTGCATTCATTCATAGAAATAGTTTGTGTCATCTGTACAAGATGGATAAGTGGTTTTCGAAAACTGCTAATACTGAAGAGGTGATTATCAATAACACTGCAGGGACAGCAGTAAATAACAACGAGCAAGGTAGCGCATTATCAGAAGTAGAGCTGATCTTGTTAGTAGCCGCTGTGGTCGTGATAATATTTGTAATTTATTATCAAATAAAGAAATATTTACTCAAAACGATATCACTGCAAATCGCAAGGGTCAACGTATAAACAAAACAAAATAACAATAAAAAAGGAGTTGGAATCGGATACTGAAGAAGTGGAAAACAATGAAAAAACAAAATAATTCAATACAAAAGGTTACTCAAGTCATCAGTGTGCTTGACCGATCACTCCCAGAAGATTTAAAAAGATAATAGGAGTGATCTTTTACATGGCATTAATCAAACAAATTAATAAACAAAAAAGAACTTTAATTAATAACAAAAATCCAAATAGAAACGATCAAATAATAGCACAATTAAAAAAAAAAAAAAAACAATAGTAATAATTTAAAAAAAAGGACGAGAGATTTAATTAATAGCAACAATCCAGAGAGAAATAGTCAAATAATAACAGATATATATAAAAATAGAAGCAAAGATAACTACAATAATGAAAACCGTCTTAGCAATGGAAACAGCTACAGAGGTCAGAAACACAAACACATCAACCAAGTCGACTACTCGGAAAATGAAGAAGAGGGAGAAGAGAAGGAAGGCGAAGATGAAACAAATTAAGAAGAGTTTTTGAAAGACAAAGTGATAATAAAAACATAAACAATAATAATCATAATAAGCAAAAAAAGAGAGAGAAGAGAATAAAACTTATAACAATCAAAATAAAAAATTAATAACAATTAAAAAAAAAAAAATTTTTCTAATAAGAATCAAAATAAAAGAGAATAAATAAGAATCCAAATTAAAAAAAAAAAAAAATTTATAGTAACAACAATTGAAAAGAAATAAGGACAACAGATCCAGCAGATAAGCAATAAAAGAGAAGCTTCATAAATAACTTCAGGCAACTTGTAAGTCTGTTCACACACAAAAGAAACCATCATACCAGCTGACTAGAATTCGACTAAACCTATGCAATTATGTCGTTGCCAATCTATAAAAAAAAAACCTAACACCGATGCAAATGCTCCCTCAAGAATACGCATAACCTCTGACAAGCTTAAGTTCCATGACAGCAACTAGGAGCGTGGATGTAATAACGAGAGCAATGTGCAAGGAACATATTAGTGAAGAACAAAAAAAAAAAAAAAAAAAAAAAGTCACATTAAACAAAGAAGACAAATTATACGCTTGAAACTTGACATCACTATCTGAAACAAGGGGGCTACGAAATTTACTATTTGAAACCAACAAAGAACAACTACAGAAAAATAACAGCAGAAACAAAACAATGGTCGAGCATAACAAAATCTAAGAAAGAAACATTAAATAAGAAAGAAACAATAAATAAGAAAGAAACAATAAATAAGAAAGAAATAAAAATAAGAAAGAAGATACGAAGAAATGATAAATAAGAAATAAATAAGAAGTAAAATGAAGATAAATAAGGAAGAAATAATGAGAGAGTACGGCGATAATCCGCACACGACTTAGGACGTGTCTGGAGAAGCCAAGGCCCAATAAAATGAAATAATGAAGATAAATAATAATGGAATAATGAGAAAGTACGGCGATAATCCGCACACGACTTAGGACGTGTCTAGAGAAGCCAAGACTTAATAGAATGAAGATAAAGAAGAAATAAATAATGATATAGTATGGCAACAATCCGCAAGCGATCTTAGGAACGCGTCTGGAGAAGCCAAGACTAAGTAATAGACAAAGAAGAATTCAAAGAAAATATAATGAAATAATTAAAAAGAGAAACAAAGAAACTGAGAGAGCCGACCTAAAAATATTAATATATGAGCCACCCAAAATAATAATAAAAAAAAAACTAAAGAATAACAAGAAAAGCATGAACAAACTGTTTCATGATTCAGCGTAGAAAGGACTATCAACAAAATAATGCAAAGACATAGGAATATTGAAAGAACTAATCAAAGATGGTAAAAGACTTCTAAACAACTTTGGCAAATGCTTATGGAACAAACAAGTTTTGAGACAAAACAATAATGGAATAAACAGAAGGAATTCTAGAGTACTCAATGAATATCTGTTATCCTTTGCAGCAGATGATAACTGGGATGATTGGCTGCCGTACTTCGTTTGCTGTTATAATACTACAACACATTCGATACGCGTTGAGATATGAATTAGTTCTCGGCGAATGACTGTGCGACAGAGTTTAATCATAGGGACTTACTAGAAGCAGCCAAAATGAAGAGAAAAGAAATTTATGATAGGAGTACATATAGCAATAGGAGATTTAGTTTATATCATAGATAATTAAGTAAATAAATAAAAAAAAAATATTTTATAAGATAACGACAATAAAAATAAGATATTGTAATTAAAGTAAAACAAAAATAAACTAATTAATTTTAATATATTTTCATACATATACAAAAGAAAAATTTTTATTTTTAAGAATTAACAAAAATATTTTCTTTTCTTATACGGGTGGAAGCTGTAGTGCACTTGCACGGTGTTCAATCCAGTACAAGAAATGAGCAACGAACTATAAACAGATTGAACACCGTACTCCATTTTTGATTTGTACATGGAGTTAGCCACACCTACCTATATTAAATAAGTCACAACCTGTGCAGTCCGAGCGACATACATGTACGTGTGAATGTGGGACATCTGTTTCACATTCACGAGTCCAACTCGGTGTTGTTTTAAAGAGGAGAAATATGATAATGCAAGTGGGTGATCGTTATGTAATTTATTTGGGTCGCCGCTTGCATTCTTTCTTGTGTCATAGAATATGCAATGAATTATGATCTAGATCGGGCATGCATAGTCATTCATGTCATATGTTTGCGATCTGGGTCATAATTTATTGACATTGTTTATTTTGGTAAGGAATTAGTATTTAAGCATAGCTTTGATGAATAAATGACACAGTCGATAATTGTATCTTAAACTACAAACAACGTCTTTTAATTATCATTGGTTACGAAGTCACTCTGATTTAGCTGAGTCGTGCTTAATTGCATTCTCGCTTTATCAGTGTTTCCTAGTAAAGTAATTCAAACAAATGGTTACTCTAGTCATCAGCGAGCTTGACCGATCACTCCCAGAAGAATTAAAAAGATAATAGGAGTGATCTTTTACATTACTTTGGGCCAGTCTACCCCCAAAGTAATCGACTCCTGTGGTTGTGAACGGTCGCGAAGGTTGAAGGCGGTCCTTCGGCAAGTCGCCCATGAGCTGTGTGGCCCAAGTTGGACGCAAGCGAAAACAAGTTAGACAGCATCTTAATACCGTGCCAACTTCTCTTGTACCATTTACTATCCAATACCGTTGCCTTAAGGTGTTGAGCGTGGTTTGACAGCCAGCATGTAGGTTCTTGATATGATGAAATCGAATGACTTCGGCAGTAAAAGAATAACCGTTTGGAAGCAACAGCTGACGCTTAGCGTCGTAAGACAATGTTGCATTGCGAAGGAGTCCACCCACGCGTATTAAGCCTTCTGAGTCCAAAAATGGATTTAACGCCTTGATACGGCTACTTCTGCAGACGGCGCTTCCCAACTTCAAGGCCTTGTGTTCGTCCGCGAGATGAACGGATTGTAAATTTCGAATGATTGCCTTCAGAGACGCGTCAAACTCCTGAGGTGAGATGCAATGATTAGGCGGAAGGGTGTGTCTTCTAGTGGGCAGTGTTAAAAATCGTCGTATATAACAAACTATACCCGCACCAGGCGTTGATAAGAGTTGCTGAACTTACACTGTGTAGTCAGATCTAGATTAGTTGCCTTTCCTACAAGGAGAGAACAATGTGGTTTTTTTCTTTCTGGCAGTTGGGTAACGTTTAGTTGCGAATTTTTGGGCCACGTTGTTGATGCTAGCTTCAAAAACTCTGAGCCAATAAACCAAAGTTCGTTGTGTAATAGCTGGTCTGGTTGGCATCCGAAAGAAATGATGTCAGCTGGGTCTTGATTCGACGGGACGTGGCTCCCGACAGCTGACTTGGACAGAGTCTGTATTTTCGAAACTCTGTTCGGAACCGTTCCGTCAGGCCACGTTATGTGACCCGTTAAGTTTTTGGTGGCTCCGTTAACAGGGCAGACAGAGTCTGCCATGAGGTTCTTTTTTTTTTTGAATGGGGCGTCGGGCTCCGCTGTCTGCGACACCTTTTGCCGGCTGATCAGGGCGGGGGAGTTCGAAAGTGGAGCCCTAGAACGACCCCATTATGTTCGTGCCTGGCATTTCCTTTTTTTTCTTTTTAATTAGATTCCATGTTTCTTCCTACTGCAATCCGGGACCGTCTTACACGTGCTTAGTTCCTCATAAGAGGACCTGAAAAAAATTTAATTCTTCTGACCAAACGCACCATTTTTACCTTTTTTTTATCTTTTATTTTCGCACAACGCTTAAAATTAACCCAAGAAAACTTTTTCCGTCCAAACTCTTCGCCGGCCTCTCTCCGAAAAAAAACCCAAAAACGAACTCCACTCTCTCGACCTCCACCTTCGATCACCGCCTCTCCCCCTCCTCCTTTTTCCGCACCATCCCGGGACCAAGGTTGTCCCACTCGGTGATGCCACACGGTGCATGCGGGTGTCTCTTTGCATGTAATCGATTGTTATGGTTCGCATCGATATTTACGATATTTCGAATTACGTTGGCATTGAAGGTTGTGATTTTTCGAAGTATGTTAGCGTCGAAATTGTTGCGGGAATCGGTTCGTTACATTCGTGGGGACGATCCCGACCCAGGAGAAGGAGTCTCGATAGTCGGCCGTAGGACCGTGTCCTTTCGATGTCTTGTCGAGGTGGTTGTTGTTGATGTGTGAAAGGTTGTGTTTCTTACTGGACTGGTTTTCTTCTCTTTGGTACCTTGTGGGTAGTTGGCGTGTCGTGAGTATAGGTAAATTTTTTTTTTTTTTTTCTATTTTTTTTTTTTTTTTTTTAGTTTACAATGTATATTAACGTATAATGTACGTAATAATGTTTAATGTATACTTTTACTTTATCAAAATAGGAAAACTGGCTCGTGTTAATTACACACAATTAATGATTGACTCAAGCTTAAACAATCGCATGAATTTTGAAAGTATATACATATAAGTGGATATCAAATGTATCTTGTGATTAAAGCTCAACAATTATCTTATTAGGAGTTAGTTATTCTTTCCGGTGTCAGTGGAGTGAAACTCCAACACGGAGTCCCCGACTGTGGACTAACCGCCATCCCTGAGGATATGACAAATTTGGAAAGAAACTTCACTGGAGAAGCCAGTTCATCATAAGATTGTGTTGGACTAGGTCCGAAGGAGCTGTTTCGTCATCGGAGGGCATAGACTCTTCAGAAGGTGTATTCTTGCCTACTAACCGAAACACCTTGACAGCTGGTGGGATTGCTGAGGTAAATTCTATATAGCCACATCCCATTCCAAATTTATTACCGAGAAGAATTTAATGGTCAAGAAGGGCGTCCTCTACCTTAGACTAAAGGCGTGTACTTTGAGAAGCTTTTCTCTTGATTTCTGCTATTCTCTGGTTGTAACCCTGGATAAATAACAACAAATATTGGTTAAAAAAATAAGTTGCGGCGGACGGGATTTGTTCTTCGTAGATCAGATCCAAGGTTACAACCATTTGTAAATTTCACAGCCATAAAAACGCTGACCATATCCTACGAAAAATCTAATAACAACAAATATTGGTTAAAAAAATAAGTTGCGGCGGACGGGATTTGAGCCTGTACAGGCAGTCGCTTGGCTAGTTACATGCAATTAGTTACCCAGTTCTTCCCTTGTGAATTCAGGTTTATCTCTTGAAACGAATTTTTTTTTTCTTCATCATTAAAACAACACTGCAAAATTGTTAGAATTAAGGTACTACCTTAATAATGCAGTAGATACACATTACTGGATATATAGTAAATTTTATCATGCAATATATGAGGAAACATAAAATGTTTGGTAAATACATGGAATCAGACTGTTAATAACACATTTATACATTACAAGCATTTTTTTTCAATCAATAGTAGGGAATACAATATTTGTAGGTGAACAATACTACATGAAAAATGGAAACCACTACAGACTATTACTTATGCGGTCTCCAGGCTTATACCGTCTCTAAGGAAACCATGTCCTTCACGTGGATTATTCACGAATGTCCCGTGCATGTTAAACTCCTAAGTGCTTTCCATTTGCATCTACAAGTCGGTACGCCACGTTTCCAACACCACAATCCACAAAAGCCTCCTTAAATTTGGGACCCAATTTGGCCGAGTATTTTTTTGGAGCGCTGCTGTGAGTAAAGACCTTTACAAAAACCTTTTGTCCAGGTGACAATTGTCTATTCCTGGATCTCAGGTTGTATTGTCTCTGATGACGCAAGTGGGCATCTTTTAATTTGTTTTCAATTTGTTGCTGTAACAGTTGTACTTTTTGATTAATCGGAACGATCTCGATCTCACCACTATCCACATCGTCCAATTTCCGAAGTAATTCATATGTCGATCCATGCAAAACCATATGTCGCCCGAAAGTTAGGAAGTAAGGAGAACAACCTATTGATGTGTGCTTTGCTGTGCGAAGAGCCGCTCCAATCTCTGACAACTGCTCATCCCAACGATTATGGTCTTTGTCTATGTAACAGCGTACCATATTTAGAAGGTCACGATTGGCTCTTTCCGAAGGGTTGCTTTGTGGACTATATACTGGAGAAAAAGTGTGTTTAGCACCGTAATGATTTAAAAAGTCTTTAAGCTTCTGCGACGTGAATTCAGAGCCGTTGTCCGAATGGATATATTCCGGTACAAATAGGAAAAATATGTTATCTTTAAGGAATTTAATGACCGCATCACTGTTTGCTCGAGGAAGGGGACGCATAACCACGTTTTTAGAAAAAATTGATCCCGCATTATGATAATCATAGTATTCCCCTGTCGAGATCGTGGATATGGACCCAGGAAATCAAGGCAAAGTCGTTGGAACGGTCGTACAACGCTTGCTTGGCTTCCCATGGGAACCTGCAACGTTCTGTTTATTGGTTTACAACGCTTACAAGTGCTACAATTCCGGATAAAATCTCTAACATCAGAAACCATTTTTGGCCAATAAAATAATTGTCGTAAAGTAAAGAGTATGCGCTCCATCCCACAATGTCCAGCAACTGGTGAACAATGGGCTTGCCTAATGAGACCAGGTGTTAGTTTTTTTGGAACCCAAAGTTTCCATGCAAGGCTGTCAACCTCTAAACCGCCTGTAACATCTGACAATTTGATGTATAGCTTTCCATCCAACACTCGCAAGTAACCTATCGACAGATTAGTGTTTTGAACGGAGTCAAATAACTTGGTATAATCATCAGCCAAAAACTCGACACTGGTGAGGTCTATACACAGCGGTGGCGTTTGAAGGTCCTGTATGGCTCCCACACAAACTGAAGGCTGTTCCTCTTGATACATACGCGATAATACATCTGGGACTATGTTTTGAGAGCCCTTTCGATATTCTATGTTGAAATCATAGCCCTGGAGTTTTAAACTCCATCTGGCTAATCGCCCTGATAGGTCCTTTTGATCCATTAACCATTTTAGGCTTGCATGATCAGTAATGACGGTAAACCGAGACCCCTCCACATAGCAACGAAATTTTTTAATGCTCATGACCACTGCCAAACACTCCAGCTCGGTGACACTGTATTTTCTTTGAGCCGCATTAAGTTTGTGTGAGTAAAAAGCGATGGGATGTTCTGCGTCATCCTCGGCTCGTTGAAATAAAACACTGCCGATTCCTGTAGTGCTAGCATCACATTGAAGGTAGAATTGCTTTGAATAATCTGGGTTCACCAGAAGAGGAGCAGAAACTAAACAATTTTTTAAGGTGTCTAAAGCTGCTTGTTCTTTCGGACCCCATTCCACCCGCTTTTTCCCTTTTAGCATCTCTGTTATAGGAGTTGCAATGGTGGCAAAATTAGGTATAAGCCTCCGATACCAACCAAATAAGCCAAGTATACTACGAATATTTTTTTGAGTTTTCGGTGGCGGTAATTGGGTAATTGCGGACACTTTTTCTGGGTCTGCGCGCAAATGTCCATCACCGACAACATATCCAAGATACTTAATTTCTTTTAAAACGAATTCGCTCTTTTCCACATTGATCGTTAAGCCCGCTAATCGCAGGTGTTGTGCTACCTCAAACAATAATCGCATGTGATCCTCGAATTTAGGGGAAGCCACGAGCAAGTCGTCTAGGTACACAAACACTCGATCGTGCAGTCGATGGGGAATGACTTTATGCATGAGCCGGCATAATGTTTGTGGTGCATTGCACAACCCAAAAGGCATGACTTTAAAATGATATAAGGGTCTACCAGCTACCGTGAAAGCGGTTATCTCCTGTGATTCTTTAGCTAGTGGTATCTGCCAGAATGCATCTTTTAAATCTACTTTGGAAATGAAACGTGTTTCTTGCAGTCGGGCTAATATGCCTTCGATCAAAGGCAGAGGGTACGCATCCTTGACCGTGACTGAGTTAATCTTTCGTGCGTCCAAGCATAGTCTGACTTTTCCTGGCTTAGGAACTACTGTAACCGGCGAACTCCATGGGCTATGGCTTTCCTCTATTACTCCTAAGGTAAGCATTCTCTCTAATTCATCATCAAGGAGCTTTTGAATGACGGGGGAAATCGGATAGTGTCGCTGCTTAACAGGTGAGCTGCTTCCCACATCGATAGAATGCTCAATCAGATGTGTTCTTCCCAATCCTTTTTCAGTAGATGAGGGAAAACGACTGCGTACTTTATCCCAAAGCCTCCACTCGCTTTCGCGTAATTCACACTGATCTGGTTTAGATGACGTTAATTCTTCTATCTCAAAAAGACTATCCGACCGAATCGAACACGGGGCGATTCCGAATTTGTTCCAAAAATCAATGCCTAAGTACAAAGGCTGCGATAACGATTGAACGATTAACAGGGAGATTTTTTTCGTTTGGGATTCAAATTTTACGGAACAAACTAGCGTTCAGAGGACCGGTTGTTTTTGCCCGCTAGCTGTTGCTATTTTAGCCTGAATTGGTTTAAACCTCAATCCAGCCTGGCTTAAAAATTGTACCGCTTCTTGACCCAGTATGCTACAATTTGCTCCGCTATCTAGCAGACCCTTAATTTCCTGACCCAAATGACAACTGTGGCATACGGACGATCGTCTTCTTCAGTTGATACCCGCGTAGAAGCCACCGTTTTTTTAAATAATTTACGTTTATGAAAGTAGTTGGCCGACCTGAGATACCTTTTTTTCTTATTTTCTAACTTTACTGACGTCGATATAGTTCGGGATCGGTATTTGTGGCCACCTCCTCGCGCGAGGTAAAAGAAGCCTTCTGGTGTAACGTCCCCGGGGTATTTACACGGCTCCTCCCGTTTCCCGAATTACATGAAATACATGTTGGTCTATATGTATTTACTCGACCACAACCATAGCAGGATATTTTGCGATCACCTATGCAATCTTTATAAGAATGACCCGGTTGACGACAATTCCAACAGTCTTTTCCCGTAAGAAGATGAGTAGGCTGTTCTCTAAATGGGTTACTGCGTGGAAAACCTTGGGGTTGAATTTTTTTAAGAGATATATCTTCGTCTGCAAACGAAGATGAATCGTCCCATTGTACCTCATTCACCGAACTGTAAGACTTCCTGACAGTAGTCTCCTTAGAAACTCTGTGCTGAAATCGTTCTATACGTTTACAAGCGCGAATGAGGTCTTCGCGAGATGTTATAGATTGCCACAATAATTCTCGTTGAAAATCATTGTTTAACCCCTGTTTTACTAGCTGAACCAAACGAGGTTCGTCGGTTTGCTGTTCCAGTCGAGAGGCCAAAGCCATCATCTCAAGTAAGTACTCTGTAAAGGTTTCATTGCTTTTTGCTTTCTAGAGCATAGTTGCAAGTATAATTCATCGTCCGTTTCTAATTCTTCGAAGGTTAAGAGCATCTGTCGTTTAAGGAAAAACCAGTCCAGCCCGTAGTGGGTGTGTCGAAATTCCCAGTACCACTGGGCGGCTTTACCTTCTAAGCAGGCTGGTAAAATCGAAACTAAATCCTCTGGGATACAGCCTGCATCCTTAGCTGTAGTTTCGAGACGGAACATAAAATCGACTAAACGAGGACCCTGTTTAGAGGCGCTAAATTTTAATGATGAACCTCCCCAATTAATCCTCTGTTGAAGATCCTTCCTAGCTTGCGAAGCGAACGCAGTGTTCATCCGATGAGACTGTTCACCGGATTCCTGAACAGGCGCGGGGTGCTTATTCTCGCAACCGTAACCACGTAATGTTGGAGGCAGATCCGGTCTATTAGTACGAACTACAGAACCACCACCCATATTTGCCCAAAAATCTCGGCTAGTAGAAGGGATCTGATTGCCGTATTTCGTTTGGGAGTTAAGTAAATTCGCATCACTATTGTTCGGGTCGGGTTCATCCTCTGCATCCTCCAAAGACAATTTACTTAAGTCTAACGCAGGAAGTGCGGGTTCAAGTTTTCCTTCCACAGTAGTATGACGCGCAGCGTCTAACAAAAGTTGACACTCCACCATAGCTTCAGTAGCTGGCTTATGCGCCACTTCAGAGTAAGAGATGCGCTCTAATCTTCCCAAAATGTGAAGCCATTGTGTAACTATACGCGGTATGGAATCATATTTCTTTCTAAGCACTATTCACTTTATAAGCGCACTAAAATCTACCAATTTATTCGAACATAACCTTACTTCTCTTAGCGGGTTCTTCCGTGCTCCTTGATGGGCAACACGTGGAATTAAGATAGAATCTGAGCTTTCCTTAACTAAGAGAGCCTGTAATGCCGTAACCATCTGCCCATTCCTTTCTGAAATATTGCGAATTTCGCATTCAACAATCAGCTCCGACTGCGACAAAAAGCCGAGCTCCATGGTTGTTGATCTTTGGGAAGGACTTTAATCACAGATTCAAAACAGAAAAAAAACACTGAACAAACCAGATAACCTTTGTAAAATTTACACACGGGAAAAAATATATATATAATTAATTAAGATCACTAATACAGATATTAGCTGTAAATATTGATTACAACAATTCGGAGAATTCGGTCCCGGATCTTCAGTAGAACAAAGAAATTTTTCGAGAATCACTGATTGAACTATTAATTAGCAGAAATGAAACTACTTTTGACTTTAAAATTTACGCCCTATTGCATGTAATGTCAAATGACTAATGAAAGAAAAAACATTCTTGAGAAGTATTATTACCGAATTCTAGATATTTTTTCACTACTAAACCCTAGAATTACCAGAATTGCACAGAATTCTCAATAACTAGTATGTCTAACGGAACATCTTCCGGATAAATTCGGCACCAGATTTTTCCAGGACAATAAGCACTTCCTCGGAAATTCACTACACTGCCTTCCACAGGTAATATACCCGATACGCCAACGCGGAGAGCTAATGCGCATTACCAAAGAGTAAAACGATAGAAGTACAAACTTTGAGTTCATACTTTGAACGAACACTTCTCAAGAAGATAAACAAATGCCCCCTCTAAGGAACTGAAATTAAGTTTTTGGTGGCTCCGTTAACAGGGCAGACAGAGTCTGTCATGAGGTTCTTTTTTTTTTAATGGGGCGTCGGGGCTCCGCTGCCGGCTGCTCAGGGCGGGGAAGTTCGAAAGTGGAGCCCTAGAACGACCCCATTATGTTCGTGCCTGGTATTTCCTTTTTTTTCTTTTTAATTAGATTCCATGTTTCTTCCTACTGCAATCCGTCTTACACGTGCTTAGTTCCTCATAAGAGGACCTGAAAAAAATTTAATTCTTCTGACCAAACGCACCATTTTTACCTTTTTTTAATTTTTATTTTCGCACAACGCTTAAAATTAACCCAAGAAAACTTTTTCCGTCCAAACTCTTCGCCGGCCTCTCTCCGGAAAAAAAACCCAAAAACGAACTCCACTCTCTCGACCTCCACCTTCGATCACCGCCTCTCCCCCTCCTCCTTTTTCCGCACCATCCCGGGACCAAGGTTGTCCCACTCGGTGATGCCACACGGTGCATGCGGGTGTCTCTTTGCATGTAATCGATTGTTATGGTTCGCATCGATATTTACGATATTTCGAATTACGTTGGCATTGAAGGTTGTGATTTTTCGAAGTATGTTAGCGTCGAAATTGTTGCGGGAATCGGTTCGTTACATTCGTGGGGACGATCCCGACCCAGGAGAAGGAGTCTCGATAGTCGGCCGTAGGACCGTGTCCTTTCGATGTCTTGTCGAGGTGGTTGTTGTTGATGTGTGAAAGGTTGTGTTTCTTACTGGACTGGTTTTCTTCTCTTTGGTACCTTGTGGGTAGTTGGCGTGTCGTGAGTATAGGTAAATTTTTTTTTTTAGTATAATGTATGTGTAAATAATGTTTAATGTATACTTTTACTTTATCAAAATAGGAAAACTGGCTCGTGTTAACTACACACAATTAATGATTGACTCAAGCTTAAACAATCGCATGACTTTTGAAAGTATATACATATAAGTGGATATCAAATGTATCTTGTGATTAAAGTTCAACAATTATCTTATTATTTGTATAGATTACTAGACACAATATAACATATACGAGATTGGTATAAATTTTAAATACATGAATTTTAACAAACAATTTTATCTTCATTTCCAAATTTTAATTTTGTACCCTGTCACAATTAGTTGCACTTGATCATTTTTATGCCAATGTAAATTGGATATTCCGCGCTTATATTTTGATATAATATTATAATAATTTAAGAGGAAACGAGCAAGGCCAAACCAATATTTTTTTTTTTTTTTTTTAATTCTAAATTACGAACTATGGTAGGGCTAATTTTTTTTTTTTTTTAATCTCAACGTTAGAGTCTGAGATATACAGGGGTCGGATTATTAAACGTAATCCTTCCAAGTGAATTGAATTGTCAATTGTAAATGTCCGATAGAGAAAGAATTTTTCTTTTATAATGAATTTAATTAGATGCTTAATGCACTATAACAAGTTTTTTTTTTTTTTTTGAGTAGATAGTTATTTGTAATCCGAATGAGTTATGTAAAAATAACCAACAATCTGGCAAGGCATGCCTTAGGAAGAAAGGATATGCGCACGTTCACCCTCAGAAGCATGGACGTGCCCATATCCGCGTATATGTCTTCCGCTATTACCAAGACAACCTGCCTCAGGACTCAAAGCGTTGAAATTGTTGCTTCTACCTTGGTCCCTCCAGCAGCAAGATATTCATTTCTTTAGCCTTGGTTAGTATGTTAATGAGCCGACCATATTTGACGAAAAGGTAGTAAGCAACAACTTCCTTTGTGCTTAGTTCAATGAGCCTGTACAGGCAGTCGCTTGGCTAGTTACATGCAATTAGTTACCCAGTTCCTCCCTTGTGAATTCAGGTTTATCTCTTGAGACGATTTTTTTTTTCTCCATCATTAAAACAACACTGCAAAATTGTTAGAATTAAGGTATTACCTTAATAATGCAGTAGATACACATTACTGGATATATAGTAAATTTTATCATGCAATATATGAGGAAACATAAAATGTTTGGTAAATACATGGAATCAGACTGTTAATAACACATTTATACATTACAAGCATTTTTTTTCAATCAATAGTAGGGAATACAATATTTGTAGGTGAACAATACTACATGAAAAATGGAAACCACTACAGACTATTACTTATGCGGTCTCCAGGCTTATACCGTCTCTAAGGAAACCATGTCCTTCACGTGGATTATTCACGAATGTCCCGTGCATGTTAAACTCCTAAGTGCTTTCCATTTGCATCTACAAGTCGGTACGCCACGTTTCCAACACCACAATCCACAAAAGCCTCCTTAAATTTGGGACCCAATTTGGCCGAGTATTTTTTTGGAGCGCTGCTGTGAGTAAAGACCTTTACAAAAACCTTTTGTCCAGGTGACAATTGTCTATTCCTGGATCTCAGGTTGTATTGTCTCTGATGACGCAAGTGGGCATCTTTTAATTTGTTTTCAATTTGTTGCTGTAACAGTTGTACTTTTTGATTAATCGGAACGATCTCGATCTCACCACTATCCACATCGTCCAATTTCCGAAGTAATTCATATGTCGATCCATGCAAAACCATATGTCGCCCGAAAGTTAGGAAGTAAGGAGAACAACCTATTGATGTGTGCTTTGCTGTGCGAAGAGCCGCTCCAATCTCTGACAACTGCTCATCCCAACGATTATGGTCTTTGTCTATATAACAGCGTACCATATTTAGAAGGTCACGATTGGCTCTTTCCGAAGGGTTGCTTTGTGGACTATATACTGGAGAAAAAGTGTGTTTAACACCGTAATGATTTAAAAAGTCTTTAAGCTTCTGCAACGTGAATTCAGAGCCGTTGTCCGAATGGATATATTCCGGTACAAATAGGAAAAATATGTTATCTTTAAGGAATTTAATGACCGCATCACTGTTTGCTCGAGGAAGGGGACGCATAATCACGTTTTTAGAAAAAATTGATCCCGCATTATGATAATCATAGTATTCCCCTGTCGAGATCGTGGATATGGACCCAGGAAATCAAGGCAAAGTCGTTGGAACGGTCGTACAACGCTTGCTTGGCTTCCCATGGGAACCTGCAACGTTCTGTTTATTGGTTTACAACGCTTACAAGTGCTACAATTCCGGATAAAATCTCTAACATCAGAAACCATTTTTGGCCAATAAAATAATTGTCGTAAAGTAAAGAGTATGCGCTCCATCCCACAATGTCCAGCAACTGGTGAACAATGGGCTTGCCTAATGAGACCAGGTGTTAGTTTTTTTGGAACCCAAAGTTTCCATGCAAGGCTGTCAACCTCTAAACCGCCTGTAACATCTGACAATTTGATGTATAGCTTTCCATCCAACACTCGCAAGTAACCTATCGACAGATTAGTGTTTTGAACGGAGTCAAATAACTTGGTATAATCATCAGCCAAAAACTCGACACTGGTGAGGTCTATACACAGCGGTGGCGTTTGAAGGTCCTGTATGGCTCCCACACAAACTGAAGGCTGTTCCTCTTGATACATACGCGATAATACATCTGGGACTATGTTTTGAGAGCCCTTTCGATATTCTATGTTGAAATCATAGCCCTGGAGTTTTTAGCTCCATCTGGCTAATCGCCCTGATAGGTACTTTTGATCCATTAACCATTTTAGGCTTGCATGATCAGTAATGACGGTAAACCGAGACCCCTCCACATAGCAACGAAATTTTTTAATGCTCATGACCACTGCCAAACACTCCAGCTCGGTGACACTGTATTTCCTTTGAGCCGCATTAAGTTTGTGTGAGTAAAAAGCGATGGGATGTTCTGCGTCATCCTCGGCTCGTTGAAATAAAACACTGCCGATTCCTGTAGTGCTAGCACCAAATTGAAGGTAGAATTGCTTTGAATAATCTGGGTTCACCAGAAGAGGAGCAGAAACTAAACAATTTTTTAAGGTGTCTAAAGCTGCTTGTTCTTTCGGACCCCATTCCACCCGCTTTTTCCCTTTTAGCATCTCTGTTATAGGAGTTGCAATGGTGGCAAAATTAGGTATAAACCTCCGATACCAACCAAATAAGCCAAGTATACTACGAATATTTTTTTGAGTTTTCGGTGGCGGTAATTGGGTAATTGCGGACACTTTTTCTGGGTCTGCGCGCAAATGTCCATCACCGACAACATATCCAAGATACTTAATTTCTTTTAAAACGAATTCGCTCTTTTCCACATTGATCGTTAAGCCCGCTAATCGCAGGTGTTGTGCTACCTCCAACAATAATCGCATGTGATCCTCGAATGTAGGGGAAGCCACGAGCAAGTCGTCTAGGTACACAAACACTCGATCGTGCAGTCGATGGGGAATGACTTTATGCATGAGCCGGCATAATGTTTGTGGTGCATTGCACAACCCAAAAGGCATGACTTTAAAATGATATAAGGGTCTACCAGCTACCGTGAAAGCGGTTATCTCCTGTGATTCTTTAGCTAGTGGTATCTGCCAGAATACATCTTTTAAATCTACCTTGGAAATGAAACGTGTTTCTTGCAGTCGGGCTAATATGCCTTCGATCAAAGGCAGAGGGTACGCATCCTTGACCGTGACTGAGTTAATCTTTCGTGCGTCCAAGCATAGTCTGACTTTTCCTGGCTTACGAACTACTGTAACCGGCGAACTCCATGGGCTATGGCTTTCCTCTATTATTCCTAAGGTAAGCATTCTCTCTAATTCATCATCAAGGAGCTTTTGAATCACGGGGGAAATCGGATAGTGTCGCTGCTTAACAGGTGAGCTGCTTCCCACATCGATAGAATGCTCAATCAGATGTGTTCTTCCCAATCCTTTTTCAGTAGATGAGGGAAAACGACTGCGTACTTTATCCCAAAGCCTCCACTCGCTTTCGCGTAATTCACACTGATCTGGTTTAGATGACGTTAATTCTTCTATCTCAAAAAGACTATCCGACCGAATCGAACACGGGGCGATTCCGAATTTGTTCCAAAAATCAATGCCTAAGTACAAAGGCTGCGATAACGATTGAACGATTAACAGGGAGATTTTTTTTGTTTGGGATTCAAATTTTACGGAACAAACTAGCGTTCAGAGGACCGGTTGTTTTTGCCCGCTAGCTGTTGCTATTTTAGCCTGAATTGGTTTAAACCTCAATCCAGCCTGGCTTAAAAATTGTACCGCTCCTCGACCCAGTATGCTACAATTTGCTCCGCTATCTAGCAGACCCTTAATTTCCTGACCACAAATGACAACTGTGGCATACGGACGATCGTCTTCTTCAGCTGATACTCGCGTAGAAGCCACCGTTTTTTTAAATAATTTACGTTTATGAAAGTAGTTGGCCGACCTGAGATACCCTTTTTTCGTATTTTCTAACTTTACTGACGTCGATATAGTTCGGGATCGGTATTTGTGGCCACCTCCTCGCGCGGGGTAAAAGAAGCCTTCTGGTGTAACGTCCCCGGGGTATTTACACGGCTCCTCCCGTTTCCCGAATTACATGAAATACATGTTGGTCTATATGTATTTACTCGACCACAACCATAGCAGGATATTTTGCGATCACCTATGCAATCTTTATAAGAATGACCCGGTTGACGACAATTCCAACAGTCTTTTCCCGTAAGAAGATGAGTAGGCTGTTCTCTAAATGGGTTACTGCGTGGAAAACCTTGGGGTTGAATTTTTTTACGAGATATATCTTCGTCTGCAAACGAAGATGAATCGTCCCATTGTACCTCATTCACCGAACTGTAAGACTTCCTGACAGTAGTCTCCTTAGAAACTCTGTGCTGAAATCGTTCTATACGTTTACAAGCGCGAATGAGGTCTTCGCGAGACGTTATAGATTGCCACAATAATTCTCGTTGAAAATCATTGTTTAACCCCTGTTTTACTAGCTGAACCAAACGAGGTTCGTCGGTTTGCTGTTCCAGTCGAGAGGCCAAAGCCGTCATCTCAAGTAAGTAGTCTGTAAAGGTTTCATTGCTTTTTGCTTTCTAGAGCATAGTTGCAAGTATAATTCATCGTCCGTTTCTAATTCTTCGAAGGTTAAGAGCATCTATCGTTTAAGGAAAAACCAGTCCAGCCCGTAGTGGGTGTGTCGAAATTCCCAGTACCACTGGGCGGCTTTACCTTCTAAGCAGGCTGGTAAAATCGAAACTAAATCCTCTGGGATACAGCCTGCATCCTTAGCTGTAGTTTCGAGACGGAACATAAAATCGACTAAACGAGGACCCTGTTTAGAGGTGCTAAATTTTAATGATGAACCTCCCCAATTAATCCTCTGTTGAAGATCCTTCCTAGCTTGCGAAGCGAACGCAGTGTTCATCCGATGAGACTGTTCACCGGATTCCTGAACAGGCGCGGTATGTTGCGTATTCTCGCAACCGTAACCACGTAATGTTGGAGGCAGATCCGGTCTATTAGTACGAACTACAGAACCACCACCCATATTTGCCCAAAAATCTCGGCTAGTAGAAGGCAGATCCCTTCTGCCGTATTTCGTTTGGGACTTAAGTAAATTCGCATCACTATTGTTCGGGTCGGGTTCATCCTCTACATCCTCCAAAGACAATTTACTTAAGTCTAACGCAGGAAGTTGCTGGTTCAAGTTTTCCTTCCACAGTAGTATGACGCGCAGCGTCTAACAAAAGTTGACACTCCACCATAGCTTCAGTAGCTGGCTTATGCGCCACTTCAGAGTAAGAGATGCGCTCTAATCTTCCCAAAATGTGAAGCAATTGTGTAACTATACGCGGTATGGAATCATATTTCTTTCTAAGCACTATTCACTTTATAAGCGCACTAAAATCTACCAATTTATTCGAACATAACCTTACTTCTCTTAGCGGGTTCTTCCGTGCTCCTTGATGGGCAACACGTGGAATTAAGATAGAATTTGAGCTTTCCTTAACTAAGAGAGCCTGTAATGCCGTAACCATCTGCCCATTCCTTTCTGAAATATTGCGAATTTCGCATTCAACAATCAGCTCCGACTGCGACAAAAAGCCGAGCTCCATGGTTGTTGATCTTTAGGAAGGACTTTGATCACAGATTCAAAACAGAAAAAAAACACTGAACAAACCAGATAACCTTTGTAAAATTTACACACGGGAAAAAATATATATATAATTAATTAAGATCACTAATACAGATATTAGCTGTAAATATTGATTACAACAATTCGGAGAATTCGGTCCCGGATCTTCAGTAGAACAAAGAAATTTTTCGAGAATCACTGATTGAACTATTAATTAGCAGAAATGAAACTACTTTTGACTTTAAAATTTACGCCCTATTGCATGTAATGTCAAATGACTAATGAAAGAAAAAACATTCTTGAGAAGTATTATTACCGAATTCTAGATATTTTTTCACTACTAAACCCTAGAATTACCAGAATTGCACAGAATTCTCAATAACTAGTATGTCTAACGGAACATCTTCCGGATAAATTCGGCACCAGATTTTTCCAGGACAATAAGCACTTCCTCGGAAATTCACTACACTGCCTTCCACAGGTAATATACCCGATACGCCAACGCGGAGAGCTAATGCGCATTACCAAAGAGTAAAACGATAGAAGTACAAACTTTGAGTTCATACTTTGAACGAACACTTCTCAAGAAGATAAGCAAATACCCCCCCCCCCCCCCTTAGGAACTGAAATTTATTACTTGTGTATTTTTCCCTCAAAATAAATTAATGTACCGAATCTGAAAAAAATTATAGGTGTTACTAAAAATCAAAAAAAACTTATACCTTGGACCACGTTTGGGCGCCACTGTAACGGAACCGTTCCGTCAGGCCACGTTATGTGACCCGTTAAGTTTTTGGTGGCTCCGTTAACAGGGCAGACAGAGTCTGCCATGAGGTTCTTTTTTTTTGAATGGGGCGTCGGGGCTCCGCTGTCTGCGACACCTTTTGCCGGCTGCTCAGGGCGGGGAAGTTCGAAAGTGGAGCCCTAGAACGACCCCATTATGTTCGTGCCTGGCATTTCCTTTTTTTTCTTTTTAATTAAATTCCATGTTTCTTCCTACTGCAATCCGGGACCGTCTTACACGTGCTTAGTTCCTCATAAGAGGACCTGAAAAAAATTTAATTCTTCTGACCAAACGCACCATTTTTACCTTTTTTTTATCTTTTATTTTCGCACAACGCTTAAAATTAACCCAAGAAAACTTTTTCCGTCCAAACTCTTCGCCGGCCTCTCTCCGGAAAAAAAACCCAAAAACGAACTCCACTCTCTCGACCTCCACCTTCGATCACCGCCTCTCCCCCTCCTCCTTTTTCCGCACCATCCCGGGACCAAGGTTGTCCCACTCGGTGATGCCACACGGTGCATGCGGGTGTCTCTTTGCATGTAATCGATTGTTATGGTTCGCATCGATATTTACGATATTTCGAATTACGTTGGCATTGAAGGTTGTGATTTTTCGAAGTATGTTAGCGTCGAAATTGTTGCGGGAATCGGTTCGTTACATTCGTGGGGACGATCCCGACCCAGGAGAAGGAGTCTCGATAGTCGGCCGTAGGACCGTGTCCTTTCGATGTCTTGTCGAGGTGGTTGTTGTTGATGTGTGAAAGGTTGTGTTTCTTACTGGACTGGTTTTCTTCTCTTTGGTACCTTGTGGGTAGTTGGCGTGTCGTGAGTATAGGTAAATTTTTTTTTTTAGTATAATGTATGTGTAAATAATGTTTAATGTATACTTTTACTTTATCAAAATAGGAAAACTGGCTCGTGTTAACTACACACAATTAATGATTGACTCAAGCTTAAACAATCGCATGACTTTTGAAAGTATATACATATAAGTGGATATCAAATGTATCTTGTGATTAAAGTTCAACAATTATCTTATTATTTGTATAGATTACTAGATACAATATAACATATACGAGATTGGTATAAATTTTAAATACATGAATTTTAACAAACAATTTTATTTTCATTTCCAAATTTTAATTTTGTACCCTGTCACAATTAGTTGCACTTGATCATTTTTATGCCAATGTCAATTGGATATTCCGTGCTTATATTTTGATATAATATTATAATAATTTAAGAGGAAACGAGCAAGGCCAAACCAATATTTTTTTTTTTTTTTTGTTTATTTTTTTTTTTTTTTTTTTAATTCTAAATTACGAACTATGGTAGGGTTAATTTTTTTTTTTATTAATCTCACCGTTAGAGTCTGAGATATACAGGGGTCGGATTATTAAACGTAATCCTTCCAAGTGAATTGAATTGTCAGTTGTAAATGTCCGATAGAGAAAGAATTTTTCTTTTATAATGAATTTAATTAGATGCTTAATCCACTATAACAAGTTTTTTTTTTTTTTTTTTTGAGTAGATAGTTATTTGTAATCCGAATGAGTTATGTAAAAATAACCAAAAATCTGGCAAGGCATGCCTTAGGAAGAAAGGATATGCGCACGTTCACCCTCAGAAGCATGGACGTGCCCATATCCGCGTATATGTCTTCCGCTATTACCAAGACAACCTGCCTCAGGACTCAAAGCGTTGAAATTGTTGCTTCTACCTTGGTCCCTCCAGCAGCAAGATATTCATTTCTTTAGCCTTGGTTAGTATGTTAATGAGCCGACCATATTTGACGAAAAGGTAGTAAGCAACAACTTCCTTTGTGCTTAGTTCAATGAGCCTGTACAGGCAGTCGCTTGGCTAGTTACATGCAATTAGTTACCCAGTTCCTCCCTTGTGAATTCAGGTTTATCTCTTGAGACGATTTTTTTTTTCTCCATCATTAAAACAACACTGCAAAATTGTTAGAATTAAGGTATTACCTTAATAATGCAGTAGATACACATTACTGGATATATAGTAAATTTTATCATGCAATATATGAGGAAACATAAAATGTTTGGTAAATACATGGAATCAGACTGTTAATAACACATTTATACATTACAAGCATTTTTTTTCAATCAATAGTAGGGAATACAATATTTGTAGGTGAACAATACTACATGAAAAATGGAAACCACTACAGACTATTACTTATGCGGTCTCCAGGCTTATACCGTCTCTAAGGAAACCATGTCCTTCACGTGGATTATTCACGAATGTCCCGTGCATGTTAAACTCCTAAGTGCTTTCCATTTGCATCTACAAGTCGGTACGCCACGTTTCCAACACCACAATCCACAAAAGCCTCCTTAAATTTGGGACCCAATTTGGCCGAGTATTTTTTTGGAGCGCTGCTGTGAGTAAAGACCTTTACAAAAACCTTTTGTCCAGGTGACAATTGTCTATTCCTGGATCTCAGGTTGTATTGTCTCTGATGACGCAAGTGGGCATCTTTTAATTTGTTTTCAATTTGTTGCTGTAACAGTTGTACTTTTTGATTAATCGGAACGATCTCGATCTCACCACTATCCACATCGTCCAATTTCCGAAGTAATTCATATGTCGATCCATGCAAAACCATATGTCGCCCGAAAGTTAGGAAGTAAGGAGAACAACCTATTGATGTGTGCTTTGCTGTGCGAAGAGCCGCTCCAATCTCTGACAACTGCTCATCCCAACGATTATGGTCTTTGTCTATGTAACAGCGTACCATATTTAGAAGGTCACGATTGGCTCTTTCCGAAGGGTTGCTTTGTGTACTATATACTGGAGAAAAAGTGTGTTTAACACCGTAATGATTTAAAAAGTCTTTAAGCTTCTGCGACGTGAATTCAGAGCCGTTGTCCGAATGGATATATTCCGGTACTCCAAATAGGAAAAATATGTTATCTTTAAGGAATTTAATGACCGCATCACTGTTTGCTCGAGGGAGGGGACGCATAATCACGTTTTTAGAAAATTGATCCCGCAACTAGTACAACTCTTGCTTGGCTTCCCATGGGAACCTGCAACGTTCTGTTTATTGGTTTACAACGCTTACAAGTGCTACAATTCCGGATAAAATCTCTAACATCAGAAACCATTTTTGGCCAATAAAATAATTGTCGTAAAGTAAAGAGTGTGCGCTCCATCCCACAATGTCCAGCAACTGGTGAACAGAGGGCTTGCCTAATGAGACCAGGTGTTAGTTTTTTTGGAACCCAAAGTTTCCATGCAAGGCTGTCAACCTCTAAACCGCCTGTAACATCTGACAATTTGATGTATAGCTTTCCATCCAACACTCGCAAGTTACCTATCGACAGATTAGTGTTTTGAACGGAGTCAAATAACTTGGTATAATCATCAGCCAAAAACTCGACACTGGTGAGGTCTATACACAGCGGTGGCGTTTGAAGGTCCTGTATGGCTTCCACACAAACTGAAGGCTGTTCCTCTTGATACATACGCGATAATACATCTGGGACTATGTTTTGAGAGCCCTTTCGATATTCTATGTTGAAATCATAGCCCTGGAGTTTTAAACTCCATCTGGCTAATCGCCCTGATAGGTCCTTTTGATCCATTAACCATTTTAGGCTTGCATGATCAGTAATGACGGTAAACCGAGACCCCTCCACATAGCAACGAAATTTTTTAATGCTCATGACCACTGCCAAACACTCCAGCTCGGTGACACTGTATTTTCTTTGAGCCGCATTAAGTTTGTGTGAGTAAAAAGCGATGGGATGTTCTGCGTCATCCTCGGCTCGTTGAAATAAAACACTGCCGATTCCTGTAGTGCTAGCATCACATTGAAGGTAGAATTGCTTTGAATAATCTGGGTTCACCAGAAGAGGAGCAGAAACTAAACAATTTTTTAAGGTGTCTAAAGCTGCTTGTTCTTTCGGACCCCATTCCACCCGCTTTTTCCCTTTTAGCATCTCTGTTATAGGAGTTGCAATGGTGGCAAAATTAGGTATAAACCTCCGATACCAACCAAATAAGCCAAGTATACTACGAATATTTTTTTGAGTTTTCGGTGGCGGTAATTGGGTAATTGCGGACACTTTTTCTGGGTCTGCGCGCAAATGTCCATCACCGACAACATATCCAAGATACTTAATTTCTTTTAAAACGAATTCGCTCTTTTCCACATTGATCGTTAAGCCCGCTAATCGCAGGTGTTGTGCTACCTCCAACAATAATCGCATGTGATCCTCGAATGTAGGGGAAGCCACGAGCAAGTCGTCTAGGTACACAAACACTCGATCGTGCAGTCGATGGGGAATGACTTTATGCATGAGCCGGCATAATGTTTGTGGTGCATTGCACAACCCAAAAGGCATGACTTTAAAATGATATAAGGGTCTACCAGCTACCGTGAAAGCGGTTATCTCCTGTGATTCTTTAGCTAGTGGTATCTGCCAGAATACATCTTTTAAATCTACCTTGGAAATGAAACGTGTTTCTTGCAGTCGGGCTAATATGCCTTCGATCAAAGGCAGAGGGTACGCATCCTTGACCGTGACTGAGTTAATCTTTCGTGCGTCCAAGCATAGTCTGACTTTTCCTGGCTTACGAACTACTGTAACCGGCGAACTCCATGGGCTATGGCTTTCCTCTATTACTCCTAAGGTAAGCATTCTCTCTAATTAATCATCAAGGAGCTTTTGAATGACGGGGGAAATCGGATAGTGTCGCTGCTTAACAGGTGAGCTGCTTCCCACATCGATAGAATGCTCAATCAGATGTGTTCTTCCCAATCCTTTTTCAGTAGATGAGGGAAAACGACTGCGTACTTTATCCCAAAGCCTCCACTCGCTTTCGCGTAATTCACACTGATCTGGTTTAGATGACGTTAATTCTTCTATCTCAAAAAGACTATCCGACCGAATCGAACACGGGGCGATTCCGAATTTGTTCCAAAAATCAATGCCTAAGTACAAAGGCTGCGATAACGATGGAACGATTAACAGTGAGATTTTTTTCGTTTGGGATTCAAATTTTACGGAACAAACTAGCGTTCCGAGGACCGGTTGTTTTTGCCCGCTAGCTGTTGCTATTTTAGCCTGAATTGGTTTAAACCTCAATCCAGCCTGGCTTAAAAATTGTACCGCTCCTCGACCCAGTATGCTACAATTTGCTCCGCTATCTAGCAGACCCTTAATTTCCTGACCACAAATGACAACTGTGGCATACGGACGATCGTCTTCTTCAGCTGATACCCGCGTAGAAGCCACCGTTTTTTTAAATAATTTACGTTTATGAAAGTAGTTGGCCGACCTGAGATACCTTTTTTTCGTATTTTCTAACTTTACTGACGTCGATATAGTTCGGGATCGGTATTTGTGGCCACCTCCTCGCGCGGGGTAAAAGAAGCCTTCTGGTGTAACGTCCCCGGGGTATTTACACGGCTCCTCCCGTTTCCCGAATTACATGAAATACATGTTGGTCTATATGTATTTACTCGACCACAACCATAGCAGGATATTTTGCGATCACCTATGCAATCTTTATAAGAATGACCCGGTTGACGACAATTCCAACAGTCTTTTCCCGTAAGAAGATGAGTAGGCTGTTCTCTAAATGGGTTACTGCGTGGAAAACCTTGGGGTTGAATTTTTTTACGAGATATATCTTCGTCTGCAAACGAAGATGAATCGTCCCATTGTACCTCATTCACCGAACTGTAAGACTTCCTGACAGTAGTCTCCTTAGAAACTCTGTGCTGAAATCGTTCTATACGTTTACAAGCGCGAATGAGGTCTTCGCGAGACGTTATAGATTGCCACAATAATTCTCGTTGAAAATCATTGTTTAACCCCTGTTTTACTAGCTGAACCAAACGAGGTTCGTCGGTTTGCTGTTCCAGTCGAGAGGCCAAAGCCGTCATCTCAAGTAAGTAGTCTGTAAAGGTTTCATTGCTTTTTGCTTTCTAGAGCATAGTTGCAAGTATAATTCATCGTCCGTTTCTAATTCTTCGAAGGTTAAGAGCATCTGTCTGTTACACCTACGATTGGGAAATGAAAAAGGAAGAGGAAAAATAAAGATCGCTCTCTGTGGAACGACCTCGCGCCGCTCAGGTTGTAAGACCGAAATGCTAGCCACTCCGCTATCCACTCGATATACACTTCTTGCCCTTCTTCACTTTTCCAATGCACGCTTTCGCTTGCTCAGTCGAAGACTGGAGGATTTCGCAGAGTACTTCTACCACAGTTAGCTCGTAGAAGATATTTTTATTTTACTTATTTTTGGGCGCCACCCAATCGTTTTAACACAAGGACAATTGGGAAACCTTACACACCAGAAAGAAAGAAAAACACCCGGTACACATTATAAAGTACACATGTATATTCAACAAAATTCGTCGAGGACCTTGAAAACGCACACGAACTGGCCGAAAATTAATTTAACTACTAATACAGGGTTTAACATTCGCCCCTGCACTGGAATGACCCTAGTCCGAAGGGTCACCACCGAGAAACCCTCTACGACGGGGAAGCGAATGTAGGGCCCACCTAGAAGGGAGAAGGACAATAACCAGGTTACTTAGCTTTTATTTTCCTCTTCTGATTCGCGCGGTCGACTCCGCCGTATTCTGCAGTCCACAGCGCTTCTCCTCCACTTTAACGGCTTCCGGTAGCGGCTTTTCGTTTTCTTCCACCGGTTCGCTGGAACGCACCTCGTTCAATCGCCTTTGCGGTTTTCTGCAATCGGTCCACCGGAACGCACTTAACCGACTTACAGGTTTTACTTTCCTTCGACCACACTCCTACACTGTTCCACTCCACCAACCGTCGAACCTCCACAAAATTTCCGAACCAACTCCCCCTTCGGGCCGGCGTTCGGTTCTTATATAGTCTCCAACCACACGCTCGGCAAGCTTCGTGTTTCGTTTCCGCGCGTTTCTATTCTTGGCATGAAAACGTGAACTGTCAAGTTTTCTGTCGATGACAGTCCATCAAAGCGGGTTTCTTAGGATAATTAAGGCCGTCGCGGGCGTTTTCCAAGTATTTTAAACATCTAACTGCCACAGTTTGTGCCGTAATTACAGGCAAAGAAAACGCGCGGGAAATATCCTATCGGTATTTTCGAACTTGACCGGCCATCATCGGCCGATCTTCGAAGGAACAACCCACCGTGGGGTTTTCCTAGGGCGGCAAATTCAAATTCGTGACTGCTAACTCCATCTCCTGCCAGTGCGCCACGAAATAACTCCTTCCCGTACCTACGACGATTACTGTCCCTCCACAGCCACCGGAATTCACCTACGGCGCTTGACAGTAAATGAGGCAATAAGTTGGTCCTTCGGTTGGGAATGCAGGAGTTTGCCGTCCTGTCCTTGGTGCTACTCGTCTTATTCAAGCTTGAAGTTGAAGAGGAACAGCGGAGTCGGATAGATAGGCCTGAAATCACCCAAACGAACGCGCAAGCTAGACCCTGAACATTATTTCCTTCACCCCCCAGGCTCCGGCCACTAACGCGACAACCCTAATAGGCTCGAGGAAGTAGAGGGTCTCCTTTCCAAAACCTACCGGAGCTGAGACCCTTCGGAGTGAGGTAAAGAATGAATATATGTGACTATTAATTACTGATAATTTGCAGAATCAATCAACATCACAGCCCTCGCAAGACAACCTACATATACATACTGTCTCACCATCAGCTAATCACAGTTTCTCGCTACCGAAGGTGCACCTACCAGATGATGTTCTCGCTGCAAACTCTATGAAAAAATTCAACACGACGTGGTCGCAAACTGATTGGGATGCTAGAATAAGGAGGCTTAACAAATCGAATCAAGGAAAAACAAAAAAAGCACACATCACCGTTTCTTATTTCGTCACGAAAGCTCCTCCAAGCGCAGACGAATCCTGGTTGAGCAATTCCATTGCGGAACAATTTTGTATCAAAGGCTGTAAGTGTGAAAAGCTACCAAACCGCAGAAACAGTAGGATTACGCCTAAATATTCAAATTTTAAACTATATATGCCCATGGAATATGACTGGCTCTTCTTCAATACTAAATCCGAAGTCTTCAAATGGAACAACATGGAAATCCGACACTGGAAGACGGATTTCAAACGAACCAATGAGAATAATAGTAAGACTAGTAATAGTAAAATTAGATTTAAAACTAACAAAGCTAAAACTTCTCCCAACTACAAACCTCGTGAAGCTCCCATTAATATTTCATCTAAACTAATTAGCACTGGTAACAATCCTTTGCCTAAAGCGACTAACACTCTTACTTCGAAACCTGTTACAGTTCCTAATCCTTACAAAAATTTCGTTCGCGGCGAAACTATCAATCCCTACCCTTCGTCTTCAGTACACATCACATCAGAAACCAATAATCATGACGACACTGATGCGCTTATTGCTGATAAAAATAACCCCCCTTTCCTTGATCCACTTCTCCCCCCGGTCGTAAAGAACTCAATAAATTCTGCGAAATCCGAAGAGAATAGATATCTCCTATCGCGGTTGAGAGAACATAGAATATTTGACAATGTGCGGCTGTATCTTGCTTACATGCACAATAAACCTGACTCAACCTGTATCAATAGGAAAACAAAAACCAGTCTGATACTATCTATCCAGCAAGAAGGGCTTCCTACGGATCTAGAAGCTTTACGACTGTTCTACATTCGATTCCATGAACAATTTAGCCTCACGCCCGACCAAGTTCGAAAGGATCTCGCTACATTCGGTTCCCATGTTTCTTCGATGCATATTTCTCATATGCAGAAAAGCCGTGAAGATCACAACAGGTTTTTTCGTTCCTAAAGTGAACGTTAGCTCTAGAAATAACCTACGATTATACTATCACAACGGCGGCGGTATTAGGGGGAAACTTAATAATCTTTTTATCGACGCTAAATCATGTCACTTCAACGTTTTGGTTATAACGGAAACATGGCTTAACGACTCCTTTAAAGATGAAGAAATACTGGATAACAACTGGACCATTTACAGGAATGATAGGAATTATAGCGCTACCGGTCTAGCATTAGGAGGGGGTGTCCTTATCGCAGTTCACAGATCTTTATCCAGCGAGATTGTAAGCACAAGCCCCACACTGCTTTTCGAACATAAGTTTATCAGAATTAAGTTGATCAATAACTATGTTTATATTGGTGTTGTTTATATCCCTCCTAACTCAGAAGACCAGAAATACCATGACATTCTTGATATTTTACATGGTGTCAACAGCTCCTTAAATGAGAATGATAATCTTTTCCTCCTTGGCGACTTTAATCGTCCAAGCATTTCTTTCATCACTAATCATTCAGATGACACTGTCATACCTGGGAATCTTACGTCTGTTATTGACACTACTATCATAGACACGATGTATTGTAATGATATACATCAGGTAGTGCACTTTCCAAATAGAAACGGGAGATGGCTTGATATGATTTTTACAGACGCATATGATGAAGTGATTGTTAGCCCTGCATCTGACGCTGAGAATCTTTTCTCAAATACCCAACATCACTCTGCCATCATAGTAGACCTACCTTGTGACAATATGAATTTTGTTAACTCTTACAATAATAATGTTGTATTTGACTTCCGTAATGCCGATTTCATTAGTATTAATAATGAATTGTCTTCAATTGACTGGGCATTCTTTTTCTCATGTAATAATCTGGACAATGCTGTATCATCGTTTTACGAAGTGATTTTTGGGATTGTCATCAAATATGTGCCTGTAATCAAGCTGAAGGATAAAGTATCAGAACCATGGCTGGATAAAAGTCTCAGATCACTGCGGAACCAGAGAAATAAGTTCTTCAAAAAACTTAAGACAACGCGTACGACTACTCCTGATCTTCAGATAAAATATGACAAGCTGGCCTCGGAATTCTCTTCAAAATCCCGAGCAGCGTATGAGTCTTATGTAAACAAAATCGGCGAAGATATTATTACTGATCCAAAAAGATTTTTCGATTTTGTGAATACAAAACGTAAAAGTTCAGGTTATCCCGTAACCATGTCCAATGGAATCAAGCAAACATCATGCAGGCGCGATATCTGCGATATGTTTGCCGACCGTTTTCGAGAAGTTTTTAGTCCCCAGTCGGAATCAACCGTCAGCGATCCTGACAATTCGGTCTCTTCACTTGCTGACAATATTGAATTGTCCGCAGAGGAGGTGTTTGATGCCCTTACTAATATCGACGTCAAAAAAGGTCCTGGCCCAGATTTTATTCCTTCCTTATTTCTATCAAAGTGTGCCATTCAACTTTCAACACCTCTACACTTTCTATTCAACAAGTCACTGTCAGTAGGGATTTTCCCTTCGGCCTGGAAATCATCGCATCTCACGCCCATTCACAAGAATGGTGACAAACGAAACGTTGAGAACTACCGAGGTATTGCAATACTATCAGCCATACCGAAATTATTTGAAAAAATTATATGCGATAAGCTCACTAATGTCATCAACCCCATTCTTAATGACCAGCAGTACGGTTTCAGAAAAGGGCGCTCAACCACGACTAACCTAATGATTCTTGTATCTGATACACTCTGCGCGCTGGAGAACGGTCGTCAAATTGACGCAATATACACTGACTTCAGCAAAGCCTTCGACCAAGTAGATCACAATATTCTCATCTCTAAGTTAAAAAAGATCGGTATAACAGGACCCTTACTTGACTGGCTTAAGTCATATCACTCAATGTGTTAAGTTCCAAGGCTTCATTTCCAACGAAATATCAGTGTCCTCTGGTGTACCCCAAGGAAGTCATTTGGGACCTCTTTTGTTCAATATCTTCATTTCAGATCTCTCAGAGGTATTAGAAGGTGTTCCGCATCTTTTATACGCCGATGATCTGAAAATATATTATTCCATTAGCTCCCCTGCGGATGCTTTACTCCTGCAATCCAAGCTCTTGGCACTAGATGGATGGTGTAGTCAAAATAAACTAAAGCTTAATGTAGGTAAATGTCACGTGATAAGCTTCACACGTAAAGAATCCACTTATCACCATAACTATACCCTAAGTGGAAATGATTTAAATCGAGTTGAGCATATTGAAGACCTCGGCGTGCTGCTTGATAACAAACTATGCTTTAAATCTCACTACAACAGAATAATCTCAAAGGCCAACAAACTTCTAGGTTTTATTAAAAGAAGGGCTAAAGAGTTCAAAAATGTTTGGGTCACTAAATCATTATTCTGTTCCCTTGTTCGCCCTCTCCTGGAATATGCATGTCCTATTTGGGATCCCTTTTTCCAGATATATAGCAGCAGAATAGAGTCAATCCAGAAGCAATTTCTTCTTTTTGTTCTAAGGGACTTGTATGACCCTTGAGACTTTGATAACCTTCCACACTACACAGTTAGACTACAATTGTTAAATCTTCTACCGCTTAGCTCTAGAAGAACTATGCTAACATCCTGCTTCACCTTAGATGTTTTGAATGGTGATGTTAAGGTTGATCACCTTACAAACAAAATTCGACTTAATGACACTGTCAGGCTGACGAGACATTCAAAACCTCTTAAGGAATATCCCCATCGTACTGATTACGGTCAAAATGAACCCATCAATAGATGCTGTAGAACATTTAACAATCTCAGCGTACACTTCACGCCTCCAATAAGCAAGACAACATACAAACAGAAACTTCGTTCGATTTTATCAGCGCCTCCTCCCCAAGTTTAACCCATCAACCAGTGCCTCTAATTAATTTATACTATTCTAACTAAATTAAGTTAAATTAAGTTAAAGTATATTGTATTAATTTTAAATTAATTTATGTTAATATTGAATCTGTATTTAGGTATATCTTGTTTGATAAATAAATAAATAAATAAATTATAAGCAAAATAACTTCATATTCCAGGCGATATGTAAGAAACGAGCAAAGATCTGCAGGATCTATCTACGCCTACGTTCGTGTGCGACTTCGGCTGCTCTCAGTCATCGCATCCTCGGTATATCTCTTGCCATTCCCTCCGTTCGTCTCACGTTCAATTCTGAAAAAAGGAAACTGAACTAAAGACTCCTGATTGGATACAAAAAAACCACATAACATGTCGTTTAAGGAAAAACCAGTCGAAATTCCCAGTACCACTGGGCGGCTTTACCTTCTAAGCAGGCTGGTAAAATCGAAACTAAATCCTCTGGGATACAGCCTGCATCCTTAGCTGTAGTTTCGAGACGGAACATAAAATCGACTAAACGAGGACCCTGTTTAGAGGCGCTAAATTTTAATGATGAACCTCCCCAATTAATCCTCTGTTGAAGATCCTTCCTAGCTTGCGAAGCGAACGCAGTGTTCATCCGATGAGACTGTTCACCGGATTCCTGAACAGGCGCGGGGTGCTTATTCTCGCAACCGTAACCACGTAATGTTGGAGGCAGATCCGGTCTATTAGTACGAACTACAGAACCACCACCCATATTTGCCCAAAAATCTCGGCTAGTAGAAGGGATCTGATTGCCGTATTTCGTTTGGGAGTTAAGTAAATTCGCATCACTATTGTTCGGGTCGGGTTCATCCTCTGCATCCTCCAAAGACAATTTACTTAAGTCTAACGCAGGAAGTTGCTGGTTCAAGTTTTCCTTCCACAGTAGTATGACGCGCAGCGTCTAACAAAAGTTGACACTCCACCATAGCTTCAGTAGCTGGCTTATGCGCCACTTCAGAGTAAGAGATGCGCTCTAATCTTCCCAAAATGTGAAGCAATTGTGTAACTATACGCGGTATGGAATCATATTCCTTTCTAAGCACTATTCACTTTATAAGCGCACTAAAATCTACCAATTTATTCGAACATAACCTTACTTCTCTTAGCGGGTTCTTCCGTGCTCCTTGATGGGCAACACGTGGAATTAAGATAGAATCTGAGCTTTCCTTAACTAAGAGAGCCTGTAATGCCGTAACCATCTGCCCATTCCTTTCTGAAATATTGCGAATTTCGCATTCAACAATCAGCTTCGACTGCGACAAAAAGCCGAGCTCCATGGTTGTTGATCTTTGGGAAGGACTTTGATCCCAGATTCAAAACAGAAAAAAAAACACTGAACAAACCAGATAACCTTTGTAAAATTTACACACGGGAAAAAATATATATATAATTAATTAAGATCACTAATACAGATATTAGCTGTAAATATTGATTACAACAATTCGGAGAATTCGGTCCCGGATCTTCAGTAGAACAAAGAAATTTTTCGAGAATCACTGATTGAACTATTAATTAGCAGAAATGAAACTACTTTTGACTTTAAAATTTACGCCCTATTGCATGTAATGTCAAATGACTAATGAAAGAAAAAACATTCTTGAGAAGTATTATTACCGAATTCTAGATATTTTTTCACTACTGAACCCTAGAATTACCAGAATTGCACAGAATTCTCAATGACTAGTATGTCTAACGGAACATCTTCCGGATAAATTCGGCACCAGATTTTTCCAGGACAATAAGCACTTCCTCGGAAATTCACTACACTGCCTTCCACAGGTAATATACCCGATACGCCAACGCGGAGAGCTAATGCGCATTACCAAAGAGTAAAACGATAGAAGTACAAACTTTGAGTTCATACACGAACACTTCTCAAGAAGATAAACAAATGCCCCCCCCCCCCCCCTAAGGAACTGAAATTTATTACTTGTGTATTTTTCCCTCAAAATAAATTAATGTACCGAATCTGAAAAAAATTATAGGTGTTACTTAAAATCAAAAAAAACTTATACCTTTGACCACGTTTGGGCGCCACTGTAACGGAACCGTTCCGTCAGGCCACGTTATGTGACCCGTTAAGTTTTTGGTGGCTCCGTTAACAGGGCAGACAGAGTCTGCCATGAGGTTCTTTTTTTTTGAATGGGGCGTCGGGGCTCCGCTGCCTGCGGCACCTTTTGCCGGCTGCTTAGGGCGGGGGAGTTCAAAAGTGGAGCCCTAGAACGACCCCATTATGTTCGTGCCTGGCATTTCCTTTTTTTTTCTTTTTAATTAGATTCCATGTTTCTTCCTACTGCAATCCGGGACCGTCTTACACGTGCTTAGTTCCTCATAAGAGGACCTGAAAAAAATTTAATTCTTCTGACCAAACGCACCATTTTTACCTTTTTTTATCTTTTATTTTCGCACAACGCTTAAAATTAACCCAAGAAAACTTTTTCCGTCCAAACTCTTCGCCGGCCTCTCTCCGAAAAAAAACCCAAAAACGAACTCCACTCCCTCGACCTCCACCTTCGATCACCGCCTCTCCCCCTCCTCCTTTTTCCGCACCATCCCGGGACCAAGGTTGTCCCACTCGGTGATGCCACACGGTGCATGCGGGTGTCTCTTTGCATGTAATCGATTGTTATGGTTCGCATCGATATTTACGATATTTCGAATTACGTTGGCATTGAAGGTTGTGATTTTTCGAAGTATGTTAGCGTCGAAATTGTTGCGGGAATCGGTTCGTTACAAAACATATATAGACCACTGATTTGCCTTTGACTTAATCCACGATAGCGCGATAGTTGAATCGCTCCAGAAGAAAGTTTGCTCTTTATCGATTGTTAATCCCTCTCTAACCTTTGCCGCCAACTCAGCTAACAATAGGGCAGCACAAAGTTCCAGTCGTACCAAAGATTCAGTACGTAATGGAGCTACCTTTGACTTCGCGCATAATAAAGGAGTGTAGAAGCAGAGTAATTTTTTGTTTGGCATCGCAAGTAAATGCAAGCTCCATATGCTTTGAGGCTTGCATCACAAAAGCCGTGTAGTTGTATTTTGGCGTTCGGTTTAATGGCCTGACGTGGAAAACGAATATCATCGAGGGCGTGTAGTTTTTTCGAAAACTCCACTCACTTTCTACGTGCATGGGTTAACTTTCGTTACAGTTTAGATTGATAGACCACAATCGTTGTAGGAATATTTTCGCCATTACGATGACGGGATTCAACCACCCGAGAGGATCGAAAAGCCTTGCTGCTTGCGCGAGAATAGTCCTTTTAGTTATTTTGGGTAAAGGAGCGTTGGCAAGACTCGAAGATGAGAACGAAAAGTTGTCGGTAGTGGGGTTCCAAAGCATGCCAAGCGTCTTGACCACGTCATCATTGTTTATTCGAATGATCGGTTCCTTATCATTTGGCTCTCATCCTGTAGAACTTCATTATTATTCGAAGCCCATTTTCGTAGTGTGAAGCCGCCGCAAGCGAGAATCGACTTGACTTCATTTTTATTTTGAGTTAGTTCAGGTAAGGTGTTTGCACCGCTCATCAGGTTGTCAACATAAAAGTTCTTTAATACTTCCTTTGAAACCAGAGGAAATCTCGCAGCCTCTATAGTGGCCAATTGGTTCATGCTCCTGATCGAGAGGTATGCTGCTGACGATATATCGTACGTGATAGTCGATAGTCGAAAGATACGAAGCCTTTTCGACGGGGAGTTTCACCAAAGAATGCACTGTAGATTACTGTCTGGCGGGTGTATGCGAATTTGACGGTACATTTTGACGATAGCAGCGGTGAGAGTGTAGGTGAACATTCGAAAACGTGTGATTATGGTGAAAAGATCGTCCTGGATGGTTGGACCGATCATCAGAATGCTATTTAGGGACTTGCTTGTTGTTGTCGAGCATGAACCATCGAAGACTACTCGAAGCTTGGTAGAACTGCTGTCCGGTTTAATAACTGGATAGTGCGGCAGGAAAAAGGAAGGGCCAATCAAATCTGACATATGGCCGAGATTTATATATTCATGTATGAAGTCTTGATATGCTTGCTTCAATTCCGGTAGCCGGCTCAACTTTCGTTCTAAATTGGAAAAGCGTTTCATCGCCGTGTAATATGAATCTCCTAAGACGGAAGGCGGTTCACGGAAAGGTAGTCAGACGATGAATCTTCCTTCTGGTGACCGCTGGTAGGTTTTGAGGAAATATTCCTCGCAACTGGCGTCGTCTAGCGACGTGAAGTGTTTAATCGTTGGAACGTTCTCCAGCTCCCAAAAGGTCCGAACTAAATAGTCCAGGTTTCCAGATTCGCTATCGCGATCCGGAGTATTGTTTGAGAGAAAGCAATTAGCGTCGTCCCTATTTTCAATAATGCTGCCAGAAACTATCCAGCCCAGTACAGTTTTTTGCAGGATTGCGGAAGGATGGCCGTTAATTCGTATTTGCCCAGTAGATAGCAGCTCGAAGAAAAGACTGACTACAATTAGCAAATCTATTCTTTGAGGAATGTTGAAACCAGGATCGGCAAGTTGAATGTTGTTGGGCAAGGCGACATTACTTATGTCGAGAAGTCGAGTAGGCAGATGACCGGCGATATTTGATAGAACGTGAGCAGTGAGATCGGCCTGGTAGCTGTTAACGCGGGAACGAATACGGACTTCTGTTTTGAACCGCGCGTTGGTGACGGACTCACCAATTCCATTGATAGAAGTTTTTGATGCGATGCTTTTCAGGCCGAGTAATTGGACTAGACGTTCAGTGACGAAGTTGAGATCTGATGCCGAGTCAAGCAGTGCACGACACGTAATGAATGAGCCTCGTGCGGTTTGGACATCAACTAAGGCGGTGGCGAGAATGATGTGTGATCTCGTGTTTTGTATGGCTGATTGATTTAACTCTGTAGCTGTAAACGAAGATACTTCTGAGGCGTTGGGTGCATTCGACGAAGCAGACGAAGTCAACAACGAAGAAGAGCTGCTAGCGACAAAAGGTGCAGCGGAACTTTTCATAGGAGCTTCGGCGATGATGGCACCCGAGGGCGATGTGATGGAGTCGGTTCGAGTAGGTCGATGTGACAGGGTGTGATGTGCCTTTGAACAATGACGACATTTTCCGGACTTGCGAGATTTAACTGTATGGCCGGGCGATAAGCAATTGATGCACAATCCAAGAGCCTTAACAGACTCGAATTTCTTAGCTGGAGATTCTGCTAAGAATTTAGTGCATTTAAAGGGCGAGTGTGCTGCCTGGTTGCAGAGCATGCAGGCTTGAGAGGACTCCATGGCTCCATAAGACGAGAAGCGGGGACTCTCGTTAGGACGGCCATTGTTATGGCGAGTGTTTGCACGAGATGGTGTGGATTCCGAAGGTTTTTCCAGCTGTTTCTTTTCCAGTGGCTCTACTTCGATTTTCAAGTACCGTAGCAAAGCCTCAACCTGCTTGTCGCCGCTGAACTCAATTGAACTCTCAGATCCGGAAACTGAATCTATATCGTCTTGACTGTCAACATTTGGTACGGCCTTTGTGTTGTATGTGCGATGAAAGTCCGCTCGTAAGTCGCTTGGCATGGACTTCAGAAGCGCGGACTTCAGCATCATAAAATAATGCGTTGACGGAATCCTAAGCGCGGTAAAAGACCTTGTCGACGTTATGACTGAATTGTACAGATGCATCGAGCCGGCGATATCGGTCCTTAACTGCACAGGTTTTAAATTCATTAAAAGTTGCATGATACTATCGGTGATCTTTTCGGGCTGGCCGAATTCTTCCCGTAAGAGTCCTATTGCAGCGTCATAGCACGAGGTGCTTGCGGAAAATCCCGAAATAGTAATTAGAGCCTTACCTGCAAACATCGATTTTAAATAGATGAATTTGTCGGTACCATTTATGTGACTGTTTTCGTGCACGGCAGTCCGAAATTGTTCCCAAAATTGGGGCCAATCTTCATAGGCGCCCGAGAATTGCTGCAACTGCAACTTTGGAAGCCGTACAGCGGTATTGTGTGTTCCGTTATTCATGTGTTCTCCACGCGGAAGCATGTAACTTTCGTTTTGGAGCTGGCGAATTTTTGATAGACAGAGATCCAAACGAGCGAGGGAAGCCACGACCTTGTCTTGATATTCCGCGATCGTTTCGCACTCGCGTTCACAATCTTCTTCTTTTACTAGAGGAAGGAGCTCTTTGTTCGCGTTCTCAAGATTATGGGACGCGGATTTCAGACGACTGATGAGAACCGTTAGCTCATCCTCAACATTAGACAACGCGTCACGATTCCGTTCTAATGGTTGCGTTTCACTTGACGACAAGAATTCCGTTGCGGTATTCGTGATCTTTGTCACCTGTCCATGATATATCGCTCTTAAATTTACACTCATCGTTTCACCATAATCGCGTCGATATCGATGGCGCCATTAGTTTTTTTTATGAAACAATATATGAGAAAAGTTTTTGGCCATTAGTTTTTAAGATTGAAGATCACAACAGGGTCATTCCATCAAAAATCGCCAAAAAGCTTACCGCGAAATTTTGTACATAACCAACTAATTTTTTTTGTTAGTTATAGTATTTTAGTAAGTTTTTGTCCGAGAACTCTTTGAAAATTCATTTCTCATGTAATTTTAATCCTAGAATAATGAAATAAGGCCTATTTTAAAGGAGGAGACTGTCGCAATATAAGGAAAAATACGAATGAAAATTATCCTTGAAATTCTTTTAATTCGACCGTAAAAAGATCGAATTAAAATTGTGTACGTTATAGAGAACTTACGTGCTATGAGAAAGGGTACGTTATAACCAATCTGTACGTATAAAAATATGAGAAATTTTCACATTTGTGCATGGGGATTGAAAAAAAATTACTTTACAACCGAAAGTACGTTATAAAAGTGCACTTTATAAGCGGGTTGCACTGTATATATGAGCCGTTGTTTTTGAAAGTGGAATAAGTCCAATTCGCTTTTAAATCGACATGCTTAAGGGTCTGCGTTTTAACATATTTAAAAATATTCATGCCAACTTTTGGGAAAATTTACTTGTATTTGTTAAAAGTGTGATGAAACAGTTGCATCAATAGATTCTCAGAAAGTTGCTTCGTTTTGTATAAAACCTCGTTACAATGTCACAACAATTCTTTTTTTGAAAAGTGACTTGTTCCACTTTCAAAATCAACGGCTCATGTGTTACTTTTTTTTATTTATTTATCCATAAAAAAAACCAAAATCTCTTCCTCTCCCACACTAACTGTTTATAAACTCTTTTCCGGCTTCACCAACAAGATTTCATTCCCTTCTTTCACTAGAACTATCTATTTTAAAAAAATTATATAACACTATTTCATTACTATAGTTTTTAAAATACTTTCGGGCTTCAACAACAAAATTTTCCTTTACTTCCTTCACTAGCATTATTTCAGATTCTTTTTCGCTTCACCAACAAAGTTTTCTCCGCCATAGCCGGTCGCAAGCCCAGGTTGAGATAAGGAGAAGCGAGTGAACACATCCTGAATGGCCAGGAACACCAGTGCGTCTCAGGAAGTAGGTCTAAAAATTGGTGTAGTTGGACTCGCGGCATAGCTGTGAGAACTCCAGCACACCATAACCGAAAGTTGTTCACACGTCTATGTACCATAGACCTGGTCCTCCAGGTTGGGGGTTGGGCGATGGGTTAACAACCCATCCCCGGAAAAAAACCTATTGTTCCGAAAGCAGGACTACAGCCTCGGAAAAGATTGGATCAACGGCAACGACTCTGGCAACGCATTAAGGACTACTCTTTTGGATCTTGGAACGTTCGCTCCCTTTACAGAACAGGTGCACTGCGAGAGCTTCTTCATGAAGTTTCAGGATACAACATCAACATTCTGGCGGTCCAAGAAACGAGATGGCTTGGATGTGAGGTTAATGACTTGCGGACACACACAATACTAACCAGTGGAAAAGCTTCGGGAAGCAGGGAATTTGGAGTAGCTTTCGTGGTAGATATAAAATTTAAGAACTTAATCACCGACTTCAAACCCGTAAACGAAAGACTGTGTGCGATCCGCATAAAAACAAAATTTTTCAATGTATGGCTGGTAAACTGTCACGCTCCAACAGAGGAAAAGGATGATGCAGTGAAGGACATTTTTTACAACACCCTAGAACAAACATTTGACTCTTTGCCATCTAACGACATAAAGATACTTCTAGGAGACTTCAATGCTAAAGTTGGACAAGAGGAGACACATAGAGGAACCACAGGAAGGCACAGTCTCCATAACACCACCAATGACAATGGACAACGTCTAATCGACTTCGCTACCAGCAAAAACTTAGTTGTAAGCTCAACATGCTTCCCCCATCGCAACATTCATAAAAGAACGTGGTCATCTCCGGATGGTCGCACTTTCAATCAAATTGACCACGTTCTGATCGAGAGAAGGGCTGCGACCAGCATTCTAGACGTTAGATCTTTTCGCGGAGCAAACTGCGACTCCGACCACTATCTCGTAAAAGTGAAATATCGATGTCGAGTGGCATTATGCGGGTACTCCAAAAAGGGCAGGACACCCAAATTTGACATCGATAAACTAAAGGACGAGACTGTCGCGTCAGCCTATAAGTCAGCGCTACAAAATCACTTTGAAACATCACGAACTGACGAAGTGACAACCATCGACCAAGAGTGGACACAGTTGAGAGATGGAATCAGAACGACAGCAGAAAAGATCATTGGATTAAAATCTCAGCAGAAACATAATGACTGGTTCGATGATGAGTGTAGTGACGCAATAACGAAAAAGAATGAAGCTCACAAGGCGTACATTGAAAGACCGACGAGAGCCAAAAAAGAAGGATACGACGAGCTTAGGCGATTATCAAACAAAATCTGCAGACGAAAGAAACGAAAACACAACAATGACATAATTATAAACCTAAATACTGACATGAAGTCACATAATCTACGATCCGCATATACTGCCGTCAAACAAATAAGACAAGGCTATAAGCCACGAACAAACCTCTGTAAAGACAAGGAAGGAAATATCCTTAGTGACGCAGAACAAATTAAACAAAGATGGGTTGAATACTTTAAAAAGCTGCTGAACCCTAACAGAGTGACGACCACCGACCCAATTATAACATCAAGTGCACCATCGGATGAGCAGACATCAACTACGGTACCCACTATCGGAGAAGTGGAAGCAGCCCTGCGCGACCAAAAAATACATAAATCACCCGGAGTTGATGCAATACCAGCAGAGCTCCTAAAGGGAGGCGGTCCATACCTCGCCAACCTCCTACACAAAATCGTGACAAAAATTTGGATGGAAGAAAAAATACCCGTCGACTGGCGCCAAAGCATTATATGTCCAATCTACAAGAAAGGAGATAAATTGCGATGTGAAAATTACAGAGGCATATCATTGTTGTGTACGTCCTACAAAATACTGACGAAAGTAATTCATAATCGATTAAAGCCTTATACAGAAAGTATTATCGGCGAATACCAAGGTGGTTTCAGAACCGGACGATCTACTATTGACCAGATATTCTCAGTCAAACAAGTGCTAGAAAAATGCTGGGAGTATAACATTGACGTGCACCAGATCTTCGTGGACTTCAAACAGGCATACGATAGTATAGATCGTAATGTACTATATAAAATAATGCTCGACTTTGGAATCCCATCAAAACTCGTCCGATTAACAAAAATGACCATGACTGACACTGAATCCCAAGTAAGGATACAAAACGAGCTAACCCAAAGCTTCCGAACAGAATCCGGCCTGAAGCAGGGAGATGGACTCGCTCCCATGCTCTTCAACCTTGCCCTGGAATATGTCATCAGAAAGGTACCCGTTGATACCAGAAGTACCCTACTAATCAAGTCCACTCAACTAGTGGTGTACGCGGATGACGTAAACATCATGGCCAGATCTGTTCCAGACGCAAAGGAAGTCTTCCACTGTCTAGACTCAGCAGCAAAGGATGTCGGGCTAAGGGTCAATGAGAATAAGACCAAGTTCATGACCCAAACAAGAAGAAACGCGCCAACTAGACAAAATATGACCTTGGGGGACTACAATCTGGAGAATGTGGATCATTTCTCATACTTGGGATCACACCTTGTAAGAGACGGCAACGAACGGGACGAAGTAAATCAACGGATCACACTAGCAAATAAGGCATATTTCTCGGTTCTCCCGATTTTAAAATCGAAAAAAGTGCACAGGCTGAGCAAACTTCGCATATACAAGACCATAATAAGACCTGTGCTACTATATGCAAGTGAAACGTGGACTCTCACCCAAGCGTCTGAAAAATCAATAGACGCTTTTGAACGACGAATTCTTCGAAGAATTTTGGGACCAGTAAGAGAAGGCACTGAATGGCGTATTCGGTACAACAACGAGTTGTATAACATCTATGACGACCCAGCCGCATCGACTCTTATAAAATTCCGTAAGCTGCAATGGGCAGGTCATGTGGAGCGAATGGATGACGGAAGAATTCCCAAGCGCACATTGAAAGGTAGAGCCCATGGCAAGCGACCGGTGGGAAAACCGCGAAAAAGATACGAGGATTCAGTTGACGCAGATTGCAAATCGCTTCTTAGATGCACAAACTGGAGGACGCGGGCGCTGAACCGAGATGACTTCAGACAATGTATCCTGCAGGCCCTGGCCCGATTTGGGCTGTCGCGCCATTGATGATGATGAACAAAGTTTTCTAATACAACCCCCTGTTTTAGCACAATAAACTTTTTCGTCAATTCTTTTCTTTTCAGAATTCCGAAAAAAAAAAAAATCCATCTCTCCAACCAAAAACACAACCGAAAGGTTTTATGGTGGGATACCGTGATCGAGTGTCCCACCATAAAACCTTTTCCCATTCCTTCCGTAAAATAAATGTTGCTACAAAAATAAAAATGTAGATGCGAAAGAAAACTACGAATTTGTTTTAACGAGAATGTTTTACCGTTCACACAAAAAAACACAAACCGTCTCGATCACGGTCTATCAGCCACTTCTCAACTT
This sequence comes from Beris chalybata, assembly GCA_949128065.1. Taxonomy (NCBI): domain Eukaryota; kingdom Metazoa; phylum Arthropoda; class Insecta; order Diptera; family Stratiomyidae; genus Beris; species Beris chalybata. The sequence continues at coordinate 53,462,441 of OX421895.1, forward strand.
TCTTTTGCTTTACAGGGTGCTTTCCATGCGTTATATGCTCAGGTTACAGTGATCCCACCCGACGAGAAAAAAGAGTAGCAGAATCAATAAAATAATGGTAGTAGATTTAAGCAACAAGGGAGTAGGCATATACTAATGTTCCTGTATACGCACTCACACTACTCACCCTACCTAGTAGAAGGTTGTGTGAGTATACAGTGACTCTAGCATATACAAATGAAAGAAAATACGGTTTTTTACAATTTTACACTATAGTTCAGATTGTTTGGCAAATAATGCAAGCAGAAAAATGACCTGTCTCCTACCGCCTGTGGGAAGAATTAAAATGGTGGCTGTATTGCCATGACAAACGAATATGTTTTGTACCAAAACTTCAAAAGGCAGAAAAAGGAGTATACAGCACAGAAATGGAGTAGGGTGGGATCACTGCTCAGGTACAGCACGCCTTCCAGTCGTTTCCCTGATCACATACTCGCCTCTTCCGAACCTCTTAGCATTGTTGTCAGTTCTTTAATGGCTAATTTACACTGCGGCGATTTGTCGGGTAATCGTTAGTAAAGGATAGTACTATGGGAAATGTTCACGGGCTAGAAAAGAACAGAGATAGAAAAACATCGGGCGACGTGACAAATTTATAGTATAAACACAATTGAGACGAAATTCGCCGGCGGCAACGAAGTTCACTGTCAAATTTTTAAAACTGAACCGCAACACACGTACTGACGCAGAATTACGACAACGAGCGGCTGGCGAACTTTACGTGTGTTGCGGTACAATTGAGCGAACTTCGTTGCCGCCGGCGAATTTCGTCTCAATTGTGTTTATACCATTAGTTGTATTTATTTGTTCCCCTTTCCCATAAAAGTCGGGTGAAAATCACCGATATTATAGCAAATATACTCGAAGATAGTATTTTTAATGCTGATTCACCGACCTTTTTACTAACACATTTGCAAACGGAGAATAAATGTAAGTACATATACCCATGTTTGTAGCGGGGAATATTTCATACAATGTTTTGTTGTTATTTGACAGATATATAGTGCGTGCTCCAGTGTAAGGAAATGATTGCAGTAAGCACATAATAAATTTGAAATGAATGAAAGTAGTTTTTTTTCTCTTTTATTTATTTGAAAAAAGAAACTGCCAAAGTCGGCTGATCAATTTCCCCTTGCTAACTATAGTAAAATTATAGCCACTGTGCAGCCATGCCTACTCGTTCTACATCATTTTACACATTATGCGGAAACCATGGATGTATTAGTATAACTGGATCGGCTGTATTGCATAAAATTCCTATATGTGTGACTAATTCATTGCTGACAGTTGTTTCCATCTTTCAAAAAAATTTTGTACGGGTTAATGACAATCATTTCTGACAATTGTTTTCACCACAGCGTCGGACCAAAAAAAATTCCGGGGTACTGTACGAATTTTTTATTTTGTAGCCCCTCCCCCCCCCCCCCCCCAATACACTTACCCTAACGCAAATAGACAACTCACACAACCAGAACCTATTAGGCAAAATTTCGCTTACTGCCGATCCAGTTATACTATTACATCCATGGTGAAAACACTGTATGTCTCTTGCTCATATCGGGTGATTTTTTTAAAAGTCGTCGCAGTGTAAATGCGGCATTATTCCCAGATTTTAGAGTTACCAACTGATCATAACAACTTTTGTATCCATAAATGTTGCCGGGAAGGTGTTAGTATGACTTATAAGTTGGCTTAGGGATGGAAAACTTTGCACTGCCCTCTAATTAAATTTAATATTTCATACTCATCCCATAGCGTGGATAGAATTGTTTTTAATTTCGAATATAAACACTTATTTCTGAAAATTAGAATAAATTCCATCGATACTTTGAGATATAAAAAATTATGGTACAATTATTTTTATAATATCGAGTCGAAGATCAGCCAAATTTCGACCCCATACTTCCAGCAGCTTCCTAACGTCCTCTTTCATCCATGAAAAGTGTTTTTTATATTTCTTCATCGTTCACATCACGGCAAAACAACAAAAGTGCGGTTACCAACAATTTAACCGCGGTTATCTTGACCGGAGCTTCAGGAAGCTTATTGTCCCGCTCCATCTGTTGTAATAGAGTTTTAGCTATCGCGACTTTCGCCGAAATATCTCCGAGAATCGGTGCGCATTTGCCTCGATACGTGTATTTTTTTCATACAACGTCTCGGAGATTCTCGCAGACAGAGCGACATGTCTCCAAGAAATCTGCGAGATTCTCGCAGATTTTAGCAACTTGGGTCATAATATATTTCTAGCCAGAAATTTACCGGCTCTTAGCTCTTGAAAAACACTTCACATTCCTATATATTTTTCGATACTTTTTATTAAAATTATACATTATCTATAACCAAAAAATAGCACCAATATAAATTACATAAATTTAAATAATATAAGTAAATTGCAATAAGTAAATGAAGTGAAAAATGTGATAGAAAATAATTTTATGACATTAATTTATTTTCTTGCAGTTATCACAATAAAGAAACCGGATGGAAATATCAAAATGTCGAAACGAGATGCAACATATCTTTGTAAGCCGCAAGTAAACAATACGAGGGGCGTTCGAAAATTAGCTTAAGTCGGCAAGAAAACACGTGCTTTTCGGAAAAGTTTTTACTTATTTTTCAACATAGTCTCATTGTAACTCAATACACTTTTCCCAACGATGTTCCAGCTTCTTTAACCCTTCCGTATAATACGTTTTCAACAACTCCTCAAAATAGGCCTCTGTGGCAGCGATAATCCATATCTTTTTCCTGTCAATGATTTTTTTAAATTGGGAAACAAGAAAAAGTCGCAGGGGGCCAGGTCTGGAAAATAAGGTGGGTGTGGAAGCAACTCGTAGCGTAATTCAATTAATTTTTGAAGTAACGGTACGATTTCGCTTTGTTCCGGATTCAGCAAACGCGGCACCCATCTCGCCGATAGTTTTGACGTACCCAAACGCTCATGTAGGATTGTCCAGACGCTGTTAGCTGAGATGCCCACAGCCTATACTATCTCGAACACCTTCACTCGTCAATTGGCTAATACGATATCATGTACCTTATTGATCATTTCTTGGTTTGTGGCAGTTTTTGGACGTCCAGGGTGGGGTTCATCATCGATGCTAGTACGGCCACGTTTAAATTCGTTTACCCAGAAACTGATAGTTGGTAGCGAAGCAGTAGATGTGCCATGAACTTCCTGCAAAATCTGCTGAATTTCAGTCGCTTCCTTCCCCGCCAAATAAAATATTTTATTACTGAACGAAATTCTATTTTTCCATTTTTAAAAAACACTAAACACGTCGTATTTAATCCACCATCAAAACAAAACTAAGCATCCAAAATGGCTAAAATTTTGACAGCACTCATGCAAAAGACTGACCTTTACAGCCATCATAAACTTTTTGATATACGCGTGCTCTGTGTGTTTGACTTAAGTTACTTTTCGAACGCCCCTCGAATATGAACACAATGACCGGATTGAGTCACAGTTCTATTAGTGTCAATAATCAATGCGAAATTGATATGGACGCGAAAATCAGTGAATTATTTTTAATTCTCATCGAAATTTCTTGCATTTTCCATTTTATTACTTTCTTCTTTAAATAATACAGTGCGTTTTAGATTATAATAATGTCATATATGACATTTCGATCCGATCACTTGCGATCATTTTAAAACATTGCGAACTAACTTGCGACTCTCTCCGACGCTTAGCGTTCATTCTGTTTAGCTAGAGTCACTGTATACTCACACACCCTTCTAGTAGGAGTTCGGCCGATAGCCCAAAATTGGACTAGAAGACCACTACATAACCTGAAAAAAGGTCGTTTTCGTGCAGCCAAACTTTTAAGTTTGGCTGCACGAAATTTCGGTGTATAGGTGCATAGTATGTGTGCGCATAGAATGTGTGCATAGTATGTGTGCGCGAATTAAGGTTTTCTTTTGTAAATTTACGTACATTATCTATTTCTTTAGTAGTCTGGGTGGCTTAGTGGTTAGAGATGGTTAGAATTTTCGAAAAAAGGTATTCGTTGCCGGACTACCAGTTCACTCAGCTGTAAATGAGTACCTGAGTTAAAAATCGGGGTAATAATCACGGACGAGCGTGTGGCTGACCACTTCACCTCCTAGTGTTCCGTTGGTCTCGTAATGAAGTAACTCTAGCATTACTTTAAGGCCTAGGCCCGATTTGGGCTGTTGCGCCATTGATTATTATCTATTTCTTTTATGGAAATTTCCTATTTTGTACCGAAAATTAGATTATTTCGAATTGATATGTGATATTCCCCCAATAAAATCAAAAAAATTTAAATATACTGGTTTTCGACCTGAGCATGCATCGGCCAAACCTAAGGTAGGGTGAGTAGTGTGAGTGCGTATACAGGAACCTTACATGCAACCACATGCATTTCAATCTGCTTTTTTCCCCCTCCGTTATTTTGACACTCCAATCCGACTGCTATTGCGATTACGGCTCTGAACTATCTACGGTCTTTTCTTCCGTATAGTATTTACGAAACTTTGCCTGCTGGGTGGTGCAGTATATTAAAAAAGAACAGAAGTATACCTCGTTCACGTGGTAGCGTGGTGTAGTGTAGCGTAGTGCTGAGATCATTGGATTAAAATCCCAGCAGAAACATAATGACTGGTTCGATGATGAGTGTAGTGACGCCATAACGAAAAAGAATGAAGCTTCCAAGGCGTATATTGAAAGACCGACGAGAGCCAAAAAGGAAGGATACGACGAGCTTAAGCGATTATCAAACAAAATCTGCAGACAAAAGAAACGAAAACACAACAATGACATAATTATAAACCTAAATACTGACATGAAGTCACATAATCTACGATCCGCATATACTGCCGTCAAACAAATAAGACAAGGCTATAAGCCACGAACAAACCTCTGCAAAGACAAGAAAGGAAATATCCTTAGTGACGCAGAACAAATTAAACAAAGATGGGTTGAATACTTTAAAAAGCTGCTGAACCCTAACAGTGTGACGACCACCGACCCAAATATAACATCAAGTGCACCATCGGATGAGCAGACATCAACTACGGTACCCCCTACCGGAGAAGTGGAAGCAGCCCTGCGCGACCAAAAAATACATAAATCACCCGGAGTTGATGCAATACCAGCAGAGCTCCTAAAGGGAGGCGGTCCATACCTCACCAATCTCTTACACAAAATCATGACAAAAATTTGGATTGAAGAAAAAATACCCGACGACTGGTGCCAGAGCATTATATGTACAATCTACAAGAAAGGAGATAAACTGTACGTCCTACAAAGTACTGACGAAAGTAATTCATAATCGATTAAAGCCTTACACATTATCGGCGAATTCCAAGGTGGTTTCAGAACCGGACGATATTCTCAGTCAAACAAGTGCTTAAAAAAATGCTGGGAGTATAACATTGACGTGCACCAGATCTTTGTGGACTTCAAACAGGCATACGATAGTATAGATCGTAATGTACTATATAAAATAATGCTCGACTTTGGAATCCCATCAAAACTCGTCCGATTAACAAAAAATGACCATGACTGACACTGAATCCCAAGTAAGGATACAAAACGAGCTAACCCAGAGCTTCCGAACAGAATCCGGCCTGAAGCAGGGAGATGGATTCGCTCCCATGCTCTTCAACCTTGCCCTGGAATATGTCATCAGAAAGGTACCCGTTGATACCAGAAGTACCCTACTAATCAAGTCCACTCAACTAGTGGTGTACGCGGATGACGTAAACATCATGGCCAGATCTGTTACAGACGCAAAGGAAGTCTTCCACTGTCTAGACTCAGCAGCAAAGGATGTCGGCCTAAAGGTCAATGAGAGTATGACCAAGTTCATAACCCAAATAAGAAGAAACGCGACAACTAGACAAAATATGACCGTGGGGGACTAGAACCTGGAGAATGTGGATCATTTCTGATACTTGGGATCACACCTTGTAAGGCATATTTCACGGTTCTACCGATCTTAAAATCAAAAAAAGTGCACAGGCTGAGCAAACTTCGCATATACAAAACCATAATAAGACCTGTGCTACTATATGCAAGTGAAACATGGACTCTCACCCAAGCGCCTGAAAATCAAAAGACGCTTTTGATCGACGAATTCTTCGAAGAATTTTGGGACCAGTAAGAGAAGGCACTGAATAGCGTATTCGGTACAACAACGAGTTGTATAACATCTATGACGACCCAGCCGCACTGGTGTAGGAACGAGGGGGGGGGGGGTTGTTAGTTATAGTATGTTAAAGACTGCACAAAATTATATATCTTTTATATATCTCTGGTACTTAGTCTTTACCGTAGAATAATGAAGTAGGACTTATTTTAAAGTTCAAGGTTGTCGCAATATAAAAGTAATACGAATAAAACTTATCCTTGCAAGTTTTTTTAAGGATAACGACTTTGTCTTTCCCTTGAATATCTCAATCTCAACTAGGGGATCGTGGTAAACAAAATTAAAAAAAAATGTGTGATTCTCAATTAAGGTTAGTGTAGTTCTTAATAATAATATTAATTTTTTTTTACCCTGATCCTCTTGAGATCCTAAATCTTGGTCTCCTAAATTCTTCACCTCAAACCGTCTCGATTTAAAGACCTCGTCCTCCAGTAGCTAAGTCTTAAGATAGCTTTGCTATCTTCCTCAACCGAGTATAATACGTTTTATTTGCTATCGGTGAATCATCGTCGATTGATTTTGTCCGTTTCGTAGCCATTTTTTTTCTACATTAGTCTCAAGATATATAAAATTATCTATACTCTCCAAATTATACTCCAAAATTGGTATACTATATGGCAGAGTCAAGATTGACAAATACCTCCTCAGCACTAGGGAAGGATTTTGCGAGGATGTTTACATACATATATCGTTAGCCTATGCTATTGGATGGTTAGGTTTAGGTTTCAGTGGCGGCCAAATGCTCCACATAGACCCACGAGGGTCCATAGTGATACCACATAAAAAATAGGAGACCCAATGTACTGTATGTATGGTAGGTGCGCTTGCGTTTCGATCTGTGTTGAGAGTTCCTCATTTAATTCAAAGGTCCTGTAACCATAGCAAAGTTGGTTAGACTCTATTTATGTAGCCGACTGGTATTAAAAAAATAGTTAACTGAAAACACTGTCTCTTGATGACTTAAATAAACTTTATTTCTTGATACTTTTTAAACGTTAGTGGACGCCTTGATGGTTCTTAATCAACTGACTCTAATTAGTTTTGCATTTTACATTTCGTAAAATGCTGACAATACATTATTGTTCGTGGCTAGATTTTGGTAACAAGATCTGCCGACGATTACATTTTACTCGTGGGTAAATTTTGTTTACAAAATTTGCCGACGATTACATTTCTTATTAGATTTATAATTTATAATTTTTTAAGACATCCGTTGGGATGGCTGATGGTGTTTCTTTCAGGTGTTTGGTTACATCCTGTAAGAAACTAGAATACCTGTCTGGGGAAGATGCTGACGAATACATAACTTCTCCCCCCTTTAATTTAGGATTCTCCTGGATCCTGTTATCAATTTCTATTTTTAATTGTTTTTGTTTTATTAGGTAAGTAATGATTCCAAAAATTAAAATTGCTAATACAAAAATTAAGGTAAAGTTAATCCCGTTTGATACGTTTTTATGAAATTTCAATTCTTCTATTTTATGAACATTATTTACATTTCCTAAGATAATGTCCTCTATGGTAAGTGTATCAGTAAAGTTTTCAAAATTTTTATATGTGGGGTACGAAAAACGTTCTTGAATTATTTCTTTTATATTTGAAAAGTAGTGATCTAATATTTTTATTTCGCAATTATTAAATTGAAGTAAAATGTTTTTGTTTAAGATCAGTTCTCGATCGTCACAGTTTTGACTGATGTTTACATTATTGGCGTTTTTTATTACAACAGTTTCTTCATCTATCTCTATAATTTCTGTACTATTATTCTTTATTAGGTTACAATTATTTTGGTAAATACAATGTTTACTTATGGTTAATTCGTTCAAAGGTTTCAATTCTTCGAATCGGTATACAATTTCGTTATGATTAAATACAATTTCTGTAGGATGGTCAATTTCTTTTTGTTTTTCATTGGGTATTGGTAAAATCATTCTGAGTTGAAATTTTTCAAATTCTCTTGGTATTTTAATGGCGAATATTACTTTATTGTCTTCAAACTTTGTGAATCCTGACTTTATGTATTGTATTTTATTTATATCTATGTTATATTTCTGAATTTCTTCATCTGTAAGTAAATTTGGGTGTAAAATTCCATATCTAGTTGCTATAATGTTGTCCTGAATGTGTTCGATTTTATTTTTTAGTATTTGAATTTTGAAAAGTTGATCATAATAAATATTTTGATTCATTATATTACTTGTTAAATTATTTATCCTGTCAAAAATTAATTTACGATCTCTACTAACAACGTTTTTGAGTTGTTGAAAGGTTTCATTGAAATTATTGTTTATAATGACTTGTTGGTTCATCGCTGTTATAAGATTATGATTATTTTCGTCTGTCGTCTTGAAGTGTGTCTCTATGTCTAGTCTGTCTTGTTCGTCCATAGTTCCGAATAGCCATTTTTGTGTATTACCTACAATATTAATTAAACCACGCCTCTTTCTACTCTCGTTTGGTATTATAGTTTTAATTTTGTTTGTTAATTGTCTTAGTTCAGTCATCAGTAAGTCCTTATGTTCTCCTTCTAATTTAGCTATGTTAGTCGAAAAGTCATTTATTAATTCCAAAATTTCGTTGGTGTTAATTACATGGATAATAATATTAGTTTTGGTCACTATTTCTACTTTATTGAGTTGTAGTTCTGCAAATCCGGTCTGTTCTGCCAATTTATGTACGTATAATAGTCCTTTAGTTGGAGTTGTCATTAGTAGGAGTATCAGTATTGTCCTCATTATCTGCAAATTTTGGGTTTCTTTTAATGTTTGTCGTATGAATATTTTTTAATTTAGCTTTTCTATATTTTGGTTCCTGTTTGTTTCTAACTGCTTTGTAATTTTTTATAAATCCTGTTGTCCTTGTTTCGTTATAGTCTTCCCTATCTTCATTAAACTTTTGTAATCTTTTTTCTTTGATTTCTTTTAAATTTCTTCTAACCTTCTCAAAATCTACGCTATGGTTTTGAACTTCCCTTGGAGTAAATTTAATCGTTGAGTGGTATCGTTCGTTGTAATTTCTAATGGCCTGTTGAATAAGCCTTTTTGGTGTGACTTTAGTTTTATTAACTGCTAGGATTCTAAATTTTTCAGCAATGGTGTTATGAAATCTTTCCACATCTGCATTTCCCGTATGGCTGTTTGGTTTTGTCAGATGAAGTATTACATTTTCTGCCTCTAAAAACTCTTTAATTTGAACCGCTTTGAATTCATTATCGGCTATAATTTTATTGGGCTTTCCTATTTTAGTGAAATGCTCCTCTAAGTGCTCTATAATCGTAACATGATTTCTATCTGTTAAAAAGTAAGCTGATCCGAATTTGGAAAATTTATCTACTATTGTTAAAAAACTGTGTTTTAGTATAACATAGGTGTCTATATGAATAATTTGATTGACTTCAGTTGGGGTTTCGGAATGCTGGAATTTAGGTCGAATGGGTCTACGATCGTATTTAACTTGCTGACAAATTTCACATTGGTTTATTACCACATGAATTAGTTCTAGTAATTTGGGAAAGTAAATTTTAAATTTAATAGCGTTAAATGTTTCCTGTATGCCCGAATGCATACTCTCCCTCACGTGATATAATGAAATTTGTTTTATTGCTTCTGTTTCGGTTTTTATGTCTTGTGCTCTAAGAGAACATCTTATGAATTTAACTTGATTATCGTTAGAAAACATTTCCCTTAATTTTTCCTGTACTACATTGTATTTACTATCCACAATTTCTGAATATATACCTGTTATCCCTTTTGTTATATATCTCCTAAAAATGTCATGTAGGTTATCGAAATCGTACTCTGCTATATATATTATTTTTTTTTTATGAATGATTTCAAAGTCTGTTGTTTTATTGTTGCTTAGAATTATCTGGGTTCTGTATTTATTTACTAATTCTTCTTTAATAGGTATATGATCCTGCAATTCTTCTTCTGCTGAATGGTTAGTTGCTAGTGTAGCATTATCTTCATCTTCCATGTTACAAACGATGTTAGATTTTGGGGATTGGTACGAATTTCGGAAACTATCTACTTCATTTTCATCCGTCCCTATTTCTTCTGGATTTTCAATTCTGCTTAGAAAGTCTGCTACTTTATTTTGCTTCCCTTTAAGATACTCGATTTCAAATTGGTATTCGCCTAATTTTAAGAGCCATCTTTGATGTCGTGGGGAAAAATCTTTTCCTCTGTATTTCGCATGAAGATATTTGATGGGTTGATGATCCGTAAAAATTTTGAATTTGTTGCCATAAAGATATGGTCTGAAATAGTTCACAGACCACATAATAGCTAGAAATTCTTTATCTGTGGCTGAATAATTTCTTTCATGAGAATTTAGAGTTCGTGATGCGAAGCAGATAGGGTGGCCCTCTTGCGACAAGACGGCGCCTACTGCATAATTCGATGCATCTGTAGTTAAATCAAAAGTTTTCTTAAAATCCGGGAATCTTAGTATTGGATGAGAGCTGATAAGGGTTTTTAATTTTTCGAAAGCATCTATATAATTAGGATCGTTAATATTTATTTTTGCGTCTTTTTGTAGGTATTTTGACATAGGTTGGGCTACCTTGGCATAATCTCGAATAAATTTGCGGTAGTACCCGGTTAGTCCTAAGAAACTTTTAATTTGTTTTTCTGTTTTAGGTAGTTGCAGTTTATCTATTGCGCTGATTTTTCCGGGGTTTGGTTTCAACCCGTCTTTAGTAATTATATGCCCTAGAAAGGATGTTTCTTTTTGCATGAAGTTGCATTTATCTACTTGTATTTTTAATTTATTTTTCTCAAGAACTTTAAAAATATCCGTTATCGCTTGGATATGTTCTTGAATTGACGTACTGAATATTAAAATATCGTCAAGATACACTACACAAGTTTTGTTAATAAAATCTCTGAGGACGTCATTCATGAGTCTTTGGAATGTCGCTGGGGCATTTTTCAGACCAAATGGCATTCTTATGAATTCGTATAGACCGTGTGGTGTAACAAAAGCTGTTTTTTTTCTATCCTCTTCCTTGATTAGGATTTGGTGATAGCCTTTGGCTAAGTCTATTGTTGAAAAATATTGAGACCTTCCTAACTTATCCAGTATTGAATTAATATTTGGTAGTGGAAATTTATCATCAACTGTTACGTTATTCAATCTCCGATAATCCACTACTAAACGATATTTCTTTTCTCCCGAATTATCCATTTTTTTCGGTATCACTATCAATGGGCTAGAATATTTTGAATGACTTTTCCTAATTATTCCTTGCTGTTCCATTTCCGATACCTGCTTTCTTACCTCTTCTTCATGTTTTGGTGAGTATCTGTACAATTTTGAATTTATTTGATTATCTGTCGTTGTTTTAATTTCATGTTTTACTTTTGAAGTACTGGTTAACTTGTCTCCTTCTTTAAAAAATATATTTTCGAATTTGTTTACGATTTTTTCGACTTCTTCCTTTTCTTCTGTATTTAAGTGGCTTAGTTTTAACCTTTCTATGTATTCACTTCCTATTTTTTCTAATGCACAAATTTCGTCAACTGGGTATGGGTTGTTTAGAAAATTAATTTTTTGATTATTTAGTGTTATAGTCCTTTCCTCTAAATTTATAAGAGTGTCTAATCTATTGAGTATATCTATTCCTATAATGAATTGATACTTTCTGTTTTGTAGGGGTCTGACTTTCCATCTTACTAAAGCTCCTTTGCATGGCTTAATTTCTTCTGGGGCTGGGGTATGTACTTCATATTGAATTTTATCTTTTCCTGTAATAGTGCTAAAATATAGTGGTTTTATCTCCACTCTCTTGAAATTATTAATTCGATCATCTATGATACTAAATGAAGAACCTGTATCTATAAGTGCTACATATCCTATTTTATTTAAGGTTATTTTAATTAGGGGTGATTCGTCCGAGGCTAGTTGTAAAAAAAATCGTTTTGTAATCCGTTTACATTGATTTCTATGTTGGGATCATTTTGACTTTCCTCTTCTACATTTTGTTCTTCATGATCTTGGATTGACTGATCATCGATTTCTTCCTCCTGATCCTGGCTTCCCTGATTTTCTACATTCCCTATATCCATTGCTTCTGCAGGTTGGTACCTGTCCTGATTTGGTATTTGACGAAATTGTCCTGAACCTTGCCTAAACTGTCCAGAACTTTGACGAATTTGGCCAGAATTCTGACGGAATTGATTTGTATTTCGGAATTGTCCTGAATTTTGTAATTGCCCTGAATAACGATACTGCCCTAAATTATACCCTTGATTTTCATCACGTTTAAGCTGTCCAACCGTATTATTATTTTGCTTGTCGATATGTTTTTTATTTTGACCTAGTCCCTGATTTTCAGATCGGGGGTTATTAAAACGGTTGATATTATTTTCTCTCTTAATTTTTTGGTTCGGATAATTATTTCTTCCTGTAAAACCATTCGTCTTAAATTCTTCTCTTATACAAGAATCCTCGAATCTTCTATTTCTCATTATAGCTAAAATATCTTTTATTTCACATTCTTCGTATATTTTATCTAATAGTACTCCTTGAGTCATTTCTTTAGCAGTGTTAACTAATATGGAATCTATGTTACTAAGGTCAATAAATTTATCACTTTCATAATAGATGATTAATTCATCTGATTTACTTTTAATTTTTTGAATTTCAGTTGCAAGTTCACTTACTGTGTTCACCTTTAGATTGGTGATTTTTCTGTAGATCTCCGTTGGTTCCGTGTCTGGTCTGTATCTCAGCTTTAGTGCTTCCTTGATAATTTCCCAGTTGTCCGTCTCCTGGATGTTTATAATCGTGTCCTTTGCCTCTCCTTGCACCTTCTCGTAGTATACTGCCTTAGTAGCTTCTTTCCTTAGTTCTTCGTCTGTTATCCCGTTCAGATAATATTCAATGCTTCGGATGAACGCATTGATTGTAACTTCTCCCCTTCCCGTGAAGTTGTTGAGGTGATGAAGCTGTTTTAAAGCTTTCTCCTGGCGTTGTCTTCTATTTTGCTGCGAATTTAGCTCGTTATACGCCGCTGCCAGTTCTTCGAATTGTTGGTTTCGTTGTTGGATCTGTTGTTCCAATTGTAGAATTCTCTGGTCCATATTGTTTTCTTGATTTGAACTTTCTTCTGTACTGGAATTTTCCTCTTTTTCTTCTTCCTCTATGCGTCTGAATGAGTTGATCCAGTCCCTTCTTTTACTTTTTCTGCCAGGCATCCACCGTTTAATTTCGTGTTCCCAGTTTTTTTTTTTTTTTTTCTATCACAATTACTTATGATTTTTAGTAATACGATTTATCACTTTTTACTTCGGTTGTTCTTTTCGACTCAACCGACACTTTTAGTAACTTGTATGTAGGGTTCTTGTTCGACGTAACCGTTTCACCGGCAATTTTATTTAACCGAGCTTTTGAACTTTTCACTATCACACAATTATTTTTTGGTTTTGCTTAACCGACTGCGCCATTTATGTAGCCGACTGGTATTAAAAAAATAGTTAACTGAAAACACTGTCTCTTGATGACTTAAATAAACTTTATTTCTTGATACTTTTTAAACGTTAGTGGACGCCTTGATGGTTCTTAATCAACTGACTCTAATTAGTTTTGCATTTTACATTTCGTAAAATGCTGACAATACATTATTGTTCGTGGCTAGATTTTGGTAACAAGATCTGCCGACGATTACATTTTACTCGTGGGTAAATTTTGTTTACAAAATTTGCCGACGATTACATTTCTTATTAGATTTATAATTTATAATTTTTTAAGACATCCGTTGGGATGGCTGATGGTGTTTCTTTCAGGTGTTTGGTTACATCCTGTAAGAAACTAGAATACCTGTCTGGGGAAGATGCTGACGAATACATAACTCTCTGCATGCTGTTAAAAGAGACTTCTTTAAGGTTTGCGAAGGTCGAAGCACCCAGATCTTTTAGCCGTCTTCTAGCGAGAGCTGGGCAGTTGCACAGGAAGTGTTCTAGCTATTGGGTGGACTTGAATAGTAGTGTCCCATTAGTGTCGACCAGGGTTTTTCGGATGACAATCTCTAGTGCCAAGTTGAAAAGCATGGGTGCTAGACCATCTCCCTAGTTTAAGAAGGATTATCTGAGTAGAAATTTTTTTTTTAATTCATCTCAAAGTTTATAGTCTTTGAAATGTTGTCTGTAAATGTCATGTTTAAATTTCAATAATTGTGGAAGCTATGGGCAATTAACCGGGATGGGCCCTTCGTGAATTCTTCGTCATTCAAACACGATTATCTCGAAACTTACTTTTCAAAGACCGTTCCCAAAATCTTCGAAAAACGGCTGAACCAATTTCTTCAAAAATTTCACACATTATTTTTGAATAGGTTTTATAGTTTTTGAGATAATAATTTCTACAATTCACCTATTTTTTCTGCTTTCTACTCAGATGATCCCCCTTAACAGTGCTGCCAAATTTGCAAACCTAAAAAATCGCACCGTACCATAAAAAAAATCGTACCGAGGGAGATTTCATCGTACAATTCACTTTAATGTTAAATTTTATCAGTCAAACATGGAAGTGTTCTTTACACTGTTGTGTTTAAGGCCTTGGAAGGAAAGGAAAAGGAAGGTTCGGGACAGAAGGGCCAATTCCACCTACGTCCGAATTGGTGGCTGAGTTTTAGCTGGTGCGACGCTCTTGCTGGCGGCCGGGACTAGTTTCGGCAGTGTGGGGGGGGGGGGGGGTACTTGCTCCGACTCAGACTATAAACCCTTGGCCTGTACAACAAAAATTGTCAGCGCCGACTTATCCAAGGGAATTGTCAAAACTGGGATTATTTTCCCAACAGGTCGTGAAAGACCAAGAAGCGGTTGGATTGGCGCGGCTTCGCAATTTGTCAGGGCGCTTAGGTGTAAGTAGCGCCCTGTTCTGCCCACCCTACCTCAGCCATATCTGTCCTGAAACAAATTTCGATAAGGCCCCTTGTTGAGGTTCGGGGCGAGGGAGCTAAACGCTCGGGTTCACTTTAAAAATTGGCCTCTAGCCTATCGTCATTCCCAACGCAAAAAAAAATTCCAACTAAAAACTTATAGTTTTAGCAACAAAAAAAGATAACCTGAAAATTAGACTAAAAAAAAAACATGGTGAAACAAATGGAAAGAAAAAAAACTCACCTCATATATAAAAAGTTTTCCTTTTTTGGTTTTTGCTTTCTCGACTTTAAATCATTTTGTTATATTATTCTTTATATTATTTATTTATTTCGTCCCGTCCTTGTCATGTCTGGTCAATAATTTTTATTTTTTTATTTTGAATTCATGTATTTTACTTTATTTATTTAAATACTTCGGTTTTGAAACCCGAAAATGTGTTAAATGCCGACGTCTTTTCACACTTTTCATGCGTGCCTATCGTCATTCCCAACGCAAAAAAAAATTCCAACTAAAAACTTATAGTTTTAGCAACAAAAAAAGATAACCTGAAAATTAGACTAAAAAAAAACATGGTGAAACAAATGGAAAGAAAAAAAACTCTACTTTAAATCATTTTGTTATATTATTCTTTATATTATTTATTTATTTCGTCCCGTCCTTGTCATGTCTGGTCAATAACTTTTATTTTTTTATTTTGAATTCATGTATTTTACTTTATTTATTTAAATACTTCGGTTTTGAAACCCGAAAATGTGTTAAATGCCGACGTCTTTTCACACTTTTCATGCGTGCAAAACGTTCTGAGCATTTCACGCGACCGAATTTTATTACTTTCGAGCGTCGCGAGACACGGATCTTTTTGATGTTTTCGTTTCGTTTTCGAGAGGCCGCTAAACAATCAACCGGTCAACACTTTCACATCACTTTTCTGTCACCAAGCCATCTTTTTTCCATTCTCCTTGTAGTCGGTTCGCCGTTGGTTTCCCAGCGCCGAACAGACTAAAAAAGGTCGTCGTGTTCCAGAGTCTCGTGCGCACGACTGAGTGCCAGGCAATAGTAGTTGTGACCCCTCGGATCACTGCCTCAGATCCTTGGAGTGGTAAGTTCCCAGACGTTTGCCTCCTAAATCCTCCAATTCGTATCATGAGTTGCCTAGCACACGACGAATCCTGCACTTGAGGAACTTTTTTGCCAGCTTGGCGTTATAATTCTGCGCGGCTGTGGACAAGGAAAAATTTCTTCGGAATACTTCTTGTCCTACACAAAATTGAGTTTGAGCAGCACGCAGATTATAACGCCTGCTACTGTCCTCATGTGCGACCCTTATTTTCGTCTGCGCCAGTTGCCTCACGATAGGAATTCCCTCGTGAGGTCGAAGCTGTACATTTGACTCTCCCATCGCTCGCAAATGCTTCAACAGTTCGTAGTCCTTTCCGTGCAACATCATGTGATTTCCAAACAAAACCTGATAAGGAGAAAATCCGGTGGCTTGGTGGAGTGAGCTACGAAGAGCACATCCAATTTTGCTTAGACTCTTATCCCATCGTGTTTGGTCATCAGTGATGAATGCTCGAATTCCGGCCAGGATGGACTGATTGACACGCTCCGAAGCATTCGCTTGCGGTGAGTAGCTCGGGGTGTACAGGTGTTTAACTCCGTATTTGTTCAGCATGGTGTTAAACACATTCGACCTAAATTGAGAGCCGTTATCGGAGAGGATCGTCTCGGGTGTTCCAAACGTATGGAAAACCTGCCCCTCCAAAAAGTTGGTGATCTCTTCAGCAGTGATCCGCCCCAAAGGATGTAATAGAGGAAATTTCGTGAAATGATCCAAGACGATCAAGATTGCGATCTTACCCCGTTTGGTACGCGGATATGGTCTAAGTACGTCGATTTACAGATGTTGGAATGGCTGATCAGTCTGGAAAGGTTCTCCCATTGGCGCTCGTAGAGGTCTGTTCGGGGACTTTGTTTCTTTACAAGTGTCGCACGCCAGAACGTAGGTGCGTACTTATGTAGCCATTCCGGGCCAGTACAAAAATCGCCTGACTCGCTCTAGCGTTTTGGCATAACCACCATGGACCGTGGTGTCTGCCTCGTGCGCCTGAGCGATCGCAGCTGACGTAAGACTCGATGAAATCCATAATTTCCAGGCCCTGTCTTCAGCAATCGGGTCACCGTTGTGAGGCTCTGTGCGCTTGTATACGAAACCATCCCTCACGCATACGTCAGGAAGCCGATCGGCGTTCGCATCGACAGTGGACACTAACTCTTTATATTCTTTGCCAGAGAATTCTGGAGAATCCATGTCCACCATCGGTGCCACGTCGATCAGCGCATTTAATCCCTCTTCGTATACACGAGAGAGAGCGTCGGGTACAACGTTCAGGCTCCCTCATCGGTGCTCGATTGTGAAGTCGTAACCTTGGAGTTTTAAACTGCATCTTGCCAACCGTCCTTGCAGGTCTTTCTGCGACATGAGCCATTTGAGACTTGCGTGATCCGTAATGATTTTAAACGCAGTCCCTTCTACATAGGCTCGAAATTTTTTCACGCTCAACACAGCTGCATAACACTCGAGTTCGGTTACGCTGTAGTTGCGTTGAGCGGAAGTGAGCTTCTGCGACATATACGCCACTGGAGATTCCGATCCGTCGTCGTTTTCCTGGAAGAGAACGCTACCCACCCCTGATTTACTGGCGTCGCATTGAATTACGAAAGGCCTCTTAAAATCAGGATTGATTAATAAGGGGGCTTTCGTCAACAAGTCTTTCACTAACAGGAAGGAAGTTTGTGCCTCTGTAGTCCAAGCAAACTGGTTGGACTTCTTTAGAGTGTCTGAAATTGGTGAAACAGTAGCAGCAAAGTTGGGAACGAATCGTCGATACCAGCCTGCCATACCAAGGAAGCGTCGTACTTGACGTGCGGACTTAGGCGAAGGGTGATCGACGATGACTGACACTTTGTTGGGATCAGTTTTCAAGCCTGCTTCTCCAACAATGAATCCGAGATATTTCACCTCTCTCAGACAAAACTTACTCTTGTTGACGTTAATAGTCAAGCCAGCCTTTCGCAAACATTCTGCGACTTCAGCCAATAAAACCAGATGTGAATCGAAATCTTCAGAAATTAACAGCAGATCGTCCAAATATACGAATACCTGCTCCTTCAGCTCGGGTAGGATGACTTTGTCCATCAAACGACACATCCTTTGCGGCGCGTTGCATAACCCAAAAGACATGCGAGTGTAGTGGTATAGAGGCCGGCCAGGAATGGTAAACGCTGTATACTCCCTGGATTTGTTCTCGAGAGGAATCTGCCAATAGGCGTCTTTGAGGTCCAGGCTAGTAATAAAATTGGCTCGCGGCAAACGACTTAAGATACCATCAATGTGTGGTAATGGATATGCATCCTTCTTCGTCACACTATTGACTTTGCGCGAGTCCAAACATAGCCTGACCTTGCCTGGCTTCCTCACGAGAACCACAGGCGAGCTCCATGCACTCTGGCTGGTCTCTATAACGCCAAGTGCTCTCATGCGATCGATCTCGTCATACAAGAGTTTTTGGATTGCAGGAGACACAGGATAATGTTGCTGTTTGATGGGACTTGCATCACCAACGTCTATACTGTGTTGTTCGACGTTGGTCACACCGAGTCCGTATACTTCTTATGATGGAAATTTGGACTTTACCATTTCGAACCTCTTTACATCTGTGGGCGTTAAATGGTGGGCATTCGGAGCTATCAGTTGCGACGCAGTATCGGGAGTATCGACCGCGCTGATGATGGTAGGAGCTAGTTGAAATGATCGCCAGAAATCTACCCCCAGGTACAATTTCTGCGACAGGCTCGGCACGATGTATAATGTAATGGGTTTGGTAATACCGCGAAAGGTAATATCGGTAGTTACTGTGCCCAATACCTTTTGTGCAGCACCATCAGCGGTCTTCACCTCTTGACAGACCGGTCGATAATTCACCTGTGCATCATGGGATTGGTAATGATGGTAGAGAGGATCGTTTTCTTTTTTTCACGCACCATCCTCCAGAATATACGAAGGCGCGCGATTGATTTTCTGCGACCGGATCCACTCGTTAGTGCTGATACCTGATCAACACTTGCGACTGGAGTAGGTGAGAAAATTCTCTCTCGAGCCTCCATATATTCTTTCAGCCGAAGATGGTATGGTTTGAGAGGATGGTGGGAGTGTCGTCTTGGATTTTGATCTGCGATAAGTTCATCTTCAAGCCGGGAAACAGCCGGCTCCGTCTTATCGCTTCCTCGTTTTAAAACTATGACGTGCGGAGTATTCAGTGTCGAGGAGTTGGGTTGGGATGATCTTACGCTAAAAGGATGGGAAGTAAGTTCAGAAAGTGTTGAAGGTAGGATATTAAAATTTGGAGGGGTATTTGTAGAGGTTGAAAAATTGGTTGAAATTTGTTTATTTGGGAGTTCTAAGTGAATTTGGGAGTTGGAATTGGGGTGTCGAGTGGATCTTCCTACTGCTGTCGGGATGCAGTGTTCGGACGGGAGGGACCCGCTGTCCTTCCGTCCCTTCGGCCGTTTCCCGCCTTGCAATGGATGCAGTTGGGCTTTAGAACGTAAGCCCGCCCACATCCAAAGCAGAAGATGCCTTTTGCTGGTTCCGCACATTCGCGGTACCCATGTCCTTCTTTCTTGCAATTCCAGCAGATCCAGGGGTTCGATAGTCCGGCCAAGTCGACGGAAGAAGTCGTATCCGAATGTTCTTCCACGACTGGCTCCTGTATTTCGTGGACTCTGGCCTGGTTCCAAGGGGATGGTCTGGTGGCTTTGCGCGTGTCCTCTACTTGCACTATGAGCCGACGTAATTCGCCCATGGTAAGGACGGAGTGGAAACACAATTGTTGCTGCGTGCTGCCCACCAGATTTCCACGCACTAGAGCCACGAATTCGGACTCCATCATGGGAGTGTTCAGCAAGGAACGAAGCTCCGTCATGTCTTGTTCGAAGGACATGAAGGGCTCGTTCGGCACTTGGCGTCTGCTAAGCATCTGCTTCCGCAACTCCCAATCCGTACTGCGCTCTCCCCAGACCTGCAGTAAGGCTACTCTCAGGGCGTCCCATGAAGAATCGTTGTTGGAACGACGCCACAACCAATACCACTTGTTGGGCCGACCATCCAGCAGCAGATGGAAGCCCTGCGTCAGCAGGTCGAAGTTGCCGCTCAAATCGCTCATCGTGAGAGTCTCGGCTCTAAAAATCAGCTCCTCTGCGCGTAGGAGATTGCTGTCTCCATTATAACGGAGACGCCAATGCCTTAATGGGCTACAAGTATTTCTTTGCCGATAGTTAGGTCCGTGTCTAACGCGATCGCTGGCCGAAGCGGCCGCTTCGACCCGCCGAACTGCCCTCCCAGCACGCGAGCCTCCATCCGCTGCCGAATGGTGGGCCCCTATTGGTTCTTGCGCCGCCCACTCCTCCCTAAAAACCCTCTTTATCAATTCTATCAGTTGATCCGCTCTCAAATCAGTTCGAACCACGGGTTGGTTCGTGCGCGCTGGCGCCGAATTCACCGCAGCTGGAATACCTGCGTCATGCACATCGGACCAACGTGGCCGTTCGCCTACCACTCTTTCAGGCGATTGCAGGATTGGAGACCCGAGCTGGTTCACCCCCTGCTCTTGATTAATTGATCCGTCAGGGGCGTAAAAGACCCCACCGCCGACTGTTTCCAGCGGAAAATCTAAATTAAACCGCCTTGGAGAAATTCCGCCGCCCGCCGACTTGGTCTTACTGCGTGTCACGGCCCCGGTTATAGCGGTGGTGCCCTCCACGCCCCTAACCGACCAATAGTCCCTCGGTTCTAGTGTCTGGCGACAATTAGGACACGTTTTGTGGCGCAGCACCCACTCTTCCACACAATGCAGGTGGAAAGTATGCCCACATTTCGTCCGTGCTTCGTCCTCGCCCCCCACGACATGTTGGCACATCGTGCACATTTCGTCATTTCGCCCCAACGGCGATCGTGGCAGTGGCATGACTACTGATGAAGGAACTAGTGAGTGACCAAATAGATGTAGATGATACGGTTAGAGAATATACAAAATAAGTGAATGTGTGCGGTGAATAATCGGTGTGTGTGGGAACGAAGGTATGACTGAGTAAATGAACTGTGTATGTATAAGTATTAGCAGAGAAAAATCAGCCGAATGACTGTGATGTATTGAATGACTGTGCACTCGATGACTGACTTCTGTGTGCATGCGGTACGGAATAAAAAGGAAAGAATGAATGCTAGAACGACGCTAATGCTAATGCTAATGATTGAGTGATGGTTACGAAATAGATTATTTGAATGAGTGATTGTGCAACCGAGTGAACGAGTGTTCAGAAGAAAAAACCGAATGAATGGATGTACGTGTTTAAAACTGAATAAGTGAATGATCTGAATGACTGGGTGTATGCGCATCGAACGAATGAATGCTTGAATGATATCAAATATATGCGTTAAGTGAATATATATATGAGTGCAAATGTATGCAAGCAAGTGATATTTGTACCAAAAATTACTGTTTGCACGAACAAAAAAAAATCCTTTTATGTTTGTACAAATGCATGAAGAAGATTAAGAAAATTAAACGAATGAATCGAATGACCGAGATGATCGTATGTATGGTTATGATTGCGACTTAAATTAAAAAAAAAATGAACCCTCACGTCGTCGCAACCTTTCCCCTCCCCTCGTATGCAGATCAAATCGCGAAGCCGATCTTGACCTTTCCCGACTCATTGAGAAAATCCGGAACGCGATAAAATGTCAACTAAAAAAAATTGGGGAAAAATTAGCAACACAAAAATAAATCAAAAATAAAACCAGCAAAATAAAACTACGTTAAAATCTGTCATCAAAAGACTTAGAAAAATTTTAAATACAAAAAAAAAAACTCTACGTTATTTCTACAAAAAAATTAATCTACGTTATAAAAGTACTCTACAAGGAAGGATAAGGAATTAAGGTACTTAACAAATTTCAACGAAATTTCCTATCATCAAACTCACCAATATTTTACAAGTATTTGTCCCAATTGTCTGACGACACGCCCGCCAAGACAGGGCATGCCCAGCACTCAAAAGGGTACTTGCAAAATAAAAGTGGAATAACTCAGGAAAATTAAGTATGTCACAGCTTACATCCATCAATCCGGCATGCAGACAATGTTTCCCTTTCCTATGGAACCGAGTTGGCGCCTAAAGGTTGCCAAATGGTTCGTCAATAGGATCGTTCCGCATTGACCACATACGAGATTTTCAGGATGATTTGCTGTTGAAGTTCGAAAAGCTTGAACACTTGGACTGTTGCCGTTCAGGCGAAAAAATGATGTCGCAGAACGACGAAATTAAGTCCTTTTGCCCACCAACTTTTTGCACGGAATTTTTTCAGAGCTCGCGCGTGTTGAAGGGCTACGCTTTGTGCTCGAAGCGTAGCTTAGGCTAGCCCCACGTTGGGCGCCATTTGTTGTGTTTGAGGCCTTGGAAGAACTATTTTGACTTGAAAAAGTCAAAATAGTCGAAAGGAAAAGGAAGGTTCGGGACAGAAGGGCCAATTCCACCTACGTCCGAATTGGTGGCTGAGTTTTAGCTGGTGCGACGCTCTTGCTGGCGGCCGGGACTAGCTACGGCAGTGTGGGGGGTACTTGCTTCAACTCAGACCATAAACCCTTGGCCTGTACAACAAAAATTGTCAGCGCCGACTTATCCAAGGGAATTGTCAAAATTGGGATTATTTTCCCAACAGGTCGTGAAAGACCAAGAAGCGGTTGGATTGGCACGGCTTCGCAATTTGTCAGGGCGCTTAGGTGTAAGTAGCGCCCTGTTCTGCCCACCCTACCTCAGCCATATCTGTCCTGAAACAAATTTCGATAAGGCCCCTTGTTGAGGTTCGGGGCAAGGGAGCTAAACGCTCGGGTTCACTTTAAAAATTGGCCTCTAGCCTATCGTCATTCCCAACGCAAAAAAAAAATTCCAACTAAAAACTTATAGTTTTAGCAACAAAAAAAGATAACCTGAAAATTAGACTAAAAAAAAACATGGTGAAACAAATGGAAAGAAAAAAAACTCACCTCATATATAAAAATTTTTCCTTTTTTGGTTTTTGCTTTCTCGACTTTAAATCATTTGGTTATATTATTCTTTATATTATTTATTTATTTCGTCCCGTCCTTGTCATGTCTGGTCAATAGTTTTTATTTTCTTATTTTGAATTCATGTATTTTACTTTATTTATTTAAATACTTCGGTTTTGAAACCCGAAAATGTGTTAAATGCCGACGTCTTTTCACACTTTTCATGCGTGCAGAACGTTCTGAGCATTTCACGTGACCGAATTTTATTACTTTCGAGCGTCGCGAGACACGGATCTTTTTGATATTTTCGTTTCGTTTTCGAGAGGCCGCTAAACAATCAACCGGTCAACACTTTCACATCACTTTTCTGTCACCAAGCCATCTTTTTTCCATTCTCCTTGTCGATCTTCTCTCTCACTCCGAACGACGCGCTTTTCCCGCCAAAAAAAAATCTACACTCACACGCACACCAACTCAAACCCGATCTCCTTCCCGTGAAGCTGGTCGCAGTCGAGCTGATGCGACTACCTTTCACGCAGGGTTGGATTGCAATCGCAACAGCTCCACATAGACCTTTTTCCTTCTGACAGCGCGACACAAGAACCCAGTCGGTTCGCAGCGACGACACAACAACACACTACATATTTAAGGGGAGCAAACCCTTTAGACGCCCAGAAACGAGTCATTTGTCATGCATTTTTTTATGGTGATAAAATAATCGCATCATTTTAAAATTTTGACATGATATTATTACAACTTTCAAGTGCTGTTTCTTTACAAAACAAAATAGCGGTTTTATAGGATATTCCTTTAGTTGACTTTTGTGTGATATCAAAAACCGCTCCATTTGTCTTTTTTATTATATTGATCTAAAGTTGAAAACTAAAATATTTTTGGAATACTAACAGATAAATGGAAAGGATATACATACCTAAACTTAAAAAAAAAAATAAAAAAAAAAGATGTAAGGCTTTTCTCTCAAATGTTAGTTTTTCGAATATGTTTGTTACAGTTTTTACCCCAAAAAAGTGGTTTATTTACGCGATATCCCCAAAATTTTAGGTATATCCTTCCGATATATATATATATGAGCCGTTGTATTTGAAAGTGGAATAAGTCCATTTTGAAAAAAATATTTTTTGTGACCTTGTAACATTATTCTATACAACACGAAGCAACTTTCTGAGAATCTTTTGATGCAATTGTTTCATCACACTTTTAACAAATACAAGTAAATTTTTCTGAAAGATGGCATAAATATTTTAAAACATGTTAAAACGTAAACCGTTAAGCATGTCGATTTAAAAACGAAATGGACTTATTCCACTTTCAAAATCAACGGCTCATATATAGACAGAAAGCTCCCAATTAACCAAATCGATCCATAACTTTTTGAGGTACAATAGGAGCAGCTTTTGAAGATCTAGTTTTGAGATAATCGCGTTTAAAGGTTCAATACGGGAAAACTATTAGTTTTAGTGACTTATCAAATCATCAATTCCAGGAGCATATAAGAAAACTGCAACTTCTAACTCACTCACACCGTCACTTGTATTCCCCTCGCATAAAGCTGTGAATTCATTCCCTTGATAATATCTTTCCTTAGAACATTTTCGAGCTATATTACCTTGCGTTTCTTTAGGATAGCTTGGCAAAAATATTTCATTATAGTATGGTTGAAAAATCGTACATTTTGCGTACGATGAAGGGTTCTCATCGTACATCGTACATAAGGCTAAAAAATCGTACATGTACGATGAAAATGGTACGCCTGGTAGCACAGCCCTTAAGTCACACTCAGTTCGAAAACTGATTGTGGAATCGTTTTGTATTCCTTGAAAGCTGAAATTTTTTCAGTGTGTAAGCCAGGTGGGCTTTCTTAAAGTGACTGTGGTCAATTGTAACTGTAATTGTAAGCGTAGATTTTAGATATTCTCAATAGTTTATTTAGAAAGCTGAAACTTGAATTTAATACAATATAAAACTTGAATAGTAGTATAATCCGAATTGCTCGAGATATAATGATAGATAGATAGAATTTATACGGGAAAAATATGTAGGGCTTCCGAGTTTGATATCTCGAGAATGGCTTCATTAGAGCTCGAAAGAGAGCTTCATTACTTACAAATTTCTCTTTCTTTTATTGTAGTATATAATAGGGATGGGAATCGATTGCTCAACAATCGATTGTTGCATGATCGGTTATTTTAAAATGTTCGATTAAGATCAATCGATTAATTGATGGGATTTAAGCAATTAATCGATTAATCGCGTAATTCTTAAGTCCCAGGGTTATCGTATAAGTATACGTAGACTTAATAGGTACATACAATTTTAACTATTTAACTATGTAAGTATGGATGTATGAATGTGGCTATGTTCCCTAGGAACTCCTAAACCACTCAGGGAACGTGTAGAATAGTTCCGGGATAGTTCCTGTGAAGTTTGGTACCGATCGAATAAAAACAAATTGTTTTTTTTTTACATTTTTCAATTTTTTTTTGTGATTTTAGTACCCTGGTGCTCTAATTCTTTGTTTGTTTGTTTCGTATGCTTTCCTATATCATTCATCCGATTACGATGAAACTTCGTTTCTACATTAACAAAATCATTTTACAATTGGTGGTTCGAGAGTTATTTCAACATTTGATATGATTTAGCGGCAGTTCGTTCGTTTTTGGTGTAGTAGTAATGCAATCCCATTACTAAATGGTAAAGATGGATGATGAATGTTGGATAGTGGATGCAGGACGGAGGATTGAAGGTGGAGGATGCTGGAAGGTGGAGTATGTATGTGAAGATTTTTTCTATTTTCCTCTTACTTGTGACGCTAAATGTCCGTTAAAAATGTGTGCGAATATGAGTTTTAAACGTACATACATTTATGTATGTTCTTTTTAATGGTTAAATAAATAATATCCCATGCTAAAAATGAGAAGAAAATAAATAAATTAAAATAATAAACATAAGATAATGGAAATAAAATTCGTAGATATTATTTCTTCGTAAATATCTTTTTTTTATAAAATAAAATTTTTTCATAGAAACTAATTTCAAAATTAATTGTTTGTACTTCTACTTCCTTCACAACCAAAACATTTCGTCTATTGACGACAGAAAAATTAGCATTGATAAATTTGAACCTGTCAACCTGTTCCTCATATCAGTAGCAATTAATCCAGCCTCTGAGAGCAATCTTTCTGCAGGTACCGAAGATGCAATTACTGATAAGTATTTAATTGCAAGGGTATGCGTCCGTGGAAATTGAAACTTGAGTGTTTCCCAAATTTCATAAGGATTTTTTGTTCTATTCACTACTGGTTGACATAAAAACTGACTGAGCTCTTCAGAAATTCCATTAAGGTCTTCATCTGCATGAGCTTGAGAAGCGCTCTGACACGCAAGTGAATCATGGATCGCCCAAAGATCAGCTGCATTACCTTGATGATGAAGGTTCGGATTCCATCGAAAAAAAGAGGAGACGTGGAACTCCCACTGTTTCGCCATTTAATATAGTGATCGCCTTGCGAATTGCAACCGGATTATACTAGATGGTACGAATACGATACTCGAAGGTATCGTAATATTTAACACATTTGCAGTTAACTTGACATTCAGATCAGTGCTATCAGCTAATTTTTTGTTAACTAATGTAGGAAAATCTATCGTGCATCGAATCTTTTAGCTGTTGAAATTCATTCGATTAATTAAAGTTAACTAATCGATTATGTCGATTAATCGACAACACTCATATCGATTGCAAAAATCTAATTTTTTTTTAAAATTAATCGATTAGTCGATTAATCGAATCGAAATCGAACATCCCTAGTATATAATATCTACTACTACTACTACTAATAACTACTTGTAGATAATATCGAACCTTACTGCTCAATTTAAAGTTCAAATTTATCAATATTAAAAAAATTTTGCTGACCCCCCCCCCCCCCCCCCCCGAAAATCATGTCTAGCTACGCCACTGCCCAGCCGCATCGATTCTTATAAAATTCCGTAAGCTGCAATGGGCAGGTCATGTGGAGCGAATGGATGACGGAAGAATTCCCAAGCGCACATTGAAAGGTAGAGCTCATGGCAAGCGACCGGTGGAAAAACCGCGAAAAAGATACGAGAACTCAGTTGTCGCAGATTGTAAATCGCTAGATGCACAACCTGGAGGACGCGGGCGCTAAACCGAGATAACTTCAGACAATGTATCCTGCAGGCCCTGGCCCGATTTGGGCTGTCGCGCCATTGATGATGATGATGATGATGATGATGATGATGATGATGATGATGATGATGATGATGATGATGATGATGATGATGATGATGATGATGATGATGATGATGATGATGATGATGATGATGATGATGATGATGATGATTATTAAACAAGCCCGTGGAAGTGAAAATCTGATCAGATCTGAGAGATATGGTAGAGTTCATGAAAAAGCATACAACCACTTTACACCTCCTTACGGGTCGAATTTCAAAAAATCTTGAAAACGCATTCTAGATATTCATATGAAGAATCCGTAGAATAAAAACAAGTTCGATATTTGGAAAGACCTAGTAAATATGACGAAAATCGTAAAAATACATGCATGCTATTTCCACTGATAATTTTTTTTTGCCCCTTTTCCGAACAGCAATAGATATTCGATTTTTTTTTATTCAAAAATACTTTTCTAGTTGATTTAGATATACACACTGAGTTTCAACTTTCTAGCATAAGCCGTTCTGTAGTTAGGAAAGTCACCCCCCACCACAATACCGTACTACCCCTAAAAAAAGTATATTTTTCCAACATGCCACTACTATAGCTCTATGTAAATACCAAATTTTAATATAGGTTCTAAGATATAAGCATCGGAACCTTTTCCTTTTCACCCTCCCCACCCTCACCCTCTACAGCCACATCTACAATTTTTTTTTCTCTACTAGGTTTCTATTGAGCCTACTTCTGGTAAAAAATATGAGCATCTATCTTATACTGTTCTTGACATATGAAACGTAATTTTTTTGAAAATTTCTTATCCCCCAACTTCCATGTTTCACCGCCCTCTTTAAAATAAATAAATTTTACTTTCAGAAATCTTTATTTGTCGACCTTAATACTCAAACCGAATTTCATCTTTCTAAAGCAATTGGTTCTTGAGATATCGTAATCTAAGGTTTTACACCCCATTAAAAAATGTCTTTTCAATCTTTTCTCCTAGTATAGGTACAGATATTTGATGAGTTTGAATTTCGTGTGCCATCAAGGCTTTCGGAGATATGGATTTTAGAATGTGTCGATCTCGGCATTGTTGCGTTTCGGATGAACTCCCCACCACCCACTCCCACATCCCTTCACCCATATCTACAGTTTTTTTTGGCAAATGGGTCCACTATCGAAGTTTTACAGAAATTCCTAGGTATTACCATGAAAAAAACGTGAAAATACAAAATTTCAGGGTAGCAATTTTTTTTTAAATTTCGAGTCTATCACAATACTTCATTATTAAAAACTAATAATGTTAAAAAGAATAAAACTCTTATAATCAAAAGTCCAAAATGTTACTATCTGTAAAAGCAGTAATTTTTGAAGCTTCACCCCTGAGAGAGGGTACTGAAGTAGCCATAATAGACAAGTATTTCATGGCAGTCGTCATGAGTGCCGAATTTGGAGGAACGTATCCCTGTTCCCATCCCTCCAACGAGTAGTTTCGTTTCAGTCGGTCCCATCCATGTTTTACCTCCTTTTTTTAACCTTTTCGTAACAAAGTTCGACTATTTTATAAAACCTCGGTACAATTTTTGCTGAGAGATTGGTGTGAGGAACAAAAAAAAAACCTCGATGAGCCTGAAACATCGATGTTGATATTTTTATAAAACATCGATGTTTGACAAGCATAGAAGTAAAAACATCGATGTTAAAAGTACCCGATATTTTTGCAAAACATCGATGTTTTAGAAACATCGATGTCGATGTCGCAGCACTAGTGTAGCGTATTATGAAATCCGGTTGATATCCGGTTTCGCATCCTATTTTTTGTTGACTACTGTCACAAGAGGTATTTATTATATTAGAAAAAACTTGGTCTGTTTTTTTTTGTGGGGCTTAGTGTACACTGATTACACTTTTTCCACTAGCTCTCGAGCCAGTGCAGAAAAGTGTAAAAGGGAGTGACGGGAAAGGAACAAGGACACTATTTGAGTTAAAGTTTGTGTCATTGATTTGACGTCATATGTTGTTTAGAAAATCTAGTGCAAAAAAGTGCAAAAATTTCTTGCAGGAAGAACAGACCTACTGTAACATTCGTCGTTTTATGTCTTATGTATAATTTTTTCTTTTACTATTCAGTGAAATTGAATTATTAAAGGGACAACAAGTAGAATCGTAGAGAAAATAGAATCTAGTGTTTTGACATTTGGAAAGAAAAGTGCTATGGAGCACAACAACAAGTGTTCTCGTGGGAGGATTAGCTGATCCACTACACCACACTACACGGTTTTGCAACGTTGACGAAAAACTACTCCATAGATATATTTCGTGTGTTCACCTGGTACAACGAAGTGCTCCGTAGCGATACGTCGTTGACCACGGGAACGAGGTTTTATTAGGTTTGTTCTTTTTGTTGGAGGGGCTTTCACATTTTCGAGTAATCTACACTAAATTGAACTGTCACCTGTCAGAAAGAGGGCAGGGTATAGACCACGCAAAACGGACGCTTCAGTGTATACAGTATTGTTCGGTTATCAAAAATGACAGCTGTTAATCTCGCACCACAATTGCTGTATGAGAATTCATGTCAGCAATTTCCCAAATATCACAACATCACAAATATATAACTAAATTTCACTTATAAAAAGTCTAAAAATACTATTTAAACACATCTAAAAATTTACCCGCACAACTGGCTCCCAATCGGAGGTTATGTTTCGCGTCAATTTGACAGTTTGTAAGATACACTGAAACTGCACCTGCTTCCGACCTAGTGTAGGAAGGTGTACTCTGTGTAAATTACACCGACAAAAAGAACAGCCATCTCTGACGTCCCACTGACAGCAAGAACAGGATTCGGGCAAAAAGTGTACACTAGTGTACCCTAGTATGCAAGAAGAATAGACCTATTTATTCCATTCCAATCACACCCTTTTCATTTGACAGCTGTTCTTATTTACAAATTTACTTCTTTTGTCAGCACAGTCCTCTCTGCTACTAATTAATCAAATTCATTTAAAATGGAAAACGAGTACGGGTACTTTTTTTTAAATTATCTAAAAGTAATAACAATTTTTTTTAATGTAGTATTAAAATAATGCCAAAAGCAATCGTTTGCGAAGACAGTACACTCTTGGGTGATATTACAATTTCCGGTGGCTGCGTCATCCATACAAGCGCTACCATAATTGCTGAAGCAGGGCCCATAGTTCTTGGTGAAAATTGCATTGTCGAGGAATACGCAAAGATTAAACATAGACTGCCAAAAGATCAAGAACAGGTCTCATCTAACGTACCCAATACCAGTATTATGATGATCGGGGCTAATAACGTATTTGAGGTAGGATGCTTTGTCGAAGCATTGAAAATTGGTGAAAAAAATGTTTTTGAATGTAAAAGTTACGTCTCGCCTCTTGTACAAGTCTCAAGTGGATGTATAGTAGGAGCAGGATGTCGAGTACAAGGCGAACATATACTGCCTGAGAACACCGTTGTATATGGACACCAATGCTTTCAAAGAGAAGCTATGGAAAAGCAGGGTGTAAGTTTACTTCAGTTTCATTTATTTCAAACAAAACAAGCCCTTTTTTCTTTAAGTCCCAATCGCTACAAATCGATTCACTGAGAAGAATATTACCAAATTACCACCATTTGAGAAAAGCCACATTGGATGCAAAGAGAGCTAAAACATAACGATCTACAGCACTATTATATTTATTCCTTTAGGTAATTGTATACGAACATCAATCTAATCGCTGTTAATCCTATAAGAATAGTATGGTCCACAATAAATAATTCTTAAATGAGTATCCAAATTATACATTGATAATTGCACGATGCGACGGTACGCTCATTTACGTTCATACTACGAGACTCGACTCGACCAAAAAACTCTCATTCTGTGACTATGAAACTCGACCAGTGACTACTTGTCGAGTTTCACTCGACTTTTATTCGAGAAAAAAAAAAGTGAGTACGGATAACTGCGTATTATGAGAGACGATCGCGTGAGTCTTTACATGTAAAAATGTCAAATTCACTCGACTATTGGAACGTGCCTATTACAAAACTCGCTCGACCAAAAAACATGGGCCTATTACGAAACTCGAGTCGAGTGAGTAACTCACTCACATTTGAACTCGACTCGAGCAAAAGTTAGATGAAACTCGACAATTGGAAAGAGACTTCATTTCCAGTAGTCGAGTGAATTTGACATCCGACTGGTACCAGTTTAGAAGGCAATTGCCATTGAAGTTGTGGGTTGAGTCTCCCCAGAAGGAGTGTCTGGAGTTGAAGTCGCCTCCCAGAATAACCGCATCGTACGAGTAAAAGTCTATAAATTGTTTCCATAGTGTTAACCATTGAATGGCCAGAGCCTGAGGGGCAGTAGATGGCTCCTGTAAGTACACGGAAAGGCACACCGTCTCTATTGAAAAGCATTGAGCATATTGGATCCGATTGGCTTATTTGCTCAACTCTATATTTGTTTTTTTTTTTCAAAGCCGTTCCTCTTCCCTCGTCGTTCCTGATGAAGGTGTAATTGTCCATACGTCTTCTATGATTGGAGTTGAGTTGAGTTTCCGTTAAAAAAGCAATATCAACTCGCAGGTGTTGCAGTTTCTTTTCTTGGGATATTTGCTTGTCGATGCTAATCATCGAATTTATATTTAAATTAAGGCAATTTAGTCTTAACATGGTTTATGAAGGGTAGAAAAAATAAAGGATATAAGTGCCTGGGGCGGTCTTCCTTGTAGTTATAAACTTTTTTTTGAAGTTCGCTAATCTCGCGCATTGACGCATCCAAGTATTGAGAGACTTGATTATCTAACTAATTTAGCTCAGACGGAAATCTGCTGTTTGACTGTTCTTTCGCTGGATCAGCATAAGACCGACCTGCGACAAAATTACCAGGCAGGCTAGTGGACATGCTTCTGAGCATGTGATTGAAGGCTGTACTGACGTCTAGCGATCTCCATGGCTCGCTCTTTGAATTTAGTCCTTGCTGGGCAACCTTGATAGTTAGCTGGGGGGAAGCTTCTACGGTCTTGGGCTTATTTTCTAGGGCAGTCCATTCACGCATGGTCTATCAAACACGCCACGCACCTGGCCCTGTAGCCACAATTAGCCGGGCAAGTTTCGGCAGTTAAAGCATTGGATGATATCGTTTTTTTTGGGCGTTCCCAAGATGTTTTTTGGTGCAAGATGTATCTAATTTTTATGACTTTTTTTAGATCCTCAGTAGAGGATAAGAACAATTTAAAGAGGTCCAAGAGACGCTTATTAGTCAAGGGGTCGATAATTGGGAAATGGTAGTAACTCCCAACCCAGGTAACTGATTTTTCAGATCTTTGAGAACTTCATCCGGGGAGAACTCCCCGCTTATCCCTCTAACGAGCCGCTTTGGGCAGCACCTATAAGTCGGTAGTGCCGTGTTGTTCGCTGGTACTTAAAAAACGACACCAAAAAACACAAAAAATGAGCTGGCAAACAAAAAATGAGGTGTAATAATAACACGACGAGCTTGGTTGGTACGTCTTTATTCGTCGACTGCCTGTATCCAACTCCTGAATAGCCCTGACCAGAATTGACTTAAGGCGCCTTAAGGCTTTCTACGACTGTATAGAAATGCACGTTGACAACCAGAATAGACTTAATGCGTCTTTCGTTGACTTTTTCAAACTTTCGTTAAAACTTATGTGTACGGTTCTGAGCGTAGAAACTTATGCAAACTTATGCGTTTGACATTTGTTGACAGATTTCCGAAATTTTTGTACTGTGTGATTTATATTTGTGATTATATTTTGAAATGGAAGATCTTGATTTATTGCAAGATTTAAGTGATTTACATAGTTGGACTTGTGAGGAAGATTCGAAAGGGGGAAAAAAAGTGTGGTGTAAGAAAAATAAATAGAGATCGGCAAAAAAACGGATATTACCGAGTCGTGTTCATTCCGATGAAAATGAACGATCCCGAACAATTTTTCAAAAACTGCAGGATAAATTTGGAAAGGTTTGACTTTTTACTAAGTTTAATAAAGCCTAGAATCCAGAAGAAATCTATTAGAAAGCCGGTTTCTCCAAAATGTCGACTAGCTGTTGTATTATCATAAGTAAAGAAACGTTTGATTTCCTTGATTAATTTTGAATTGAAACTAAAGAAAAATCATTACGATTATTCCAGATACTTATCCCAAGGAGTATCGATTCAATATTTGGCATGGTCCTATAAGCTAGGGAAGGAGACAGTGCGCCAAATTATCCTTGAAACGTTTTGAAGCAATTTTATTTTTCATTGCTCTTGCAAAAAATTTAGCAACATTTAAAAATTAAACAAATTCATTGATGAAAAAAAAGAATGTTGAAATGATTGTTAAATTTATAAATAAAACCAAAAAGGTAAAATGTTGTCAGTTCAGAGTCCACGACTCAGGTATTCAGTTTGTACTCTGTAAAAGATATAACACATATTTTGTAATTAATGAGTATTCCAATGTCGCATATATATATTTACATATTTTCTTTTCAAGTGAAACACAGTTTGGAAAAGATGCGCCCCGGCTTCGTCTCGTTTATCAGTGGGGATTTCACTTAATAATGAAATAAGCGTTTTGCACAGTAAGGCATCCGAATTATCACTATCTCGACCTTCTGCTTTTTTCTTAACGGCTGTTGCCGCGTCCTCGATTGCCTTAACGTTGATTCAATGGAAATTTTCCTTTTGAGGGGTCTTTGAAATGTATCTGACATACATGAATTTTCATTTGTGCTCTGCGCAGAAACGGATCCTGGCGAACTTTGTTCACAGACCTCGAGTGTATCCTCTTCCACCTCATCCCGTTTCTCGTAAATCTTTTTTTGCATTCTTCGGCTGGAAAAAAACCAAAATTATATCCACAACTTATCAAAATATCAAGAAAACCTCTTCCACCTCATCCCGTTTCTCGTAAATGTTTCCATCTTTTTTTGCATTCTTCGGCTGGAAAAAAACCAAAATTATATCCACAACTTATCAAAATATCAAGAAAACCTCTTCCACCTCATCCCGTTTCTCGTAAATGTTTCCATCTTTTTTTGCATTCTTCGGCTGGAAAAAAACCAAAATTATTTCCACAACTTATCAAAATATCAAGAAAACACTTACTGTCTTGTTTCAGCTCTTCAGCTATTTGCTTCCAAATTCTATTTTTTAAACAGTTGTCGAAATACTTTTTGTTCCCCTTATCATAAAGTACTGTATTGGCTTGAACTTTAATAATTAATCCTTCCTCGAAGGAAACGTCTCCAGTCAACTCCATTTTCACAAATTAAAAAATTATTTTCATTCACTCTTTTGACACCAAACCGTTAATGAGTATTTGACAGCCGATATTTGTTATTTTCAGCTGTAAACTTCTCTTACCTTAAGGCTATTGTAGTTGGCTCTAAGATTCGTTAAGTTTTGGCACAAACTTTACGTAACAATATGGATTTGACGAAAAGATCTTAATGTGTCTTAAGTCAATTCTGGTCAGGGCTATAGGTGTACATGACATGGTGTACATGACATCCTCCTTTGGAGCTTTTTACGTTACTCTACTCTTTTAAATTTTAAAAGTGTGTTACAGATTTACGTACATTGTTAATTCATTTGGTTACTTTACTCTATACGTTGGACTAATTCATAATTCATAAATTGTAAACATGTAAACATAAAATTCATAAATGTTGAAACGAATTGTAAGTATGAACGGAAATAAAAAAATCAAACAAAAATATTCATAATGTTTCATAGATGAAGTTAAATTTAAACTTAAAAGTGCCTTATATTACGAGTTTTCTTTCCTCCTGGCTATGGTCACTCCATGTACACAAGACACTCGCTAACATGGTCTGGCCATTGATTACATTCGGCGTTTTTGCAATTCGAAATCGAATTCGAAATTAGCAGCCGATAAGTATGTGCGTGTGCAAATATGTGAACCTAGTAGGTGGACATAAACAGCTGTTATATGACAGTTTATTTACAAATTGTCAATGACAGTTTGTTTATTTATTTACGAACTCCTAGTGAGCCTGCATTCCCACTTAGGTCACGATAATTTCAAAAGTAAGCGGCAAAGGGACGCAGTGAGGAAAAGGAAAATTGGAACGTAAGATCTAGCAGTTTCTTTCTTATCAAAAATTTATTAAACTGTACTTTCAACCACCAGGAAAAAACGATGTTTACATTTCAATGCCGACTGGTGCCGGAAAGTCACTATGCTTCCAATTACCCGGTGTACTTCAAGAAAACCATGTAACACTCGTCTTCTCGCTGCTCCTCGCTTTAATCAAGGATTAAATCGATCACTTGGCCAAACTGAAGATTGCTGCGAATTCGATCAATTCAAAAATCGGTAAGCGTGAACGAGATCGAATTCTGAACGATTTGAAAAGTATTCGACCGACTATAAAGTTTCTATACATTACACCGGAACAAGCCAACACGGAATCGTGTAAAGCCTTGATATGTTTACTTGTAAAGCAAAAGAAATTGTCGTATGTAGTTGCGGACGAAGCGCATTGTGTGAGTCAGTGGGGTCACGACTTTCGTCCTGATTTCTTAAAGCTCGGTACTTTGCGTACACTTTATCCGGAAATTCCATGGATCGCTCTAACTGCAACCGCTTCCAAGCAAGTATTGGACGATATACACGACAAATTAAAGCTGAAGAGGCCAATATCACAGTTCAAGACACCGTCCTTTCGAGAAAACCTCTTCTACGATGTTGTTTTTAAGAATACTATTCAGGACGACTTTATGCATTTACAATTGTACATTGAGGGTTGCTTGGGCCAAATCGATCCGAGTCTGAAAGGTAGCGACAAACCGTGCGGCATTGTGTACTGTCGGAAAACGGAAAGTGTCGAAAGTTTGGCTTACGGCTTGACCAAATTTGGAATACCGGCTGTTGCCTATCATGCAGGTCTGAGTACATCAGATCGGACACAAGTTCAGGAAGATTGGATGTCCGGGAAGAGTCCGGTTATTTGTGCTACAGTCAGTTTTGGAATAGGTGTCGATAAAGCGCCGGTACGGTTTGTCGTTCATTGGAATGTTCCTTAAATATGGCTAACTATTATCAGGTGCGATTTGAATTTGAATTTTTTGTCATTATTCACTTTAATTGTTGTCTGTTGCAGGAGTCGGGAAGAGCTGAACGCGATAGATTGTTTTCATACTGTCAAATATATTATTGTCGTGACGATGTAAAGTTTAAAAGTTTTCTACTACAAGCTGATATTAACAAGAACAGCAAGCAAACACGCATTGAACAAGCGAAGTTAGCACAGAAGAACTTTGATACGGTCATTGATTATTGCGAGGGTTTTCGATGTCGCCATAAACTCTTTTCCGACTTCTTTGGTGATCCGCCTCCGCTGTGCCGGGATAGATGCGATATTTGTAAAACTCTGAAAATCGTTTCGAAAGCTATCGATATGTTCCACAAGTTATCTATGAAGGGAGTCTATAAGTGCGACATAGCTATGGACGACTGTTCCGATTTATTTGAAGGTAAGCTTTCTTTGGTAAACTATTTCCTTTGCTAATGAAAAACGAAAAACAAATGAAGGAGCTCCTATGTTGGAATAATAATTAAATACTATTCAATTTTTTAATTACGATTTTTTCTAACAAAATATAATTTTTTATTTTTATCAAGCAAGATTAAAGAAAGAATCAAAATTTTTCATTCAGAAACAGTTTGCGTTGCGTAAATCAATTCACGCAGAAAAGGAGTTAGAAATGCAACCCTCAGCTCATATATCCAAAGCGAAATGTGCATTGTCTACCACTGCCTTTGTTGTACTATAATTTAATAAAGCTGGAAAAATTGCATTTTATTGTTTTACTTGAAAGTAGCAGCAGACTAAGGCTAAATTGATGGTGAAGACGTTCTGGAAAACGACGGGAACCAACCATTACTTGGATTTAAAAATTGGAAGACGCGGTTGTTCGATCGACATACAAATATAGAACAGTCTTTTACGTCAGGCCGATGTTTGAGCTGTGCAATATGGGATCGGAGACAAGAGCGAAAGCTCTTCAATTTTGTCTTGAAGTACATCCTCTGGATCTTATTCGTTGTGATTTGATTCGTGCACTGAGATTATGCCATATGAAATCCTGACATTTAGGAAATGTACCAAATTTAATGTTAAGGACCGGTCCATGAGTGGATCTGTTTTATTGAAGAATTAATTAAGTTAGTACTATCAAAACAATTTCATTGCAAGTTACTTGTGTATTATGTCGGCTGAATGCAACACTGGGTTGGTTCGGACAAGAATCAATAGGGTAGGCTCTGATTGGTTGTTAGCCCAGTGTTGTAACTGTTGCATTTCTAGTCAATTGTTAACAGCTGGAGAACACTCTCCATTACCACAATAATGGTCGATTTCGCTGGCTGCAGAAATCCAGTTGCAAGCACATAAAACTTCCAAAATCGACGTATTCATCAAAGAACCTGGGCATCTCCGGACGGCCATACATTAAACCAGATAGACCACGTCCTTATCCAAAGGAGATGGGCGTCCTTAATATTAGATGTACCCTAAAATCGGGGCGCTAATTGTGACTTCGATCACTATCTCGTAAAAGCAACCTATCGATGCTGCATATCCGCAGTTTATCATCATAAATCTGCAAATTCGACATCGACAAACTGCAAGATCTCTTCACTCTAGCTCTTGAATACGCCGTAAGAAATGTATCGTTTGAAGCAACAGGGATGCTCACTACTTATTAAACCCACCTGAATTGTACTTAATGCCGATAATATCAACATCATGGTGCGATATTTTCTTTTGGCAAAAGAGACACTGGTGAGTTTCGAGGAAGCTTTAAACGAAGTTGGACTGCGTATTAACGAAGAAAATACAAAAACTATGACCCAAACAAGGAAAAGGACGCTAAACGGACAAAATATCACGGACAAAATATTACAACATCGGTTTACTCGTCTGCCGTAATACTTGGCGGAGTGGAATGCAAAAATGCAGATTAATTAAGGAACTCTACAGGAAGGGAATGAAGAAAGATGAATGCGTTAAATTTGTAAAGGTAAAAAAATTTATTAATCTTGTTTTACAGTTATATGAGAATTTTATATCCGATTTCAGCTGTTCAACGACGGCAGTTCCGGAGGAGTTTGTCGTATTTGAACGGTATGTCTTATCGGAAGATGATAGCACTGCAGTTCAAGCTGGATCTCAAGTTGTGCAACAAAATATTTATTTTTTTAACGTACCCGAGATGTAATATAACCTTCCGGGACGTGTAGATGAATATGACTATAAACAATCAAAGTTCTGTGGTTTATCGTTCAAAAATTTTGCGCAATTAAAAGCTCTTACCTTGCTTCCAGAAATGTATTTTCGTCTGCAACATTTTTGATGAAATTACGAGCCACTGCTAATGCAATTCGTGCCGAATCTTTCATAACATCACCTAAATGACCGGTTATATGCAGGGAACCGTCTCCACGGTCATCCTTTTTTGTCGCGATCAGTTTCCGTTTTTCTGTTTCTATGAATAGAGTTTAACCGCCCATTGCAGTCCATGCTAAGCCCATTACAACACCGGGCGGTGTTTCTTGATAAATTCGATCTTGCGTGAATATCGCTTTGCCTAGGAATGAGTTTAAGTTTTGTTCGGTTATTTCAAGGTGTTCGGCTTCTTTTTTCACAATTTTGAATGCTGTTTTTCGAATTATCTGAAATTGGAGTTTGGTTAGTGTCGGTCAAAAGATCAGAACTATTTCGACGACAAACCTTTTCGATGTTTCTGTAAATTCCTTACACCAGACTCACGGCAGTAATTCTTAATTAGCATGGTTAACGATTCGTCCTTAATCGTGATGTGTTTATCTTCCAAACCACAATCGTTCATTGCTAGCGGTATTAGATATTGCTTGGCAATTGCAATTTTCTCTTCAGCCACGTAGCCTTAAAAAGAAATCGGTAAATTTAACTTAAGTAAACTAAAGAACCTAATAGAATATATTACCTGACATTTCAATCATTTCCATTCGATCTCTCAACGGCTCCGGTATACCATCAATTACATTGGCCGTCCAGATAAACCAAACATGTGAAAGATCAACAGCGACGTCCAGGTAATGATCAAGGAAATTGGCACTTTGTTCTGGGTGTAAAAGCTCTAACAGCGTCGAACTGGGGTCACCTTGGTATCCTCTAGAATAGCAAATATTATTTGTAACAACGAATTTAATTTTGTCTTTAATTTCGCTCGTACTTTCCGATTTTGTCCACTTCGTCGATTAAAACAAGCGGATTTTCAGTTTCCGTTTTCTTCAAACACTGAATCAGTTTGCCTGGCATGGCTCCGACATAGGTTCGTCGATATTCCTTAATTTCCGCCACATTCGTCATACCGCCCACACTAAACCGAAAATATTCTCGATTTAAGGCACGCGCAATCGATCTTGCTATACTAGTTTTACCGACTCCCGGTGGACCATGGAAGCAAAGAATTTTTCCTTGTGTTGTTCCATTCAATTGACTAACAGCGATAAATTCTAAAATTAGTTTTTAATGTCTTCCATGCCATAATGGTCTTTTTCTAATATCGTAACAGCTTCGTCGATGCTGAGATTTTCTTTGCTTATAACACCCCACGGCAATGATGTCAGCCAGTCCAAATAGTTCCGAGTAACACTTTAATTAAAAAACAACCCCAAATATAACATTAACCAGATCACCAATTACAGGAACTCACTTGAACTCCGAACTGCTGACAACGATGCTCCTAAATCGCATAATAAATGGGATTGGCGACCACTCTTTGATTCTGATGGAGCATCTGCTGCAGACTTTCTCTGTCCGAAAAAAAGAATATTGTTACAAAAACTCTACAAAGAAACTGATTCTAGCTATACAACGGATTCATGGTGATTATATCGCAAATTGTTTTGATCACTTCCTGCGTTAGACGTATTAGGTCCCTGGTTTACTTGTCAATTTGACATTGTAAAGTGTCAATTCTCAATTTCGAAAGCGAGAAGAAGAAGAAGTTCGAAAGTTTTCTTTCAAGTGTATGTGAACTTTTTATTAGATTTCTTTTTAAGATTTCTAATATTCATTTGAAATATTGTACTTAAAATAAATTTTTTTCGTAGCTTTCCAGTGCCTATAAATCTATTAAAAGCACTCGTTTTTTATTATAGTGTTTCTGAAAAAACGTCGGCGGTTTTTCGAATTTAACGTTTTTTGACGGTCTCGCTGAGGCCGGACCATATTAGTGTACATGGAGTGACCATACTCCTGGCTACGGGCGTAGGGAATAGATTCACGGCTGGTATCTCGTAACTGGCTTTACTACTCTGCCATACCGTGTGATTACCGGTGGAACTGCTTCAGTGCTGACCTGTGGAACTGCTTCAGTGTTGACCTGTGAGGATGTGTAGCTGGGATCTGTAGCTGACTCCGTGACTTCCTCCTCGAGACCTGTTTTAGGCTCCACCACCTTCGGCATGTTGATTGTCGCTTTAGTTTTTCGAAGATGATGTGAGTTTCTGCGCAAGACTTTTCCGCTGTTGTCCTGCACGTAGTAAGACCTTGGATGGTCCGCTTTAGAGATAACTTTGCCCCCACACCAATCACGGTGACCTTTTTGAATTCGAACATTGTCACCTGTCGCCAATTCGTGTTCTGATCTCTTCGCTGGATCCGCGTATTGATTTTGGAGCGTCCTTAACTTCTTTAATTCCACTGGTACGTTTTTGATTGTGGTTGGTTTTAGCTGTGTTTGCTTCGTTGGAAGATTTGTTCTGGTGCTGCGACCCATTAGTCTTTGCGCTGGAGATCCAAGAGTTTCATTTCTTGGAGTGTTACGATGATGAAGCAATGCTAATTGCACGTCAGACCCGTCCAGCTGACATCGCCTTAATATTGACTTGGCTGTTTGCACGTGCCGTTCTGCGAAACCGTTTGACCTCGGAAAGTGAGGGCTCGACGTGGCATGCAGAAAATTCCATTTCTTAGAGAACTCTTTGAACACTTTTGCTGAATATTGGGGCCCGTTGTCCGTTTTTAGTACTTGCGGTGTCCCATGTATTGCGAACCATGAGCTTAGTGTTTTGATTACTTCTTTTGAAGTGGTGGCTTTCAGTTTTTTGAAATCGACAAAACCGGAGTAGCTATCTGCTATCACTATGTACTCCTTTCCTTTGAATTCAAACAAGTCTGACGACACATATTGAAAAGGTAAATATGGAACTTCGGTGTCATATATAGGCTCCTTGTTGTTATTTCTTTGGGTCTGCTGACAAACCGAGCACTTTTCGACGAATGCTTTCACGTCACTGCGTTGGTTTCGCCAATAAAGAAATTGTCTTGCTCTTTGCAACGATTTTACTATGCCAGGGTGCCCTGCATGGATTTCTTTCAAGCAATTTTTGGTTTCCTCGCTGGGAACTACTACTTTTTCACCTTTATACAGTAGCCCTTACTGGTATTCCAGCTCAAATTGGAAATTAAAGTAGTGTTTGGCTAGGTCGGGAACTGCGTTCTTATCAGTTGGCCAACCTCTCTGGACTAGCTGAATTACTTGTTGAAGCTCCTCGTCCTGGCTGGTAGCCTGTATGAATCGATCTGTTGCTCTCTCTGACATAGACGCAATGCCCTGAACAACTAGCTCTTCTTTATCGAAGCTGTCATCATGTTCGACTGTGTTTGCTTTTTCCTTGCAGTCTCTGCTTAAAGTGTCGGCGATAAAGAGATTCACTCCTTTTACATAAACGATTTTAGGTGCGTAGGGCATAACCTCGTATATTATCTTCTGCAAGCTAGCTGGAGCCATGTGCAACGGCTTCTTGAAAATGTTTTCCAACGGCTTGTGATCCGTCTCGACCTCTAACTCTTTTCCGTATATGAACTGGTGGAACTTTTTACAGCCGAACTTTACCGCAAGTGCTTCTTTTTCAATTTGCGGTAGAAGCTGCTGTGCCTTGGTAAACGCTTTTGACGCGTACGCGACAGGCTGATTTTGTTGAAGCAACGTGGCTCCTATAGCCTTCGAGCTTGCATCCACCGATAATTTTACTTTTTCCCGAACGTCATAGTATCTCAGGACTGGTGGTGACGCTAAGGCTTTTTTCAGGCTAACCACGGCGTCTTCTTGCTCTTGGGTCCAGACCCACTCGTTCTCTGCTGATAGAAGTCTGCGTAGCGGTTCTGTAACGAGAGATAGGTTTTTAACGAACTTTCCGAGATAAGTTACCATTCCCAGTAATCTCTGTAGCTGTGTTTTGTCTTTTGGGGTTTTCAGACGGTTCACTGCTTCCACTTTATCGGCGTCTATCTTTAGTCCTTTGTGTGTCAAGACATGTCCCAAAAACTTAACCTCCGACGCGTTGAAAACACACTTTTCCTTGTTCAAAGTAAGGCCTGCTTGCCTGAATCTCGATAGAACTTCTGTCGTGATAACTTCTAACTGCTCTACTGACTCTGCGTGAATTAGTAGATCGTCCATCGAGCTTTCAACATTTTCCACGTTTCCAATTAGCTCGTTGATTTTCTCGAACACTTCAGGCGCTGAGGAAATTCCGAAAGGTAACCTGTTGCAGCAGAATCTGCCCCACGGCGTTGCAAACGTCAGGTACTTTCTTGTCCTTTCTGACACTTTTATTTGCCAGAACCCTCTTTTGCAGTCTAGGACTGTAAAGTACTTTGACTTTTTGATCCTCGCTGCTATTTCTTCAATAGTCTTCAACGGATAGTGACGTCTTAAGACATTTTTATTCAATTCGGTGGGGTCCATACATATTCGTATCTTTCCGCCTCTTTTTACAACCATTATTGGGCTTACGGCTGGGGTCGGCTCCGATATTCGTGATATCACTCCCATTTTTATCATTTTGTCTAGCTCTTCTCTCCCGACTT
This sequence comes from Beris chalybata, assembly GCA_949128065.1. Taxonomy (NCBI): domain Eukaryota; kingdom Metazoa; phylum Arthropoda; class Insecta; order Diptera; family Stratiomyidae; genus Beris; species Beris chalybata. The sequence continues at coordinate 53,505,786 of OX421895.1, forward strand.
TCTCAACGCGTGAGGAATTTTTCTTGGCGCAAAGACTTTGAATTTCGGATTCTCCACGAAATCGATGTCATATTCAAAATTTTTTTTAGCACCCGAGGCCAGAGTACAGTTCACTTTCTGCAGGTGTTTTCTCTCGTAGCGCTTGGGCCCGAACTATTAATCCCAACTGCTCGCAGGAATCCTTGCCCAATATTGGCATCAAATCTTCCGCGATTATTTTAAACTTAATTTGTACTAGATCTTGTCTAGTCTTGACTCTGCACTTTAGAGTTGTTTCACCTTTTACGCACAACTCATGTTCCGAATAGCTTACTAGACGTTTTGTTTTTGACGGAACAATCCTTGCGTCCAGTACTGTTGCTAACTGTTCGGACAACACGTTGCATTGAGCGCCCGTATCTAGCTTTACGTGCAGTTCTTTTCCGTGAACTTTTACTGTTTTCACCCAGTCTTTCGACACTGAACTGAGACTGAACTGATCAGAAGACTTTCGCAGGAGTCCGTTTCTGAGACGTCATCTTGGACTGCATTGACTTGACGGTTTTTCTTATTGCTATTGCGTTTAGTGTTACACATTTTTGCGAAGTGTCCGACTCTATCACAGTTTTTACACTTTTTCATGAATGCCGGACAACTCTTTTTCTCATGAAGGTTGCCGCATCTGTAGCAATCGAATTTATCGAATTTTTGCTTACCTCTGTCGCTCCGTCTTTTTACTGCGTTCACTGTTTCTGCTTCTACTGAACTTGCCTTTATTTCGCTTAGCTGTCGAGTTGCCAACTCGCTAGCTTTACAAATTTCAACTGCTTTAGTCAGTGTTAGGCTTTGCTCGGTTAGGAGTTTTTCTCGTACCGCTTCAGACGCTATTCCGACTACGACTTTGTCTTTCAGGAGACTGTCTTGTAGTTTGCCGAATTCGCACTTTTTTGCTTGAATTTGGTTTTTTAGCAGAAACTCTGCGAACGACTCTCCCTGCGACTGACAGATTTTGTTGAACACGTACCTTTCATACGTCGTGTTGGCTTTCGGCTCAAAATATTCCGAGAACGCTGTTTTTATTGCTGACAGGCTTTTTGTCTCTGTCTCCGAGAGGCCCAAAGTATGAAATATCACCGCTGCTTCGGGACCCACAACGGCCATGAATGTTGCCGCCTGAACTTCGTCGGGCTTCTTTGACAGTTCAGTTGCGGTCGCGAACCACTCGAACTGCTCTAGCCATTGTTTGTAGTTTACCGCTACGTTTTCGGCTACGTTCAACTGCTTAGGCGGTTTTATTGCAGACATTGTGGCTTCTTTTGCGCGAGACGGGTACGAGTACTGACACAGTTATATTTATATAACTGTTTACCGGCACAAATTTCACCCGTAACTTTAGTAACTTTGGTTATTGTCGCGTAAACTTCGCTTTTCGTTTGTTCAATTCACGGTCCCGGGTTTCGGCACCATGTAATAATAACACGACGAGCTTGGTTGGTACGTCTTTATTCGTCGACTGCCTGTATCCAACTCCTGAATGGTGTACATGACATAGTGTACATGACATGAGGTACCTGCGAGCGAAAAAATCGACGCTCGCCCCAGTCAGTACCAGACCCTTCGACGTGCCGGACCAGACCCAGATCAAGGCATAGTAACATACACGTATATTTTTTTTGCGCGGGCTCGCTTTACTAATACGCGACATTTTTTGTTGTTGTTGTTGTTGGCGTCCACTAAATAGCAGCGGCAGCTACACCGATTGCGGTGCCACGACACCGACACATCAAAACCAGGTAAAAGTTAAGGATGGCCAGCAATATTTCCTTGGTTTTAAAGACAAATTACCGTTAATTGCGGTTCACGACGCGCACATACAACGGTCCGCGAATCCTGTTTTAGTCGCAACGTGTTGAACTTTAGCTAGCGACGCGGATTCCAATGTTACGGCACCAGTTTGAGCAAAAAGTAAAACCAAAAGTAAAGAGAAAAAAAATACTAATCCATAAAACATAAAAAAGGGGGTACAAAACTACTCATGTCCCGAAGTTGCAGCGATTTCCTTTGTGTGCATTAGAATTTCTCTTTTGAGGTTAGGTCGCACGTTGCGATTAGTTTCTTTTTACAGTGCTCGTTTGGCAATCGCATCGTTAAATTTTTTTGTATATACCGACAAAGCACGGAGTCGACAAAGCAATTATACATTCGCGAAGGAATGAGTGCCGGATTTCCCGACGTCTCGCACATATACGCGGATACGCCCGGTCTAATTTCAAACCTCGTTAGCCGTTTGGTCAGATTTTTACGCACAACCGGTGGGCCAAAGTTAATTACACCAAAGTGATCACCGTTGTTGGTGTGGTTCAACGTATCCACGTCCTCTGTCATCGATATTCCGGCCAGAAACCTCCGGGCACAATCAAATTTAGCCGTCTGCGACCTGTGGTCCGGTAGTTGTAAACGGCCCGCAACATACTACATTCATGCAGATGTTAGTGTTTAAGTCAACAAAACTCCGTGTTAATCTTAAGTGCTGGGCCACGGTTCAATTCTACTAAGGTGCTAAAGAAATTACAGTATTCGGTCAGTTTCACTGCATCCAGCCAAGCTTCGACCTGTCCATGTTATCAGCGGCAATTGATGCACAACATCTTCATTATGATACCACAACAATTATCAAGACGGATCGATCTGACACCGATGTAGTGACACATAACCAACGAAAACGCAAATCTAGTCCTCTTTAGCGTGTATATTCCCAAGGTATTGACAGTGCTAGCGCGCCAACCATACGGCCACATAAATTTCTTTTCAAACTTCGGTGACATATACGAGCATATCGTCAAATGACATAGCCGCGAGTACATCATAACAATATAAAAACTCTAACAATATCAGCCACACCAGCAGCAGTGGCGATTGCATACCAACCCCACAACAGCAGCAGCACCAACAATCAGCATCACTGGTCGTCTCTATATCAACAAACGCCTTCGATAGAACAAACTACAAACACCTCAACAGCCACAACGTCATAACCATCAACCCAACAACAACAGCAGCAGTACCACCATCCGCTGCACAACGAGCATCCCGCGCCGCCTAACTATCAACGCGTTGGTGGCACCTCAACTTTAAACACATCATCTACAGCAAAGAACATGCCTACGGCAGCAAAACATCACCGGCAACGCGAAGTAAATGTTTCAGAAAATTCTACAACCATGGACAAACCTCCGAAGAGCCGAGCAGCGTCGTTCGTTTATCAATTACGAATCTGTCTTAAATGGGTCAAATGTCGTTCGGTGGTGTAGGCTTGAACTTAAGATCGGCTTGATTTACGAGAATCAGTAAAAGAAGTTCCAATACGAATCCGGACACTCATCCCCTGGAATCTTCGCAAGAAGGTGTCGAGGATGCTTCCAGGCATCAATATCTGGTGCAACCAAATTAAAGCTGAAACTGCTCTACCTACATACAGCCAAACTAAGACGCATAATTATACCTTATGTTGTTTGTTTATTTGTGGCCAAAAACCTCAAATCCGGATTGGAAATTTTGTATGTGTTAATTTTTTAATATTTCGAGCTATAAATGTATGATTATGAAGAAAATCCTATTAGTCCTTCCAGTAGCTGCCATACAAAAATTCTGTTAAAATATCTTCATTCAATTCACGAAACTCACTATAACTCAAGAAATCGTTTAGCCACGAAGTTTAAATTTTGTACAAATAAGATTTAAGCAAAAAGGAAGTTAGACTGTGTTTGTCAGTTAAATTTCTTGACTCCTTCGAGTAGCTTTTATACAAAAAAAATCCTTGAAAAGACGTGTTCTAGAAAATTTGTCGATGGCTTCACAACCATTTTAGCTGTTTGTTTAAAATTTTGTATACGTTTGTTTTCCAAGAGTTGAAGTTAAATGTATATCTATGAAAAAAATCCTATCTTTCGCGTAACAGCCATACAAATATCCTTTCAAAACGTCTTCACTTAATTTACGGAACTCACTATAACTCAAGTAATCGTTTAGCTGTAAATTTAGAATTTTGTTCAAATTAGTTTTGAGTAAAAACAAAATTCGAGTTCACTAGTCAGCGAAACCTTTTTACTCCTTCTGACACTTTCCATACAAAAAATCCTTAAGACACGTATTCAAAAATATTTTCCCATAACTTTTGAACGCGTCAAGCTACGAATTTGAAATTTTGTACACATTAATTTGTGGATGGTTCCAATTAAAAGGATAAATATATAAGAAATCGAGTAAGTCCTTCCTGCACTGTTGCGAATTGTGTCCCAAAAAAAAATCGTATGAAAACAATATGAATTGAAATCTCTTCTCGCTTAGTTTTGACTCTTTTCCGCTACAGTCTCGGAAATTCATTTGCAATTTGTCATTTTTTCTTAAAACCTTGCTCGTAATATTATTATAACAAAAGAAATGTATAACACAAGACCTTTTGAAAGACCCGGGCTCAACCGTCGCGCCGTACTGCAGTGAGAAACAGAAATGAACCAAGGTTGGTTGCCCGCGTAAATTACCCAGGAAAAACCGTTTTTTTCTCGAGGAACGAAAAAAGGAGAAAGACTCGAGGAGTCAAGGACTGAAACAAGAGTAGGCAGGTTGTGGGGTCAGAAAAACGTTAAAACAAAAAAAAGAAGGTGAAATAAAATACAAGTTGTAGTGTTGGACCACGACAAGGTGTCCATAACGACCAAAAAAGCCAAAAAAATACAATAAAAATAAACTAAACCACTAACTAAACGAAATCATCAAGTGAATTGTGAATTAATACAAAACAATTAAAAAACCATCTAGCAGTGTAACGACTCAATTGTTTCTTCGATTTCGCGACGCCGCATTAAGTTTTGAGTCCAGAGACTACGAGAAAAGCTAAAAATTATCACGAGACCTCCGGAATTTTGCCGACCTTTTGAAATGAAGTTTGCCGCAGCAGAGAAAGCCCCAACGTAACTTAGTATTGTCGCATAACCTTAAGTTATTACCATTTAAATTTAAAATTAACATATGATGCTCAATCATTAAATTACGTAGATATACTTTATTTAAAAGTCCTTAACGTATAACAAATATACTTATATTTTCCTATAAAAATTAATTTGGTTTTTTTTTATGAATGAAGATTACCAGGACTGCGGATGTCAGTATTTTCTTTTGTTTCTTTGTTTTTTTTTCATTTTTTTTTTAGTAGCTAAGATGGTACTTCAGAAAGGAGTACAGCACCTCCCGTGTGAAGTCCTTCAAAAATTACATTTTTTTTCCCGATGGCACACCCAGTTCAAGAAATTATATTAAACATTGATGATATTGTCTTTAAGTTTCAAGTAGCAACCGAATAGAGGTCCTTAATAAAGGATATACAACATGCAAATACGTAATTCTGCTTTAGCCCCAACTACAATATAAATCGGAGTTCAGTATCATCTAGAGTATTATACGATTGGCTTGCAGCCGATCGTGATTGCAGTATGTTTATATTTAAAATCAATTAGAATCATTGACTTTTTGTTCAAATTAAACAAACAATCCATTTAACTTAAGAGTTTGGAAAACCACGATCTTCATTATGCAATTAATTAACTATATGTACTGTAAAGATCAAAGAAACTGTGTATGAAATTGACAACGAGAGAAAAAAATAGAATTTTTTTTTTATTATGGTAGTTGTTTTTCTGTTTATACTCTATGAAATCATAAAGAGTATTATAAGTTCGATCCAGCCGAAAAATATGTAACGCATAGAACCAAGCCTCGGACGAAAAAAAGTTATATAGTATTTTTTGTTTATTTGTGGCCAAAAAACTCAAATCCGCTTGACGTCCGTCCGTCCGCCTGTCTGTGCGTTAGCATGATAACTCAAGAACGCCTTCACCTAGGCTCTTGAAATTTTGAATCTGAGTGTTTGGTTGAATTTGTAAGGCTAAGTTCGTTAACGGGCAAAATCGTCCTACTCCTTCGGGTAGCTGCCATACAAAGTGTCCTTAAAACACGTGTTCAAGAATATTGGCCGATAGCTTCAGAAGGGCTTAACCTAGGTCTTTGAAATTTCGCATGTGTTATTTTTCCAAGAGTTGGAGCTAATTGAGATTATGAAGAAAAACCTAAAAGTCCTTCGAGGGGCTGCCATACAAATATCCTGTAAAAATGACTTCCCTTAATTTACGAAACTCACTATAACTCAAGTAATCTTTTAAGAATTCGGAATTTTATACAAATAAGTTTCGAGTGAAGACGAAGTTCAAGTTTACTAGTCAGCGAAATCCTTTAACTCCTTCTGGTACCTTCCATACAAAAAATGCTTAAGACACTAGTTCAAGAATATTGGCCGATACCTTCATAAGTATTTACAACTTTGAAATTTTGTATGTGTTATTTTTCCAAGAATTGGAGCTAACTGTATGATTATTAAGGAAATCCTAATAGTCCTTCGAGGGGCTGCCATACAAATATCCTGTAAAAAGGACTTCACTTAATTTACGAAACTCACTATAACTCAAGTAATCGTTTAGCTATGAATTCAGAATTTTATACAAATTAGTTTTGAGTGAAAACAAAGTTCGAGTTTATTAGTCAGCGAAATTCTTTTACTCCTTCTGGTACCTATACAAAAAATCCTTAAGACACGTGTTCAACAATATTTTTCGATAACTTTTGAACGCTTCAACCTACAAATTTGAAATTTTGTACACATTAATTTTTAAATGATTCCAAGGAAAAGGATGAATATGTAAGTAATCGAGTGAGTCCTGGCTCCGCCTCCCATATGAAAGTCCTTCAAAAAGGATATTTTTTTCCAGTTCAAGATATGAAATTAAACAGTGAATATTGTCTTTTAGTTTTGAGTAGCAAACAATTTTTAGCAATTTAATGGGACTCCTTAATGAAGGACATACAACATGCACACACGTAATACTACTTTTGTGTGCACACACGTAATACAGTTGTGCTTAAGCTTAATCTTAAATTATTATGTCTTAAGCTAAGTCTTAAGACTAGAGATACGATGATTTGGTTGTCTTAAGCTAAATCTTAATGTAACTAAGTTAGGTCTTAAGGGGTAATACCTAGTCGGAAGCAAAAAATTAGACGGTTTTTTGTGAATTTTTTGTGTCCTTATTAAAAAATTGATTAATGCGAAATATTGAGGGATCATTACACTTATCTTGAACTACAAAAAAAATTTGTTTTAATTTAACTTTTATGAAAAAACGACGGTTGAGCAGGGCACGGAACGAAGGTCGATTTTTTTTAGGCGTCCTGCGGCTAGTAGCACAAGTTTTTAACGAGCGTATCTGGAACAATGAAAAAAAAATTTTTTTTTCATGATATGCACGAGTTTTACTGTTGAAGTACACATGGATATTCAAAAATTTTGAAAATTTGCGCGCATTTCGAAAAAAAATTGGATTTTTCAACTAATAAATCGGCCTCAATTTGTTTATAAAAATCGTAGTTGTTTATGAAACTCAAAAATCGTGTGAACTTCACTAGATAATCTATCTACGGCCGCGGTCCGAATTACGCTTACGGTGCTTACATTACCAACAGTGCTTACAGTCGGTCCGAATTGTATGCGCGCTTATAACGCATATAATTTGGACCGATCGTATGCACGCAAATGTCAGTTGATTATTTAAAATGTCAGTTGTGTCAGTTATTTGAAAATGACACTTGACTACCTACGTGAACAGTTTCGGTTGGAAAAGTCTCAAGTTTTGCAGCTTTTCGGGATCTTGTGATAGCGTGGCCGAAAAAAGCATTTTATGCGGCTGGAGTAGCGAAGCGTTTTCGAGGTCGCTTAGACAAAGCGGTGCCGATCGGCCCGACATGAACATGTCCGACGTTGCTTTAACGTGTGCTTCCAAATGATGCAACCAGTTGTGGTGGAGTTGTTCCATGATTCGATCGGCCTCATCGATACCGAGGAATCACAAAGATTTCAAACAGAAACCCTTTGTCGCGTGCAAATGTTCAAGGAGTCGGCCGGGTGTCGTGATAACGATACTGAGAACAGACAAACTGTTAGGCTCGAATTTTGCACCAACTGCTTGAAAACCTTGTAGACTTGCAGAGCTAATTCCATCACGGGTAAAACTACCAGTGCTCGGATTTTCTCTGAACTCGTTTCGAGAGGAGCTGAACAATTGGGACAGCGAAAGCCAAAGTCTTGCCGCTTCCAGTCAGTGCCGAAACGCGTCGACAAATTTTTTAACCGTCAATGTGAATTTGATAATTTTCAAATTTTTAACCGTCGACAGATTGCAAAGACGTACACACAGTGCATATGCTTGTAACGATTTGGTCCGCAGAACGTTCCGTTGGCAATCGTCATTGCCGAAATTTTGAACGTTAGCCTTGCGGACGGAAAGTCATCCTCCATCTGTCGGAAGAAATCGTCATTTCTTCACCCAAATGAAGGATAACTTTCCTATGTTTATTTTTGTCGTTAACTATGCGTCATTGGACACATTAGTCCCATGGATGACCACTGAAACGGCTGAGCATCTAGCATAAAAGCACGTGCTAGCTCGTCGGATGGGGTGGATTTGCCGTTTCTATCCTTGGACCGATTAATTATGCTTGGTTGGGCCGACGAATGGGTTTGAGAACTCCCATTCTATCTGTCGGCGGGCTTGAAAGGATTGTAGGTTGAGGGGGCCAGATGCACGAAAAGGTGTGGAAAAGAGGGTGCAAGGAGGTAGGTATTTGGGGAGGAACATCAGGGGGAGATCACCCGACGGGCGATCAAACATGCTAACCACCAGGTAGAGATGCTGAATTTACGAAAAGAAAGGAGTTCCGTCTGAGCGCGAAGGTCCTTGGGGCCCAGTCATGCCGCAGGAACCACCAAAACCAATATTACAGATGGCCAGGCTATTGCCGGACCAATGCCATGCCACTACCAACAATTTTCCAACAAGAAATCGTTTGGCAATTTCATTGGGCTTGGTCCGATCGGAATAGTGAATCTGCTCCCCTTTTAAATCAATGTGCAAAGAGGGTGGTCCTGGATAATAATGAGTTCTCATTGCCGAATCAATCATGGCTCTTTTAATAATAGCTCTGCTTTGTCTCCATCACTCTAAATCCTATCATTCCATATGGTGCGAATCCTATGGTCTTGTATCTCAACGCGGCCCGTATGATTCTCCCCCTTTTTTTTTTCTTTTTTGTTTTTTTTTCGTTATTTCTTAGGATTGTCGATTACCGAAACACCTTATCCGGGTGGTATATACCTAATCCTATTTTGCATATTTCACACAATTTTGTAGCGAATAATTTGGCGATGTGACCACGTCCATAGAACGTTTCCATTTCAAAATGACCCATGAAATAATCCTCTTCTACTAATATAAAATAGTTTTTGATTCGTTTACTTCAATATAATTTATTAGTACCTTAGGGTGTGTTTAATTCCATATCTATATAATTTAAAAATAGTTTTAGGTGATAATTATTACAAGTTTGTAATAGAAAATCCATTTTACATCTTGTTGTTGAAATTATGGACTAATGTAGGATGTTTTAAATTTATTTTGTTTACTTTTCATCTCCAAATTACCATTAATAAATTGATACGATGTAAAATCGAAACTATGCATATTATTTTGTTTCTTTCCTTACAACTAACTTCCATTAGGTTTCATTCTCTTTTTTTTGTATTTCAAAAAGAAAATTTCTGTCGACTTCCGTACTTACTAATCAACAATTTTAACAAAAAATATTAAGTCAAGAAATAAATTAAATTGTTGTTTGTTTTAGTTTTGTGTGGTGAATCCTTTCAATTATTTTGTGGAGGTTTCGTAGAGAATCCCTTCCTTGAGGCTGTCGATGAACGGTTGTTGTTGGTGTTGATCCCGAATGGTATAGGTGATGATGGGGAGATGGAGATAGATGAAGCAGTGCTAGCTGGTTATTTGATTGTCGTTGGTGTTGTTACAACATGGAAGACAAGTGTAGTAGATGTACTACCACTGTCGATGAAGCTGCTGCTCAGCCGAATGCAAGAGCAGTCGTTGGTGTGTGATCATGGTTTCCTCGGGTGTCCGCCAAGTTGCTGTTGAAGTAGTGAAGGTTTTGGCTGTTGATGCAAGAGATGCTATTGGTGCTGCGGCTCCTGTTTGGTCGACCATCGACGTGGTATGTTTCTAATGTCGGGTGAGGGTGTCTAATGGGGTGGCAGCCGGTCTTCCAACGGGTTTCCATTTCCTTCTCTTCTTTTGCCGGTTCAGCGATACGTCATGGCTGTACCGGATGGGGTTCTGGGAGCTTGATATTATAGCTGTCTGCAAGAGAGACGTAAACGAACGTATCACAAAAAAAAAACCTATTTTCTACTAACCTTCGCGTTCGTTGTTCAGTCCTTGAATTGGGTTGGAAAGTAGTAGGTGCGGATTTGATACGGATGTAATTACGTAGGTGGATGCTGAGGGTGAAGCCGTTGTTGCGGTAGGACCTTAGCCACTGGTGGCACAGTTATAGCCGGTGCAGTTTCGATTGGTTTCGCTCTGTTTATGACGATGACGTAGGGGCACGGTCGTGGTTGACGTTGTTGCCGCACATGCTGCCAGGTTTGACGTTATCGTTGCTGCCTATGTTGTTACTGCAGTGGTTGCGGTTGATGTTGTCGATGAACACTGAAGTTTTCGGTGCTGCATTGGCTGTGGTGGAAGCTATTGATGAACACTGTTCATCTGTCGATTCGTCGTCATAGCCTCCGGTGGGGCTACAAATTTTTCCCCATCAGTGGGGTGGGGAAGTCGGCTGCGTGGTGGAGACTGATTTTAGCGATCAAGATTGTCACACGACGGCTGTGAACGGCGGCATGTTGATTTTTCTTTTGTTTTTTTTTTCTTTTTTTTTTATATTTTTCCTTATATACCCGAATTAATTTACGCTGACTAAGCGAACAAGTGTTCTTTAGCGGACGAGGTGCTCTTTAAAACAAATACCCTGACATAAGCTGTTGCCCTGCTATTTGTACGGGCGTACGTGCACTATGCATACAACCACGGGACCGACTTAAGCGGGCCGCAACCAAGTAGCCGGTAAGGCTGCTAACGCACTGATGTTAGTCATTTTGGTCCGCGATAATACCAATTGCAGAGGACGAACGGACACTTTCGCGATTGATAATCACTAGAGAACACATTACTACAATTGACAGCCCGGGTTTCAGCGAGCGGCCGGTATCACAATACTAGTCATAGTCACACACGCTCCAGGGAAACGGAACGTACGCGCGGTGAGGGGGTGGAGGCTCCAGAAACTTGAGGGTGGAGTTGATCAGCGATACAGGATTCCTAGCCCGACTTTGTACTCGATAAGTCGCACTCGCGAAGTTTGTTAATGAATATTAGACCGGCAAACTACTCGCCTCACTTGACATTAATTCGAAGACTCAAAAGTCGATTGCAGACTCGACAATTTTTTTGGCTTCCATTCACTTGTGCTCTTTCGCGTTTGTTTTGAATTAGCACTCGGGACCTAGTTTACGGGTTTGGATGGTGACATTACCAATACGAACAGCTACTACACCATGGGCCATAAGTAATACCGGTGCGTTAACGGACGGGACTTGGTCTTCGATGTGTGTTTTACTGCCCGGTTTTATGGCTGACAAGACGCGTTCTCGAATTCTACGATACTAAATAATGCCGAAGATCTAGTCGGCGCACTTGTCCCGTGTGCGGTAATATTACCTTCGAATGGCAGCTAGGTGGTCTTATGTCTCCCTTCGCTTATGCGGCAATTAGATTTCGGGGCGTAAAAGACATTTGGCTCGGTTGCCGTTATTTCTGAGCTAACGGCCGGGATGAGATCGCGAATTTCCTGGATTTAGAACACGCACCACTTGCGCCGTCTTGGAAAGGATATTCGGATATTATGGCTTTCGGTGGTGCGAGAACGGTAAAGTATTCAGCATGCGGGTACCCGGCGTATGCATAACCCGTTATAGGGCGTCCGTGGACAACGGTGAACGTGGGCTCGGAACGACCACTTTTAAAAATCAAGACTCACCTTATTACTGTGGTATTATGGCCGTAATTCTCCTGCAATTCGATTGCGTTGTGCAACGATTTTGTGCTTCCGCTAATTTTTGCTTCCTTTGTGTCCTTGGAACTCAGGAAGACGAAGCCAAAAAAAAAATTTGGATCAATGGCGGCGCAGCCGAAAACTTGATAGACTCGTGCGCGCACTTAGAAAAATACTTCTTGCGGTGAAGACGTCTTGAACGGCTGCTGATCGGGGATCGACTGGGGCGAGCGTCGTTTGTTCCGCTCGCAAGTGCGCGGTAGTTGACACCTCCGCCACCGTGGGTCCGGGCGCTGCGCGCGTTGCGGTGATGTCCGTTGCATTTTGAATTTAAAAGTCGCGGGTGGCTCATTACATGCTCGAAATCGTGAGTAGTGTCAGCGCCAGAAAATTTCCCCTCCATGCAAATTGTATGCGCTGTGAGCGTAATTCGGACTGAGTGTAAGCGCGCTTAAAGCGCAGAAAGCGTAATTCGGACCGCGGCCTAAGAAGGTACAGCCAAAATTTCATATCGATCGGATAAAAATTACTTAAGTTCTACTGCTAGCCGTTTTTGAAAACATGGTTTCGAGAAAAACGCGTTTAAAGTTTCACAATGTGTTTACTACATGAAATTAAATGATACAGGCTTGTTGATTTTTTTACCTTTACTCTGCTATCCCAGCACCATATAACTGGCCTTCTGAATCGATTTGACTGCTGTCGATTTTTTTTCTCGCCGATTTAGCGTCACGACGGCTGGTTTTTGCCTCAAGAGACAGTGCGCGCTCAGCCAGTTCAATGCGGCGCGAGTCGCTTCCTTTGCAAAAATCGAAACATTGACGACCAATAGTTATACCGAGTACATCCATGACCTTCGTTACACCAGATAATCCGTCATTGAAAATTATAGTCGTTTCTTCCCGTTATAGTTCTACTCCAATGACTAAGATGGAGGTTTGAACCCCAAAACCCCCCCCCCCTGCGTTCGCGCCTGAAACTACATATATACGCCATCTATACCTCATTTAGAAACTATATAGTGTACCTTTGCACCGCCGGTAACGAGTAAAAGGGGCGAAACTCACTCCGAAACTCAATTTGTCATTTTCAAGCGCTCTGCCTTGCTTCGAAAATTCGTCTTTTACGACCACTTAAAATTTGTTTTCAATAAAAAATAATGTCAGACATCACTCTTAACATGTTTTTACACCATTTAAGCCAATAAAAAAAAGAAAAAAAAAATTTCGATTAGATACTACCCCTTAAAATAAATTGAGGAAAGGTGAAAATTGGGAATTTGCATCAATAACGTTCAACACATTAGATAGATCATCATGCCGGCTTTTTAACTTGTCGGCCTCTGAGGTATAGTATGTTCTCTATCGCAAGGCATGATACATCTTATGAGAGGGCATGAAGCACAGATGTAGTTATAGTCTACGTAAGATCGACAAGCATTGTGCAATTTTTCTGCCATGAAATGTAAATTAGCAGGCACTGAAGGAAGAGACATCTTCCAGAAGCGGAGAAGCTCACGTGTGTGAAGTTGGCCCCACTTGTTGCAAAATATGAAAAAAATTTGAGAGTTCTGTTTGCACCCCCCCCCCCCCCCCACATAGTTCTAGAGCATTCTCGGAAATAGTTCTATAGTTCTAGAGCATTCTCGGAAATAGTTCTATAGTTCTAGAGCATTCTCGAAAATAGTTCCGTTGATTAAAGCAGTAAAATATCGTAAGAAAGTTAGTAGGTAAGGCAGCGCTTGGGCCAGACAGTTTGGCCTCAAGTGCTGCCAGGGTCAATGACCTAAAAGGGGCCAATGACCTTGGGCGGGGCCAATGACCTTGGGCGGGGCCAATGACCTTGGGCGGGGTCAGTGACCTAAAAGGGGCGGGGCCAATGACCTTGGGCGGGGACTAATGACCTTGGAGCTAATGCCCTCTGGCGGGGGCTAGTGAACTTGGGTGGGGGCTAATGACCTTGGAGCTAATGCCCTCTGGCGGGGGCTAGTGAACCTGGGTGGGGGCATATGCCCTCTGGCGGGAGCTAATGACCTTATACAGTAGGTCAAGTTCACAGCCATTAGTGTAGGTAGTTGACAATAGGCAAAGGGGTGGGGCTAACAACCCTAGCAGCTGGCCAAGGACACAGAGCTTAGTATACATAGGTAGATTGCTTTATACAGTAGGTAGGTATCTTTATGTAGCAGGTAGATGGCCATACGCAAAAGGACAGGGCATAAGGCATGGTTAATGCCCTTACGCACTAGGGCAAGGCAGGAGTCTGGAACTGTATTTAGTTTAATGTTTAATGGGCGGGGCTGTGATAATGTCGGTGAGACCGAGTACTCTAATTAGCATGGAGTATACGTTTGTATCAATGTAAAAGGGGCGGAATAGATAGATGTTTACATCCAAAAAGAATGAAGAGCATGTACGGCTTCTTGATACAATTATAATGCAGCGTTTTCTTTTTATGCAGCCTTTTGATCTTGCGAGATGACAAAGGTTTGTTTATTATTTATTTTATACGAGCTGAATTTATAGTATGACGATTATGCATTTGTACGTGCATTTTTCCTGGGCCGTATAATAAAATCAGGTTATGCGTAATTTTTTTTTGCTAACAAAACTGGCATTGGGTCAAGTTCGAGGCGGTACAAGTGTATATCTGAGAGATATTATCAGTTCTGCTTATGCTTCGATTTTTGCGCGTTTATTTTTTGCTACATCATTAAGATTGGCATTGGGTCAAGTTCGAGGTGATACAAGTGTATATCTAAGAGGGTTATTAGCAATTTTGCTTATGCTTTAAATTTCGTGCGATTATTTTTGTTTTTGATTGAGCTGATCCATCTTTTTTGTCCAATAACACTGCATAATATTGCGAAATTTGTCTGAAAACTACAAAAAGTATTGAATGAAACAGGTTTTTTCGCATTGTAGCGTTTTATTATTTTCTGATTGAGGAGATGCATCACTTTAACCAAAATTATTACCTAATGTTGTGAAATAGTGCCTGAAAACTTCAAAAGTATTTAATGAAGCAGGATTTTTTCGCATTTTTTCGCGCGTTTTATTATTTTTGTAGGAGACGATGCAACACCTTTGCTGATGTTATTGCCTAGTATTATGAAATTGTAGCTGAAAACTTCAAAATGTATTGAATGAAACAAGTTTTTACGTTTTTGCAGTCAAAAAGAACTATCACAGACAGTTTAAACAAATATTTTTAGATTATGTAATGAGTTGCAGTAACTTTGAGCGTATTTTTCCAGTTCACGTGACAACTTTTGTGTATTTATTAGTTTTTGATTAAGGTGACGCATCTTTTCAACCAATATTATTGCCTAATATTATGAAATTGTAGCTGAAAACTTCAAACGTATTGAATGAAACATGTTTTTCGCATTTTCCGCGTGTTTTATTATTTTTTGTGAGAGATGAGGTAACACTTTAGCTAATATTATTGCGAAATTGTGCCTGAAAACTTCAAAAGTAGTAAATGAAATAGGATTTTTTTTTCGCATTTTTACGACTCTTGCAGCATTTTTTGCGCGTTTTATTAATTGCGTACGAGACGATGCAAAACTTTAGTTGCTATTATTGTGAAATACAGCCTGAAAACTTCAAAAGTATTGAATGAAACAGGAATTTTTCGCATTTTTCAAGGATAACGCGTCAATTTTCGCGCGTTTTATTTTTTTTGTAGAAGAAGATGCAACACTTTAGTCAATATTATTGCGAAATTGTGTCTGAATACTTTAAAAGTATTGACTGAAACATGTTGTTCGCATTTTCCGCGTGTTTTATTATTTTTTGTGAGAGATGAGGCAACACTTTAGCTAATATTATTGCGAAATTGTGCCTGAAAGCTTCAAAAAGTATTGAATGAAGCAGATTTTACGTTTTTAGCAATCAGAAATAACTACCGAGACAGTTTAAACAACTATTTTTTAGATTATGTAATGAACTGCTGTAGGTTTTTACACGCATTTTTTCGGTTCATGTGTCAATTTTTGCGTATTTATTAGTTTTGATGGCGATGATGCACCACCTTAGCCAATATTATTGTGAAATAATGCCTGAAAACTTCAAAAGTAGTAAATGAAATAGGATTTTTTTCGCATTTTTACGACTCTTGCAGCATTTTTTGCGCGTTTTATTAATTGTGTACGAGACGATGCAAAACTTTAGTTGCTATTATTGTGAAATACAGCCTGAAAACTTCAAAAGTATTGAATAAAACAGGTTTTTCGCATTTTTACGGTTAATGCGTCAATTTTCGCGCGTTTTATTATTTTTGTACGAGACTATTATTGTGAAATACAGCCTGAAAACTAAAGACTATTATTGTGAAATACAGCCTGAAAACTTCAAAAGTATTGAATAAAACAGGTTTTTTTCGCATTTTTCACGGATATCGCATCAATTTTCGCGGGTTTTTTTTTTTTTGCTATTATTGTGAAATACAGCCTGAAAATTTCAAAAGTATTGAATAAAACAGGTTTTTTCGCATTTTTCACGGATAACGCATCAATTTTCGCGCGTTTTTTTTTTGTAGAAGAAAATGCAACACTTTAGTCAATATTATTGCGAAATAATGCCTGAAAACTTCAAAAAGTAGTATATGAAATAGAATTTTTTCGCATTTTTACGGTTAATGCATCAATTTTCGCGTGTTTTATTATTTTTGTAGGAGACGGTGCAACACTTTAGTCAATATTACTGTGAAATAATGCCTGAAAACTTCGAAAGTATTGAATAAAACAGGTTTTTTGCATTTTTACGGCTCATGCGTTAATTTTCGCGCGTTTTATTATTTTCTGGCTGTTGTGAAATAGCAGCTAAAAACTTCAAAAAGTATTGAACGAAACGATATTTTTGTCTGAAAACTTCAAAAGTATTGAATGAAACATTTTTTTTAGTTTTTTCAAAATACGTCTATTTATACACGTCTGTATAATACAAGTTGTTTTAATATAATGCAATGCTGTGATATACTACAAAACTTTTTTAAATTTACAATATTTGTTTAGCCTAAGAACCTTATTATATTCGTTATTATCTTATAAATTAAATACTTCACATGTTAGACCTTATACACAAGGAAATCGTTTACAGTTATCACGATTTTACTACAAATTTTTCGTATATCTTTTTGAAATGTCTAAAAATTGAGCAAAAAATAAAATTAATACCAATTCAGAGGTCATAAAGTTTAAATGAAAGTAATATAAAAAGTGTAATAAGAACTAATTACTGGTAGTAAATCTTATTTAGAACTACATATTAATTCTATAAATACTTCTTTTTCTTAAAGCCGTAAGGAACCGTTGTCTTCTAGAAATCGTCTCTTTTCGCATAGGAGTCTTTACTTTTTTATTTCTGATTTGGTTATAACCAAATGGTCCTCTGTACGTCGAAAGTTTTGCGTGGGCAGTAAAATATATTGGTTTGTCTCTGGATACAGAACCATGTTCTTTATTGTATCAAAATTTACCAGTTTTGAGGCCTCGTAGTTTAAGCAAATGCCCTTAACCTTGCAAACTATATTTTCAGCGTTTTCTCTCGTGCTTAAAAGTTTATATCCATAGTTCTTCTCGGGCCTCCACTCACAAACTCGGTTATAAAGCTACCGGCACCATAAAGCTCTAATTCATCTGTCATATCTCCTATAAACTCTCCAGTTGGTGGCTCGTATTCCCCCTCTCTAGCTATGTAAACTACGGAATCTGTATCATAGTATAAAACGCGATCTCCTAGTTGATCTAAATAATGGTACAGTTTCAAGCGGGCTTATGTCGTTGTGTAGGCTGCTATACATACGTTAACAGTAGGTAAACACTCGGCTACTTCTTCCTTATATTCCCAGTTCACAACTAAGGTTTCTTCGTTAATGGTAAGCAATTCATATAATTTTGAGGGCTGATTTATTATGCTTGTTTTTTGGCAGGTTTTCCCTCTGTCCAAATTTTCCCCAGAACGAGTTTAATATCAATTTAGCTAGAGATCTTAAACCAGGGTTGCTGACAATTTCATCGAACTCTAGTTTGACGTTCTCGATAGACAGAAAATCCTCAATATACTTTTCTTTTGCCTCTTGAGATGAGCATTTACTCGGCCAGCCTGCTGTTTCATTTTAATAAACTTATGCATCATATCTGTGAACAATCCATCAGTAGCTGCTAATTTATCGTACTGCCTCACATCATAGCTCCATATCTCATATCTCATATAGTTCAAGCAGCTTGTACCCCTTTTCTACAGCTTTCGTCACCCCATCTATCACCCAAGTCCCCATCAATGCTCTTTCTTCATTAGAGTGGGGGCAAAACTCGTCTTGATTTTTATTTTCACTACAAGTTCGGCAAAGTGAAAACATCAATTTGCTATTCAGCTTAAGAGGCAGCACGGGGTGTAGTAATTCTTCTGGTGCTAGTATTTTACACTTAATTATCCCCTCTATCTTCTTTAAATCAAGTTTGGAGCAGTTATCATCTCCAACATATAGCGTTGGGTGCCCAATAGGGAATTTTCCATTTTTGCAACACACATCTAAATATTTAATTTTTTCACCGGGTTTGCACTTATAGTAACTATAGGTATTCCCAGTTCGTCCACCATAAAAGGCATCTCTCGGTTTTAGGGGTGAACTTTTCAACAGCGGATGATAGGTTAAATAATTCATCATCTTTTTATCGATACTAAGTCGTTTATCGAAGTCACAGGCCATCATTTCAACTACTTCATATCCAAGAGCACGTAAACGATCAGTTTTTGAAGCAGTTCTTTCATATCGATGGCTTAACGTATCTGTTGGATAGTTATTTTTGGCAACTAAAAACGTAAAAACCTGTTTCATTCAATACTTTTTGAAGTTTTCAGCTACAATTTCATAATATTAAACAATAATATTGGCTAAAAAGATGCATCACCTTCATTAAAAATATGTCACATGAACTGGAAAAATATGCGTAAAAGTTACTGCAACTCATAACATAATCTAAAAATAGTTGCTTAAACTGTCTGGGTAGTTATTTCTAATTGCTAAAAACGTAAAACCTGCTTCATTCAATACTTTTTTGAAGTTTCCAGCTACAATTTCATAGCATTAGGCAATTATATTGGCTAAACAGATGCGTCACCTTAATCAAAAACTAATAAATACACAAAAGTTGTCACATGAACCGGAAAAATGCGAATAAAGCTGTTTCAGTCAATACTTATGAAGTTTTCAGGAACAATTTGGTGATGATGCGATCTACCTCCTTGAATTAGACGTTATTGTTCGTCCATTGTGCTCCCCGTTTGAGTTTGAAGAGCTCCTGGAACCTAAAACCATTTAGCATACCGTCTAGCATACCGATCAGGCAGTGCCCTGTGAGCACTCCGATGAGTGTGCTAGCATCTTTCCTGCTCAGGCTCAGGATATACATGCTTTTCCCGTTATCATAATCAGGCCAAAGAGTTCTTGATATTGAGCATGTAGTTAGGTTTGACCATCTATTGCCTGCCAGCTGCAAGCATAGTGAGTCGATAAACTGATTTATGGATCCGATGGGAATAGCAATGTGCTGGTCCAGCTTGCTCATTCTTCTGGATTCCACAGTGGCCTAGCACCCATCGTCTACCTTAAAAATAATAAAATGCGCGAAAATTGACGCATGAGTCACAAAAAAACGAAAAACCCGTTTCTTTTACTACTTTTGAAGTTTTCAGCTACAGTTTCATAATATTAGGGCAATAATATTGGCTAAAAAGTTGCGTCACCTTAATCAAAAACTAATAAATACACAAAAGTGGTCTCATGAACTGGAAAAATACGCGTAAAGGTTACTGCAACTCATTACATATTCTAAAAATAGTTGTTTAAACTGTCTCGTAGTTATTTCTGACTGCTAAAAACGTAAAACCTGCTTCATTCAATACTTTTGTGAAGTTTTCAAGCACAGTTCCATAACATTAGGCAATAATATTGTCTAAAGTGGTGCATCGTATCCATCAGAAGCTAAGAAATACGCAAAAATTGACACATGTACCGAAAAATGGGTGTAAAAACCTACAGCAACTCACTATGCTAAAAACGTAAAACCTGCTTCATTCAATACTGTTTTGAAGTTTTCAGCAACAATTTCACAACATTAGGCAATAATATTGGTTAAAGTGGTGCATCACATATATCAAAAGCTAAGAAATACGCAAAAATTGCTAGTTCATAGTTCATTTATTTCAATAATACTTAATTTATATATACACAGTTGGTAAATATTTTACAGAACGCAAAAATTGACGCATGAACCAAATAAATGCGTGTTAAAGTTACATCAAGTCATTACATAATCTAAAAATAGTTGTTTAAACTGTCTCGGTAGTTATTTCTGATTGCCAAAAACGTAAATCCTGCTTCATTCAATACTTTTTTGAAGTTTTCAGGCACAATTTCGCAATATTATTAGCTAAAGTGTTGCCTCATCTCTCACAAAAAATAGTAAAACACGCGAAAAATGCGAACAACATGTTTCAGTCAATACTTTTGAAGTATTCAGACACAATTTCATAATATTAGGCAATAATATTGGTTGAAAAGATGCGTCACCTTAATCAAAAACTAATAAATACACAAAAGTTGTCACGTGAACTGGAAAAATACGCTCAAAGTTACTGCAACTCATTACATAATCTAAAATAGTTGTTTAAACTGTCTGTGATAGTTCTTTTTGACTGCAAAAACGTAAAAACTTGTTTCATTCAATACATTTTGAAGTTTTCAGCTACAATTTCATAATACTAGGCAATAACATCAGCAAAAGTGTTGCATCGTCTCCTACAAAAATAATAAAACGCGCGAAAAAATGCGAAAAAATGCGAAAAAATCCTGTTTCATTAAATACTTTTGAAGTTTTCAGGCACTATTTCACAACATTAGGTAATAAATTTGGTTAAAGTGATGCATCTCCTCAATCAGAAAATAATAAAACGCTACAATGCGAAAAAACCTGTTTCATTCAATACTTTTTGTAGTTTTCAGACAAATTTCGCAATATTATGCAGTGTTATTGGACAAAAAAGATGGATCAGCTCAATCAAAAACAAAAATAATCGCACGAAATTTAAAGCATAAGCAAAATTGCTAATAACCCTCTTAGATATACACTTGTATCACCTCGAACTTGACCCAATGCCAATCTTAATGATGTAGCAAAAAATAAACGCGCAAAAATCGAAGCATAAGCAGAACTGATAATATCTCTCAGATATACACTTGTACCGCCTCGAACTTGACCCAATGCCAGTTTTGTTAGCAAAAAAAAATTACGCATAACCTGATTTTATTATACGGCCCAGGAAAAATGCACGTACAAATGCATAATCGTCATACTATAAATTCAGCTCGTATAAAATAAATAATAAACAAACCTTTGTCATCTCGCAAGATCAAAAGGCTGCATAAAAAGAAAACGCTGCATTATAATTGTATCAAGAAGCCGTACATGCTCTTCATTCTTTTTGGATGTAAACATCTATCTATTCCGCCCCTTTTACATTGATACAAACGTATACTCCATGCTAATTAGAGTACTCGGTCTCACCGACATTATCACAGCCCCGCCCATTAAACATTAAACTAAATACAGTTCCAGACTCAAAGTTCCTTGCCTTGCCCTAGTGCGTAAGGGCATTAACCATGCCTTATGCCCTGTCCTTTTGCGTATGGCCATCTACCTGCTACATAAAGATACCTACCTACTGTATAAAGCAATCTACCTATGTATACTAAGCTCTGTGTCCTTGGCCAGCTGCTAGGGTTGTTAGCCCCACCCCTTTGCCTATTGTCAACTACCTACACTAATGGCTGTGAACTTGACCTACTGTATAAGGTCAATAGCTCCCGCCAGAGGGCATTAGCCCCCACCCAGGTTCACTAGCCCCCGCCAGAGGGCATTAGCTCCAAGGTCATTAGCCCCCACCCAAGTTCATTAGCCCCCGCCAGAGGGCATTAGCTCCAAGGTCATTAGCCCCCCCCCCCACCCAAGTTCACTAGCCCCCGCCAGAGGGCATTAGCTCCAAGGTCATTAGCCCCCGCCCAAGGTCATTGGCCCCCGCCCAAGGTCATAGGTCATTGACCCTGGCAGCACTTGAGGCCAAACTGTCTGGCCCAAGCGCTGCCTTACCTACAAAAGTGAAATTTCAATGCGCTATAACTTCTTTCCCTTTAGGTTTAGAGTAAATGTTCATAAGGTGTTATTGATAGAACTCTTTGTAGGCCAAACGGAACTCTAACCAAAACTACCCCAACCCTTACAGGAAAAAAATTTTAGTTCACTGACTGAAAAATTTGAAATTTCAATGCGCTATAACTTCTTTTCCTTAACAGTTCGCAACCTTAGAAACAGAAGGTTCTAACTAACGTTTTTTGACAAATTGAGTTATACATGAAAATATAGTAAATTTTAGGCGCTCTTTCCAATTCACTAGCTGTAACGGTTTCGGAGATACTACTATTACATAGTTCTATCTGTACCGTAAAAACACAATAAGTTGGAATCATAAACTTCTATTTGTTTACCACTTTCTGTGAGTTTCTGCTAGTTAATTTCTGAAATTCATTGTGACAAGACTCGTATATAAAATAATTTAAAGGTGCTTCAAAATTAAAAGTACATTTAAACAAAAAATGTGCCAATGGTCTGGGCGAAACTATTATTTTTTGGGTCAAAGTTCGATTTGCAATGCAAACGCTTGGAAGTTGGATATCGAAAAATTTTGAAATGCGTTTGTAGCCGATTATATAAAAAAGTCTGTGGAAGTGAAAAGCGATCATTAATCCTAAGAAATATGTTGGAGCTTTTAAATGCATACAACCACCCCCTTACATCTCTTAGGATTGAATAGGTAAAAGTACTGAAATTGACTTTTTGGTACTTACATATATATATCCAAAAATCTTAGAAGGAGTTAATAGATAAATATGAAGACACAACGAGAAAGTAAAAACCAATTCAATTGGTTATCACTTCTAAAAGAAATTATGGAATTCGTGAAAACGTGTTCAACCCTTTTCTATCGTCTCAAGGGTTGAAAAAGGAAAAAACTTAAAAGCAAGTTGTAGGCCTTAATTACGCAAGCCCGTGAAAGTAAAGAGATATTCAATATCTCACAAGCCTTATAAGATATTGAATATCTCTTTACTTTACTTACTTTAGGCCGATAAAAAGCCGGCATGATGATCTAATGTGTTGAACGTTATTGATGCAATTCAATCCAATTTTCACCTTTCCTCAATTTATTATCTAGTCGAAATTTTTTTTTTCCTTTTTTTTATTGGCTTAATGGGTGTAAAAACGTGTCAAGAGTGATGTCTGACATAATTTTTTATTGAAAACATATTTTAAGTGGTCGTAAAAGACGAATTTTCGAAGCAAGGCGGAGCGCTTGAAAATGACAAATTGAGTTTCGGAGTGAGTTTCGCCCCTTTTACTCGTTACCGGCGGTGCAAAGGTACACTATATAGTTTCTAAATGAGGTATAGATGGCGTTTATATGTAGTTTCAGGCGCGAACGCAGGGGGGGTTTTTGGGGGTTCAAACCCCCATTTTAGTCATTGGAGTAGTACTATAACGGGAATAAACGACTATAATTTTCAATGACGGATTATCTGGTGTAACGAAGGTCATGGATGTACTCGGCATAACTATTGGTCGTCAATGTTTCGATTTTTGCAAAGGAAGCGACTCCATATTTTCAAAAACGGCTAGCAGTAGAACTCAAGTAATTTTTATCCGATCGATATGAAATTTTGGCTGTACCTTCTTAGATAGATTATCTAGTGAAGTTCACACGATTTTTGAGTTTCATAAACAACTACGATTTTTATAAACAAATTGAGGCCGATTTATTAGTTGAAAAATCCAATTTTTTTCGAAATGCGCGCAAATTTTCAAAATTTTTGAATATACATGTGTACTTCAACAGTAAAACTCGTGCATATCATGAAAAAAAAATTTTTTTTTTATTGTTCCAGATACGCTCGTTAAAAACTTGTGCTGCTAGCCGCGGGACGCCTAAAAAAAATCGACCTTCGTTCCGTGCCCTGCTCAACCGTCGTTTTTTCATAAAAGTTAAAATAAAAATTTTTTTTTTAGTAGTTCAAGATAAGTGTAATGATCCCTCAATATTTCGCATTAATCAATTTTTTAATAAGGACACAAAAAATTCACAAAAAACCGTCTAATTTTTTGCTTCCGACTAGGTATTACCCCTTAAGACCTAACTTAATTACATTAAGATTTAGCTTAAGACAACCAAATCATCGTATCTCTAGTCTTAAGACTTAGCTTAAGACATAATAATTTAAGATTAAGCTTAAGCACAACTGAATTCTGAACTTTTCTAAATTTCGCTGAGGCGAAAGTTTAGCGAAGAACGTTAAATTAACCTTTTTAGAATTCAAGAAAAATTTAACTTTTCTGAATTTTGCTGAGGCGCAAGTTAAGCGAAACACGTTAGATTAAATTTTTAGAATTTAAGAAAAATTCAACTTTTCTAAATTTCGCTGAGGCGAAAGTTTAGCGAAGAACGTTAGACTAACCTTTTTAGAACTTAAGAAAAATTCAATTTTTCTAAATTTTGCTGAGGCGAAAGCGTAGCGAAGAACGTTAGACTAACCTTTTTAGAATTTAAGTAAAATTCAACTTTTCTAAATTTCGCTGAGGCAAAAGCGTAGCCAAGTACGTTAGATTAACCTTTTTAGAATTTAAGAAAATATAAATTTTTCTTTTTCGCTAAGGCGAAAGTTTAGCGAAGAACGTTAGACTAACCTTTTAGAATTGAAAGAAAATTTAACTTTTCTAAGTTTCGCTGAGGCGAAAGCTTAGCGAAGAACGTTAGACTAACCTTTTTAGAATTTACCAATTCAATTGGTTATCACTTCTAAAAGAAATTATGGAATTCGTGAAAACGTGTTCAACCCTTTTATATCGTCTCAAGGGTTGAAAAAGGAAAAACTTAAAAGCAAGTTGTAGGCGTTAATTACGCAAGCCCGTGAAAGTAAAGAGATATTCAAAATCTTATAAGGCTTGTGAGATATGGTAAAACTCGTGAAAAAGTATACAGCCCTCTTGCTCTTAGGGGTAGAAATCCAAAAAAATCTTGAAAAAACTTTCTAGGTAATTATAGGTAAAAGCCGTAAAATAAAAATTTCATCAATATTTGAGAAAACCTAATAGATATGATGAAAATCGTGAAAATTTATGCATTCCCTTTTACCTGAAATATTTTTTGGCCCCCCTTTCAAACTCAAATGAAAATTAGAACATTCTTTTTATCAACATTTTTTCTTAATTGATTTACGTATATGTACATACATACCGAGTTTGAACTTTATAGCATAAACCTTTCTATAGTCAGGAAAAGCATTTTCAACCCTCGTACCATATTACCCCTATAAAACTTATTATTTTTTCAATATGTCACTACTGTAGCTCTACCAGTTTTTTGTCATTATAGGTGCTCGAGATATAAATCTCAGAACCTTTATTTTTCCACCTCCCCCACTCTCACCCTCTCACCCTTTTTCTGCTACGGTTGCTGTGTCGCCGCTGTCAAGCGGATAAAGTCTCTGTGGAGCTGTGCGATCATAATTCAACCTTCGATGAATTATGATCGCACACGAGGACCGCGACCAACTTCACGGCGGTGAAAGAGAAAGAAAAGAGGGGTGCTAGAGGAGCTGTCAGAAATTGGGCACGCGGTTTTTTTTTGCTGGGTTTTTGAGGGAGAAGATTGTCCGGAAGATTTGATTAGGAGGGAAAGAAAAATCCTTCGTCGTCCATTTTATTTTTACGCTAGAAAAAAAATTGTGATCGCGTGATTAATGCCTGCTTAGCAGACTCCGGCGATTAAGTGATGTACGGTTTTGCGTCCTAATCTTTGATATTCCAGTGCGAATAGGCTCAGTTGTGTTTCCAACAAAAACCACTTAACCTGAGCGAAAAAAGAAAGTTTTGTGCAATTGAGGAGCGTGATTTTTTTTGTGCAGCAGGGAGAAATTTCGTTTCCTGGGTGCGTGCTACGCGCTGCCAATATCCGCGGATTTTGAGCAGTCATCGATCGCCGGGATTTTCCTACCGTGAATTGTTTGTTACCAAAAATTAAAAGCGGAAATTCTTTGCCCGGGTAAAAAGCTACAGCGGACAATAAAAACGCGAAAAATTTTCATACCATCGCGCTCTGCCTTCAATGCTTGCGAACCTAAATCGGTCCGGAACAGTTCGATTATTCAGCGCCGCGGATAAATGCAAGCATAAACGGGGCCTTAATGTCCGAAAAAGTCACGAAAAATTCGAATAATGTACGACGTGAGCGCTGATTGTTTTGCATCTTCTTGTGACATATTTGATTTCTGTAAAACATTCAGAATTGAATTGAATATTACCGTCGGAGTTTTGCGGCAATCGTTTACGCGGAGTGTTCCTCGTAATTTCAAACGCGATACTATTTATTAAAGATTTAACGCGCTTATCACGTTTCTGCGTACCATCGATTAAATTCAATTTTTTCCGCCGTTTCTACTTATTTCCGATCAGACCAAGTTAATTAATAGTGTCGATTTCCGTAATTTCCGATTGGTGTGTTGCGCGGAAAAGAAAATTGTTAACACGTGTGAAGGTGGACCCATTTTAACAAAAAAAAAAACCTTAAATTCGATGGCGGTTATTAATAGCACAACATAACGCTATACTAGAGTTCCCTGCGACCAAGCCAAAGAGTATGGTGATCTTTAGAAAGGTTTCTATTAAATTTGATTTTGTCTGTATGCGTGTCTATCTTAAACAAAAGGGCATTTTTTTTGTTCCGTTGGCTGCCGAAATGCGAAGTGCTGCTTCGTTTGTACCCTGTTGCAGGCAATTTAGAAATCGAATTCGCGAAACTTGAATCTCTCTGTGATTCTTCCGATTCGGGTGGATTTATGGATTTTATGGGAGTAAATTTTGAGAGTGAGACCCAAAGGGCATACATCGCGATAACGCATCGAAATAGCGTATAAAATACAGTGTAGGAAAAGCAAAAGAAGGAAAAAGTTTTCTAGTGTACCGTGCCGTCCTAAATAATTTAAGAAAAAAGGAAATCAGCAACCAAAAAGATCGTAATTTCGAAAAACTGATAAATTCCAATCGGGTGTTCGCGTGGTGTCAGTTCGATCGTAAGTGTCGAGTTCGAACGAATTTCGTGGTCCTTTGCTGTCACCGCCATCACCCCTCGTGCGTGTTGTTAGTTTCCGAGCCAGCGCCGCAAATTCTCAAAGCGCTTACCCCAATCCGTCAAAAAGTGTCGATCTAAACTAAACAAAAAAAATACACGCAAAATGAACGAATGGAGCAAAGCAAAAGCGAGTAATGAACTAAATAAAAAAAAAATTAATTAAACTAAAATTTAGTATAATTAAATGAATTTTCCAACAAACAATGGAATTAAGAATTAAAAAAATTAAAAGCTATATATAACAAAGAAGACGCATGATTTAAAACTCTAGACGGAGAAAAAGAAACTTTTAGATGTAGGATAAATATATTAGAAATTATAAAAAGGAAAACTTTTAGATGTAGGATAAATATATTAGAAATTATAAAAAGGAAGACCTTTAGATGTAGGATAAATATATTAGAAATTATAAAAGGGAGCCATATATATTAGGTTAAATATACAGAAAAAAAAAAAAAATGGCCGACGACAGTACAAAAAAAAAGGGAGGGGACGCAATATAATTAAACGAAATTAGTAGTTACATCAAAAAAATAAATAAAACAAGCAAAGCAAATTAAACGATGACCATGGATGCTGTATTGATGGGGTGAGTTTCTTTTTTATTTTATAACTTTTCTCCAAAATGTTTTAAGGACAGTCGTGGCTGAGGTAGGGTGGGCAGAGCAGGGCGCTATTTACACCTAAGCGCCCTGACAAGTCGCGAAGTCGCGCAACTCCACCACTTCTTGGTCTTTCACGACCTATTGGGAAGATATTCCAATTTTAAATACCCTGGAGTAAGCCGACAAGAAATTTTTGTTGTCTAGGCCTAGGGTTTATGGCCTGAGTCGGAACAAGAACCACCCCACACTGCCGTAGCTAATCCCGGCCGCCAGCAAGCGTGTCGCTTCCGTTCCGGCTCAGCCACCAATTCAGACGTAGGAGGAATTGGCCCATTCTGTCCCGAACCTTTACCCATCCTTCAATTATTTTGACTTTTTCAAGTCAAAATAAAATTTTCCAAGGCCTCAAACACAACAAATGGCGTCCAACGTAAGGCAAGCCTAAGCTACGCTTCGTGTACAAAGCGTAGCCCATCAACACGCGCGAGCTCTGAAAAAATCCGTGCAAAAAGTTGGTGGGAAAAAAAGTCTAAATTTCGTCGCTCTGCGACAGCATTTTTTCGCCTGAACGGCAACATCCAAGTGTACAAGCTTTGTCGATTTCTCCACAGTAAAACATTGCATCTGGCTTTTGTGTGTGCAATGTGGAGCTTTCTTATCGACGAACCGTTTTGGCAACCCTTAAGGCGCCAATTCGGTTCCATAGGAAAGGGAAGCATTGTCTGCAAATGGGACTGATGTGATGTGAGTTGGTCAAGCTTTGGTACTTGAATCATTCCACTTCTGTCTTGCAGGTACCCAACTGAGAGCTGGGCATGCCCTGTCTTGGCGGGAGTGTCGACAGACAGTTGGGAGCAATACTTGTGGGATATTGGTGAGTTTGGTGATAGGAACTATCGCTGAAATTTCGGTAAAGTACCTTCAATCCCCTTCCTTCCTTTTAAAGTACTTTCTAACGTAGTTTAAATTATTTTGGAAATAACGTAGTAATTTTTTTTGGTCAATAAAGTTTTTTTTTCTAAGTCTTTTGACGATTATTTAACGTAGATTTTTTTTATTGCTGATATTTGAATTTTGTTTGCTATTTTTCCCGAATTTTTTTTTGTTGCAAATTTTATCGCGTTCCGGGTTTTCCCAATGAGTCGGGAAAGAGCAGGATCGGCTTCGCGATTTGTTCTGCAAATTGAGGGGAGGAGAAAGGTTTTTTTTTGAAATCATTCAATCATTCACATTCAATTGTTCGTTGAGATTGGTTCCTTTTTTTTGGAGTTCACTAATTCATTCTTGATTACAATCATTCATTTGTGTGGTTGTATTTATATTCGATCGTTCATTCGTCTTTTTTCTAATACATACATTCGTTCATTCGTTTTAAAGTTCAAGCAACTAATTGATTTGCAATTAATCATTTACATTCGCACATCCATTCATCGTTTCGTATTTAGGTAATTAACGGTATATTTTTACTTCACTCAATAGTTATTCAGTCAATCATACACTCAATCATTTATACATACAGTCAAGCATCCGCTTTTGAATATTAGTCGCTCGACTGTATTGTTTCATCCATTCAATAAGTTTTTAAAAAAAAAAAATACATACAAACAATCATACCAGCATTTGAATTTTTACGCTGCATTTCTTTCATGCATTTGTTTATTCACATTTGCGCAATTATTTCGTCACTTAATCATTTGATTTTGCGCTCGAATTTATTCATTTATACCGTCGATCATCCAAGCATTCGTACAACTATACAGTAATTGGGTAACAACCACACAATCACTTAGTCATACATACAAACACCCACTCATTGTTACAATAGCATTCACTCGATCATTAATTACGCACTCAATCAATCACATCCAATAACTTTATCCAACTCACTCAGTTACCTTCACAGTTTATCCAACCATTTATTCACCATTGTTCACGTGTGCAATTTTCACTCACACTTCTTCTAGTCGAGCAATAATCATGTCTCTGATACATTCGCCGAAAAAAGGCTCAAATGGCATGTGCACCACATGTGGGGAGGGAATAGATCCGGAAACGGAGGTGCATACCAAATGTGGCCACCGATTCCACAAACATTGCTTAGAATTGTGGATCATAGATAACCACAATTGTCCAAATTGTCGTGGGTATTTGGGTCCTCAGGACTATTGGTCCGTCCGGGACGTGGAGGGCGCGACCGCCAGAACCGGCCCATTGACCCGTGGTAAAAAGAGGTTACAGGCAAATGCTCAAATAGATGGTACGTCGCCTGAAAGGTTAAATATTGATATACCACAAGAGATAGGTGGCGGACGGGCCTTCTATGCCCCGGACGGATCGATGATACCAGAGTCCGACCTAATATCTGTGTCGCCTTTAACAGGAACAAACAGGGTGGAAAGGGAAAATCGAGTGAGGTGGGCAGAAGTGAGAGACGAACCGCGACCAGAGTCACAAACAGCGCCGGCGTTGGCAGCAAACTCCTCGGGGGTAGACGACTTGGTGCGATTAATACGCACCGTATTGCGGGCAGAGTTGTCTCAACAACTTCGACAACCGCTCAACGCAGGGCTCCTACCACCGCTCAACGCAGGGCTCCTACCACCACCACCACCAACACGTCGTGCAGAACCGAACAAACATGTGCAAGTTCGTGGCCAACAGGCCCATGCGACCGCTCAGTTTGGCGACCGCAATGGCAACGGCCCAAATGTACGATATCGCAATCATGGCAGCCCAATTCGCCATTGGCGTTTGCGCTTTAACGGGGATAGCAATGCAATGCGAGCTGAGGAACTGAACTTTAGGGCCGAAGCATTGGCAAGGGGGGATCTGGGCGGTCGCATGGACCTGTTGGCCTAACATTTTCATTTGATGTTGGACGGACGTTCCAACCAATGGTACTGGCTCTGGAGGCGTTCTAATTCGGAGACCGACTGGACAGCCTTGCGACATGCCTTTCTTGAAGCTTGGGGGGAGCGCAGTTCCGACTGGGAGGTGCGCAAGCAGATGCTGGGGAGACGTCCGGCGACGAACGAGCCATTCTTGGTTTTTGAGCAAGATATGACGGAGCTCCGCACATTGCTGCGCACTCCCATGTTGGAAAGCGAATTTGTGGATCTGGTCCGGTGCAACTTGTTGGCAAGTACGCAGCAACAGATGTGTTTCTACGAGGTTCACAATATGGCTCAGTTGCGCCATCTCGTGAACCGCGTAGAGGCAGTGCGGAAGGCTACGCGAGCAAGTTCATGGCCACAGGGAAGGGTCCACGAAATTGACGAACCTCAAGGCGAAGCGGTGGTGGAGCCCGAATCAGACGAAGTGGCCGGCTTATCCAGGTCCTTGACCTGCTGGAACTGCAGCAAGGATGAGCACGGCTACCGTGAGTGTGAAGAACCAGCGAAAGGCATCTTCTGCTATGGATGTGGGCGGGCTGACGTTCTATAGCCCAACTGCATTCATTGCAAGGCGGGAAACGGCCAAAGGGACGGAAGGACAGCGGGTCCCTCCCGTCCGAACACTGCATCCCGACAGCAGTAAGAAAACTAACTCGACACCCCAATTCCAACTTCCAATTTCACTTAGAACCCCCAAATAATCAAATTTCACCCAACTTTTCAACCCTCGCAAATACCCCTTCAAATTTTACTACCTTTTCTTCAAAACTTTCTGACCCTGATTCCCATCCTGTTAACGTAAAATCATCCAAACCTATTTCCCCGACGATCAACACTCCACACGTTAAAATATTAACAAGACCAAGCGATAAGACGGAGCCGGCTGTTTCCCGGCCTGAAGATGAACTTATCGCAGATCAAAATTCAAGACGACATTCCCACCATCCTCTCAAGCCATACCATCTTCGGCTGAAGGAATATATGGAGGCTCGAGAGCGAATTTTCTCGCCTACTCCAGTCGCAAGTGTTGATCAAGTATCAGCACTAACGAGTGGATCCGGTCGCAGAAAATCAATCGCGCGCCTTCGTATATTCTGGAGGATGGTGCGTGAAAAAAAGAGAGCGATTCTATCGACTATCATCACCGAGCCGATTGATGTACGTCCATATGCAAAGGTATCCTTGTACGGAGTGGACGTTAAAGGACTCCTCGATAGTGGGGCGAGCATCAGCTGCCTGGGGGCAAACTCCCTACAACGCCTCCATGATGCACAGGTGAAATATCGACCGGCCTGTCAGGAGGTGAAGCTGATGGTGCTGCACAGAAAGTTTTGGGCACGGTAGTTACAGATGTGACTTTTCGTGGTATTACCAAACCCATTACCCTTTACATCGTGCCGAGCTTATAGCAGAAATTGTACCTGGGGGTAGATTTCTGGCGATCATTTCAACTAGCTCCTAGCATCATCAGCGCGGTCGATACTCCCGATACTGCATCGCAACTGATAGCTCCGGATGCCCACCATTTAACGCCCACAGATGTAAAGAGGTTGGAAATGGTAAAGTCCAAATTTCCATCTTACGAAGTATACGGACTCGGTGTGACCAACGTCGAACAACACAGTATAGACGTTGGTGATGCAAGTCCCATCAAACAGCGACATTATCCTGTGTCTCCTGCGATCCAAAAACTCTTGTATGACGAGATCGATCGCATGAGATCACTTGGCGTTATAGAGGCCAGCCAGAGCGCATGGAGCTCGCCTGTGGTTCTCGTGAGGAAGCCAGGCAAGGTCACTCAAATATCGTCAATATTTTACTATTATATCCTCTATTTCATAACAAAAAAAATGTTTTAATATATAACTATTATATCCTCTATTTCATAACAAAAAAAATATTAATATGTAATTTTTGATGGTTGTTTTTTGGCGTCAGAGGAGTTTCTGCCCGAGTAGGATGCTGACTCAATCCCATCTGATGACGAAACCGCTCCTTCGGACCTAGTCCAACGCCGTTTTAGACTGGCATCTTCAATGAAGGTTTTTCAACTCTCGAGAGTCTTCTTTGGTAGTAGTCAGTAATCACGACAGCGATCGATCCCATTCGGGCTTTCGTGTTGGTATTTCGAACCAAAAACTCCTCTGGCGGCGAAAAACAGCCAAAAAATTCTTAATAAAAACCACTATATTTTAGCAGAATCGTCATAATGGTTTTCCTTTCAATTCTGCTAAATTTTTGACGAAAATTTTCACTGCTAAAAAATATTTTTTCTCTGCTAGATTTAGCAGAATTTCTGCTAAAATGGCAACACTGCACTCAGACACTCTTCTTGAGATATGAGACGTGCATTTTTAGAAAAAATTTTATCCCCTCCACTTCCATGCTCCACCACCAGCTCCTTAAAAAAAATTTAATTTCAGCAGACTTTGTTTGTCAATCACACAAACTGAATTTTATTTGTCTAGTACAAATGGTTCGTGAGAAATCGTAATCTAAACTTTTCACCACCCTTCCCCTTCTCCGTGCGCCACTGCCCCTACTAAAAAATTTGTTACCGATCTATTCTCCTAGTATATCTTAAAAATGTTTTTTAAGTTCTATTTTCGTAACATTAAGCGTTTAGGAGATATGGATATAAGAATGTTTCAATATCGGCTTTTTTGCATTTCGAACGCATTATTTTTCCACGCACTCCTTTATCGTTTGATCTATATCGGAAATTTTTTTGCAATTGGGTCTAATATTAAAGCTCTACGTAATTGCCAAGTTTCAGCTTCCTAGCATAAGCGGTTGCTGGATCAACAGCCAAACAAATGTTCCGTATAAAACGCTTCCCAACCTCCGCCTTCACACACTCACCGCTCAAAAGGTGTCCACTTGAAGTGGTATATCCAGTCTACCCACGAAAAAAAATTGAACTCAATAGCTCAAAGGGTTTGCGTAATACGACCCTTCATACAATTTTGGGTACTTCGGTCGACGTACGGTGGACAGACGGACTAAAAATTTGCTACAACCCAAACATGAAATCTTAATATTTTTAAAAGACATACTACTAGATATGTACATATATGTAGTAGAATATCTTTTGAGTTTTTATGGTCTTGGGAAGGATTTAATTTTCTTATTCTTGAAAATTTATGTTATACGTATGTATATTATATATGTATGAAAATAAATATGATTTGTTATTCATGTTTTATTTATTTCTAAGTTCAACCATTACAAAAGCAACAACTTTGTGGTTGTCCGGAAGCTAAATGTAAGCTAAAATGTATAATACTTCAGAAAGAAAGGTTTAAGTGTCAGATAGAACTATTTCAAATTAATTGAAACGACTTAAATTTAGCAAAAAGTTCTATCTGCAAAACAACAATTGTTACAATAAAATTCGAAAAAATTTCACAAATTGCTAAAGTTAATTATTCCAAGAAGTAACAAAAATATTAAAAACCTTTTATTGAAAATTACAATAGTTGTAAGAGAACAAAACTTTAAGATCGATTTTTTCGAAATGATGTCCATTGCAGTTAGAACCTTCTAATTCTAAGGTTGCGAGTTAGCGTAAATGTTCATAAGGTGTTATCAATAGAACTCTTTGAGGTGCAAACGGAACTCTATCTTAAAACACCCCAACCCTAACTAGTAAATTTTTTTTTCTCATAGACTCGAAAAGATTTCTAAGTACTGCACGTGATCTTTTTTTCTCAGAAAACCGCTCGATATTTTCAGAGTTCTGGGTAGTCATTCCCTCACAAGTTCTGAAAATTCGTGTATACAGGGTGTTTGGTTCCCCGTGTGCCACCTAGTAAGGGGTTATTCCTTGATATACAGTAAGACCTCGCTTAACGGTGTTTCGTTTAGCGCTGTTTCGGTTTATCGGTCTTTTATTTCAACCCGGGGATTCCCCTAAATTGTGCTCAGCGCTAGGTTTCCAAATATGTGCATAACATATCCGAAACAGTGTAGTTGTGTTTCTTGTTTGGTGCGGTGCTGTACGGACGCATTTTTATCATTTGAAACATTTGTTGACATTATTGTAGGTATAAATTTATATAACTAATATAATTTTTTTAATTAATACAGTTTCAAATATTATGATCTTGAGTTTTTATCTTGGGTGATAATGAAAAACAAGAAAAGAAAGCAACCAGAAAAAGCATTTTACTGGAAACTAAAATGCAAGTGATTAGAAGATTAGATTCTGGTGAACGTCAATCTCAAATTAGTGCAGCATTGAATTTGGCAACTTCAACAATAAGGGCAATTCTTAAGAATAAAGAAAAAATACTGTCATCGGCAACTGCAACTACGTCAAGCTCTGCAACTAGAATTAACCGTTCTAGAAATAACATTATAGAGGAAATGGAAAAACGACTGTCTATATGGATTGACGACGAAATTGAACGCAATATGCCATTAAGCCAATCTATCATATTGGAAAAAGCTAGAAGAATTTTTAATTACATTCAGGCTGAGGTAAGTGACATAAGTGAAACTTTCGTTGCTAGTCGAGGATGGTGTAATAGATTTAAACATTGAAATAATCTTCACAACATAAAGAGTACAGGAGAAGCAGCAAGTGGTGATATGAAAGCGGCGGCTGAACTCCCAGCGATATTAAAAACAATAATTGAACAAGGAAACTATACTCCAGAATTGGTTTTTAATGTTGATGAAACAGGCCTGTTTTGGAAAAGAATGCCAAAACGAACATGTCTATCCCGTGAAGAGAAACGAGCACCAGGATTTAAAGCCGTAAAAGATCGCTTAACACTTCTACTGGGTGGTAACGCAAGCGGAGATTTCAAATTAAAACCACTACTAGTTTACCACTCCAAATACCCAAGAGCGATGAAAGGCATATCTAAATCAACTTTACCTGTAATTTTTGAGTCTAATAAAAAATCATGGATAACTATGAAAATTTGCCAGGATTGGTTGACTGAACATTTCTGCCCGTCTGTTAAACGTTATTGCGAAATTAAAAAACTTGAACAAAGAGCACTACTATTAATTGGTAATGCTCCAGGCCACCCACAAAATTTATCAGACTTAACAACATGCATTCCAGTCGAAGTGGTTTTTTGCCGCCTACCCACAACTGCCTTAATCCAACCAATGGACCAAGGCGTTATATCCAATTTTAAAGCTTATTACTTGCGGCGAACATTTAAGCAGATGTTTGAAAAAACAGACGGAGAAGAGAAGCAATCAATAAGAGAATTTTGAGAAAACTACAATATCATGAATGCTGTAGAAAACATAAACCTTTCATGGATTGAGATAACAGAAAGATCTTTGAAAGGAGTATGGAAGAATATTTGGCCAGATTTAAGTAAGAGCGAAGACATTGGACACTCTGTCGATATGGATGAAATAGTTAAAGAAATAGTGCAATTAGCGAAACAAACCGTTTTAGATGAGGTAAATGTGGAAGACGTCAAAGAAATAGTTCAAGAAACAGCAGCTAGTCTTTCTAATGATGAGCTCAAGGAATTAACTCAGCAAGAAGAAAACAAAAATATTGATAGTAGTGATTTCGAAGAAGAGCAAAAAAAACTTTCGATGGTGTTTGTAAAGAGGAGTTTCACCACTATAACTGAATTTATGGACCAATTTGTTGAAAATGATTCTGCTTTTGACAGGAGTTAAAAAGCAAGACGGGGTGTTATAGATGCTTTATCCACTTATCAACAACTTCTAACAGAACGCAAAAGGAAAACGCAAACTGCATTAGCCAAAAAGGCAGAAAATTGGAAACACAGAATAGACTGAATGATCTGACTGACTTATAATTTTATTTGTTTTTATAAGTATATTCGTTTATATTGATTTTATATTTGTACGAAATATATGTTTGGTTTTATTTTTATTAAAAAAAAAACATAACTATTAAATTTAATACCTAACCAATTTTCTATCCATCTTCCTCTAACCCCATTATTTACATGTTAAGATTGCCTCGTTTAGTGCTGTTTCGCATTACGCTCTACTTTAATAGAACGTATCCCCCGCGTTAAGCGGGGTCTTACTGTATTTTAAGAAAAAAATTGTTCAACTGGGTAGGTCAATTTTCGATATCAGTGGAGATAAGTGGTAAGGTTAGGTTAGGTTAGGTTGAGAATGGTGGACTGCAGCACTGTGCCACAGTCCATCACGAGAGATCACTGCGGATCCATTGTGGTCAACTCGTATGAAACAGATTCCAAATATTGCTCTTCCTTATGAAGAGAGTAGTTCTCCATAAAGGAATCATTGCAAGCCCTGATGCATCAAGGAGTGGTCAAGGAGAATTTCCCCAAGTACCGATACCTGGTGCGTGCCAGACTCTCGCACTCACACACCAGATGCTCCAATGTCAGTTCAACATTCTCATCACCACAACGACACAGGTCAGCCATTGGTATTCCTAGTCTTTCCCCATGTGTCCCAAAGGGACAGTGTCCCGTTAGGACCCCTATGAGTTGTCTGCAAATGTTCCTGCTCAGAGAAAGAAGAAAGCTAGAGCTCCTTCTA
Organism: Beris chalybata; assembly: GCA_949128065.1. Taxonomy (NCBI): domain Eukaryota; kingdom Metazoa; phylum Arthropoda; class Insecta; order Diptera; family Stratiomyidae; genus Beris; species Beris chalybata. The sequence continues at coordinate 53,543,085 of OX421895.1, forward strand.
TCGAGTTTCGCTCAGCAGATTCTTGCTTGACGACATCCTGAGAAATTCACCCAGGCGTCTTCGATCTGTCTGAGCGCTTCATGGTGGTTTTTGAAAGGTATCCTCACACAGCTGAAATGTTTGATCTTGAAATCGAATAATCACAAGGCAAAGTGTTATAGCTCGTTTTTTAGAGAATCGAATTACCTTTGATTTGACAGTCTAAACAGTAACTGCACCCAATCTCGAGATATTTACTCGAAAACACAGATTTTTGCTACGTCAACCCTAAAATTCAGTGATCACCGTAGTTTTTTGAGAAAATCCCATTATAAAAATGTCATTTTAATTTTATTGTTTCATTAACTCTATTATTACCTGCAAAAGCTGCATACATAAGTTACGATTAACTTTTTGGAAGTAATAGGTAAAAATACATATCTACATACATTAAATGTTTAAAAAATCAGTGTCATAAAGTGGACCACGTTTAAAACTCTGTTTAAATTGTCGGTAGTACTGTAGTATTTTTATTGCCCATTTGTTACTATTTAAAGTTTGGAGGAAATCAATGAAATGTAAATGAGTTTCAACATTTTTAATGGGGTACCTTACAAAATGAGAAGCCTATAAAAGCAAAACTACCTTGATATTTTTATCAGTTTTAGTTACGTTGCTTAAAGAAGTAGGTGTCAGTAGAATTAAAAAAATTATTTCAAAATGTCTGAGCGCTCCAATTAAGAATATGGGGACATTATGTTCATTTACGGAGAGTGTCACGGAGATGCATGAGCCGTGCGAGCGTTTATCATCAGGGACATCCTCATCGACAGACACGTAGCAGGAGAGAATTAGGGAAACTGGCAGCGATTATCGGCGCATGATTTGCTTTTACTCTGCTTGCTATAACGCTGCCAGATCGATGAAAGAATACTGCAAGCAGTTAAAAATGATCCATCAATCAACGACGCTTGTCTCTGCAGTTTAACAACTCTACTTGGAAAGTTTGGAGTATTTTAAAAGTAGAACGCTTCCATGCCTACCATCACACACCAGTACAGGAGCTGCTACCCATTGATTTCCCCAAAAGGATGGAGCTGTGCAATTAGCTCCTTGAATGACAAATAGAGGACGAGAATTTTTTCAACAACATTCTGTGGACGGATAAGTTCTAATTTACCAGTGACGGTATCACAAACTTCCATATCCTACATACGTTGGCTGAGAGCAAACAAACTAGAAGAGCGGAATCATTTCAGCACAGACTCAGCGTCAATTTATGAACAGGTGTGATTGGTGACTATTTGATTGGATCTATTAGACTTCCGTCTACTTTAAATAGCTATAATTACTTAAATTTCTTAACAAATGATCTTCAGGACTTGTTGGATCATATTCCACTGGTACCATTGGCTTCCAACACGATGGTGCTCCAGCTCATTATGGGCGACAAATCACAAATTGGTTAAATTCCAATTATAACAATCGCTGGATCGGTAGAAATGGACTGTTCACTTGCGTGATAATAATAACAGTCTTGATGATGATAATTGACTAACTTTATTTTCAATGTTTCTTAAAATATATACCCAAAAAATGCTTATTCTACATAAAATTATTCACACGAAAATTGTTCAAGTTATAGGAATTTATTCGCACGGAAGGTGCTTATGCTACAGAAAAGTTAAATAAAGTTAAATGCGTAACATAACGCCAAGCATGTCCGGTCGCGTTTATGTTTTGTCTAGCCCGTAAACAATTTCTACCTTTAAGGTAAATTGAGTATTTACTGGGTAGATTAAATATTCTCGGGCCCCAAATTCAATTCTACTTCGAATTTATTGTTTTTGCTGCTCTGTATCTTCGTAGCCTTAGTTGCGCAGGTCTTGTTGTAAATGAGATATGCGACGATGGCAATTATGATGATCGTCGTTGAATAACTGATGACGTATTGGTGAACATCATGTTGAGATATTGTGGCCGAAGGAAGACTGAGGGATTTTTTGTGATTATTGATCGCTTCTTTAATGTCCTCGAGGTCTCGCCTTGTTGATGGTTCAAAATTTATGCGAACTGATGAGATGTTACGGTCTGATGCCTTGAAGATTTGAGCGCTTAAGTTAAGCGCGGGCGAAAATGTATTGTGGATTCGGTTGACGTGCGTTCGATATGCCGTGATGATGGTTGCCTCTTGTTTTATACTGCATCGTGACTGCAACCTTAAAATGCCTTCTTCCTTGATTGTTTGGCTATATACTCTTTCGCCGCATACGATGTCCAACGTTTCCTCCTTATCAAATGAGTATAGCCAAGTGTTTTCCTCATGTAGCTGTATCCAGTATTTCCCGGGGCTTCTCGTACGGACATCGCAGTCTGGTGATACTTTATCCTGGTGAGTGAGCATATTTATTTCGCAGCTACTTATGTTCGAGTATCTGGTATAGATGGGATGGTGCTGCCGACAGATTTGATACCTTCCCGGTAGAGCCTTGCAAGCATTTAACTCTATCTTCGTAATAGGGTAATAATGATCCCTGTGCAAGTTAACGATTATGTACTCGCTTGATGGTTGGATATAGATGAAGGATCCCTTGTGCCTTGTGGGCAGAGGAACCATTCTGAACAGCTGAAAGTTTTCTGTTGCTATCAGTGGGATTCTTATTTTAAAGATAACTGCCGATTCTACTGTCCTCGTCGTTACTTCCATCAATCTGTATAGGTGCATGGTGGAGTCGGTGCTTCCTTCTTCTGGTATACCTAAGTTGTGGGGTATTCTTTCTCTAAATTTTCTTAATAGCGATCTTAGTTGTGCCGGAGTTATGATGAGAGAATTGAACCGAGCGTGCTGGACATCCATAATCGATTCAATGATCGCCTCCTGTGTTTCTTGAAACTCTGTCATGATAAGCAGTGCTTGGAAGGATATCGACAAAAATGAGTTCAGGAAATTCTGCATTTCGGTTAAATTCAGGGAAATGGCGGAGAGACTGGACAGCTGATCGCTGACTGCTGCGAACTGGCCATTGATTTCCTCTTGAGTTTTTTTTATTACGCTTATAGTTGAATCCGCTATTGATGTTTGGTTCTTCAATAGTTCGATCAGATGATTTTCATTCGTTTTTACTGTTTGAATATCTTTTTCATATTGCCGCGCAAATTCTGCGTCCAGTATTCCAAACAGAGATCGTCCTAAGCTACCAACTATGTCAAACGGAGATCTTCGAACTCTTCTACTGTCACTATTTAGTAGTTTGTTGTTTTGATCTATTGTTGCAAGTCTGTTTTTGAACTGTTGTACTGTGGTTCTGCACGTTGTCTCAAGTCTCCTCTTCACTGCAAGCTCGCATATGTTGTGAAGATTGTCGATGATTTTAACTATGTTCTCATTACTTTTCCAATAGTTTTCCAAGTCGAAATAGCTAATGATGTCCCATTCGCTGTTGCTCATCCTAACTTGATCGATTTCTTCAAAGTATATGCCAGGGTGATCTGACAATGGAGTTGTTTTAACGATTTCCTCGCAGAGTATTAGTGGGATGAAGAGAGTTGCGAACATGACCATCGATATGTAGGTTGCTGGTCTGATTCTCATTTTCCCTTTCCTTTCCTTCTTCGCGGAGTCGTCTTTCTCTGTTGATGATGCTCTGATTTTTCGTTTGCTCCTTTTGTTCGGGATCTTTGTAAGGCCACTGTCACTTATTGGTGCCTTCTGAAGTTCCTCCTTCAATTTCTCCAAATCCTTGTTAACGGGAAGAGGGCAAATTTTACTTATTGGTCGCTTCAATGTTGTATTCCTTGTCTTCAATGTGACTACACGGATCAGGCCATCCTTACCCGGATGTGTTTCGATTATTTTCCCCAACGCCCACTTCAGGGGTGGCAGCTGTTCGTCTTTTATTGAGACTATATCATTCACGTTGACATTTTTTATTGGGTTCTTCCATTTGGGTCGTTGTTGTAACTGAGACAGATATTGCTGATTCCATTTACTCCAGAAGTCCTGTTTTAATCTTTGGAGGTAGTGCCATCTATCGAGGTGTGCTATGTTTTGGTTGAGAAGTGACGATTCCGGCGGTGCTAATATCGCTTCTCCAATTAAAAAGTGTCCCGGTGTCAGGATTCCCAATTCGTCAGTATTGGATTGTAATGGGCACAGTGGTCGTGAATCTAAACATGCTTCTATTTGGCTAAGCAATGTCGTCAATTCCTCAAACGTAAGTAGTGCATCAGATGTTACTCGCTTCAAGTGGAATTTAACGGACTTAACGCCAGCCTCCCATAGTCCTCCGAAATGTGGTGACCCTGGAGGGATGAAATGCCACTGAGTGCCCTGACTCGCTAGTTCGTCGCCCAATTCTTTGTTCCATTCCTTTTGACTCAACTTGACCTCTGTTAAGAGCAGTTTGTTTGCTGCTATAAAGTTGGTGCCGCAATCGCTGTATAGGTTTCTGCATAGTCCTCTTCTGGATGTAAATCGTTTATAAGACGCAATGAAGGCCTTAGCAGTCAGATCAGACACCAGTTCTAAGTGTATCGCCTTGCTTGCCATACAAACGAATACGGCGATATAACCCTTAAATGTTTTACTGCACCTGCCTTTCCATGCTTTTATGTTCACTGGCCCAGCATAATTTACTCCAGAATTCAAAAAGGCTCGGCTGGGTTGAATCCTAACAGCAGGTAAGTTTCCCATTAGTTGTTCTCCAGGTTTTGCTGTATAGCGATAACATTTCACACAATTGTGGATGTGGCGTGAAACTAACGTTTTTGCTTTTAGTATCCAGTATTCTCGCCTTATGTGTGCTAAAGTCAACAATACTCCTCCGTGCAGTGTTGTTTTGTGAGCTGCATCTACGATCAGGCCTGCCAGTGGGTTGTTGTGTGGTAGGATAATTGGGTGTTTTTCCTCAAATCTCAGGGAGGAATTTTCTAGTCTTCCACCGACCCGAACGATTCTGTCTTCATCGATAAAAGGGTTTAAGGAGAGAAGTGTACTTTCCCGCGAAAGGGGTTTCTCTTGCTGTAATGCACGTATTTCTTCAGAGAATGTTACATTTTGAACAATTTTAATTAATGCTTTCTTAGCGTAACTCAATTCGTAGGCATGTAGTGGTTCGCACCTGGTATTCGTCTTCCTTGTCCATCTTAGACAGTATGCCACGACCCGGGTCAACTTTCTTAGTGTAGAGAATCTAAGTAGCAACTCTTGTTGAAAGTATAATCCGGAATCTACTGCTGGTAAGGAGACTATGCCGCTTCTTTCGAGGTCCGTTGTGGATATTAATGTTGGAGCTCTCCGGATTCCCGTATGATGGAGCCAAGGTGGTCCTTTCCACCAAAGAGAGTGATTGAGCAACTGGGATGGAGTCACCCCTCGGGAGGCACAATCGGCTGGATTTTCGTTTGATTTTACATGATACCACTTTTCCCTTGAAATTTTCGTTTGTATTTCCGTAACTCGATTTGATACAAATGCTTTCCATTTTGACGCATCACCTTTGATCCATGCTAGTGTTATCATTGAATCTGTATAAGCGAAGGTATTCATGTAACTCTCTCGTAAAGATCGTCTTATAGTATCAATGAGTCTCGATAGAAGTAATGCCCCACATAGTTCCAGACGGGGTAAGGTTATCTGTTGTTGCCGGATTGGCTTTACCCTCGTCTTTGCAGCAACGAGTGACACTGTCAATTCACCAATCTCTGATATAGTTTTAATGTATACTACGGCAGAGTATCTCTTCATGGATGCGTCGCAAAACCCATGTAATTCGCTTTTAGTTAACTTTGATGTGTGCAGCCACCGTGGTATTCGTACTCCTTCTAGTTTTTGTAGTTCTTCCTTTAGCTTCTTCCATTCTAATTGAATTTCCACTGGGAGTTCTGCGTCCCATGTCAATTCCTTAAGCCAAAGCTCTTGGAACATGTTTTTAATCGTAATGGTTACTGGTGACACCTATCCTAAGGGATCGTAGATTTTGGATGCTTCTGATAAGAACACTCTCTTCGTCAGTTTCGGTTGATCTTGTGGTAGCATGATTTTCAACCGAAATTCATCAGCATACGGATCCCAGTAGATGCCAAGTGTCGTTACACATTTGTCTGCTTTCAGTTCAATCGATTGACCTTGTGCGGGATCACATTGAACCGTCTTCACTAATTGAGGATGATTTGCGGACCATTTGCGCAAGTTGAAGCCTGCGCATTTGAATACCTTCAGTAATTGCTGCTGAGTTTTTATGGCGTCTTCAAGGTCGTCAGTTCCCGATAGCATATCGTCCACATAGAAGTCGCTTAGTATGACGTTTGATGCTAGGGGATAAGCTTCTCTTTCGTCTAGAGCAAGCTGTTGAATCGTTCTAACTGCTAGGTACGGCGCTGCTGTTGTCCCATACGTGACTGTGGTCAGTTTGTATTCCTTGATTGGGTCCTGAACGTTCCATCTCCACAGAATGCGTTGAAGTTCTTGGTCATCTTCGTGGATTTGAATCTGCCGGTACATCTTTTCAATATCGGCAGCGAAGGCATACTTGTGCTTACGCCACCTCAGTGGAATTGACAGCAAATCTTCTTGGAGTTTTGGGCCGGCATGCATTTTCTCGTTTAAGCTTAGTCCTGTAGTCGTTTTTGCAGAGGCATCAAAAACCACTCGAGTCGTTCTTGAGTTGTTATCGTCCTTGTAGACCGCATGATGAGGCATGTAGTAGCCATTCGGTGACTTTGTGGTTACCGAGATCATATGTTTCAGATCCAGGTACTCACTCATGAAGGTCTTATACTCCTTCTCAAAATTCTTGTCGCTTTTAAATTTGTTTTCAATTTGCAGGAATCGAGCCATGGCTGCTCCTCTCGAGAATCCAAGCTCCTTACTGTTGGATTTGAATGGCAGTCGTACGATATATCGCCCGTCTTCTTTTCGTTGATGCGTTTGTTTGAAGAGTGTTTCACAATAATCATCTCCATTTTGTTGTTCGATTTCGCCTTGAATTTCCTCAACTTCCCAAAATCTTGTCAATGATTTTTGTATGTCCACTTGTGATATTAAAGAAGTTAGTACGCCTACTTCACACTCGGTTTTATTAATTCTGCCAGAGATCACCCATCCTAATTGCGTCTGCTGGGCGACTGGGCATCCTGGTTGTCCCTTGATGACGCCTTCTTGAATAATGTCCGAATAGACGTCTGCTCCAAGAATCAAGTCAATCTTTCCTGGGACATGACATTTAGGATCTGCTAGAGTGATTGCGTTTAAATGTTCCCATTCGGTGATATCCCATCGTTGCATCGGAAGTTGCTTTGTCAGTTTCGGAAGAATTAATGCCTTTGTCTTGAATTCTACCCTTGACTCGAATATGGGCCTGAAGGTAGCATTCGTGAAACCTCTACATGTCTCGCTCGTAATGCCGATTCCATTGATGGTTACTTCAGTCCTGATCTTTTGTAACTTCAATAGTTGTACTGCCTTCTCCGTTATAAAGGTGCACTGCGATCCTTGATCTAATAGTGCTCTCAGTGTTATGAATGATCCATTAGCAGCTTCAACATCAATTAATACCGTCGCTAGTAGGACGCTATCTAGTTTGGTGCCAAGATGACTATGTGCTATCAACGGCTGCGTTTGTGCCCCCTCCGGACTGTACTTTTTAGTTGATGTCTCTTGTTCTACCTCGTGCAAGAGCGAATGGTGTTTTTTGTTGCACGTTCTGCACAGCATTTTGCTTGAACATTTGTGTGCCATGTGACCGCTCCGTAGACAATTATAGCATAATTGGTCCTTTTGGACCAGCTGTCGTCGACCTTGAATCGGCATCTGGATGAATTTCTGGCATTTGTGAAGACTATGCTCCGAGTTGCATAAGATGCATTTCAAGCTCGTCGATGTTGAAAAGGACTTCACTGTGCCCTTTTCCTCTTTGCTTACTTTTTTGCCTTTCGGCTCTTCGGTTGCTGCTAGTGCATTGTGCCTTAAATTCAGAAACGATAGAAAGTCCGTTAGCTTCTGAACCTTCCGCGGCGAACTCAATGCTTGTTCATAAAGTTTTCGTGTTTCCTTATCCAACTTCTGCATCAGTAGGTGTATAATAATCGGATCCCAGCTTTTCGTTTCGATGCCTAAGTTATCGACTGCATGCAAACACTCTATGGTTGTACCATGAATACTTCTTATGGCCGACGCAGATTCATGAGTTATGTTTGGTAATAAAAACAGTGCTTCTAGTTGTGCTGATACAATGATACGTTCATTGTCATATCTTTGGAGCAGTATTTCCCATGCTGTCAAATAATTTTCATCACTTATTTGAAGATGGCGTATGGTGCTGCTTGCTTCTCCAACAACGTAAGACTTGAGGTACTGCATCTTCCTTGCAGAACTAAGTCCTTCATCGTTGTGTATCGCACTTACGAATATATCGTGAAACGTCTTCCAAGTCTTAAAGCATCCGCTGAAGTGAGGAATACTAAGAGCCGGTAGTTTTAAATTTTGGCCGCGACTGTGCGTTGCTGTTGTCTGGCCAGCGGGGTGCATACCTTGACATCTTTCTCTGATGAGTACCGTGATCTCCTCATACCGCTCTTCCAATTTATAAAATTCGTCACTTGACAAATATTCGTTCTCATCTGCACTTCTGCTGTACATGATGATGTCGTCGTGGGTCTTGAGAACTTCTTCCCAGTATCTTGAAATACATTCCAACTTTTGGTTGAAGTATATCTCTGAATGCGTCTCTGCAAGATCCATTCTAGCTGCTTCTATTTTTGAACTTAGTGTGTTCATCTTTAACGACTGCCTTTTGTACCGGTAGAGTTGTTGATCATCTACGTCCTCAGTTCCATTCTTGGTGCTGGTGTCGCTGTCTTTGTTGCTGGTAGTGGCGCTGCCCCTCTTACTCGGTGTTATGTCGTCTTCTGTCGGTTTCTCACCATCCGAAGCATATAGTGATTCGAATGTTGATTTTACCACCGCATAAAATTCTGTCGATTTCTCGAAGAATTGTTTTTCGAAGTATGGGTGATTCGGATAGGTTTCCTTATAACCTGTAATCACCTCGTGCCTGATTGAAAAGGTGCTCCAAAGTCCTCTTAACTTCTCCAACCTTTCCTCGGTGTAGCTGCGTGTCTTCCTGATCTCGGGATCCTTCTTGAAGTTGGTGTAAATCCTCTTGATATCTTCGTATATCGTCTGCTGGAGATCTGTGAGCTCGTTCAAGGCCTCCATAGTTGATATCTTATATCGTTGATTTCTTTCTTACTTTGACTCGACGGACCAATGTTCACTTGCGTGATAATAATAACAGTCTTGATGATGATAATTGACTAACTTTATTTTCAATGTTTCTTAAAATATATACCCAAAAATGCTTATTCTACATAAAATTATTCACACGAAAATTGTTCAAGTTATAGGAATTTATTCGCACGGAAGGTGCTTATGCTACAGAAAAGTTAAATTAAGTTAAATGCGTAACATAACGCCAACCATGTCCGGTCGCGTTTATGTTTTGTCTAGCCCGTAAACAATTTCTACCTTTAAGGTAAATTGAGTATTTACTGGGTAGATTAAACATGGACCGATACATTGGCCTGCTAGATCGCCTGATCTTACTGTTGATTTCTTTGTATGGGGACGGATGAAGGATCTTATCTATGCAAGAGCAGTAGAACACTGGAAGATCTAAATGCCAGGATCGAAGCGGCAGCAAGCAATAGAAGTAAGGCAGCAGTTGAGGAATATGAATACCAAGAGAACACTCGCAAAACGAGCTTTAGCATACATTCAAAATAAACATTTTGAACATTTATTATAATAAACAAAATTAAAATAAAATATAAAAACTATCATAAATTGTTTCAGTTCAAGCAATGAGTGTAGTAATATGTTCTTCTAACTACTTCCAAAATGTTAATCGTAACTCATACATATGTGTGTATGCAGCTTTTGTAGGTAATATACGGTTTATAAAAAAATAAAATTAAGGTGACATCTTTATAATGGGATTTTCTGAGAAAAACTATATTGATCATTGAATTTTAAGGGTTGACGTAGAAACAATTTGTGTTTTCAAGTAAATATCTCAAGATTGGGTGCTGTTACAATTTAGACTGTTACTTCAAATGAAAGGTAATTCGATTCCTTAAAAAACGAGCTGTAATACTTTGCCTTGTGATTATTGGTTTTCAAGATCAAACGTTTCAGCTGAGTGAGGGTACCGGTCAAAAACACTGTATCTCCACTGATATTAAAAATTGACCTACCCTGTTAAACAATTTTTTTCTTAAAATATATCAAGGAATAACCCCTTACTAGGTGGCACACGGGGAACCAATCACACTGTATAAACGAATTTTCAGAACTTGTGAGGGACTGACTACCCAGAACTGTGAAAATATCGACCGGTTTTCTGAGAGAAAAAAATTGACTAGTTGGGGTTGGGGTGTTTTAAGATAGAATTCTGTTTGCCCCCCAAAGAGTTCTATCCATAACAACTTATGAATATTTACGCTAACTGTTAAGGAAAAGAAGAAATACCGCATTGAAATTTAAAATTTTTAAGTCAGTGAAAAAAAAAAAACGTTTTTCCTGTAAGGGTTGGGGTAGTTCTGGTTAGAGTTCCGTTTGCCCCCTAAAAAGTTCTATCGATAATACCTTATGAACATTTACGGTAACTGTTAAGGAAAAGAAGAAATACTGCATTGAAATTTAAAATTTTTAAGTCAGTGAAAAAAAAAACGTTTTTCCTGTAAGGGTTGGGGTAGTTCTGGCTAGAGTTCCGTTTGCCCCCCAAAGAGTTCTATCAATAACACATTATGAACATTTACGCTAACTGTTAAGGAAAAGAAGTTATAGTGCATTGAAATTTAGAATTTTTCAGTCAGGGGAAAAAGAACTTTTTTCCTGTAAGGGTTGGGGTAGTTCTGGTTAGAGTTCCGTTTGCCCCCCAAAGAGTTCTATCGATAACACCTTATGAACATTTGCTCTAAACCTAAAGGGAAAGAAGTTATAGCGCATTGAAATTTCACTTTTGTGAAGTTTGCCCCCCAACTTTCTTACGATATTTTACTGCTTTAATCAACGGAACTATTTCCGAGAATGCTCTACAACTATAAAACTATGTGGGGGCAAACACAACTCTCAATTTTTTTTCAAATTTGCAACAAGTGGGGCCAACTTCACACACGTCATATAATCAAGTAATGCTTTCAATTGTACCAACTCTTCGATGTGATATATTAGTTTTTTAAATTCAAATTTAAATTCAAATTCTTTTTATTTTGCATATTAGGCAAAAATGTGTAAGATCCAGTGTTTCTTATAAAGTTACTTTAGAGCTATTGAGTATCTGTACCCATTTCAACTAATGTTTTTCATATTTGGTCGTAAGACGTCGGAGTTAGTGTAATTAGCATATAAGATTAAGGAAATACAGCAAAGTGAAGTTATAAATACAACTTAAGACTATTCTTAAAACTAGAAATAACCTAAGACTAAATATGAACTAATTAGCTAAATAATCCTGAGGTTAGTGGATTTTCCGATATCGAACTTCGTTCAACAAATTTTTGATGAATGATGTCCATCTTGTCCTTTATTTTTGAAATATTTGCAATTTCATTAAGTTTCGGCGTGGAGAAATACCAGGGTGGGTTTAGCAATAATTTGCGGACTTTATTTTGGACAATTTGCAATTTTTTGATATGGCAATTTGAGATATCATGCCAATATGTAATGGAAGGCCATACAAAAATTAACAACGATTTACCTGCTGGTAAATACTTTTTGCACAGACTGTCATTACGCCACCACCAGACTGATATCGATACTCACCACGAAATCTAAGATCAAAAGGTGGATATCCGTGAAGGATAGGTGACAAGGAGAGTGACAAGCAGAAATCAAGGAGTCGTATTTTTTAGTTTCCGACCAGGAAGGTCATACAAAAAGTAATTTTTTTGAGTGAGTGCTGCAACCAGTCAACCTAGTCTTGACCGTTTCTTTTGTCCCCAAGTAGTGCGGGGGACGAAAAAGAAAAAAAAAACCCAACGGACGTGCGCGCTGGGAGGATCCTGGGATCCATCAGTGGACATCGGAGACCGCAATTCCCGCCTGCAAGGAGGTCCATTTTGAGGAATCCTAATAGGATATTTAACGGTACGCTTTGGTTGTTCAACATAACATATTGTTTCCAAAACCTAGAAAAATAAAGACCGATTGGCCAACTTTATAATGAAAACCAGGAAACTTTTTCTTGAGTAGCTTAAATGTCCTTTTTTTTTTTTTTTTTGTTTTGTGTGCCGTACCATGTGTTTTCCGTGAGTGAAATTTTTTTTTTATGTTAGGCTAAGCGAGCCACGGCAGTTTTGCCTTGCCTTGCCGTGTCCATGCTACATCCATGGAGCCCCGAAGGCCTCCTTTGTGCAAGTTTTCCCTGTAGGTTTTATCGCGTGTTAGGCGTAATGAAGATCGGTGGCATCCGAGGGCCCCCTTCTGGTAGCCGCATGGAAAATGCGTGGTTTGTATGGGAACGAATCGCCCAAAAAGGATTCATGTGTTTTTTTTTTGTTGTGTCGTGAGTGATATACCCTAAGACCCTTTCCGCGATTAATTTGGTGTGCCACATAGGAATTTTGGGCCAGATAAAAATTATCCATTTTCGCATGCAATGCATGTATGAGCTCCGTGCTTCGACCACGGAGCCCCCCAAAGCCTTTTTTTTTTTTGGGGGTTGAAAATAAAATCTAGTGGCGAGGTTAAGTATAGAAAGTCCCCCTTGGCGGTGGAAATTATGACATTGTTGCTTAAATGATCGACATTTGAAGGCAGTTTCGACTCGGAAATTATATGAAACACGCGGTGGCGAAAAAGTGTTCTTACCGTTACGTTAGCGGTATTTGATAGGAAAAGAAACGGGTTCTTTTCTGTTGGTACCGTTAAGTTTTCAACGCGGTGTGGGTGACGCGTAACCGCGTGGGTACAATTTCTCCGACCATTTGCCCTTTTCATATTTTATTTTGTCGGTGCAAATTCTTTTTTTCAGCGGTCGTTAGAATTGTAAGAATGTGCCCCGTCGAGAACAGCAATTTTTTTTTGTTGAATACCAAAAAGCACGGGAGGACTTTGGAATACGACGGGAAGCGGACGTGTTGGATCGCAAAATTACACACCGGAGCCGACGTGAATTTACTAGTCTGTTAGTTTTTTTTTAATATTTCAGAGCAGTAGATCCTGGCAGGGAAGGGGGATGCCAAAGGTTTGTCGGAAATTCGCCTACGCCGCTGATTATCCGAAACTAAACGCTTGTGCCACGAGACGAAGCCAAAAATATGGTAATTGTTCGTTTACTAGGAAAATTCGAGATGGAGAAGTTTTTGCTTTTCTTCGGTTAGTTCTTTTTCCTGTGCGGGGAAAGTATAGTCGGTGCATGGTTCAGTCAAATGGGAAAAATTCGCCTACGTCGCAGAATCGTCCTCAAAATATACGCCTGTGCCACGAGGCGAATCCAAAAAAAAAATACCGTAATTTTTCGTTTACAAGTAAATTTGTTATGAAGAAGTCTTGGCTATTCTTCGCTTTTTTTTTTGTTTCTCTTCTTTCGCATAGAAAAAATATATTCGGTGTACGGTTCAGACGTATAGGAAGTCCTATAAGAGGGGCGTCCTATCTCCGGTTTTGTTTTGACGCTGAAACCAATTTTTTTTGTGTGGGATATAGACCGCAAGGAAAAGTGATCAAATCGATGTTGCGCAATTCTCGCCTATATATTGCATAAATACTTTTGGGTCGAACTTCGTCTTCGAGAAGACTTAGTTTTTTTTATCTTTCTGTGGTACTCGCGTGGCTACGGGGTCTATCATCATCCCTTGACGATGAAATACCACCAACCCCTTTCATACATGCGTGTTCAGTATGCTAATAGTATATTAGTGGAGATCGCACCTCGTCTGTCCTTCTACCACGAAAGAATCTTAAAAGCGTGTACATATCTATATATATATATGTATAGTTATATATATATATATATATGCATATATGCAAACTTACCAAAACCACAATAACATCTATATGGTTACTGCCTTGGCCTTCCCGCCGAAAGTCTCCATCTTTGTACTCTCCGCCTTCATTTCCTTTACCATCTCTACCAATCCTTTTCCTAGTCTGACTTCCTACTTTACTTCTTCCTATACCTACCCAGCCCGCTGAGGATAGAGTACGGACTTCTCAAACCGTACTTCTCAGCCCATATCATGCATAATATATACGATGTCTATGGATACAGGTAGCCCCCCACGCCCCTTCCGACGAGCTACGCACGTGCTATATGCTAGATGCACGCTACCTTCAGGCAATCCATAGAGCATAAGTCACCCAATTGTGACTTTGTCAATTGTCGTAGCCGGTCTATATGACTTGGACCGTCTTGAGCAAGTAGTGATGGAGACTAACTCCCTCTATTTGTTTCAAGGCGGAACACCAGTTAACATACACTCGTGGCGACGATAATTACTTCGATTACAGCAATGTAATTTGGAAACATTGATATAAGATAGCGAGAATGATTGTTGTATTGCGAAATGCATGTTGAAGGTGAATTGTGGGTTAATTTAATGGTGGCAGAGTAATGATGTTCAAAGTTAGATCAAGCATCCGAGACATTACTGGTATTTTGTATTTTGAATCGGTGTGCAAAAGAAGATCGGAAGGTTTGTTTATTTCATTTTAGATGGAGACCGAAGCATTGTACATGTTAACACTCAGCTATTGAAGGAGTGTGACCTTAACGTGCAGCTGTTAGCTCGTATCAGAGACTAATCGAAACGAATGTGATAAACCACCTACATCCAGGAATTCGTATCCGCACAGCCAAACACTACATGGCCACCCACTTCTCCAAAAATCTTTGAGCGATGCATATTATACTCATCCACCAGATCTATCCAATAATTATTGATGATGTCAAGTCTGCAAAAAAAAATTAATTCTTGTCCACAGGTTGGTCCTTTATTTTCACGACGATTCTCCTCAAATCACGAAGCTTACGAAACTCTGATATACTACTTCTTAAGTTCGACTCTATTTCAAAATTTTAAACAAAGGGTAAATGTCTTTTCGATATATTGAGTCTTGACCCTAATGAGACAGATGCAAAAGTTTAAGTTCTTACTTCGTTATCTCTCGTAAGTTATATACTCCATAGCCAAAAAGAAGTTTAGGTGCAAAATTTCATTTTGCGAGTTTCGTGAATTTTGCAGAATGCCTAGATATCTCTCGCCTGTCAACATCTATTATTATTGCAGCTAGTAAAAAAAATAAAAAAAAAAATAAAGGAAAAAATACACCTCTTAAACTTTACCGCGATAGGTCGCATAATTACATACGCCCGTATAGTTGATATCTACTAAGAAATTGATCTCCCTTCATCTTGGTTCAACTCTGGAAAATATAATCACTTAAAGGAAGTTGTGTCGATGGGTATATTTACAAACAGATTACGGTTCATAATGCAACTAATCTTCACACTTTTTCCTGGAAATTATGGGTACCAGAAGAATTGACCGCTAATCTCATTGTTAATGCACACGATCCGCCTGTAGCCGCTCATGGTGGAATTAAGAAAACTTTGGATAGATTACGCTCAAAATATTACTGGCCACGTATGACTATACAAGTTAAAGAATACATCGGAAAATGCGATGTCTGTAAACAGTCCAAAGCTCCTAATATTGTATTACGATCACCAATGAAGTCTCAAATAACTCCTTAAAGACCTTGGCAAAGGATTTACATGGATTTGATGGGTCCATACCCACGTTCGAAACTAGGTAATACTAATTTGCTGATCGTATTGGACCAATTTACAAAATACGTCCTACTAAAACCCATCCGTAACGCAACCACCCGTCCCATTATAAATTATTTGAAATCGGAAGTATTTCACGTTTACGGAGTACCCGAACACATTTTCACCGACAATGGTGTACAATTTACTTCACGTGATTTTGCATCCCTTATGTCGACTTACGGAGTAATACATACCACTACGGCAGTATATTCTCCTCAGGCAAATGCCTCAGAACGAGTGAATCGCTCCATCTTGGCAGCAATCCGGTCATATTTGGGAAACAAACACAATGAATGGGACGTATATATCAGTGAAATCGCTTGTGCCCTTCGGACTACGACTCACGAAGCAACCGGACACTCGCCTTATTATTTAAATTTTGGCGAGAATATGATCTAGCATGGATCAGCATATCCACTCTTGGAGAAGCTACAAAGCCTCCAAGCTGAACATGCCCATTGTTTGTCTATGCCAGATCATTTACAGTTAGTGAGGGAGGATGTTCGTAATAAATTAGTCGAAACGCATCGGAAATACGCGTCGCGCTATAATTTGAAGTCTCGCGAAACTAATTTCGTACCCGGACAAGAAATCTTTCGACGAAACTTTGCCCAGAGCGATGCATCGAAAAATTTCAACGCGAAACTAGCGAAGAAATTCTTAAAATGCCGTGTTATCCGGAAATTAGGCAACTCTATGTATGCCATAGAGGATCCTTCGGGTAAATTCCTCGGGAACTTTCACGCAAAAGATCTCCGTCAATAAATGGTCGATAACCAAGTTCAGAATTGTGTCGGTCTTAACTTTATACACTAAACAATACAGAGATTAATTACGCGTTTCTGTAAAATTAAAATAACCGCGCGCGGCTCCTGCAAGCATAACAAACGAATTCGAGGATATATCTAACGAAACTCACTTTATTATCACATAATCGTTACGACAATATACATATTAAAACTATCAAGGAGTTAATATATCATACCATGCTAATCTTAAAAATCTAAAGGAAAGCCGGAAACGATATAAAATATACTATCCGATACCCTCGCCGTATCCTGCTGAGGTTCGCAACATAGATCTGTAAAAGAAAAATTCCTTTGCAGGGTAAGAGTTTTTAAATTATAATAAATTTAGACATACCTAATGTCCAGAACCCCAACGTCGTTATATTTCCACCGGGATCGTATATTTTCTTGTCACGGAGCGAGGAAACAAGTCGTCGGTTGTAAACAATCAAAACGCGCGACACTATCCCGAAACAAATCAATGTTGCTGTAAGGATCCGAAGAAACCGACATCTCACAGCAGCAATGATCAACGATATTAAACAAATTCAATCCTTACGAGATTGATAAACGAACTAATTATAGGCAAACAATTTAAAAGTTGTTTACCAACAAGTTGTTTGCCTATGGTTAATGACAATTCTCAAATGAAAGTCAGATTGACGTTTCATTTTATACACCACGATCATTAGTGACCTGAGAGTATAAAATGAAATGGAGGTGACAAAAGTTTCTTATTATGAGGCGAATAATTTTTCTTTTTGGATCTTGCTATCGCGATTATTTTTAAACATAGAATGGCAAAACGGGTTGAATAATACTTAATGTAACGAAGCAAGTAGGAACAACTGAGTTCTGGTATTTAATTGAATATGCAATGGCCAAACTTTAATAACAACTAACGTAAATCGAAGAGTATTAAATAAAAACACTAGTAAAGTAACGTAAATAACCCATAAATGAACGAAATACCTTTTATTGCCATTTCGCTAATAAAGTAGTATTCTTACTTACACACTTTGCTTGCTCGAATACGCCAACCAAACACACTATAAAATTTCATTAAATGTGATCCTTTTGTTTTTTTTGTTTCATGTTTAGTAGTACCTTGAAGAACTAGAATATCTACGTCTAATAATAATATATCTACTTATATCTAGATAATCCTATTAAAATATTTGTAAGCAAATTTGAATTAAGAAATTTACCATTTAAATTATGAAAAAAAATTAATTGGAAATTTGTTTTACTTGTTACATTTTGCCGAATTGATTTATAGTAAAGTAAGAAGTAAATTACTAAATTCACCTAAGATACTGAAGGATAACAAACGATAATTGATAGTAAATTAATTATAATTAACGTTTTTCCTGTAAGGGTTGGGGTAGTTCTGGCTAGAGTTCCGTTTGCCCCCCAAAGAGTTCTATCAATAACACATTATGAACATTTACGCTAACTGTTAAGGAAAAGAAGTTATAGTGCATTGAAATTTAGAATTTTTCAGTCAGTGAAAAAAGAACTTTTTTCCTGTAAGGGTTGGGGTAGTTCTGGTTAGAGTTCCGTTTGCCCCCCAAAGAGTTCTATCGATAACACCTTATGAACATTTGCTCTAAACCTAAAGGGAAAGAAGTTATAGCGCATTGAAATTTCACTTTTGTGAAGTTTGCCCCCCAACTTTCTTACGATATTTTACTGCTTTAATCAACGGAACTATTTCCGAGAATGCTCTACAACTATAAAACTATGTGGGGGCAAACACAACTCTCAATTTTTTTTCAAATTTGCAACAAGTGGGGCCAACTTCACACACGTCATATAATCAAGTAATGCTTTCAATTGTACCAACTCTTCGATGTGATATATTAGTTTTTTAAATTCAAATTTAAATTCAAATTTTTTTTTATTTTGCATATTAGGCAAAAATGTGTAAGATCCAGTGTTTCTTATAAAGTTACTTTAGAGCTATTGAGTATCTGTACCCATTTCAACTAATGTTTTTCATATTTGGTCGTAAGACGTTGGAGTTAGTGTAATTAGCATATAAGATTAAGGAAATACAGCAAAGTGAAGTTATAAATACAACTTAAGACTATTCTTAAAACTAGAAATAACCTAAGACTAAATATGAACTAATTAGCTAAATAATCCTGAGGTTAGTGGATTTTCCGATATCGAACTTCGTTCAACAAATTTTTGATGAATGATGTCCATCTTGTCCTTTATTTTTGAAATATTTGCAATTTCATTAAGTTTCGGCGTGGAGAAATACCAGGGTGGGTTTAGCAATAATTTGCGGACTTTATTTTGGACAATTTGCAATTTTTTGATATGGCAATTTGAGATATCATGCCAATATGTAATGGAAGGCCATACAAAAATTAACAACGATTTACCTGCTGGTAAATACTTTTTGCACAGACTGTCATTACGCCACCACCAGACTGATATCGATACTCACCACGAAATCGAAGATCAAAAGGTGGATATCCGTGAAGGATAGGTGACAAGGAGAGTGACAAGCAGAAATCGAGGAGTCGTATTTTTTAGTTTCCGACCAGGAAGGTCATACAAAAAGTAATTTTTTTGAGTGAGTGCTGCAACCAGTCAACCTAGTCTTGACCGTTTCTTTTGTCCCCAAGTAGTGCGGGGGACGAAAAAGAAAAAAAAACCCAACGGACGTGCGCGCTGGGAGGATCCTGGGATCCATCAGTGGACATCGGAGACCGCAATTCCCGCCTGCAAGGAGGTCCATTTTGAGGAATCCTAATAGGATATTTAACGGTACGCTTTGGTTGTTCAACATAACATATTGTTTCCAAAACCTAGAAAAATAAAGACCGATTGGCCAACTTTATAATGAAAACCAGGAAACTTTTTCTTGAGTAGCTTAAATGTCCTTTTTTTTTTTTTTTTGTTTTGTGTGCCGTACCATGTGTTTTCCGTGAGTGAAATTTTTTTTTATGTT
The DNA here is from genome assembly GCA_949128065.1 of Beris chalybata. Classification (NCBI taxonomy): domain Eukaryota; kingdom Metazoa; phylum Arthropoda; class Insecta; order Diptera; family Stratiomyidae; genus Beris; species Beris chalybata. The sequence goes on from OX421895.1 coordinate 53,562,653, forward strand.
AGGCTAAGCGAGCCACGGCAGTTTTGCCTTGCCTTGCCGTGTCCATGCTACATCCATGGAGCCCCGAAGGCCTCCTTTGTGCAAGTTTTCCCTGTAGGTTTTATCGCGTGTTAGGCGTAATGAAGATCGGTGGCATCCGAGGGCCCCCTTCTGGTAGCCGCATGGAAAATGCGTGGTTTGTATGGGAACGAATCGCCCAAAAAGGATTCATGTGTTTTTTTTTTTGTTGTGTCGTGAGTGATAGACCCTAAGACCCTTTCCGCGATTAATTTGGTGTGCCACATAGGAATTTTGGGCCAGATAAAAATTATCCATTTTCGCATGCAATGCATGTATGAGCTCCGTGCTTCGACCACGGAGCCCCCCAAAGCCTTTTTTTTTTTTGGGGTTGAAAATAAAATCTAGTGGCGAGGTTAAGTATAGAAAGTCCCCCTTGGTGGTGGAAATTATGACACTGTTGCTTAAATGATCGACATTTGAAGGCAGTTTCGACTCGGAAATTATATGAAACACGCGGTGGCGAAAAAGTGTTCTTACCGTTACGTTAGCGGTATTTGATAGGAAAAGAAACGGGTTCTTTTCTGTTGGTACCGTTAAGTTTTCAACGCGGTGTGGGTGACGCGTAACCGCGTGGGTACAATTTCTCCGACCATTTGCCCTTTTCATATTTTATTTTGTCGGTGCAAATTCTTTTTTTCAGCGGTCGTTAGAATTGTAAGAATGTGCCCCGTCGAGAACAGCAATTTTTTTTGTTGAATACCAAAAAGCACGGGAGGACTTTGGAATACGACGGGAAGCGGACGTGTTGGATCGCAAAATTACACACCGGAGCCGACGTGAATTTACTAGTCTGTTATTTTTTTTTTTAATATTTCAGAGCAGTAGATCCTGGCAGGGAAGGGGGATGCCAAAGGTTTGTCGGAAATTCGCCTACGCCGCTGATTATCCGAAACTAAACGCTTGTGCCACGAGACGAAGCCAAAAATATGGTAATTGTTCGTTTACTAGGAAAATTCGAGATGGAGAAGTTTTTGCTTTTCTTCGGTTAGTTCTTTTTCCTGTGCGGGGAAAGTATAGTCGGTGCATGGTTCAGTCAAATGGGAAAAAATTCGCCTACGTCGCAGAATCGTCCTCAAAATATACGCCTGTGCCACGAGGCGAAGCCAAAAAAAAATACCGTAATTTTTCGTTTACAAGTAAATTTGTTATGAAGAAGTCTTGGCTATTCTTCGCTTTTTTTTTTGTTTCTCTTCTTTCGCATAGAAAAAATATATTCGGTGTACGGTTCAGACGAATAGGAAGTCCTATAAGAGGGGCGTCCTATCTCCGGTTAGTTTTGACGCTGAAACCAATTTTTTTGTGTGGGACATAGACCGCAAGGAAAAGTGATCAAATCGATGTTGCGCAATTCTCGCCTATATATTGCATAAATACTTTTGGGTCGAACTTCGTCTTCGAGAAGACTTAGTTTTTTTTTATCTTTCTGTGGTACTCGCGTGGCTACGGGGTCTATCATCATCCCTTGACGATGAAATACCACCAACCCCTTTCATACATGCGTGTTCAGTATGCTAATAGTATATTAGTGGAGATCGCACCTCGTCTGTCCTTCTACCACGAAAGAATCTTAAAAGCGTGTACAAATCTATATATATATATATGTATAGTTATATATATATATATGCATGTATGCAAACTTACCAAAACCACAATAACATCTATATGGTTACTGCCTTGGCCTTCCCGCCGAAAGTCTCCATCTTTGTACTCTCCGCCTTCATTTCCTTTACCATCTCTACCAATCCTTTTCCTAGTCTGACTTCCTACTTTACTTCTTCCTATACCTACCCAGCCCGCTGAGGATAGAGTACGGACTTCTCAAACCGTACTTCTCAGCCCATATCGTGCATAATATATACGATGTCTATGGATACAGGTAGCCCCCCACGCCCCTTCCGACGAGCTACGCACGTGCTATATGCTAGATGCACGCTACCTTCAGGCAATCCATAGAGCATAAGTCACCCAATTGTGACTTTGTCAATTGTCGTAGCCGGTCTATATGACTTGGACCGTCTTGAGCAAGTAGTGATGGAGACTAACTCCCTCTATTTGTTTCAAGGCGGAACACCAGTTAACATACACTCGTGGCGACGATAATTACTTCGATTACAGCAATGTAATTTGGAAACATTGATATAAGACAGCGAGAATGATTGTTGTATTGCGAAATGCATGTTGAAGGTGAATTGTGGGTTAATTTAATGGTGGCAGAGTAATGATGTTCAAAGTTAGATCAAGCATCCGAGACATTACTGGTATTTTGTATTTTGAATCGGTGTGCAAAAGAAGATCGGAAGGTTTGTTTATTTCATTTTAGATGGAGACCGAATGAAGCATTGTACATGTTTACACTCAGCTATTGAAGGAGTGTGACCTTAACGTGCAGCTGTTAGCTCGTATCAGAGACTAATCGAAACGAATGTGATAAACCACCTACATCCAGGAATTCATATCCGCACAGCCAAACACTACATGGCCACCCACTTCTCCAAAAATCTTTGAGCGATGCATATTATACTCATCCACCAGATCTATCCAATAATTATTGATGATGTCAAGTCTGCAAAAAAAATTAATTCTTGTCCACAGGTTGGTCCTTTATTTTCACGACGATTCTCCTCAAATCACGAAGCTTACGAAACTCTGATATACTACTTCTTAAGTTCGACTCTATTTCAAAATTTTAAACAAAGGGTAAATGTCTTTTCGATATATTGAGTCTTGACCCTAATGAGACAGATGCAAAAGTTTAAGTTCTTACTTCGTTATCTCTCGTAAGTTATATACTCCATAGCCAAAAAGAAGTTTAGGTGCAAAATTTCATTTTGCGAGTTTCGTGAATTTTGCAGAATGCCTAGATATCTCTCGCCTGTCAACATCTATTATTATTGCAGCTAGTAAAAAAAATAAAAAAAAAAATAAAGGAAAAAATACACCTCTTAAACTTTACCGCGATAGGTCGCATAATTACATACGCCCGTATAGTTGATATCTACTAAGAAATTGATCTCCCTTCATCTTGGTTCAACTCTGGAAAATATAATCACTTAAAGGAAGTTGTGTCGATGGGTATATTTACAAACAGATTACGGTTCATAATGCAACTAATCTTCACACTTTTTCCTGGAAATTATGGGTACCAGAAGAATTGACCGCTAATCTCATTGTTAATGCACACGATCCGCCTGTAGCCGCTCATGGTGGAATTAAGAAAACTTTGGATAGATTACGCTCAAAATATTACTGGCCACGTATGACTATACAAGTTAAAGAATACATCGGAAAATGCGATGTCTGTAAACAGTCCAAAGCTCCTAATATTGTATTACGATCACCAATGAAGTCTCAAATAACTCCTTGTAGACCTTGGCAAAGGATTTACATGGATTTGATGGGTCCATACCCACGTTCGAAACTAGGTAATACTAATTTGCTGATCGTATTGGACCAATTTACAAAATACGTCCTACTAAAACCCATCCGTAACGCAACCACCCGTCCCATTATAAATTATTTGAAATCGGAAGTATTTCACGTTTACGGAGTACCCGAACACATTTTCACCGACAATGGTGTACAATTTACTTCACGTGATTTTGCATCCCTTATGTCGACTTACGGAGTAATACATACCACTACGGCAGTATATTCTCCTCAGGCAAATGCCTCAGAACGAGTGAATCGCTCCATCTTGGCAGCAATCCGGTCATATTTGGGAAACAAACACAATGAATGGGACGTATATATCAGTGAAATCGCTTGTGCCCTTCGGACTACGACTCACGAAGCAACCGGACACTCGCCTTATTATTTAAATTTTGGCGAGAATATGATCCAGCATGGATCAGCATATCCACTCTTGGAGAAGCTACAAAGCCTCCAAGCTGAACATGCCCATTGTTTGTCTATGCCAGATCATTTACAGTTAGTGAGGGAGGATGTTCGTAATAAATTAGTCGAAACGCATCGGAAATACGCGTCGCGCTATAATTTGAAGTCTCGCGAAACTAATTTCGTACCCGGACAAGAAATCTTTCGACGAAACTTTGCCCAGAGCGATGCATCGAAAAATTTCAACGCGAAACTAGCGAAGAAATTCTTAAAATGCCGTGTTATCCGGAAATTAGGCAACTCTATGTATGCCATAGAGGATCCTTCGGGTAAATTCCTCGGGAACTTTCACGCAAAAGATCTCCGTCAATAAATGGTCGATAACCAAGTTCAGAATTGTGTCGGTCTTAACTTTATACACTAAACAATACAGAGATTAATTACGCGTTTCTGTAAAATTAAAATAACCGCGCGCGGCTCCTGCAAGCATAACAAACGAATTCGAGGATATATCTAACGAAACTCACTTTATTATCACATAATCGTTACGACAATATACATATTAAAACTATCAAGGAGTTAATATATCATACCATGCTAATCTTAAAAATCTAAAGGAAAGCCGGAAACGATATAAAATATACTGTCCGATACCCTCGCCGTATCCTGCTGAGGTTCGCAACATAGATCTGTAAAAGACAAATTCCTTTGCAGGGTAAGAGTTTTTAAATTATAATAAATTTAGACATACCTAATGTCCAGAACCCCAACGTCGTTATATTTCCACCGGGATCGTATATTTTCTTGTCACGGAGCGAGGAAACAAGTCGTCGGTTGTAAACAATCAAAACGCGCGACACTATCCCGAAACAAATCAATGTTGCTGTAAGGATCCGAAGAAACCGACATCTCACAGCAGCAACGATCAACGATATTAAACAAATTCAATCCTTACGAGATTGATAAACGAACTAATTATAGGCAAACAATTTAAAAGTTGTTTACCAGCAAGTTGTTTGCCTATGGTTAATGACAATTCTCAAATGAAAGTCAGATTGACGTTTCATTTTATACACCACGATCATTAGTGACCTGAGAGTATAAAATGAAATGGAGGTGACAAAAGTTTCTTATTATGAGGCGAATAATTTTTCTTTTTGGATCTTGCTATCGCGATTATTTTTAAACATAGAATGGCAAAACGGGTTGAATAATACTTAATGTAACGAAGCAAGTAGGAACAACTGAGTTCTGGTATTTAATTGAATATACAATGGCCAAACTTTAATAACAACTAACGTAAATCGAAGAGTATTAAATAAAAACACTAGTAAAGTAACGTAAATAACCCATAAATGAACGAAATACCTTTTATTGCCATTTCGCTAATAAAGTAGTATTCTTACTTACACACTTTGCTTGCTCGAATACGCCAACCAAACACACTATAAAATTTCATTAAATGTGATCCTTTTGTTATTTTTGTTTCATGTTTAGTAGTACCTTGAAGAACTAGAATGTCTACGTCTAATAATAATATATCTACTTATATCTAGATAATCCTATTAAAATATTTGTAAGCAAATTTGAATTAAGAAATTTACCATTTAAATTATGAAAAAAAATTAATTGGAAATTTGTTTTACTTGTTACATTTTGCCGAATTGATTTATAGTAAAGTAAGAAGTAAATTACTAAATTCACCTAAGATACTGAAGGATAACAAACGATAATTGATAGTAAATTAATTATAATTAACGTTTTTCCTGTAAGGGTTGGGGTAGTTCTGGTTAGAGTTCCGTTTGCCCCCCAAAGAGTTCTATCAATAACACATTATGAACATTTGCTCTAAACCTAAAGGGAAAGAAGTTATAGCGCATTGAAATTTCACTTTTGTGAAGTTTGCCCCCCAACTTTCTTACGATATTTTACTGCTTTAATCAACGGAACTATTTCCGAGAATGCTCTACAATTATAAAACTATGTGGGGGCAAACACAACTCTCAATTTTTTTTCAAATTTGCAACAAGTGGGGCCAACTTCACACACGTCATATAATCAAGTAATGCTTTCAATTGTACCAACTCTTCGATGTGATATATTAGTTTTTTAAATTCAAATTTAAATTCAAATTCTTTTTATTTTGCATATTAGGCAAAAATGTGTAAGATCCAGTGTTTCTTATAAAGTTACTTTAGAGCTATTGAGTATCTGTACCCATTTCAACTAATGTTTTTCATATTTGGTCGTAAGACGTTGGAGTTAGTGTAATTAGCATATAAGATTAAGGAAATACAGCAAAGTGAAGTTATAAATACAACTTAAGACTATTCTTAAAACTAGAAATAACCTAAGACTAAATATGAACTAATTAGCTAAATAATCCTGAGGTTAGTGGATTTTCCGATATCGAACTTCGTTCAACAAATTTTTGATGAATGATGTCCATCTTGTCCTTTATTTTTGAAATATTTGCAATTTCATTAAGTTTCGGCGTGGAGAAATACCAGGGTGGGTTTAGCAATAATTTGCGGACTTTATTTTGGACAATTTGCAATTTTTTGATATGGCAATTTGAGATATCATGCCAATATGTAATGGAAGGCCATACAAAAATTAACAACGATTTACCTGCTGGTAAATACTTTTTGCACAGACTGTCATTACGCCACCACCAGACTGATATCGATACTCACCACGAAATCGAAGATCAAAAGGTGGATATCCGTGAAGGATAGGTGACAAGGAGAGTGACAAGCAGAAATCGAGGAGTCGTATTTTTTAGTTTCCGACCAGGAAGGTCATACAAAAAGTAATTTTTTTGAGTGAGTGCTGCAACCAGTCAACCTAGTCTTGACCGTTTCTTTTGTCCCCAAGTAGTGCGGGGGACGAAAAAGAAAAAAAAACCCAACGGACGTGCGCGCTGGGAGGATCCTGGGATCCATCAGTGGACATCGGAGACCGCAATTCCCGCCTGCAAGGAGGTCCATTTTGAGGAATCCTAATAGGATATTTAACGGTACGCTTTGGTTGTTCAACATAACATATTGTTTCCAAAACCTAGAAAAATAAAGACCGATTGGCCAACTTTATAATGAAAACCAGGAAACTTTTTCTTGAGTAGCTTAAAAGTCCTTTTTTTTTTTTTTTTGTTTTGTGTGCCGTACCATGTGTTTTCCGTGAGTGAAATTTTTTTTTATGTTAGGCTAAGCGAGCCACGGCAGTTTTGCCTTGCCTTGCCGTGTCCATGCTACATCCATGGAGCCCCGAAGGCCTCCTTTGTGCAAGTTTTCCCTGTAGGTTTTATCGCGTGTTAGGCGTAATGAAGATCGGTGGCATCCGAGGGCCCCCTTCTGGTAGCCGCATGGAAAATGCGTGGTTTGTATGGGAACGAATCGCCCAAAAAGGATTCATGTGTTTTTTTTTTTTGTTGTGTCGTGAGTGATAGACCCTAAGACCCTTTCCGCGATTAATTTGGTGTGCCACATAGGAATTTTGGGCCAGATAAAAATTATCCATTTTCGCATGCAATGCATGTATGAGCTCCGTGCTTCGACCACGGAGCCCCCCAAAGCCTTTTTTTTTTTTTGGGGTTGAAAATAAAATCTAGTGGCGAGGTTAAGTATAGAAAGTCCCCCTTGGTGGTGGAAATTATGACATTGTTGCTTAAATGATCGACATTTGAAGGCAGTTTCGACTCGGAAATTATATGAAACACGCGGTGGCGAAAAAGTGTTCTTACCGTTACGTTAGCGGTATTTGATAGGAAAAGAAACGGGTTCTTTTCTGTTGGTACCGTTAAGTTTTCAACGCGGTGTGGGTGACGCGTAACCGCGTGGGTACAATTTCTCCGACCATTTGCCCTTTTCATATTTTATTTTGTCGGTGCAAATTCTTTTTTTCAGCGGTCGTTAGAATTGTAAGAATGTGCCCCGTCGAGAACAGCAATTTTTTTTTGTTGAATACCAAAAAGCACGGGAGGACTTTGGAATACGACGGGAAGCGGACGTGTTGGATCGCAAAATTACACACCGGAGCCGACGTGAATTTACTAGTCTGTTATTTTTTTTTTTAATATTTCAGAGCAGTAGATCCTGGCAGGGAAGGGGGATGCCAAAGGTTTGTCGGAAATTCGCCTACGCCGCTGATTATCCGAAACTAAACGCTTGTGCCACGAGACGAAGCCAAAAATATGGTAATTGTTCGTTTACTAGGAAAATTCGAGATGGAGAAGTTTTTGCTTTTCTTCGGTTAGTTCTTTTTCCTGTGCGGGGAAAGTATAGTCGGTGCATGGTTCAGTCAAATGGGAAAAATTCGCCTACGTCGCAGAATCGTCCTCAAAATATACGCCTGTGCCACGAGGCGAAGCCAAAAAAAAATACCGTAATTTTTCGTTTACAAGTAAATTTGTTATGAAGAAGTCTTGGCTATTCTTCGCTTTTTTTTTTGTTTCTCTTCTTTCGCATAGAAAAAATATATTCGGTGTACGGTTCAGACGAATAGGAAGTCCTATAAGAGGGGCGTCCTATCTCCGGTTAGTTTTGACGCTGAAACCAATTTTTTTGTGTGGGACATAGACCGCAAGGAAAAGTGATCAAATCGATGTTGCGCAATTCTCGCCTATATATTGCATAAATACTTTTGGGTCGAACTTCGTCTTCGAGAAGACTTAGTTTTTTTTTATCTTTCTGTGGTACTCGCGTGGCTACGGGGTCTATCATCATCCCTTGACGATGAAATACCACCAACCCCTTTCATACATGCGTGTTCAGTATGCTAATAGTATATTAGTGGAGATCGCACCTCGTCTGTCCTTCTACCACGAAAGAATCTTAAAAGCGTGTACAAATCTATATATATATATATGTATAGTTATATATATATATATGCATGTATGCAAACTTACCAAAACCACAATAACATCTATATGGTTACTGCCTTGGCCTTCCCGCCGAAAGTCTCCATCTTTGTACTCTCCGCCTTCATTTCCTTTACCATCTCTACCAATCCTTTTCCTAGTCTGACTTCCTACTTTACTTCTTCCTATACCTACCCAGCCCGCTGAGGATAGAGTACGGACTTCTCAAACCGTACTTCTCAGCCCATATCGTGCATAATATATACGATGTCTATGGATACAGGTAACCCCCCACGCCCCTTCCGACGAGCTACGCACGTGCTATATGCTAGATGCACGCTACCTTCAGGCAATCCATAGAGCATAAGTCACCCAATTGTGACTTTGTCAATTGTCGTAGCCGGTCTATATGACTTGGACCGTCTTGAGCAAGTAGTGATGGAGACTAACTCCCTCTATTTGTTTCAAGGCGGAACACCAGTTAACATACACTCGTGGCGACGATAATTACTTCGATTACAGCAATGTAATTTGGAAACATTGATATAAGACAGCGAGAATGATTGTTGTATTGCGAAATGCATGTTGAAGGTGAATTGTGGGTTAATTTAATGGTGGCAGAGTAATGATGTTCAAAGTTAGATCAAGCATCCGAGACATTACTGGTATTTTGTATTTTGAATCGGTGTGCAAAAGAAGATCGGAAGGTTTGTTTATTTCATTTTAGATGGAGACCGAATGAAGCATTGTACATGTTTACACTCAGCTATTGAAGGAGTGTGACCTTAACGTGCAGCTGTTAGCTCGTATCAGAGACTAATCGAAACGAATGTGATAAACCACCTACATCCAGGAATTCATATCCGCACAGCCAAACACTACATGGCCACCCACTTCTCCAAAAATCTTTGAGCGATGCATATTATACTCATCCACCAGATCTATCCAATAATTATTGATGATGTCAAGTCTGCAAAAAAAATTAATTCTTGTCCACAGGTTGGTCCTTTATTTTCACGACGATTCTCCTCAAATCACGAAGCTTACGAAACTCTGATATACTACTTCTTAAGTTCGACTCTATTTCAAAATTTTAAACAAAGGGTAAATGTCTTTTCGATATATTGAGTCTTGACCCTAATGAGACAGATGCAAAAGTTTAAGTTCTTACTTCGTTATCTCTCGTAAGTTATATACTCCATAGCCAAAAAGAAGTTTAGGTGCAAAATTTCATTTTGCGAGTTTCGTGAATTTTGCAGAATGCCTAGATATCTCTCGCCTGTCAACATCTATTATTATTGCAGCTAGTAAAAAAAATAAAAAAAAAAATAAAGGAAAAAATACACCTCTTAAACTTTACCGCGATAGGTCGCATAATTACATACGCCCGTATAGTTGATATCTACTAAGAAATTGATCTCCCTTCATCTTGGTTCAACTCTGGAAAATATAATCACTTAAAGGAAGTTGTGTCGATGGGTATATTTACAAACAGATTACGGTTCATAATGCAACTAATCTTCACACTTTTTCCTGGAAATTATGGGTACCAGAAGAATTGACCGCTAATCTCATTGTTAATGCACACGATCCGCCTGTAGCCGCTCATGGTGGAATTAAGAAAACTTTGGATAGATTACGCTCAAAATATTACTGGCCACGTATGACTATACAAGTTAAAGAATACATCGGAAAATGCGATGTCTGTAAACAGTCCAAAGCTCCTAATATTGTATTACGATCACCAATGAAGTCTCAAATAACTCCTTGTAGACCTTGGCAAAGGATTTACATGGATTTGATGGGTCCATACCCACGTTCGAAACTAGGTAATACTAATTTGCTGATCGTATTGGACCAATTTACAAAATACGTCCTACTAAAACCCATCCGTAACGCAACCACCCGTCCCATTATAAATTATTTGAAATCGGAAGTATTTCACGTTTACGGAGTACCCGAACACATTTTCACCGACAATGGTGTACAATTTACTTCACGTGATTTTGCATCCCTTATGTCGACTTACGGAGTAATACATACCACTACGGCAGTATATTCTCCTCAGGCAAATGCCTCAGAACGAGTGAATCGCTCCATCTTGGCAGCAATCCGGTCATATTTGGGAAACAAACACAATGAATGGGACGTATATATCAGTGAAATCGCTTGTGCCCTTCGGACTACGACTCACGAAGCAACCGGACACTCGCCTTATTATTTAAATTTTGGCGAGAATATGATCCAGCATGGATCAGCATATCCACTCTTGGAGAAGCTACAAAGCCTCCAAGCTGAACATGCCCATTGTTTGTCTATGCCAGATCATTTACAGTTAGTGAGGGAGGATGTTCGTAATAAATTAGTCGAAACGCATCGGAAATACGCGTCGCGCTATAATTTGAAGTCTCGCGAAACTAATTTCGTACCCGGACAAGAAATCTTTCGACGAAACTTTGCCCAGAGCGATGCATCGAAAAATTTCAACGCGAAACTAGCGAAGAAATTCTTAAAATGCCGTGTTATCCGGAAATTAGGCAACTCTATGTATGCCATAGAGGATCCTTCGGGTAAATTCCTCGGGAACTTTCACGCAAAAGATCTCCGTCAATAAATGGTCGATAACCAAGTTCAGAATTGTGTCGGTCTTAACTTTATACACTAAACAATACAGAGATTAATTACGCGTTTCTGTAAAATTAAAATAACCGCGCGCGGCTCCTGCAAGCATAACAAACGAATTCGAGGATATATCTAACGAAACTCACTTTATTATCACATAATCGTTACGACAATATACATATTAAAACTATCAAGGAGTTAATATATCATACCATGCTAATCTTAAAAATCTAAAGGAAAGCCGGAAACGATATAAAATATACTGTCCGATACCCTCGCCGTATCCTGCTGAGGTTCGCAACATAGATCTGTAAAAGAAAAATTCCTTTGCAGGGTAAGAGTTTTTAAATTATAATAAATTTAGACATACCTAATGTCCAGAACCCCAACGTCGTTATATTTCCACCGGGATCGTATATTTTCTTGTCACGGAGCGAGGAAACAAGTCGTCGGTTGTAAACAATCAAAACGCGCGACACTATCCCGAAACAAATCAATGTTGCTGTAAGGATCCGAAGAAACCGACATCTCACAGCAGCAACGATCAACGATATTAAACAAATTCAATCCTTACGAGATTGATAAACGAACTAATTATAGGCAAACAATTTAAAAGTTGTTTACCAACAAGTTGTTTGCCTATGGTTAATGACAATTCTCAAATGAAAGTCAGATTGACGTTTCATTTTATACACCACGATCATTAGTGACCTGAGAGTATAAAATGAAATGGAGGTGACAAAAGTTTCTTATTATGAGGCGAATAATTTTTCTTTTTGGATCTTGCTATCGCGATTATTTTTAAACATAGAATGGCAAAACGGGTTGAATAATACTTAATGTAACGAAGCAAGTAGGAACAACTGAGTTCTGGTATTTAATTGAATATACAATGGCCAAACTTTAATAACAACTAACGTAAATCGAAGAGTATTAAATAAAAACACTAGTAAAGTAACGTAAATAACCCATAAATGAACGAAATACCTTTTATTGCCATTTCGCTAATAAAGTAGTATTCTTACTTACACTTTGCTTGCTCGAATACGCCAACCAAACACACTATAAAATTTCATTAAATGTGATCCTTTTGTTATTTTTGTTTCATGTTTAGTAGTACCTTGAAGAACTAGAATATCTACGTCTAATAATAATATATCTACTTATATCTAGATAATCCTATTAAAATATTTGTAAGCAAATTTGAATTAAGAAATTTACCATTTAAATTATGAAAAAAAATTAATTGGAAATTTGTTTTACTTGTTACATTTTGCCGAATTGATTTATAGTAAAGTAAGAAGTAAATTACTAAATTCACCTAAGATACTGAAGGATAACAAACGATAATTGATAGTAAATTAATTATAATTAACGTTTTTCCTGTAAGGGTTGGGGTAGTTCTGGCTAGAGTTCCGTTTGCCCCCCAAAGAGTTCTATCAATAACACATTATGAACATTTACGCTAACTGTTAAGGAAAAGAAGTTATAGTGCATTGAAATTTAGAATTTTTCAGTCAGTGAAAAAAGAACTTTTTTCCTGTAAGGGTTGGGGTAGTTCTGGTTAGAGTTCCGTTTGCCCCCCAAAGAGTTCTATCGATAACACCTTATGAACATTTGCTCTAAACCTAAAGGGAAAGAAGTTATAGCGCATTGAAATTTCACTTTTGTGAAGTTTGCCCCCCAACTTTCTTACGATATTTTACTGCTTTAATCAACGGAACTATTTCCGAGAATGCTCTACAACTATAAAACTATGTGGGGGCAAACACAACTCTCAATTTTTTTTCAAATTTGCAACAAGTGGGGCCAACTTCACACACGTCATATAATCAAGTAATGCTTTCAATTGTACCAACTCTTCGATGTGATATATTAGTTTTTTAAATTCAAATTTAAATTCAAATTCTTTTTATTTTGCATATTAGGCAAAAATGTGTAAGATCCAGTGTTTCTTATAAAGCTACTTTAGAGCTATTGAGTATCTGTACCCATTTCAACTAATGTTTTTCATATTTGGTCGTAAGACGTTGGAGTTAGTGTAATTAGCATATAAGATTAAGGAAATACAGCAAAGTGAAGTTATAAATACAACTTAAGACTATTCTTAAAACTAGAAATAACCTAAGACTAAATATGAACTAATTAGCTAAATAATCCTGAGGTTAGTGGATTTTCCGATATCGAACTTCGTTCAACAAATTTTTGATGAATGATGTCCATCTTGTCCTTTATTTTTGAAATATTTGCAATTTCATTAAGTTTCGGCGTGGAGAAATACCAGGGTGGGTTTAGCAATAATTTGCGGACTTTATTTTGGACAATTTGCAATTTTTTGATATGGCAATTTGAGATATCATGCCAATATGTAATGGAAGGCCATACAAAAATTAACAACGATTTACCTGCTGGTAAATACTTTTTGCACAGACTGTCATTACGCCACCACCAGACTGATATCGATACTCACCACGAAATCGAAGATCAAAAGGTGGATATCCGTGAAGGATAGGTGACAAGGAGAGTGACAAGCAGAAATCGAGGAGTCGTATTTTTTAGTTTCCGACCAGGAAGGTCATACAAAAAGTAATTTTTTTGAGTGAGTGCTGCAACCAGTCAACCTAGTCTTGACCGTTTCTTTTGTCCCCAAGTAGTGCGGGGGACGAAAAAGAAAAAAAAACCTAACGGACGTGCGCGCTGGGAGGATCCTGGGATCCATCAGTGGACATCGGAGACCGCAATTCCCGCCTGCAAGGAGGTCCATTTTGAGGAATCCTAATAGGATATTTAACGGTACGCTTTGGTTGTTCAACATAACATATTGTTTCCAAAACCTAGAAAAATAAAGACCGATTGGCCAACTTTATAATGAAAACCAGGAAACTTTTTCTTGAGTAGCTTAAATGTCCTTTTTTTTTTTTTTTTGTTTTGTGTGCCGTACCATGTGTTTTCCGTGAGTGAAATTTTTTTTTATGTTAGGCTAAGCGAGCCACGGCAGTTTTGCCTTGCCTTGCCGTGTCCATGCTACATCCATGGAGCCCCGAAGGCCTCCTTTGTGCAAGTTTTCCCTGTAGGTTTTATCGCGTGTTAGGCGTAATGAAGATCGGTGGCATCCGAGGGCCCCCTTCTGGTAGCCGCATGGAAAATGCGTGGTTTGTATGGGAACGAATCGCCCAAAAAGGATTCATGTGTTTTTTTTTTTGTTGTGTCGTGAGTGATAGACCCTAAGACCCTTTCCGCGATTAATTTGGTGTGCCACATAGGAATTTTGGGCCAGATAAAAATTATCCATTTTCGCATGCAATGCATGTATGAGCTCCGTGCTTCGACCACGGAGCCCCCCAAAGCCTTTTTTTTTTTTGGGGTTGAAAATAAAATCTAGTGGCGAGGTTAAGTATAGAAAGTCCCCCTTGGTGGTGGAAATTATGACACTGTTGCTTAAATGATCGACATTTGAAGGCAGTTTCGACTCGGAAATTATATGAAACACGCGGTGGCGAAAAAGTGTTCTTACCGTTACGTTAGCGGTATTTGATAGGAAAAGAAACGGGTTCTTTTCTGTTGGTACCGTTAAGTTTTCAACGCGGTGTGGGTGACGCGTAACCGCGTGGGTACAATTTCTCCGACCATTTGCCCTTTTCATATTTTATTTTGTCGGTGCAAATTCTTTTTTTCAGCGGTCGTTAGAATTGTAAGAATGTGCCCCGTCGAGAACAGCAATTTTTTTTTGTTGAATACCAAAAAGCACGGGAGGACTTTGGAATACGACGGGAAGCGGACGTGTTGGATCGCAAAATTACACACCGGAGCCGACGTGAATTTACTAGTCTGTTATTTTTTTTTTTAATATTTCAGAGCAGTAGATCCTGGCAGGGAAGGGGGATGCCAAAGGTTTGTCGGAAATTCGCCTACGCCGCTGATTATCCGAAACTAAACGCTTGTGCCACGAGACGAAGCCAAAAATATGGTAATTGTTCGTTTACTAGGAAAATTCGAGATGGAGAAGTTTTTGCTTTTCTTCGGTTAGTTCTTTTTCCTGTGCGGGGAAAGTATAGTCGGTGCATGGTTCAGTCAAATGGGAAAAATTCGCCTACGTCGCAGAATCGTCCTCAAAATATACGCCTGTGCCACGAGGCGAAGCCAAAAAAAAATACCGTAATTTTTCGTTTACAAGTAAATTTGTTATGAAGAAGTCTTGGCTATTCTTCGCTTTTTTTTTTGTTTCTCTTCTTTCGCATAGAAAAAATATATTCGGTGTACGGTTCAGACGAATAGGAAGTCCTATAAGAGGGGCGTCCTATCTCCGGTTAGTTTTGACGCTGAAACCAATTTTTTTGTGTGGGACATAGACCGCAAGGAAAAGTGATCAAATCGATGTTGCGCAATTCTCGCCTATATATTGCATAAATACTTTTGGGTCGAACTTCGTCTTCGAGAAGACTTAGTTTTTTTTTATCTTTCTGTGGTACTCGCGTGGCTACGGGGTCTATCATCATCCCTTGACGATGAAATACCACCAACCCCTTTCATACATGCGTGTTCAGTATGCTAATAGTATATTAGTGGAGATCGCACCTCGTCTGTCCTTCTACCACGAAAGAATCTTAAAAGCGTGTACAAATCTATATATATATATATGTATAGTTATATATATATATATGCATGTATGCAAACTTACCAAAACCACAATAACATCTATATGGTTACTGCCTTGGCCTTCCCGCCGAAAGTCTCCATCTTTGTACTCTCCGCCTTCATTTCCTTTACCATCTCTACCAATCCTTTTCCTAGTCTGACTTCCTACTTTACTTCTTCCTATACCTACCCAGCCCGCTGAGGATAGAGTACGGACTTCTCAAACCGTACTTCTCAGCCCATATCGTGCATAATATATACGATGTCTATGGATACAGGTAGCCCCCCACGCCCCTTCCGACGAGCTACGCACGTGCTATATGCTAGATGCACGCTACCTTCAAGCAATCCATAGAGCATAAGTCACCCAATTGTGACTTTGTCAATTGTCGTAGCCGGTCTATATGACTTGGACCGTCTTGAGCAAGTAGTGATGGAGACTAACTCCCTCTATTTGTTTCAAGGCGGAACACCAGTTAACATACACTCGTGGCGACGATAATTACTTCGATTACAGCAATGTAATTTGGAAACATTGATATAAGACAGCGAGAATGATTGTTGTATTGCGAAATGCATGTTGAAGGTGAATTGTGGGTTAATTTAATGGTGGCAGAGTAATGATGTTCAAAGTTAGATCAAGCATCCGAGACATTACTGGTATTTTGTATTTTGAATCGGTGTGCAAAAGAAGATCGGAAGGTTTGTTTATTTCATTTTAGATGGAGACCGAATGAAGCATTGTACATGTTTACACTCAGCTATTGAAGGAGTGTGACCTTAACGTGCAGCTGTTAGCTCGTATCAGAGACTAATCGAAACGAATGTGATAAACCACCTACATCCAGGAATTCATATCCGCACAGCCAAACACTACATGGCCACCCACTTCTCCAAAAATCTTTGAGCGATGCATATTATACTCATCCACCAGATCTATCCAATAATTATTGATGATGTCAAGTCTGCAAAAAAAATTAATTCTTGTCCACAGGTTGGTCCTTTATTTTCACGACGATTCTCCTCAAATCACGAAGCTTACGAAACTCTGATATACTACTTCTTAAGTTCGACTCTATTTCAAAATTTTAAACAAAGGGTAAATGTCTTTTCGATATATTGAGTCTTGACCCTAATGAGACAGATGCAAAAGTTTAAGTTCTTACTTCGTTATCTCTCGTAAGTTATATACTCCATAGCCAAAAAGAAGTTTAGGTGCAAAATTTCATTTTGCGAGTTTCGTGAATTTTGCAGAATGCCTAGATATCTCTCGCCTGTCAACATCTATTATTATTGCAGCTAGTAAAAAAAATAAAAAAAAAAATAAAGGAAAAAATACACCTCTTAAACTTTACCGCGATAGGTCGCATAATTACATACGCCCGTATAGTTGATATCTACTAAGAAATTGATCTCCCTTCATCTTGGTTCAACTCTGGAAAATATAATCACTTAAAGGAAGTTGTGTCGATGGGTATATTTACAAACAGATTACGGTTCATAATGCAACTAATCTTCACACTTTTTCCTGGAAATTATGGGTACCAGAAGAATTGACCGCTAATCTCATTGTTAATGCACACGATCCGCCTGTAGCCGCTCATGGTGGAATTAAGAAAACTTTGGATAGATTACGCTCAAAATATTACTGGCCACGTATGACTATACAAGTTAAAGAATACATCGGAAAATGCGATGTCTGTAAACAGTCCAAAGCTCCTAATATTGTATTACGATCACCAATGAAGTCTCAAATAACTCCTTGTAGACCTTGGCAAAGGATTTACATGGATTTGATGGGTCCATACCCACGTTCGAAACTAGGTAATACTAATTTGCTGATCGTATTGGACCAATTTACAAAATACGTCCTACTAAAACCCATCCGTAACGCAACCACCCGTCCCATTATAAATTATTTGAAATCGGAAGTATTTCACGTTTACGGAGTACCCGAACACATTTTCACCGACAATGGTGTACAATTTACTTCACGTGATTTTGCATCCCTTATGTCGACTTACGGAGTAATACATACCACTACGGCAGTATATTCTCCTCAGGCAAATGCCTCAGAACGAGTGAATCGCTCCATCTTGGCAGCAATCCGGTCATATTTGGGAAACAAACACAATGAATGGGACGTATATATCAGTGAAATCGCTTGTGCCCTTCGGACTACGACTCACGAAGCAACCGGACACTCGCCTTATTATTTAAATTTTGGCGAGAATATGATCCAGCATGGATCAGCATATCCACTCTTGGAGAAGCTACAAAGCCTCCAAGCTGAACATGCCCATTGTTTGTCTATGCCAGATCATTTACAGTTAGTGAGGGAGGATGTTCGTAATAAATTAGTCGAAACGCATCGGAAATACGCGTCGCGCTATAATTTGAAGTCTCGCGAAACTAATTTCGTACCCGGACAAGAAATCTTTCGACGAAACTTTGCCCAGAGCGATGCATCGAAAAATTTCAACGCGAAACTAGCGAAGAAATTCTTAAAATGCCGTGTTATCCGGAAATTAGGCAACTCTATGTATGCCATAGAGGATCCTTCGGGTAAATTCCTCGGGAACTTTCACGCAAAAGATCTCCGTCAATAAATGGTCGATAACCAAGTTCAGAATTGTGTCGGTCTTAACTTTATACACTAAACAATACAGAGATTAATTACGCGTTTCTGTAAAATTAAAATAACCGCGCGCGGCTCCTGCAAGCATAACAAACGAATTCGAGGATATATCTAACGAAACTCACTTTATTATCACATAATCGTTACGACAATATACATATTAAAACTATCAAGGAGTTAATATATCATACCATGCTAATCTTAAAAATCTAAAGGAAAGCCGGAAACGATATAAAATATACTGTCCGATACCCTCGCCGTATCCTGCTGAGGTTCGCAACATAGATCTGTAAAAGAAAAATTCCTTTGCAGGGTAAGAGTTTTTAAATTATAATAAATTTAGACATACCTAATGTCCAGAACCCCAACGTCGTTATATTTCCACCGGGATCGTATATTTTCTTGTCACGGAGCGAGGAAACAAGTCGTCGGTTGTAAACAATCAAAACGCGCGACACTATCCCGAAACAAATCAATGTTGCTGTAAGGATCCGAAGAAACCGACATCTCACAGCAGCAACGATCAACGATATTAAACAAATTCAATCCTTACGAGATTGATAAACGAACTAATTATAGGCAAACAATTTAAAAGTTGTTTACCAGCAAGTTGTTTGCCTATGGTTAATGACAATTCTCAAATGAAAGTCAGATTGACGTTTCATTTTATACACCACGATCATTAGTGACCTGAGAGTATAAAATGAAATGGAGGTGACAAAAGTTTCTTATTATGAGGCGAATAATTTTTCTTTTTGGATCTTGCTATCGCGATTATTTTTAAACATAGAATGGCAAAACGGGTTGAATAATACTTAATGTAACGAAGCAAGTAGGAACAACTGAGTTCTGGTATTTAATTGAATATACAATGGCCAAACTTTAATAACAACTAACGTAAATCGAAGAGTATTAAATAAAAACACTAGTAAAGTAACGTAAATAACCCATAAATGAACGAAATACCTTTTATTGCCATTTCGCTAATAAAGTAGTATTCTTACTTACACACTTTGCTTGCTCGAATACGCCAACCAAACACACTATAAAATTTCATTAAATGTGATCCTTTTGTTATTTTTGTTTCATGTTTAGTAGTACCTTGAAGAACTAGAATGTCTACGTCTAATAATAATATATCTACTTATATCTAGATAATCCTATTAAAATATTTGTAAGCAAATTTGAATTAAGAAATTTACCATTTAAATTATGAAAAAAAATTAATTGGAAATTTGTTTTACTTGTTACATTTTGCCGAATTGATTTATAGTAAAGTAAGAAGTAAATTACTAAATTCACCTAAGATACTGAAGGATAACAAACGATAATTGATAGTAAATTAATTATAATTAACGTTTTTCCTGTAAGGGTTGGGGTAGTTCTGGTTAGAGTTCCGTTTGCCCCCCAAAGAGTTCTATCAATAACACATTATGAACATTTACGCTAACTGTTAAGGAAAAGAAGTTATAGTGCATTGAAATTTAGAATTTTTCAGTCAGTGAAAAAAGAACTTTTTTCCTGTAAGGGTTGGGGTAGTTCTGGTTAGAGTTCCGTTTGCCCCCCAAAGAGTTCTATCGATAACACCTTATGAACATTTGCTCTAAACCTAAAGGGAAAGAAGTTATAGCGCATTGAAATTTCACTTTTGTGAAGTTTGCCCCCCAACTTTCTTACGATATTTTACTGCTTTAATCAACGGAACTATTTCCGAGAATGCTCTACAACTATAAAACTATGTGGGGGCAAACACAACTCTCAATTTTTTTTCAAATTTGCAACAAGTGGGGCCAACTTCACACACGTCATATAATCAAGTAATGCTTTCAATTGTACCAACTCTTCGATGTGATATATTAGTTTTTTAAATTCAAATTCTTTTTATTTTGCATATTAGGCAAAAATGTGTAAGATCCAGTGTTTCTTATAAAGTTACTTTAGAGCTATTGAGTATCTGTACCCATTTCAACTAATGTTTTTCATATTTGGTCGTAAGACGTTGGAGTTAGTGTAATTAGCATATAAGATTAAGGAAATACAGCAAAGTGAAGTTATAAATACAACTTAAGACTATTCTTAAAACTAGAAATAACCTAAGACTAAATATGAACTAATTAGCTAAATAATCCTGAGGTTAGTGGATTTTCCGATATCGAACTTCGTTCAACAAATTTTTGATGAATGATGTCCATCTTGTCCTTTATTTTTGAAATATTTGCAATTTCATTAAGTTTCGGCGTGGAGAAATACCAGGGTGGGTTTAGCAATAATTTGCGGACTTTATTTTGGACAATTTGCAATTTTTTGATATGGCAATTTGAGATATCATGCCAATATGTAATGGAAGGCCATAAAAAAATTAACAACGATTTACCTGCTGGTAAATACTTTTTGCACAGACTGTCATTACGCCACCACCAGACTGATATCGATACTCACCACGAAATCGAAGATCAAAAGGTGGATATCCGTGAAGGATAGGTGACAAGGAGAGTGACAAGCAGAAATCGAGGAGTCGTATTTTTTAGTTTCCGACCAGGAAGGTCATACAAAAAGTAATTTTTTTGAGTGAGTGCTGCAACCAGTCAACCTAGTCTTGACCGTTTCTTTTGTCCCCAAGTAGTGCGGGGGACGAAAAAGAAAAAAAAAACCCCAACGGACGTGCGCGCTGGGAGGATCCTGGGATCCATCAGTGGACATCGGAGACCGCAATTCCCGCCTGCAAGGAGGTCCATTTTGAGGAATCCTAATAGGATATTTAACGGTATGCTTTGGTTGTTCAACATAACATATTGTTTCCAAAACCTAGAAAAATAAAGACCGATTGGCCAACTTTATAATGAAAACCAGGAAACTTTTTCTTGAGTAGCTTAAATGTCCTTTTTTTTTTTTTTGTTTTGTGTGCCGTACCATGTGTTTTCCGTGAGTGAAATTTTTTTTATGTTAGGCTAAGCGAGCCACGGCAGTTTTGCCTTGCCTTGCCGTGTCCATGCTACATCCATGGAGCCCCGAAGGCCTCCTTTGTGCAAGTTTTCCCTGTAGGTTTTATCGCGTGTTAGGCGTAATGAAGATCGGTGGCATCCGAGGGCCCCCTTCTGGTAGCCGCATGGAAAATGCGTGGTTTGTATGGGAACGAATCGCCCAAAAAGGATTCATGTGTTTTTTTTTTTGTTGTGTCGTGAGTGATATACCCTAAGACCCTTTCCGCGATTAATTTGGTGTGCCACATAGGAATTTTGGGCCAGATAAAAATTATCCATTTTCGCATGCAATGCATGTATGAGCTCCGTGCTTCAACCACGGAGCCCCCCAAAGCCTTTTTTTTTTTGGGGTTGAAAATAAAATCTAGTGGCGAGGTTAAGTATAGAAAGTCCCCCTTGGCGGTGGAAATTATGACATTGTTGCTTAAATGATCGACATTTGAAGGCAGTTTCGACTGGGAAATTATATGAAACACGCGGTGGCGAAAAAGTGTTCTTACCGTTACGTTAGCGGTATTTGATAGGAAAAGAAACGGGTTCTTTTCTGTTGGTACCGTTAAGTTTTCAACGCGGTGTGGGTGACGCGTAACCGCGTGGGTTCAATTTCTCCGACCATTTGCCCTTTTCATATTTTATTTTGTCGGTGCAAATTCTTTTTTTCAGCGGTCGTTAGAATTGTAAGAATGTGCCCCGTCGAGAACAGCAATTTTTTTTTGTTGAATACCAAAAAGCACGGGAGGACTTTGGAATACGACGGGAAGCGGACGTGTTGGATCGCAAAATTACACACCGGAGCCGACGTGAATTTACTAGTCTGTTAGTTTTTTTTTTAATATTTCAGAGCAGTAGATCCTGGCAGGGAAGGGGGATGCCAAAGGTTTGTCGGAAATTCGCCTACGCCGCTGATTATCCGAAACTAAACGCTTGTGCCACGAGACGAAGCCAAAAATATGGTAATTGTTCGTTTACTAGGAAAATTCGAGATGGAGAAGTTTTTGCTTTTCTTCGGTTAGTTCTTTTTCCTGTGCGGGGAAAATATAGTCGGTGCATGGTTCAGTCAAAAATGGAAAAATTCGCCTACGTCGCAGAATCGTCCTTAAAATATACGCCTGTGCCACGAGGCGAAGCCAAAAAAAAAATACCGTAATTTTTCGTTTACAAGTAAATTTGTTATGAAGAAGTCTTGGCTATTCTTCGCTTTTTTTTTGTTTCTTTTCTTTCGCATAGAAAAAATATATTCGGTGTACGGTTCAGACGAATAGGAAGTCCTATAAGAGGGGCGTCCTATCTCCGGTTAGTTTTGACGCTGAAACCAATTTTTTTGTGTGGGACATAGACCGCAAGGAAAAGTGATCAAATCGATGTTGCGCAATTCTCGCCTATATATTGCATAAATACTTTTGGGTCGAACTTCGTTTTCGAGAAGACTTAGTTTTTTTTTATCTTTCTGTGGTACTCGCGTGGCTACGGGGTCTATCATCATCCCTTGACGATGAAATACCACCAACCCCTTTCATACATGCGTGTTCAGTATGCTAATAGTATATTAGTGGAGATCGTACCTCGTCTGTCCTTCTACCACGAAAGAATCTTAAAAGCGTGTACATATCTATATATATATGTATAGTTATATATATATATATGCATATATGCAAACTTACCAAAACCACAATAACATCTATGTAATATCGGGATTCTTTATTGAGTATAGTAATATTGGATATAAAGATATGGAAATTAATTGTAAATGATAATTCTTTGTTCACTTTTTGACATGCGTTTTTAAACTGCCTCGTCTCGGCGTGTGTCTTCTTCTTCTCCTTCTTCGAATGACGTATTAGTGTTGACAGCTAGCATCTCATATCCCACATTCGGCCAATCCTGATTCTTCTTCGGTCTCTGAAAACTCTGCTTGATCAACCGTAGCTTGGAACGGCTTCATGAAATCTGCTGCTGAACTCGTTATTCTTGGTCCCTCACCTTCGCCTATTCGAATAACTTCATAACGATTGTTTCCGTTTATCTGCGATATTTTGTATGGGCCCAGAAACTTCTTCTTGATCTTCAGGCCGCTACCAAATTGGGTGCGCTTAATAAACACCAAATCGCCGACCGCGTACTGCTTCGCTGGTTTACATCGACGGTTATGATTCCTGCGATTCTCCTCTTGCATTCGTTGAATAGAAATCTTTGCCATCTGTCGTAGTTCTTCTCGTTCATGGTCGAATATTTGAACAGCTTCTTCAGTTATCAATGCCATGATATCGCTGTCCAGACGTTGCTTCATTTTTATTCCGAACATCACCTCGAAAGGGGTCATCGCAATACTTCGCTGATACGTGCTGTTGATGCTCCGCTGCACTTTGTCAACATGTCTATACCACTTGTCAGGCTCATCTACGGACAATTTCGCCAATACTGCAACAATCACTTGATGAAGCCTTTCAACCTGACCGTTGCCTCTCGGAATGCCTGTTGTTATCGCTACTCGCTCAATACCCTCATCTTGACAATACGATTTGAATTCCTCAGAAGTGTAGGCAGGTCCTTTGTCACTGACGATGCGACGCGGGTTTCCAAATGACTTTTGCTGCATAACTAACTTGTCAATCACCTCTCTAGCATTGGTTGTTTTGGTTGGGTAAATCCACGCAAACTTCGAGAATCCATCGATGACAACGAATAAATGTTTATACATTTTGCCTGTCGCTGTCATTGGCCCTAGGTGGTCTACATGGTACGTATCCATCGGTGCTTCTCCCTTTGGAATTGGAATCAGCTCGCCTTCCTTCTTACCACGTTTTCGCTCAGCTACCACACAGGGTACACAGCAACTGATGAATTTCTCCAGCTTCTCCTGCAACTTCGGAATGAAGTATGTGTCCGCAATTTCCTGGGTCATTTTCCTTACTCCAAAATGACCATTCTCATGAATCCGACGAATGGTTTCAGTATGCATACTGGATGGTAACACAATCACGTTTTTCTTGCCATTGAACTTCATCAACACTCCATTTTCCACGATGTAATCTTTGTATGGTTCTGTCGCCAACAATTCTCGGATGAAATTCATGCGCTCATCTCGCCGCTGATTCTCTCTTATTAAAGCCGTCAAACTGTTTTCAACGATCATGACTGGGTAACGGCTTAACGCATCGACATGTTTAAGACGATCGCTCGCCCGGTGCTCCACAATGTATTCATACTCTTCCAGGAACATCACCCAGCGAGCAACTTTGGGCGTTAGATCCTTTTTCTTCAGGGTTTTCTCAAACGCAGAGCAGTCCGTCACTAGCTTGAATTTTTTACCAAGCAGATATACTCTAAACTTCTCCAGAGCTTTGATGATAGCCAGTGCCTCCAGATGATAGGAATGATACCTCTTTTCTACGTCGCTCGTTTTGCAACTCATGAAATATACAGGATGTAAAGTTATTTCGTCTTGCTTACGTTGCAACATAACTGCTCCGTATCCTTCCTGACTGGCGTCCGTATGTACTTCGGTTACTGCTTCTTGATCGAAGATTCTCAGTACTGGTTCACTCGTTAATACCTTCTGCAGCGCCTTAAACGAATCTCGCTGTTCGAACTCAAAGCGGAATGGTACATCTTTCCTCAACACATCCGACAATGGACGAGCTATTTTCGCGTAGTCTCGTACAAATTTCCGAAAATACCCCGTGAGTCCTAAGAAACTCTGAATATCCTTCTTATTCTTCGGCTCGGGAAAATGTTGTACGGCTCGAGTTTTTTGCAACGATGGTTGAATGCAACCATTTTCTATACGGTATCCCAGAAAATCAATTTGTCGTTTCATGAATTGACATTTCTTCCAATTTATTGATATACCATTTTCAGCAGCTACTTGCAGGGTTATTCTCAGCTTTTCCAACGCGTCGCCATAAGATGTGCCTGGCACCACAATGTCGTCCATATACATCTTGACAATCTTAAGTCGAATCAACTCCGCAAAAACATTTGACACATAACGCAGAAATTTGCCTGGACTGATGCACAACCCGAATGGAGTCTTCATAAATTCGTATTGGCCGCTTGGGGTCACGAATGATGTATATTTTCTGCTTGCCTCGGCCACTGGTACATGGAAGAATCCGTTCTTCTGGTCTAGCGTAGAAAACACCTTAGCATCTGACAAATCATCGATAATATCCTCGATCAACGGCATAGGGAAGCAATCACGAACAATACGCTTATTGAGCTGACGATAATCAATGCACACCCTGTGTGAATTATCTTTCTTCGGTACAATCACCACGGCGCTGGTAAATTCACTTGTGCTCGGGCGTATGATACTCTCTTTTAGCCACACAT
The DNA here is from genome assembly GCA_949128065.1 of Beris chalybata. Taxonomy (NCBI): domain Eukaryota; kingdom Metazoa; phylum Arthropoda; class Insecta; order Diptera; family Stratiomyidae; genus Beris; species Beris chalybata. Next base: position 53,588,613 of record OX421895.1, read on the forward strand.
CAATTTGCTCGTCCAGAATCATTTTCTCCTGATTTGCAAGACGACGTGGTCGGGCCATCACTGGCTCCTCGGACGTTAACACGATTTTTGTTTCGACTGAAGGTTGTACATCTCTTCGCGGTACATACTCATTGATCAAACCTTTAACAATCTCTCGGTAAGCTGGAGGAACATCTATCTCTGTCTCCTCGACGTATTCTATTGCCATTACGTCACTGCAGTCAATAGCTGTATTCTCACTGCACTCCGAATCCGTATTAATTATTTTTTTAATACTCACAGCATTTCCTCGAATCAGTACCTCCGCATTCCTCAGAAGATCATGTCCGACTATGAAATCATAAGTCATGCTTACTCTTGGTAGTACATAGATCGTCGATCTGAATGAATCTCCTTGAATCGCCACATTAGCTTCAAACATACCGATTGTTGCCGTTCCCTTCATTCCTAGGCCGACAAACGTTTTCGTACAGGGTTCAAGCACCAAAGGCTGCAACCTTTGAAAAACATCTTCGCGCATGAGATTGAAGTCACTACCGGTGTCGATAAGAGCAGAACACGTTACGCCATTTACCGCTGCTTCTACGTACATGTGTCCGACTCCTGTCACACAGCCCACGTCGGTTGATTTCTTCTCAGTAGTGGACTTTTTGTTTGGACATTCCCTCGAATAATGTCCGAGCTCGCCACAGCCGTAACATTTTGTCCCCTTCTGCTTATCCGGGCAGTTCTTGGCAATGTGTTCCATGGACCCGCAACTGAAACAAGCGCGTGGACCTCGTGCCTGATTAGCAATTACCGATGCCATTGGTTTCTCTCTCTTCCTGCGCTCAAATTGCGTTGACTTTTCTTTCATCCTGTCATACAAAACCATTTTTTTCTTCAGCTCCGCTATTGTAGTGGCGTCGTACATAACGGTCTTGTTGTATTCTGCGTCCGGAATGCCGTCAATGACATACTGGATTAAGGCGGCATCTTCAACTATTCCTTGTGCAGCAATCTCCTGCATGGCGTACAGGTACTGGCGGCTACTTTCATCTCCCTTTCGCTTTCGCTTTGTCAATTGCGCGTGAATTGTGGCACTGTTCACTTCTACCCGAAATTCTGCGCGCAGCATTCGCTGTAGAATCGACCATGATGTGATTCCTGTTTCATATGACACGAATTTCTTCGCTGAACCTCGCAACATACGTTTGGCATAGACTAGCCGCTGCAACTCATCCCACTCTAGCAATAGGCTCATTTCCTGAAACTCGGAAATCCATTTTTCCACGGAATACTTATCGTCTCCACTGAATAGGGTCAAGCTCTCTTCCACGTCCTTGATGGTGAATCGATTGGAGCCATTGATATTCCTTCGCAATTCCACATCCTGGCATTTCCGCAAATTGCTTTGCACTACGGTACGATCGGCGTCGCCGTCGCTCTCCTCGCTCGCTGACTCCTCCGCGGTCTGCTTCCGCCTTCGGGTGACTGGTTCTTGCGGTGTCGATGTCGCTTTGTTTATCGCTGGTTCCTCCGAAGTAAGATGAACAACTTTCTCTATCTCGTACTTCCTTATCCGCTCGACAATTTCGGCTTTTTTGCCGCTCTGCTTCAAGTTGCGTTTTTGCGCCTTGACTTTAAGCTCGGCCACCGTCATTGCTTCAAACGCACGCAATAATTGTTCCACCTGGTCACTCATTGTCTTTTTCTGAGTAAAAACCTTCACTTTTTTAAAAATTTGTCTTTTGTTCGCAATCGCACTTTCTCGAAAAATCCTCCACGCGATTTTTTTTTTGCTCACTGCGTAACCTCCAAATTTTTTCCGCGGCGTCACTCAAAAAAAAGTCTCATAAACTGAACCCTCCGGAACTATCACAATTAATCACCTTATCCCGGTTGAGCCCCCAAAATGTAATATCGGGATTCTTTATTGAGTATAGTAATATTGGATATAAAGATATGGAAATTAATTGTAAATGATAATTCTTTGTTCACTTTTTGACATGCGTTTTTAAACTGCCTCGTCTCGGCGTGTGTCTTCTTCTTCTCCTTCTTCGAATGACGTATTAGTGCTGCCAGCTAGCATCTCATATCCCACATCTATATGGTTACTGCCTTGGCCTTCCCGCCGAAAGTCTCCATCTTTGTACTCTCCGCCTTCATTTCCTTTACCATCTCTACCAATCCTTTTCCTAGTCTGACTTCCTACTTTACTTCTTCCTATACCTACCCAGCCCGCTGAGGATAGAGTACGGACTTCTCAAACCGTACTTCTCAGCCCATATCGTGCATAATATATACGATGTCTATGGATACAGGTAGCCCCCCACGCCCCTTCCGACGAGCTACGCACGTGCTATATGCTAGATGCACGCTACCTTCAGGCAATCCATAGGGCATAAGTCACCCAATTGTGACTTTGTCAATTGTCGTAGCCGGTCTATATGACTTGGACCGTCTTGAGCAAGTAGTGATGGAGACTAACTCCCTCTATTTGTTTCAAGGCGGAACACCAGTTAACATACACTCGTGGCGACGATAATTACTTCGATTACAGCAATGTAATTTGGAAACATTGATATAAGACAGCGAGAATGATTGTTGTATTGCGAAATGCATGTTGAAGGTGAATTGTGGGTTAATTTAATGGTGGCAGAGTAATGATGTTCAAAGTTAGATCAAGCATCCGAGACATTACTGGTATTTTGTATTTTGAATCGGTGTGCAAAAGAAGATCGGAAGGTTTGTTTATTTCATTTTAGATGGAGACCGAATGAAGCATTGTACATGTTTACACTCAGCTATTGAAGGAGTGTGACCTTAACGTGCATCTGTTAGCTCGTATCAGAGACTAATCGAAACGAATGTGATAAGCCACCTACATCCAGGAATTCGTATCCGCACAGCCAAACACTACATGGCCACCCACTTCTCCAAAAATCTTTGAGCGATGCATATTATACTCATCCACCAGATCTATCCAATAATTATTGATGATGTCAAGTCTGCAAAAAAAAATTAATTCTTGTCCACAGGTTGGTCCTTTATTTTCACGACGATTCTCCTCAAATCACGAAGCTTACGAAACTCTGATATACTACTTCTTAAGTTCGACTCTATTTCAAAATTTTAAACAAAGGGTAAATGTCTTTTCGATATATTGAGTCTTGACCCTAATGAGACAGATGCAAAAGTTTAAGTTCTTACTTCGTTATCTCTCGTAAGTTATATACTCCATAGCCAAAAAGAAGTTTAGGTGCAAAATTTCATTTTGCGAGTTTCGTGAATTTTGCAGAATGCCTAGATATCTCTCGCCTGTCAACATCTATTATTATTGCAGCTAGTAAAACAAATAAAAAAAAAAATAAAGGAAAAAATACACCTCTTAAACTTTACCGCGATAGGTCGCATAATTACATACGCCCGTATAGTTGATATCTACTAAGAAATTGATCTCCCTTCATCTTGGTTCAACTCTGGAAAATATAATCACTTAAAGGAAGTTGTGTCGATGGGTATATTTACAAACAGATTACGGTTCATAATGCAACTAATCTTCACACTTTTTCCTGGAAATTATGGGTACCAGAAGAATTGACCGCTAATCTCATTGTTAATGCACACGATCCGCCTGTAGCCGCTCATGGTGGAATTAAGAAAACTTTGGATAGATTACGCTCAAAATATTACTGGCCACGTATGACTATACAAGTTAAAGAATACATCGGAAAATGCGATGTCTGTAAACAGTCCAAAGCTCCTAATATTGTATTACGATCACCAATGAAGTCTCAAATAACTCCTTGTAGACCTTGGCAAAGGATTTACATGGATTTGATGGGTCCATACCCACGTTCGAAACTAGGTAATACTAATTTGCTGATCGTATTGGACCAATTTACAAAATACGTCCTACTAAAACCCATCCGTAACGCAACCACCCGTCCCATTATAAATTATTTGAAATCGGAAGTATTTCACGTTTACGGAGTACCCGAACACATTTTCACCGACAATGGTGTACAATTTACTTCACGTGATTTTGCATCCCTTATGTCGACTTACGGAGTAATACATACCACTACGGCAGTATATTCTCCTCAGGCAAATGCCTCAGAACGAGTGAATCGCTCCATCTTGGCAGCAATCCGGTCATATTTGGGAAACAAACACAATGAATGGGACGTATATATCAGTGAAATCGCTTGTGCCCTTCGGACTACGACTCACGAAGCAACCGGACACTCGCCTTATTATTTAAATTTTGGCGAGAATATGATCCAGCATGGATCAGCATATCCACTCTTGGAGAAGCTACAAAGCCTCCAAGCTGAACATGCCCATTGTTTGTCTATGCCAGATCATTTACAGTTAGTGAGGGAGGATGTTCGTAATAAATTAGTCGAAACGCATCGGAAATACGCGTCGCGCTATAATTTGAAGTCTCGCGAAACTAATTTCGTACCCGGACAAGAAATCTTTCGACGAAACTTTGCCCAGAGCGATGCATCGAAAAATTTCAACGCGAAACTAGCGAAGAAATTCTTAAAATGCCGTGTTATCCGGAAATTAGGCAACTCTATGTATGCCATAGAGGATCCTTCGGGTAAATTCCTCGGGAACTTTCACGCAAAAGATCTCCGTCAATAAATGGTCGATAACCAAGTTCAGAATTGTGTCGGTCTTAACTTTATACACTAAACAACACAGAGATTAATTACGCGTTTCTGTAAAATTAAAATAACCGCGCGCGGCTCCTGCAAGCATAACAAACGAATTCGAGGATATATCTAACGAAACTCACTTTATTGTCACATAATCGTTACGACAATATACATATTAAAACTATCAAGGAGTTAATATATCATACCATGCTAATCTTAAAAATCTAAAGGAAAACCGGAAACGATATAAAATATACTGTCCGATACCCTCGCCGTATCCTGCTGAGGTTCGCAACATAGATCTGTAAAAGAAAAATTCCTTTGCAGGGTAAGAGTTTTTAAATTATAATAAATTTAGACATACCTAATGTCCAGAACCCCAACGTCGTTATATTTCCACCGGGATCGTATATTTTCTTGTCACGGAGCGAGGAAACAAGTCGTCGGTTGTAAACAATCAAAACGCGCGACACTATCCCGAAACAAATCAATGTTGCTGTAAGGATCCGAAGAAACCGACATCTCACAGCAGCAATGATCAACGATATTAAACAAATTCAATCCTTACGAGATTGATAAACGAACTAATTATAGGCAAACAATTTAAAAGTTGTTTACCAACAAGTTGTTTGCCTATGGTTAATGACAATTCTCAAATGAAAGTCAGATTGACGTTTCATTTTATACACCACGATCATTAGTGACCTGAGAGTATAAAATGAAATGGAGGTGACAAAAGTTTCTTATTATGAGGCGAATAATTTTTCTTTTTGGATCCTGCTATCGCGATTATTTTTAAACATAGAATGGCAAAACGGGTTGAATAATACTTAATGTAACGAAGCAAGTAGGAACAACTGAGTTCTGGTATTTAATTGAATATACAATGGCCAAACTTTAATAACAACTAACGTAAA